>JAFIDM010009631.1:73791555-73833060 GCA_023159025.1 Thereuonema tuberculata | reverse complement strand
CGAGAAAAACAAGTAAAGTTAGAAACAAAAAAATAAATAAAGTTAGAATTAAAAAAATGATAAAATCTATTGAGATAGCAAAACATAAATAAGTAACTTTGTTATCAAACAGTTTTGGATCCCAAGAGGAATCCATGAAGAACGATCCTTATGATGATGGTCTATGCTGGAAGGATGTAAATATGTTTAGTTGATCAATTTTTATTCTAATACTTTTTTTTAAAGAAAGAATTGAGCATACGTTACATTCTACTACTATTGTAAACTTTAATTTTAATTTTGTTTTTTGTTTTTTGACATTTAAAAAAGAAAAAGATTACAAATGCTGTTTTTTTGAACTGATAGTTGGTCAACATTAACTGCAACAGTCAACACCGTTTGAATTCGCTTTTCTTCCCATACACTGAAATCTCTCTTGGTGATTTAAGTAAGTTCTTATTCAAAGCAGATTACGGATCCGCATTGCTTATTCACGAGCCGCTATGAAATAATTCTAACTCTACATTTGCCTGGAGTTGTGGATTCTTTGCAATAGAGACCTACATCATGATGCATGTTAACATTTCTTACAAATGCAGAAATGTAAATTATTAGTGATTATTTTAAATTAAAATTTCTGTATTTTAATTTAGAATTGCTGAATGAATTTCCATCAGTTCTTGCATAGCAGTAATTTTTCTTTGTGAAATAGGGATATTTCAAGTGAAGTTTTTAGTAACTGAGCTTTATAATAGAGAATTTGATTTTAAAAAAAGCAAACAAAAAACAAAAACGCTGTGATGTGGACACGCCTATTTATAGAAAAAAAGGATTGTTTTCTGGTTTTTTTTTCTACAAGACTTTTACTAGTAACATATCGTTTCCTTTAATAAGATAAACTAAACCCCTTTAAGCTATTTTAAAGGAACAGTGTATCTTATGAGAAAGCAACAAAAAATATTAAAAAATACTGGCTAATGAGTTAAAAATATATTAAAAACAGTAATTAACATTTTTATGAACTTTCGTTTTGACTAAACTTTTTTTCAGTTAAAGAGATAGTGGAAAAGTTTATACAGTTTGGAGCTGCCAATTCGTGAATGATAAAAAGGGAAGGATTGACGTTGTGGAGTAAGGTAAGGGTAAATGGGGGTGGAATGCGGTGCTTCCCGAAACGTTGCCAAAAATGTAACGGCGTTTTAAGAAGGTGGAGGGGAGAGTAAAGTCTGCGTTCCTTTTTCTTTCCACAATAGAGGCATCCATTATTTCTGACATGGACGCGTCAATCGGACTGCGAAAGACAAGACAAGGAGACGGTGAAGCAAATAGAACAGCGAGGGTGGGGACCAGTCGGGGATGGCTCGGCCTTACTTCTTCGCCATGATTTACGTGGGGTCTTTTGGAACGTTTGTTACAAGAGAAAATAGTTTTTGGCTCCAACTTGTACCGATCGATTACAGCTTCCGGATCGTCAAATACGGTGCATACCATATGCAAAGAAACCGGTATATTTTATTGATACGATGAAAGACAGCAAAGATTTGGCGCAACGCAATCTCTGCAACGGATGTGCAAGAATCTCATCAATATTATTTCACACTGTTAAGTTTGTTGCGGCTAAAGTCAGAGGCACGAATGCTACCATTGGAACATTCAAAGATACCTCCGGAAATCAACAAAGATTAGTCCTGTTTATTAAAGAAATGTAATCACAATTGATGAAATAAATTCAGTAAATAAGGGATTGAAATTATTTCTTATATTACACTTTGCAGATTTTAGTATTTTATTAAATGCTTTCATCTGTGGAAATCTTGATAGCATTATGAGTTCTGTATTTTAAAGCTTTAAAAACTTTTCAAGACTGATAATTCGAATTATGCTTGTCTTGTAATATGATTTTACAACCTATTACTGTTTCTGTGCATTATAATCAGTTTAGAAAGAAATTTCGAGAATATCGATCTATTACAACTTAAAAAAGATAAAGCATTGCACATCCTTACTCTTTGCCTCATGTTTCTTCATTTGGACACAATCTTTGTAGGAAAAAAAATGAATGTAGGGGAGTGTAAATAAACCCTGGCAAACAGGAAACAAGAATGGTATGAGGGCGTAAATGATGGACAGGCATCCCCTCTATGATTAGCGTCAGTCTAATTTTAAGAGCTATCTAATGGCGAGACTGCAAAGACCAAACATGGACATATGCACTTAACTTATTGATGGAAACGTCTATTCTATTTTTATCATTTATTTGGATTTTTTTAAGTAAAAATTACTGAATTGAAAATTCATTTACAATTTGATAATGTGTGCTTCAGTTGAGAAAATTTGATTTCGTTGGCTGGTGATTGATTTATGTATCTTAACATTATTGTTGTAGATTCTCTGTCTTTAAAACTGTATTATTTTTATTACGGAAAGAACTGTAATTTTTTTTCTAATAATATATTCAATTATAACAATAGAATAAAATTTTATTAGAATATCTGAAATTTAAAGGTAACTAACATCAAGTTTAATTTATAAGTTTAGGTTTAAATCAGGCATTACTATTAATGTAGTTCATTCTAATCACTGTATTTCTTTGTAAATCTTTACTCGCATATTTCAACGTGGAAAACTTCAGTGAAGTTGCGCTTGATTTTGTTCCGTCTTTTTAGGTTTATGGTTACAACTAACTGGCTTATTGTCAACCTGATCTTCTTACATTTGTGGTCATTTTTGTCGCCTAATAGTTGAAGGAAAGAGAGATAACACGGAATAAAAAAAAAAAACCATTAAATACAATTTGAAGCAAAGTCTCTTCGGTTCTCTTCGTGGGTTACTCTTAGTGCAATAAAATAAAACTCCTATTCCCTTTACCACTTTGACGCTTTATGGGAATTCTTGAGGTTTAGTGAAATTTGCATTCTATTGCTGTGTGGATTGGCTGCAGCTATTGTATTTTTTTTTTGTTTGCTTACTCAAGTGGTCTGTGGCTCTTTTCCCAGTATTATTGTCTCATAAAACTGGATGATTGTACTCGACAGCACACCTTCGGATGATGAAAGGATTTCTAAAAAAAGAAAAAAAATTGAGAACAGAAAGAAAAAAAAATATTGCTGGAAAACACTATCTTGATTAATTTTAAGTGCTGAGTCATGTTATTGTAACCAAAATTCATACGAAAAAAATGAAAGTAATACGTTATTTAAAAGTTAGCTTAATGCCGGGAGCTAGAACGATGCAAAGTATCGTTTTGGCTTTAAAATATATCTAATTTAATCCACTTTTCTTTTTCTTTTTTTTGAAACTTCAATACAGACTTTAAATGTACGAAGTTGTACTAATGTGTAATTAAATACAATTTTTGAATTTTTTAAGTTTAAGGTTATAAAAAATGAAATTTGCGTTTAATTTGGCTATATATTTTTTTTATGGTTAATGTGCTGTATCGAGATCTACTAATATTTAATGATATTTCTACCAATAGTTCTACCAATATTTAGTTAAGAAGCTGCAGTAGTTTCTCTTTTTACATACAATTCGTGATTTCATTTTTTTTTCTATAAATAAACAAAAAAAAAAACCAACTAATTTTATTTTTCCAAAAGAACAAACTTCAATCTTGAGGGAATTAATTATCTAGCAATGAAGCTTTTTCGTAATTGTGTTTCTCACACCATTAGAGACCAGCATTATTGCTTTCTGGCGGGTAGTAGACGTAAAATCATTTACTGGTACTTACATGTATGCAATTGCTTACCATTACCATAGTTTGCTATGGTACTGCTACAGATTTTTATTTTCTTATTTTTTTTATTTAGGTTTTTTTTTTTTTTTTTATTATTGTATGGTTCAATTTTGCAGCTATGATTTATATTTTGACTAAATGTTTCTGACTTATAATGTGTGTGTGTGAGAGAATATGTAGATATATATGTAGATATAATTTTTGCTGTGACTATCACATGCATATGCCCAACATAGATATGTTATGGAAGAATGAATTTCATGTGATCTGTTTATCCTTTGGAAGTGCTGGCAGAATATGGATTGACTTACGCGTTTTGGATCTATTCTACTCTCACTGAAACCGAAGGAAAATGTGATAAAATTTTATGAATATAAATGAATTTCGGTTATGCAATTTAATGAAACAAGCAGAAATTATTTCGGTAAAAATAATACAAATTTAGTAATAATCTAAGAGCTGGAGAGGGAAGGGGAAACGAGGAAGAAGCGGCCTTTTTAAATCTGTTTTTCGAAATAATTTGTCATTTTGGTAATTGGAAAGGAAACACTTCAAATCTTACAGTACAGATGAGTAGAAACATGACCGGCGGGACAGGCAATTACGGTCGACATAATTACTGTAAAGGAAAATTATCATGAAATTGGTGCATAATGTTATCTCGATTTGGACTCACCCCTTTTACCCTATTGTGTGACTTGCGTGATTTTGAAAATAAACATTCAAAGCATTTTCATTGAAAATAAACAACATAAACAATCTGTCATTTTATTATTATTATCTCTTTGAAATTTTATTTGTATTTTTTTTTTATTGTTTTACAAAATTCATAGAAATTTACAAAATCTTTTCTGACTCTTGCCATCTAGTATCTTCATATGTATCAAACAGAAAAGGGTTATTATTAAGAAAAATAAATAAAATTTAGGACAAAGGACACAGAACTCTTCAAAAATGTACAATCTCTAATTTTGAAACGAATACTTGTAGCCCAATTTGCAGTTGAAAATCTGATTCAAGATAGTCACATTTATCGTAAAGGTTTTTGATTTTAGTTATTTTCCTCAGTGAGATTTGGAAAATTGAGGATTCTATGTAACTTAAGTATCGACTTTTCCTGAGAGTAGTCACAACAGAATTAGTAATTTCCTTTCAGTTATTAGTAAAGGAAATCTGTGATCTTACAAGATGTTCCTCATTTTGTGCATGAAGGCACGGACTGATACATTTCACCATCAACAATCAATGAAAGACAAGCACAGTTTCGCTACTGATATTTTCTCCTCCACTTCGTTTTCTGTGAAAATGAACTCATTTAATCTGAAAACTGACTCTCGATTTTAACGGTCCAACCACAATGTGATGGCCGACCGGGAATTGTAATTTGATAACTGGGCATTTTGCGAATACATATACGTAACGTTCATTTCGACTGTTGGATTACCGAGGCTCTTGCGTTTGATGCTTGTGAATACCGAATTTCAGTTGATAGGAAATAAACGGCATTTTCTTCTCGAGTAAATTGGAATTCTGACTTTTCAGTGCGGAATAGGCCGCAGAATCAAAGCTAACTATCCCGTAAATTTCCGAGTAGTGGTTCACTAATATTTCTCTAGTGCACTCTGGAGTTTTATTAAACGAAAACGATAAAATTGTCTATGAATAGGCAGTGGTGGAGCTGCATTGCATCACCGAAAACCTTGCTTTTGAAGCCTGTCACCTTAGAGCCTGGTTTTGTTCATCATGGGAGCTTCATTAGCCAGTCGTGAATAATTATTGAAAAGAACTTGATTGCTTATTAAAATGCCGAGATCCGTTGTAGATATTGCAGAATGGAGCCACACAGCAGAACATCCTAAGGCATTAATTATCGGAATTAATGCACAAGTTTTGAATTATAAGTAGTAGCCCTAACACCGCCATGTATTTCTATAGAGCGCGGTGGTTGCAGATAACTGAATTTCCAATAATTTCACATTTACAAACCAAAGGCTACTTTGGCTGTGGTTCTCGAGTTACGGGTTTTCAAGTTAAGTAAATACAACATTTTTCAATGATAAGGCTGGTTTTTAACTTAAAGAAAAAAGCAAATTAATTATATTTTGGTCGAGTTTTTACGATGCACAGATGAAAATTAAATCCTATTAATATTCCGAGAACCAATGCTATAGCTTTATTAAGATTTTATATGAAAGATTTGAACATCATCCATAAATGCATCGTAATCTAGATTACATTAGAATATATGAATATGTTATATATGTCTCTGACTTCATGAATTTATTTCTGAATTTATTTGACTTCATAGAATAAATAATTTAAGTATCCCATATAGAATTAAATAGAAAGTGAGCTTTTTTTTAAGCAGCTGACTTCTAATAAGATTAGCTTCCAAACTTTGAAAGTAAGTTCAATAAGAAAAAATTTTATGATTAAAAAATGCAAAAAAAAAACAAAAACAAACAAACAAAAAAATCAATAACGTTATAAACGAAATATAAGTCACAATTTCATTTACATAATTATTATTATTATCGTATTTGGGATTTATATTTCCACTAAATTTTCAGCTTGAAATTTACTGTATGAAATTCACATAGCTAATAAGATTAAACTATTAAACCAAAAAAAGACAATACCTAAATTTCGATACATTAATTGATTTTATTATGAATAATCAGAAAATCCGGTAATCTCATATTCAAATAGATGATGTTAGAAAGTTTGTTATCATTTATGAATAAATATTACATTTTTATTCAGTTACAATAGATCTATGTATAGTAAATCCCACGGGGGCGCTGGAGGTAAGGCTACCAACGTTTCAATGTACCGTCCGGGACTGAGATGAGATTGCGTGGTCAGCCCAACTCTCCTCCGCCTTTACTCCTGAAAAGAGAGAACTGGGTAGACCCCTATAGAGGAGAATTCAGCATGGAAAAAATCTCCCACCTTCGCCGGTGTCGAGGATCGAAGCCAGCTCCTCCAACCCGCACTATAAAAATTACCGGGCCCACTGTTAATACAACAGCGACCACTATAAAACATTTACACTGTGTTTGGTTATGAGTTTGCTCGATAAGAATGCATGTTTCAGCTTGATTAGTTGCTTGATATACGATTTATGGTCTGATTTTAGTTAGGAAAAAGACAAGTTTGATTTTACTTTAACCATCCCTCGAACTTCTCTGGATATCCAAAGAGAGATATCATTCTGCTTCGCTTCACTCCTGAAATAAACAAATGTTATGCCTTACTGATTAGCTATTTTTTATTATTATTATTATTTAAATTTTCTCGTAGGCAACACTGGTACGTAATTGAAGATAAATCCGACGCTCAACTTGTGTAACATGATCAGGATTACAGAAAAGGTCTTTAGATGACATTGACTATCCAAATATTGCTATCTCTAGTTTCTTCAAAAAAAGTTAAAGTTTTTGTCGAAACTTAGTTTATCAGATGGTAAAGTCTGTGTAATTTGTAAATAAGCCTAATACCCTTAATTGTCTAAAGGGTGCATTGGCTAAACTGTTCAGACTTCAATGACTTCATGCCGATATGAGGATGTGGTGATGCTGGATTAGGTCAATAGAGCATGAAAATTATTCTATTCGGTAGAGTTGGTTTCATCATGCTTTAATTACATAATAACAGAATTAAAACGGAGACTAGTATTGTTATCGTTAGAAATTTGAATTACTTTAAAAATATTTTTACGACTATTAGAAGTTACAAATACTTTCTGTTGCATTAACTCCGTAATAAAATTTAGTAATGTTTTGTTAAATTTTATTTTTAAAAATTCAAAATAAATTGACTTTATATTTTCAAAAAAATTTAATATAAAACTAGCAGAATTATCGTAGAAAAACTAAAATTAAGTAGAAAAACTAAAGTTTTTGAATTGAAATTGCTGAATAAAAAAACTTTAATGAAAATAATAACAGAGGACTTGTTAGTTTGTTGTTCATCTGTTTGTAGTTCTGTATATGCCTACCAGGTGTGCTACTAGAATGTAATCTAAAGCGAATTGCTTGTTGTTGTTTTTTAATTTATTATCTGTTAATAAAAAAAAAAAAGAAGAAGAATACTGAAATATTAAGCTACTGCTCGCTTATAATGGAACGAACAAATCGCTTAAAATTTCTGTCTTTGGAGTGGATGATACAAACTTTAGCTAAATTGATTTAAAAGATTTATATACAAAGCTTCAACATACCTAAAAAAGAAAAAAAAAAAAAAGAAGCGCATACTTTTATGAAAATTTACATTGTTACATTAAAAAATATATCGAGTAAATATTCAGATTTTTATTCAATATTATGAATCAAATTGTAGTTAATAGACTTCGAGATATCGAAATTTATTAAATAACATCTACATGAAAATATAAGAAAGGGGGCGATGGGCGAACTAAAGAAGAAGAAGGCAGGAACATAACCACTAGTGTTGAATTATCAAATATACACTTGAAAGAATAGTTTGAAATAGCAGAATTACCGAGATTTTAAATTAATACTAATCATTCAATGACATTGTTTAACAATTTCATAACTTTATAATCTGGAATTACTTTTGTAAATAATATGAGTTTATTTTGATTTTCTACAATACAAATGGTGGATCGTATTTCCTCTTGATCAAATAGGCATTAAATAACAGCGAATATATCCAGTTATTATTATTATTAGTAGTAGTATTGTTGTTGTTGTTTTACTCTGTCGTTTAAAGGCTATTTTTTTTTCTCCCTTCCATTAGTCGGTTTGAACGGAAATGGATGCTATCACTATTTGATGTTAGCGTTTAGTCTGAGTTTGCTGCCGTCTGTTCTCATCTCTTCTGTCTTTTCGCATTCCTCCCCTCCTGTCTCCCGGCAAACTCCCTTTGGCTGTGGTCATCCAAATTGCTAAATTGCGCCTAATTGATTCCCTTAAGTGACGACAGAGGACGCTGAGAGGATTATTCTGGCTCCGGTGGTCTTCTCCTGGCTTGACAAGTTTCTATAAATATGCCGTCCTGTTTTAAAGATGTCGAATCATATCCTGGACATCGTTCTAGTGATTATCTCCATGGAGGCAGTTAGAATTGCCTTTAATTCAAAATTTCTAACAAAAGAAAGCTATTTCTTCAGTTTCAAGTCAGTTCATTATTAAGAAGAAAAAAAAAATCAAATAGTTTCTATTTTTTATTTAATAATCAAAGAAACAAAGTAGATTTTCTGAGGCTAAATGATGGAGAAACATCGTAAACCGATGGAGAGTGAGATCTAATTAAATTATAAAGGATGTCTCATCGATGACAGAAATTTCAAATTTTTTTTTATAGGCAATTTGTGATTTAAAGATTTGACTTCCATTTTTAATTATATTTGGCGAAGCTAATATAGCAGTTTCGTTTACTTTTCATTTTTAAGAGCTTGCTTTATTTCTACTCGTTTATGTCGTTCGCAACGGTTTTCTCTGTTCAATTTTGTTGTGACATGTGCAACACTTTTATCAACATTTTTTATTTATTTGAAAATTCTTTTTCTGCAGATTCCACAGATGAAAATTGAAATTTGCCGCTTAGAACTTATTACATACTTATCTTTTTTCTAGAGTTTTTAGCGTCCTCTTACGGTTCAATGGAGATACCAGAAACGTCATAAAAATACACAATTCACACATTTTAGGTAGAGGAAATTCGCCATCAGCCTTTGTCTATATAATTTATCTTGTAAGTTTCACGCTGTAGTTCTAAATTATTAGATAACTTCAATTCTGTAATTTTTAAAGAATATAAAATTAACTATTATGTTTATATTTAATTAATTAAGCCTTGACACACCTCCGAAACTTTTTCTGAAAAAGTCAAAACGACTAAGTAATGCCAATGAATCTGTTGCCTGATTAAGAATTAAAATATATGGACAATTTAGAAACCACTTATTTAAAATAAGTTAGAACATTAAAAAAAAAAAAAGAAAAGAAAAAAAGCTATTTTTAATAAAATTTAATGGCTAAACATAATTTAGTAATACTTTAATGATTACTTTAATTTTTATGTTTTTACTTGAGGTTTCTTTTCGTTAGACGTGCTTTTATCTAAACATGGAATATGCCATTTTCGCAGCAAAGTCGTTTGTGCTTTTGCCTAAAGGATGATGCAACCAAAAAAAAAAAATAAAAATATGTAAATGAATATTGTCTGTCATATTGTTTTTGTAATGGTAAATAACTATTGACTGGCTTCTTATTTGCATACGCAATGAATTCTTCCTTAGACCCGACGTTTTCGAGAGGCCGCAAGCAGTTTCCATTCTCTATCTTCGTAATTCGGCTGTACATGGAGTTGGCTCAGCTGTAAAACGTCACCGAAGCAAATGCTGATTTTAGTCGTACATCGACTGCAACAGCGCAGTTCCAATTTTTCTTCGGGATTCCAATTCTTGTCTTGATTGACTCGTGAATATGGATGAAAACGCCTTAAGGGAAATCGAAACCGGAAAAACGATTTTCATTCACGCCTTAGATGTGAAACATCGATCTATATTAACCTGATTTTTCAAGGTTTGCATTACTTTGCATTAAAATTCTATAAATACATATATAAATTATCCTAAAAAAAATTCTCGTATTTTATAAATTTGGAATACTTACTTAATACGCAATGCTTAGGGTAAAACCTATGCGAAAACCTCTGCGTCTTATTTATTTAGGGTTGTTTTGTTTTCTTGGCGTTTTTTTTTTAACTTTTAGGTTTTTTATTTTGTAAATCTTGTTAACTACAAAAAGGTACTTATTAATATCATAAATGATAATCTGGAATGCTTAACCTCATAAAAATGGTTCAAAGTTCTTCAAAAGAGAAACATAAAAAGAGAGAAATTTGTAACGGACTTTTGATAATAATCATGACGTGTGGATCTAGAAATCTTAGGTTATAGAATTTTAAAGGCAATACTATTTGTTTCTTATGCAATCTCTATTGTTTAAAATCCTTTAGAGGATTTAAATACCATGTTAAAAAAAAAAAAAAAAAAGATTGCATCCCTCGTTAATCGTGGAGAATATGCACTGCAGCAGCCCTGTTGTCTCTAGTATTCTGCAATTACCTTCAATTAGGATAATGATTTGCTAATTATTTTATGTCGGGGCCATTGCTCGTCTCCTCTTTCTTTTCTTTTCTTTTCTTTTTTTTTTTTTCTTTCTTTCTTTCTTTCCTCGCGTTTTCTCGTGGAGCGTTGGAGCTTCTTGGTGAGGTTTGGTTACTATGGAATGACACAGAAGCCATAAATTACAATATGCTCATTAAAATGAAATCTTTTAACCCCGAGATGATAAGGGTTAATGTGTTGCTCGTGCCCAGTGCACTAATCCCATCCAACTAGATTAAAAAAGACCATAAATATTGGTGTCGGAACTTAACAAGCAATGGCTTCCGTTAGCTTGTTTGTTAGCGAGATTGTACCGTTACGAGATTGGCTGTGTTGTATCGTTGTTTGCTCCGACAAATGTTTATGTTGAGACACTCTGTTGACTGGGAAAACGGCATTTTGCGATATTTATCACCAGGTTATAAATATTTTACGTCGCAATTAGGATTTAAAGGAAGATCTTCAATAATAGATTAATTAATTAAAATTACTGGCAATTATAATATAATAGCGGCAGTCTTATGTTGTCTTCTTTTTAAAAATATGAATTTCAAATTAATAATTGAAGACGAACATTCCTGCATCATTTAAAACGTTTTAAATTCATTTTTGTTTCTTCCGAATTAGGAGAAAAATATCAGTGATGTTCGATAACGTTCTGTTAGAAAAGAATTTCAATGCGATTTCTGTTTAATTTTGTAGGCGTACTATTAAATGGAACATAATAGCGATTATGTGACAAAATGTAATGTTCCTTTTTATTAAATAAAGTCTTTTTCATACTTTAGATCTTACATCATCGTAACTTAAAGAATACTTCTATTTTCTATTCAATCCAAATCGGATCTATAAATGAAAAATTAAGGTTTTTGTTTTTTTTTGATAAAAAATGAAATTTTAACGCAAATTCTACAAAATAACTAATAAAGAAATATCAGAAATATTCTTGTGAATGTAATTAAGATATCTAGCCTAAGAATAGATACCAAATGAATAGGGAGAAGAAAAACATCAGAGACATTTTCAACTCTTCTTACAAAACATTTGCCAAAATATTACAATACATTGAGTTTTTTTTTTCAACACGAGCAATTGTTTAATTAATATTTTTTCCCTCTCTTTTTTGCAATGTTTTCGAGGCAGTTTAAAAAATGTCGGTTGTCGTGGTTGCTTTATTACCATTATCTGACAACTTAGGACTAGGAGCAATAAGTTTTGTGTCCAAAATTTGTGGTATGTTACAATAAATAGCATGATTTTTTTTAATAGTTTCTTTTTACAACTGTGAAGACTTACATGTATTTAAAATGCAAATAGAGTAATGACGACTACAATTCATTATCGTTTCATTTTTATTGTTTATTCATTCATTTTTATATAATAAAAAAAAAAAAAAAAAAAAAAAGTTGTATTAGCCATTAACAATATAACGTCTTACAAATTGTACTCGTAATATCGAAACAAATGTAATCTTTAAACTCTCAGGATTCATTGCGATTATATGCTGAAGTGATAATATATATAATATATATTACTAATATGTATAATACAATACTACATTATTAATTAATAATACATAGTAATATGTATAATACAATACTTTTATCAAAATAAGCCAATTTCCTTTCTTTTGTCATATTTCAGTCTTATTTCTGTTAGGTCTTTTTTTCAAGCTATTGCTTATGTGGATGAGAATGTGAAACGAATTCAATTTTTGTAATTCGAATGGTTCAACTTAGAAAACTAATATCGTTAATTGAATTTTGATTAATTTGCAATCAATGCCTTTAACCTGCAGATCTTCCCAGTATTTCTTGTAAGTCGTAGAATACAAATGATCTCTGTTTGAACTGGTATTTTTATTTGATAGCTTAGTAAAATCATAATTCTTAGTAAGATCTGCTTTTATTTAGTCCTTGTCAGTTGCTATTATTATTATTATTGTTTTTCAGCGAAGCTAATTTGTAATACTTTGTTACTAATTTATTCGAATAATTGAAAATTTTCTTGTAGATGATGAAAATAAACTATAAAAATTATGGAAAATAAAATGACATTAAATCAATTTCTAATTTATTAAATATTATACCACATGCTCATAGAAATATAATGAGCAATAATAATATACAATAATGCTCTTCAATTAAAGTTATTAACATTAAAAATAACAAAAATTAAATAAAATAACAAAATTAGCCTCTTTTTTTTTGTATCTTCTCACCTTGCCCTCCTCCCCGTTTCTGTTCTGTTTTACTTAGATTTGATTTCTCAACTTAATACATTGATTTCTTCATATAAATGTCTTTGCAAATGCATCCTTCTTATTGGGGAGGGAAATTGTGACATTTTGTCTCGCCTCTTTCATTCCCTCACCTGCTCAAGTAAGTGTGGACTTGAAACTTCCCTACCCTTATACCCTGGACCGAAGCTGTCCTCTTTTCTCCTTGACAGTGATGGATCGCCCGTCATGTTCGAGATCAGGAAAGCGGTGGGTTACAACGCCGTTATCCGAAGCATTCTACTCTCTCTGATGGAGCCTTCAGAGCACTACGGGGATTTGTAATCCGAAAAATTTAAGTGCCTCTCCTCCATTTGACTTACATGTTCGTTACATTAAAATGGATATGTTATTGGGCTTCGAAGGCAGTTTGATGGCGTTCGTTATGGCATTATGGGAAAGGGTTGGTTATACCAGCAAATTGAGTTGCTTTTCTCATCAGCATCATGTTTGCATGTAAATTTAATATGCTTGGTTGTTGTTTAGCAAATATATTTGTGCTACATCAAATTAAATAACAGCAAAAGCTTCTTGTTTCTCTCTTAATTTGCCGTAATTCTTCATAGTTTCTTGAAGATTTTAGAGCTTATCAAGTTCATATATCTTCTATGTTTTTGTCTCGATATTCAAGCTTTTTCTAGTTCTGGAAAAAATAACAACCTGCGGGAATATCATACATACACACATAAACATACACACAATTGTATATAATGCAAACAAAAGTACACTTTATTTAGTGTTTTCACTTAATATATTATCTTACTTCATATGAAATAAAGTTTATTCTTAAACGATGTAAGCTGATATATGTTTATAGGTGTATATATAAAATGGTAAAAGGTAATATATAATGTGTCAAAACAAAAGAAGCCTGCATTTTCTTTTTATTTTAAATAATACAAAGAAATTTAAACATCTTCAACTTTTGGGGATTTAATATTTGAACAATGCGAGTAGGATATTATTTGAAGAAACTGATCTGTTACTTCAGTTTACACATTACAAAAATCCCACATTATAAAAAAAAAAAAAAAAATTGTAAATTTAGTAAAAAAATTCACTAAAAATTATATAATAATATTTTTTTTTTCGAAAATTTATTATTAGAGAATTTCCTCTACGGAAAACGTGATATCTTTCTCAAGCCAGTTTAAATGCAATTTACAGTAGACATGAACGTTAGATTCATAATTGTTTTTATCTGATATTACTAACACTCTGTGGGTTTCCTCCCAAATCTGAGGCTTGGTAAAGCTGTTGTTCAAAATCTAAGAATTATTTTGTATATAATAATTATATACAGAATTGTTTGGGTAGAGCTACAGCATCTTTATTTTGTGATAATTCACAAATTCTGTCGTTTTAAAAATAAATTTTTGTACTTTGAGAAATTCTGAAACATTCCGTAAAAGGCACAAAAATTAAAAAAAAAAAAATCATATATTTTTAAAATAAATGTATCAAGAATTAATTTTTACATGACACTAATTGATGCATATTTTAGTTAATGCAAAATCTGTTATTACAGGCTTGTTTATGAAGCGCTGCATCATTTTTCACTTAAGTCCTACTATCGAAGAAATTTTATACGTTAAGAATTACAAAATAAAATAGTTTGTTTTAAGCCCAATAGATGACAGCACTGAACGGAAACTTTGTGTTAAGATTTGTAATTAAGCCTAACTTTTTAAGGACGCAAATAACAAATTTAGAAATAGATTAACTGTCTTAATTTTATAGTTAAAGGCTGAAAATGAAATTTATCTAAAAAGTAAAGATAAAATAAATAAAAACAAATACACGAAAGCTGAAAACAATTAAAAATACAGCTATTATTTAAACTTTACTATAAGAAACAAGTTGTAGTTAATGAGAAAAATTAGTCTTAATATTATGACCTGATTGTATAGACAAGATTTTCCACTCCCCGTATTTTCTTTTGTTTATTAAATAATTTGTACTCTTTACAGTAAAGAATTAGAATCGAGAAGTAAAAAAATTAGAAGTTTCCCAAATGAAGATAATTGCGGGTGTTTTGGTGTTTCTTTAGTTACGTTCTTTGAATAAATACCCAATCGTAGACTACCATAATTGGCAGAAGTTGATACTAAGCGTGTGCGTTACTTACCTTCACCTCGGCAACTCTTCCTGCAATCTGGAGGTCTATCGTTGCACACAACCCCAGGTGGATGGCAATCTACTTTCTCTTTTCTTTTTCTTCTGTATCAATTTTTTTTTTCACATTGCTGGGGAACGATGATGGATTGTGACATTTGTTTGTGCTAAGGTTCAACATGGCGAGGCAAGTGACGTCCAGTTATGTTTACAATGTTAAGGGCCGTCACGACTCTTGAGTCCCACAACGCCTACACCCTCTCGGTCAAGATCCTAATCTGTTCTACCAATAAACAACCTACATGCTGCCTAAAATAGTTCGATGAGTTAACCTTCGTGCTCTTTTATCTGATTCGTTAAAAAAGGAGTTGGGAAAAAAAAATGTTTGTCCTCAATTGAATTCAAGTGAGATTTATCTACCTTAATATAACTTTAAGTCAAGGAAGATTTATCTGCGAGGAAACCAAAGTAACTAAAAATATAAGTATGCATTAATTATATTTATTTAAGGAATTCATACTTTATTAAATAATTTCATATTTAGCCAACTTGATAGATATTTTTACTCGCTTTACGTAGTATACAGTCCAAACTGTATCGAGATTCCATGTAGGGGTTGAGTGGTTTTAGTGAACTAAATAAAATGATTCTAATGATGTGTTTAAAAGTTTTAAACTGTAATTTTATTTTAAAATAGAACAAACAGAAAATTACTCATGGGGTAAATTTTAGTAATTACCTAAGTGCATTAAAAACTAAATGAATACACAAAGAACTATTGGTTAATGATTATTTAATATAAGATCTTCATGCTACAATCTGCAGAACCCCACTCATCCCTCCGGGCAAATTTTGGTTATTGGCAGTCATCTGCTAGAACAAACATTTTGATAAAAATCAAGGTCCCAACTAGCGATAAGTGATTTTATATTTTTATTATTGTTATTATTATTTAGAATGCTAGTATTTATTTATTTAGCATTTTTTTAAATACTTTTGAAATTTTTAATCATATAAACAGAGAATGAAAATTTATTTAATTCATGCTTATCTTTTGAATGTAATTATTAATTTTCATTTTTTAATTGTTCGATCATTCGATAGACCTAAGTAGTCTAAAAGGACAGGCCAAGAAGATTATGTGTCCAATTGCTATATTTGATGTTGCAAATAGTTGCACAGTTTATTTAATTGTACTTGTATTTTTTATAAGCGAGGTAGATTGATCATAGCCCTACATCTCTTTAGACGTAATTAATGTTTTCGACTTAAGTCTGTAAAGTGAC
Source organism: Thereuonema tuberculata (assembly GCA_023159025.1). NCBI lineage: Eukaryota > Metazoa > Arthropoda > Chilopoda > Scutigeromorpha > Scutigeridae > Thereuonema > Thereuonema tuberculata. The sequence goes on along the minus strand of JAFIDM010009631.1, from coordinate 73,816,525 downwards.
ACTATAGACTAGAAAATATATTTCATTAGAATTTAATTTAAAACCTTTCTGACACAGGGAAAACGAAATTCCAACGCCTTGTCGTTTGTTTCGTTGCAGTTGTGTTTCTATAGCTACATGAGGTTTTATGGTGAATTGCACTTCACACAGAAACAAATCCTTAAGAGCAGATGTCGCTTCTTCTTCGAAATCCTTATCCCTATCTTAAGATATCGTCGGGGATCGATCACCAACTCCAATTACGACTAAGGAGGAATCTGCAGAAGGGATGAAGGAATGGAGGGAAAGTCGACCAGCCTTCTAATGGGCACAAATGCACTGACTTTGACAATACATGTGTAATATGGAATTGCTGATTTTCTTTATCATTGCAAACCAAGGCTTTTTGATGGATAGAATTTTAGTAGATTAGATTGGTTGTAACTATGTCTTTTTTTGATGTTTTACTGAATACTTCATTTGAGAAAGAAAGAATTGAGAAAAGGATGTTAAAGAAATAAATTGAAACATTTAGCTATCAAATGTCAGTATCCTTAGATACTATCTTATTAGATAATTACAAATATTCCTAAGAAATTGTTTCAGATAAAATATATCTTTATTGTTGCTTTATTATTTCAACATATTAAAGATTAATAAATAACAAGGGAAACAAATCTGAAAAATAAAAGACCTAAAAATAACAAAATGGACTGAAAACCTCGGAAAGTCTTTTGACTGCTTCACTACTCATTTATCTCATTTACATTTAATTTTGGGTGAACAATTAATATTGAAAAGAATTCCTAAATTAGTATTGAATAATAATTTAATTAAAAATACTGTCATGGACCAAATGGATTACATCATTATACTAATAAGACAATTTCTAAATTGTGACTATTGTGATTTTTACTGAAAATGAAATAATGTTTTTTCTCGTCCCTAACTTTATTGTCTACAGTATGTTGAAGGATTATTGACTTTTCTTTATTTTTATATTAAATAAAGTTCTGCATTCATTGCTATTTTTTTCTTAAATATTGAAAAAAAGTAGTCTTGCTAGAAAATGGAATAAACTGAACTACTTTAAAGGTTCTCTAGTTCCTTTTTCTTATTAATTGCTGTGTTTACAACGATCATCTTGATTTATTTATTCTTTAAACTGCTGTTCAAGTTACTCAAAACAAAACAACGTTTTTTTTTCCCTTATCAAGCATTTCTTTTTTCTTTTTGAACTTTATTTTTAATAGTCTTATCTAGACGTGTTTAAAATTAATTTAATAGGAAAAAGAAATCAAATAAAGAATAATTTCTTTATATGTCCTTAAAATATGATTAATTCAAACTATACTGCTATTTGAAACTAGATCTTAATGGACTTTCAGATTTACCTATCAAATATGAGAAATTATTAGAAAACACACCAAAAACTATTAGAAATAAAATTTGTAGAATTTTCTCAAGGTAAGAATTTTGTTATCTATTGTATTTTGCAACAATAAGTAGTGTAGTAAGAAATTAGCTGCAGTGTCCTCAGTTAAATCTAATTATGTAACTTTGTTATTTAAGTTTTATAAGTAGTGAAATGTAGACAATAATTTTTATCTTCTAAGTTCAGCAAGATTCCGATTCTTGGTATCGTGAATGCTTTCAAATTCAAAATGCTATTTTCTGTTTTGAAATATCGAATTTTTATTTCTTTCTTACTGTTTTCCGATTCCTACTTCAGATTGTTTCCAAACAACCCATGTTGTTGGGGGTTGGAATTCTTTTGTGCCTGTTTTTCCAACTTCTGTTCTGATTCAAATTCTTTTCTCTCTTTCCCCGATTACCTTTTGTCGCCAGGACACCAATCGCATTCTCGCGGTGTTCCGTCGCTTCATTGCCAGCTCCCCCATGTCCAACTTCTTATCCCCCGCTTACTTCTCCGTCAGGCTTCATCGACGTAGCCTCCCTGTTATGAAGCCTGGGCCCTCACCGTAAAACAATAACTCTGTCCGCTGTCTGATTTACGGTCCTGCCTTTCCCTGACCAAACTGAGATTTATTATAGTGCAGCGGTGACCCGGGTGATGGCGCTTTGCCTGCCAACAACAGCGCTCTTCATATTGGAGCTTTTTTTGTTCGCTAAAAGTTTTGCGAGAATTTGGAATGAGCGAAGAAAAAAAAAAAACAAGTCGATACTTTTCTACATTTTAGCAAATGTATCCATACGACATTAACAATAAATTTATAATAGTTATATGGATAGAGTTTGTTGTTAATGGTTGCTTTTTTTAAGAAATTCCATATTAATATAAAAGTGTTTTTATATAAAGAAAAGAAAGCTTCTTAATTTTTTAAGCTTAACGGATAATTCTACGTTTCTGATTTATTGGTTATCAAACCTTCTTTGTTCGTAGATAAGATAAGAAACGTACGAGTTATATTGGGAATATCCACCCATAGTAAGCTGAATGAGTTTTACTGAAACTTGAAAGTCTTTATCAAAAGTTGTAGAGTAAAATCTCAATATAAATACAGGCAATACTATACAACGCTGGTATTTATTTATTTATTTATTTATTTATTTTAGAAGTGTATAGAAATCGTTAGATTTTCCCTTACTTGTTAACTACTGTAAGGTAACTCTTCAAACATTCACAATAATTAAATTGATTTCCATTTTTTGTTTTATTTATTTTTAGTTTTCCTTAAAAAAGAATGGATTTTTTTTTTGTTTTGTTATAATTTTCTTATTAGTTACTTTTAAAGTCTTCTTCGAAACTTTAATTTTTAATAAACAATTTGTAGTATTACCATATCCTGGAAACATTAGGGTTGGAAGCAAATAGTTTTGTGCCTTTGTTTTTACATGAATAATTGAATTAAAATCTTATTTTAGTATTTAATCCAATTGCACTGCAACCACTGCAGAATGAGCGTCTTGTGCGCTTAACCCTGCAGTCAGATACTGATTTCACAGCTTTTATCTTGAGGTGAAGAGTTCAGTTGAGCTGGGTAGCAAAAGCAAATGGACGGAAAGCACGAACACACAATTTCTCGCTTTACGATTCATGTTGGGAGGGGTTAACAATGAAGGTTATAGCGCTGTGAGTATAAATTCCCATCTCGTTACTGTATTCGGCTATGGTTAGCCTCTGTCTCCTTTAATCATCCCTGGATACTTCATCCGCAATATAAGTAAAGCAGGGCTGTAAACATAAAGCACATCGTATAATGTAAAGGGCAATGTCAGGTCCACCGTCATACGACAAGGCGTCTGGGAGTTTGTGACTCGACCGTTTCAACGCACGCTTCCATACGGTGGTGGACGAGAAAATTGGATTGAGCCCCAGTCACCGTAAATATCAGTTTTGTCGTCGTCTCTCTTAAACTTTCTCGCAGATCTTTGACTGAGGATGGGGATGTATATATGACGGTGGAGGGATGTCTGGTCCGTAGTCGCCACACTGGCGGGATTTTCATTGGCGTTCTTTATTTCGATTCGCCCTTTTCTTTTCTTTCGGAAGATTGTTTCTTAGCTCGAGCCTCTTTTCGGGAAGGATAAGTGCGTCGGCGGATTTCTTTAAAACTTTAACTTTACCTTACTTTCCTCACCCACCACCTACCCTTAAAGTACTAGCTTTTGCAACTTTCGTTGTGCGAAAGAAAGGTTTTAAAAATTTACACTTTTTCTTATGCTTAAAGAAAGTGTTTTTTTTTTTTTTTTTTTTTCTTTTCAGGCGCCTTTGTCGTGAGAACATTGATCGATTTCGGTGCATACTCAAGTTCTGAAAATGCAAACATGCTCTGCAATATAATATTTCCATAAAATTGAAACAGATTGTTTTTCTGTCACTTGGCGGATAGCTACAAAACTAGAATGCTCTTTAATTCTTCTTCTTGCGTTTCAAACCAGTTGTGAAAAGAAAGAAAAAAGGTCAATATAAATTCAATGGGAAAGTCACGCAAATATGTTAAGGACTGTTGGAATGTAATAGACATTAAATAAATTAAATTCCCTACATTTAATACCTAATTGTTCTTTTTATATTTTATCACAATCACCTTCAGTATTAAAGGAATTAGTTAATACTGAAGGTGATTGTGATAAGTATTTAATACTTTGAATAAAGGCTTGAATCCTTTCATTCAGAAGTAATTCAAATGTGATGAAATAGTAATTCAACAGTATTAAGAAGCTTTTCGTTCTCTTTCTGTGATCCCATTCATTGTCGCTTAGCAACCAAACTTAGAAAACTAAGTTCGTTTCATTGTCATTGACATAAAAGAAAAAAAAAAGTTTCTGAAATGAAACTGAATCTCGTTGTCATCAAATGCCTGGATAAGACTAGGCAAATAATCTTTTCATATAAAATCATCTTCTGCTTACATTCATTTTATTTATTTTTCTTTTAAGGAGATTTCAAATCAACATTTCCATGAACGTGATTGTCGTGTTTCTGCGAAGTTCTTCCTATTCTGTCATATTTCTGACCGGTTTTCGTAGAGAAAGCCTCAAAAATTTAATTGCCCTTCCGTCGTGTATAATGATGCTGGTTGTTTGCGGATGCCAACGACAAATGCAACATACAAATATTTAGCACTCTGGAGACGAGGAATCAAATGCTCATTGTTCGCTATTTTGACAGCCTATTTCACTTTTGCTCTTCGACCCAAAATAGGGTACGGCGAAGATGTTGCTTGTTTTCTCCATTTCGTTTTCCGTTTACGGAGATGACTGACAAAGCATGATTCAGTACTTATTATATGGTTGTGTCATCTCGCTTAAATCTTCACATCATCCTTAATAGCAAACAGAGTGAATAGTGGTGTTGTTTAAGTTTGGGAACGTTTACAACCTCTTACAACACTCAATAGATGTCACATTGGACTCATGTGATCATTGTGTATCCAATTCTTAAATGAAAGCTGTCTAGCACAAAGGTTACTTAGATAGAAGTTGACATGTAAAAAGCGACTTATTGCCACATTTTCTATAGTTTTACAAATGTTTTTACAAAACTTTTTATTTTTCACAGCTTTTATTTAAAAACGATAGCTTCTTATTATTGAGTAATAATAATAAAAAAAAAATCTAGAATACTATATTGTTTAATAGATTCTGTACATGTATTCAAAATTTTAATTATATTAAAGGAATTTCCTTTTGTCTTTTGGTCTGGACAGTTGATGATTTGTTTTTTCTATATACTTATAATTTATTTAATGTTGGTTTCTGAACTGAATGTTCGCCTTTTTTCTAATAAAGTTAATAGAATTTCTTTAACTCTTGATAATAGGTTAATATTAAGTTTTGGTAGGTCATTCAGCCTCCCACATCAGTTAAGAAAACTTATGTGTTAATGCTCTATGCAAAGAAATTGTCTAAAGTCGGATCATTAAGCTTTGCTGATTATCTCCATAAATGCATTTTTTACGATGCCATTAATCGAAAGAAATTGCGACCGTTAATGACTTTATGTGAACTGAAATCGACTTTAAAGCTTCGAAAATTATACCTCCTGCATCGCCGTCCGCTTATGATTTGTAGTTAGTTTACTTGAATGCAAAACTATCAAACACAATAAACATCTAATCCTGTCGGATTAACGGGGAGTAGGTGTGGGCAACAAGTTTAGATCAAGACGATAAAGCTAAGAAATTAACTCCTCTTTTCTCACGCCTCGGAAATGATCCGGGGATTAATTTTTTTTTTATATCCAGCGTCATCTCTCAAGAGAATGAAAAGACAAAAGGAAGGCACGTGGCCTCCACAAATAACAAAGACGCACATTTTCTAATCCTCTTTCGAAGCTTCCGAGTTCCGCCGAAGAGAGAGCTGCGGAAGTCGACGTGTAGAAATCCATTGTCTTCAGTGGCGGAAAGGGACCATCTTATGAATCTCCTAAGTCTGAAAGGAAAAGATTTGCAAGGTAGAGTTATCCCTCTATTCTCGCCTCTATAGCAATTCACGCATGAGTTAATCTCATTTGTGTTCAGAATTTCTATTACAACTATCGCCTATCTCAAGTTCTTCAAGAGAAACTTATCACTGGTCGACGCGAGATTTTAAAAAAGTGATAAAAATTTTATCAGTGTCAACATTTATTCATTGTTTTTCTAATATTTCTAATCTGTTGCTGTATACACATAAAGAATACGGACATAAAATTGAATAGTGCACAGTGGAAGTTTTATATAATTAACGCTATTACCCTTCCATTCTCATCTATTTATGGCAGTCCTTTATTTTGACTTGGTATTTAATTAACATTTCAACTTCGATTCATTATATATTTCGTCGTTGAGTAACAACCGCATCCCAAAAACATAATTGAATTTGAGTTCCACCAATACTGTATTATCATTAAGGTTTTATACTTTAAGTGAATTATTTGAATTCACTAACTATTGGAACGTAGCTTTTCACTTATGGTAAATGCGCTGAGAATTTTCCAAAGATCAATTTATGTAAAACGAAAGCAATAAGCTTTACGATCTGAGCCATTTCATAATTAACGTAATACATTTAAGAATTAATATATCCTTTAAAAACAAAGAACGTATTAAGTAGTTATCTCTTAGTAACTAATCTTAACCAAAAAAAAGTAAAGGATTCATTGTATAGGCCACGAAGAATTCAGCGATTCACGGTCATCAGGTTGAAGTTGAGGTCGGGTAGGCAGTCCGACATATTCCCGCCTTTAAGTCCGGAAAAGAAACCAATCCATATTTTACAGAAGGTTGGGTAATCCTAGGATCCGTCTGGAGATACAATATCCAGGGTAAAAAAAAAATCCTCGACCCCTCCCTGTAATTGAGCCTAGCTCTTCCAGCCGCAGTCCAACCACATTACAAAATCTGAATGAGAGATTAAATTAATAACACTTCTCCATTGTTTTGTCCAATCTTTGAATAAAAACATCGACGAACTTGAATCAACTTACAATTTCTTCACAGATTTGAAGAGCAAGTAACAGTAACAGCTACTGATAACAAAATGGCAAAATTAAAAAAAATTAGGGAAGCAAATTCAACATAGCTGTAAGATAATATTAAGTTAAATAATAAACTTTCTTAATATTATCAAGTTTCTAAAAGAAGCAAAGGAATCGTGATGATAAAATTTCGCAAAACCAGCACTTGTAGTCTGGAAACTTTGTAGTCTGCAAATTAGGCTATTATTCGAATGTTTTTTTCCCATATTGTTTTGCAAATTATTTTTTTTCTTAATTAACCTTAGAACTGTTAATTTACAATGACTTCAAATAATGAGTTTCACTTTGTAGCTATTGGTGTATCATTTAAACTATAGCAGCTTTTGGGAGTGTCATATAATTAGATGAGATCTTGGAGATACTATTACGTCACTTAAAGTGAAGATGCTACTTTAAAGAGAACACTAGCCCGGAGAGATACACTCGCCTTACTCCATATTAAACGAGATAAGAAGAACTCTTTTATTATTTGATAATACGTTTACTGATTCATAGATTTGGGTAAAAAATATGTTGACATTTAAAAACAGCTTAAATGATGAGAAATTTCTCAGAGATAAACAAAAGAAGATAAATAAATTACTTTTTTTTTCCGAATTGAAAATGTAAAATTCACCTTTAGTTTTCACTCCTGTTGTCTTTTCTAGCCAGAATTGTACGAAAAGGTAATATCTTTACTTTTAATCGAGGTCAAAAATCCAGTCCCCTTGAATTAAGTTGCAAAACTGGATTGACAAATTATACGGAATTCTCTTAATCTCTCTGTAGTTAAATCAATCCGGCATTAATTGTAAGTACTTATCTCGCAGTTACTAATTAAATGAGAGCATTTATTTTGAATCTGCTATCGATACAGCTATGAAGGGATTACTCCCGGAGAGATTTCCTGAGTGGGCTGTTAACCTTAAATTACGTTTATTTATTTATTTATTTATTTATTTATTTATTTATTTATTTATTTATTTATTTATTAAGAACCATAATTTATTCTTTTTTTTATAACTTAATGAGTTGTAATTACAATTTGTTAATAAAATTGAATTTCTATAGTAAACTAATCAAATCAATTAAAGTTAAGAGAGCCCTGAAACAATGCTAAGGGTCATCCAAAATTGTTTGTTCCCCTAAACCAATTTGTACTACTTTAAACAGATGTTTACACTTCATCGATAAAGTGTTGAAAATATTTTATTTTTGTTGGAATAACGGAGATGGTTTGCCACGGTAGCATCAGTGCATTTGAATAAGACTATATATTTGAAGCGCCCCGTCTTCAATATATGATTGGCTGAAATCGACATTCAGATATCCTTAGTTAGGAAGCTTAATTTGCCTTGTTACTTATTATTAATAATTCTTTTTCCAATAGTTATTAATTTGCTAAATATTCTTTGACAACTTGAAGAATTATTTTGTTGTTGGTGGTAAGTAATGGTATTAAATATGAGTTGTAGTGGCGGAATTTGCTAATTCCTTTAAGGATTGAAAGACCTGCTAAATGGGATCTAATGAACTAAGTAATTATAGAAGTCAATATTGTTAGTTAATTAGCTTTATCGTGCACAAGCTGTCCGGGCTTTAAAAGACAGTGCTATTAAATGCTGTCCATCCAGCGATCTGTTTTCACTTTGTCCAGCCCTCTTGGGTAGTTACTTTATTTTATCCAAACGATATTAGCGGGCTGGCAAATTTATTTTCATTGAAAGTTAGGTGGAGGTCTGTTGTGTGATTAGAGGTGTAAATCGAAAGAGCGAAACTTATAATTTCAAACAGATTAACACTTTCGTTAAGAACATTGAAAGGTATTCAAAATTGAGGAAAACAAATAATAGTTCTGGATGACACAGCTTGTAACATGAATGCAGCAAATGAGCATTTAATATGATTGTCGTTCGTCATTCTACCAAATGAAAAGTCGATGAAACTTCAACATTTTGCACTGTCTGTGTCCCCATCTGCGACATAAATAGTACTTGGCTAGATTGGAAACACCAAACTATGATTACTTGTTGAGGCGAAAATAGCTCTATTTAGGAGAATCGGTTCTCATCGTTAGAAAATCAAATGAAAAAAAAAAAAAAACCTCTCAAATGAAAAACAACAATTGAGGAAAGTGAATTCACTTGCAATTATTTTTAGCTTGTTTTTCTGTAGATGATTTAAAACCATTTTATGCGATGAAAGATAGATTCGTATTTAAGTTTTAGTCGACTTTTCATCTTGGTTTAGAAGGATAATAGTCAAGAATTGGTTGTTCTGCTTCCTTCAAAGAACTAATTATCGGAGATGAGTTACAGTGATAACGAGACAAATCTTACATATTTACTGTAAAAGAATAAAATTATTTATTACATATCAATAAGCCTAATTTGTATTTGATATTGTACATCTATCATGCAATTACAGATAATCCTATATTGTTTTCGTTATTATTTTTCAAGATTTCAATTTAAATTCGTCTTTTTTTAAAAAAAAAAAAAAATTAAACAAAGTAATTCATTTCTTTCTGAGTAACAGAACAATCCAACATTCTGTATGTTTTTGAAAGTTTTGAGAATGTTACGGAGCATGATTATTAATTATGTAAACAAAGTTTGTTTGTAGAATCGTACAACTTTCTCAAACTTGAAAAATCAATAGAAAAATTTAAAATTGTTCAAAATATTATGGTTAGAATTTTGCTATAGAAACTTTTATGTTAAAAGTCAAAAAACACAGATTTGCTATTATTGAAATTTTCTTCCAAAAAGGAGAAGTATTACCCAAACACAGCAGTGACGCTGAGAAATTGACTGTAATTTGATGTGTGATCACTTCAGACAAGAATGCAGTGTCTCCTGATTCTTACACAAGTGCGGATCTGAGCTCGCTGAGGGTTCAGAGGAGATGCTGCGGTTGCAGCTCCTTTCCTAGAGCCTCACAGACATGCTTAACATCCTTGAGATTTGGAGATCTTGCAGCTTTGTCCTCCCTCTTTACATTCATATTCCAGTCTGAATTGAATACCATCAAGACGGCCGTTTTTAACTAAAACATTAAATTTAGACCAGTAAAAAGAAAGAATTATTATACTGTTTCTCTATATGGTTAAAAATGAAAGTTTCTCAGAACGACTGTCAATGCTTATATAAAATACTGACCATCACTCCATTTTTCTCGATGTTCTTAACACCTTCTAATAATACTCTAATCTTCTTAACGAATGTATGTTAGCTCAATTTAGACTCGCATTTGAGTAGAATTTCAAGTCATGTATTATTAACTGTTGGAAACTGTGAAAAACGAAATGTAACATACCAGAAACATACTTTTTAAAGAGTAATTTATGATCTTTTAAGCAATGAATTTCAAAACTGTTTTAGTTTGGCTATTGTATGGAAGAGGATTAAAGAGACCATGATTTAAATAAAACTAATTTGTTGAAACCACTTAAGAATAATTTAACTGGATATTGCCTTTCCCGAGGTTGTAAGTTTTGTACTCTAATGTATTGTAAAAGAGATAGTAGCAGTTTAGAGTAACACACTTTTTCAGAATATCTTCGTTAAATAATAAATAAAACAATTAAAATAATAAACTTAAAAAGCAATTTTAGCAATAAAATATACTTTTATTTTTAATAACTGTATTCAGAATTAGATATAGAAGTATGGTAAAAAAAAAAAAAAAAAAATTTGAAAGATGGTTGACGTCTCCGATAACACAGTGAAAAATAGAGAAAAAAATCAAAGATTGCTCCATACAGTAAGTTTCCTGCTGTACTAACTTTGATTGTTGGAAATGACATCTTATGCCTAATTGTATTGAGAATATAATCAAGAACATATACATATTTGTCAGTAAGAATTCAGTTTATTTATGTAATATCTTTCCTGTTATGTATCTAATATCTTTACTGTTAGGCCTAACCTATGCTATCTTACCTTACTACATTCATATTTTTCTTAAGTCCTACATTGATTACTATTTACCTCATTGCATGCTTTAATTTAATGCAAGATTGGTAACAAGGAAAATGTAAGCTCGCTACTTGGAAAAATGCTAATTCCAATATATGTGTCAAACCAAGAAAAGCTCCACTGTAATTAAATGTTAATAGCATTTCGATGCGATGTTTCTTAGGATAATCATTGTTTCTTAGCAGATAACGGCTATTGGAGAATACTTACCGTATTGTCCAGCGTATAAGACGACTTTTTAAACCATGAAAATCTTCTCAAAAGTCGGGGGTCGTCTTATACGCCGGGTGCTGAAACTTCCGAGCCGGACTGGAGAATCTGCGGTCGCCGCATATGGTGGGGGAAGCTCAAAAACGGCCGCGGCCGCATCCCCGCCATATGCGGCAATCGTATGAAAGCAGCAAGGACGGCGCTGTACAATTACGGTAGAAGAAAATCCACTCACATGGATTCGTGGAAAGAAGTGACTTAACGCGGTCACGATAACGAGGGGGCGCCTCACCGGGAAGGTGTAAGTGAAGGACGGAGCAAGCTGCAGGCGTCCGGGACGCCCGGGGTATGGAAAAAAGAGATAGAGCGGGGACAGAATAAACAAGGCTACAGTTAAGAAATACTATGATTTTAGTGAAATTCTAAAAAAATGTAGAATTAAAATAATGCACCAGAATAAACAAAGCTACAGCTACTTGGAGACAGGGAGAGCTGACGAATCCAAGCAGGCGTTGTATACAACAACCAGCCAATCGCCAGTAAGGTACATCGCTTTTAAAGGAAAAGTTTAATCCACTTGCACTGTTTTATGTTTGATGACAAACAGCGTTATATTTATAAGTGACAGTTTTCCTGCTAAGTATCTGCATGTCATAAGCATTTGAATTAAAATTACCATATTGAAATCAAATCTCATGTTTTTTTAATTTTTATTTGGTGTGCATTGGAAGAGGGGTAGTCTTATACGGCGAGTATATCCCAAACTCAAACTTAATAGGAAAAAGTGGGGGTCGTCTTATACGCCGGACAATACGGTACTTTAATAATAAATGATTAATAGTAATTTTAATGGGATCCTGCTAACATTTGCTTCAGGAAGAGCTTGTTTACAAAGAGGTCATCGGTTGACTTTTGCTCTGAAACAGCAATGCCCACATAAGAGATTTCAGCAAATACCTGATCTTGAGATAGACCGCATTATTGGTATTCGAGAAGGTGGTTTTTCATTTCGAGAAACAGCGACCCGTATGGCTATAACGGCAGTGCTGTGCAAGAGAATGGAGGCAATGGTCTGAAGAGGTACCCACATAGTAAGGAAGGCTCTGAAGCAGAGCGACCGACAGCGGTTTGGGAGGATCGTCATCTCCACCGATTGCCTTGAACTGATCGTGCGGTTATTGCAATGGCTTTGGTCCAGCAGTGGTGGGTAGTAACCCGTTACAGGTTGACGGCCAGTTCACTTCACCTTCGTTTATTGGAGCTGGGACCATGAGCTCGACAACCGCCTATACGACTACCTTTAATGCCTCAACAAAGGGCAATACTGCCCGAATGAGGCATGCATAGAAGAATTGGTAATAGGAATTGGACGAATTGCCTTTTCGGAAGAGTTTACCTTCTATTCGCGCCTAAATCTGTTTTGTGATCTGTTTTGCTTTTGCACCAGTTAGATTCCTGTCTCAATGTGTAAGATGCAAGTTTTGACAGACATTGCACGCCTCTAAAATATAACACCAATAATTATTTGATTTGTTACGAGAAAATAACTTTCAAAGTGAAAGCCTGTCGGATCACCAAATCTTTCACTTATCAAAATGTCGGTAAGGAAAATGAGTTTTCAACGACTGTGAATAGCCTAAGAGATAAGCGAATTTTAGTGTTCATTATAATTTTATATCATTGTTTGTGCAGGTTGGTAGGCTAGTTAAAACAACTTTCCTCATAATCCAGGTACGACATTTGGTTCTTTTGAATTTATTAAATAAATTATATCAATAAGCTGTTCGAATCAATTCTTATTTTACCTAATTTCGAGTTTATAAATTTTTTGACTGTTTTTTGATATTATTCGATTTTTCCATTAAAAAAAGATATTTTAGATTTGGAAAAGCAGTAGTCTTCACTTTTCGACGAATATGTAAAGAGTACATAAATCAACGGTTCTGGTGATGTTATAATCATTGAACAGAAACGAAGCCAAATTTGTCTTGAAGATGGTATTTTTACCGCATGGATTATTCATGTGATTCTCGTTTACTATTCCATGTTATCACAGTTATCACTCCCCCCCCCCCCTTTCTTATTTTTTTTTCCTTTTTTTGACTTGCCTAACATTAGAATGAACTCGAAAGCTCTTCGTTTTCCTGGAAAAAGAGAAAGGTTCTTTCTTGATAGAAAACTTTAGAAGTTAAAAGCACAGGGGGAATGTAGACAAACCCCTCCACACGGAGGATAAAGGCGGAAGGTTATCTTTTTAAAATGACAGTTTGAAGTGTCATCTGTGATACTGAAAAATGGAACTGGCTTGCGATGAGATTGTATAGCCTTTGGGCAAGAATTCCTTGGCTTGTACGTAAAAAAAAAATGTTTGCAATATATTCTGGTTATAAAATTTATCGAAAAGAATACTTTGATTCATTATTTATTCTAATAATCGAAATAAGTTTTCTCGATATTAGAAAAGCGAATCAAAACCATTTGGATTAATGTCAAGCAATTGTAATTCAAATTGCAAGCAATTAAAGTAATTGCAAGTTCAAAAGCTAGTTTAATGTAGTTTAGTTTTTCACTGAATTTTTCATTGAAAATTTTTATCCCTATTCATATTCATAGTTTTGATTTTAAGTACTGTAAATAATACGACGAATGAAACCTAGCTACGAATCATTTTTGTCTTGTTTTAAAACGTAAATTAAAACTGTTGCTTTTGCTAAGCTTTCCTTTTTCTTCAAACACTTAAGCTTTAAATCGATTCTTTCATTATTTATCGAGTTAAATGATCAGTCCAATGTTTACCTAGTTCGACCAACTATGGACTGTCTCCAGTTCTTTCGCTTCCCTTTTTGGTTTCTTTAAATCGATCATTTACTTGCTTTTCAATGCATTCCTTTGTTGTTGCTTTTTAATGTTGTGTGCGTCTCTTTCTTAAAAAAGAATACAGTGTTATTCTTGATACTGAAGATTCTTAAGAGTATTTTTAGATTAATCCTGTAAATTATAATTTTTGAATTTATCTACTCCAGTTTTAAATGACTAAATCAACAGGACTGCGCTTAGAAATTGAAAGATAATTGAAGTTTTTTTTTATGGTATCATACATTAGAAATATTCTTTTATACTTTTTATTTATTTATCTATTTTATTAATTTAGTTTAGTTTACTAATAGGAAATGATGATTCTCAATTTTATATTTTTATCTTTGAGAGAAACGAAGAGGAAATCTAAAAAAAGATTTTTTTTTTTTTGGAATGATGATGTGCAATTCACACAGCCTGATTCTTTTGTAAAGAGAATTTTGACAAGGTTATTTATATTATTTAAGATTATTGAAAAGATGCTCATTATTGAATATTAGTTATATGTATATCACACACAATTTTTTTACTGTTTTTTCTTTTTATTTTGAATAATGATTTTTCTCGGATTATAAAAATGTAATTAGTATCACTTAAAGATCAAGATACACTTTTGCCATTGAGATTTGATGGAAACGAAGCAAGTATGTCTATTTGATGTCTATTTTGATGATTTTTGCTGTAGACACCACATTTTTCTTGGGGTGTCGTGATTGATTTGAACCTTCTACCTCTTGAGACACCTTTGATTCACAGTTCGTTAAATTAGAAATTCAGTAGTATTTCATGGTCTCTGACATTCCACAAATCCTAAAATATCGAGCCAAAGTTTTTCCAAAAACTTTCCGAGGACTTTTTCCAGGGATAACCAGACGAAGGTAGTGGAGTTTATAGAATACTGAGTTAAGTAATATCTGATAAATGTCGTTGAATCATCGTTGCTTGTAGACATTACTCAAATATTTTAACCTGTGTAGGTATGTAGGATTGATGGTGATCTGCGGATTAAGAGAAGGCCACGCTTACCATATTAAATGCCGATAAAAATAGATTTGCCCGTCAGTTGTTGTTTCTCAAATATAGTTACTTGTAGAACTTTAATTAGGATTACGTCTCATAGGTCTTGAAGAATATAGCATCTTTGTAAAATAAATCGAATGGTTGGCTGTGGTTAGGGTTTGAAAAGAGAACAAGGCTCTCTCTCCTAAAATTGGGGAGGAAGAGAATTCTTTGCAGTTGAGCCGATAGTTTTTTCACGGCTCCGTTGGCTTTGATCTGGTCGGTCAGATTACGGCTTGCGTGTGTGTATGTGCCTTGCTTCACTGTATCGATTGCTCTTCAGTCGCGGGTTTAATGAAATATAAGAAAAAGAATAAGAAAAATATCTTTGGAAGAACATAAAAGCTTGATATCGGGAGTTCTTGTCGTAGATATGGGTAAAGCTTATTTTTTTTGTTTTTATATATGTATATATTTAAGAGAATGGTATTTATTACAAATGGTGTTTGAAAAATTGGCAAAATCTATATATTCGATCGTGACAAAGAAACATTTTCCACCCGAGTCTGTTATTTTTTTTTCAAATTAATCAAATGCCACATAAAATTAATAAATAAATTGTGATATTTTTAGAATTTATATTATTCTACATAGGCATAGAATACATAGACATTGAATACTGAATTAATGAAAGAGAGATACCTTAAGAAAAAAAAGGCTTGCTATTTCTAATTACTGACTAGAAATGAAGCAAATAGCGTTTATAGATCTAATATTTAAAACGAATAATAAGCATTTCTTCCTTATAATAAATATTGTACGATCAGTAGATGATGTATGTTGATTCTGTTTTGTTATTTTTTTCTTGAATCTTATTTTCAGTAACCATGAGAATACTTTTAGGGATGGGTAGACAATATTTGTTCTCTTCTGTCGTACCATAGACTGCTGAATTGGAATATCCCGCTGTGTTGGCTTCTTTGGAGTCAACGAAGTGACTTGAATAGTTACGGTACATTTTGCTGTTCAGAGTGGTTGTGGATAATTCTAAGGGGCCTCGTAACTCGTAATCTTTTTTTTTTTTCTTCTCTGTCTCTCTCTCTCTTTCATTTTGCTTTACTTGAGGTCCGCCCCACCCAAGAGTGAATCCATTCTCCCTACATCTTTTCTTTTAATTAGACTAATTGGAACCGCAATTACTTCGAATGGCTCGGGCTATTCAGCATCGCAGGCAAAGTCGCTATCAAATTAACGGTAATAGCTAAGAAGGCGGAGGAGTTTGGTGCTGAGTTGGAAGTGTATGGGGTGGGGTTGGGATAGCTGTTAAAAAAGAAACCTGAAGGGGAGGAAAAATTAAAACCCTTAAGTTATTACACTCGCGGGCTTCATTAAAAGTAGGTCTGTATGTTTCCGTCCTTTTTTTTTTCCCTTCCATTCTTTCTTTCTTTTCTTTTTCGCAGTAATAAAGGTCGCACAAGAAACGAAGGTTGATAATGATTTTGCTGATTGTTATTATTTGCTAGTTTGATATATGGGCAGATTCCTAACGACCCCATTAATTTCAGCTTATACGATTTCTATGACCATTTTCTTGAAGTTCGAGATGGTTAAGGGCGTATTTTCTTGTAAATACGTTTCTTTTTCCATTCATATTTTCTATGCAAATTTGCGATTAATGGATTTTAAGTTCACTGGAGGATAACTATTAATTTAGATTTTACAACTGGAATTAAACCGGATATATCTTTCAAATTAATCATTGCTGCCAGCATTCAATTAAGCTGTAAAAAGTCCTTTTTTTTTTAAACTTTTAATTGATAAACTTCGGAACTAAGTAAACTAAAGGCAGTGTTCTTCCTTTTTCTACTTTACCTCTATCATCTTTTGTAACTTTATTTGTAATGCATGGACGATACTTTTCATAGTTACTTTCACAATTTTTTTTCCTACGATGTTGATTAATTAAAAATTAGATTAAGGAAGAAAAGTTAGTTGAATAAAGTGTAATCATAAATAAATAACAAGGCTTTAATCTTATTACTAAAGAACGATTCTCCTATCCAAGGTCTGTTCTGGTCAACCTGACGCCAAGACAAAATCTAATTTCCACTATCTCTTTTAAGGATGTTTTTTAAAGATAGTTAATATCCAAGTCTTTTGTGAAGGAATTACTCTACGTAGTGCTTCGCGTTTATCCTAAAGAAGTCTGTGTCTAAATATAAAGCTCTGTTGTGAAATAATTGTGATTGTTTCACACGACCTGTAGATAAGAGGATCCTCAGTAAAAGGAAAATAGGAATCCCAGCTGTGAGTCCATGGACAGATAGCCTTAGCCTCTGGTCACTGATTAAAGAAGCTGCCTCCAAACCAAGACTCAATTCGCTCGAAGACCAAGTTTGTTCTGTGGTGAGAGGACAAAACGATACAATTTAATTCTTGTAAGTGAAATGAGCACTGGAACATACTTATATAATTAGATCAAGATAGACTAGAGAAAAAATAGCTCCTTGCTAAAATGAAAATATATTAGTGATGCGTTAGCTTTGTCTATTTTCTGAAATCTTTCGTTTTTCATGTCTCTCCTTTATTATCTTCGTTCTTTCAGTATAAACTAAATTTTTCTACAAGAATTAGTTTATAATTAATTACAGCAGTTAAAAATTTGTATTGGAAACGTTTTAACAGCCCTAGTAATGTATAGTAAACCATAAGACACGGAAATACAAATATAAGGTGGCAAATTTAGGTATAATATTGTGGATGCCCACATTTCCATTGTTATCTACGTGGGTCAACCGGCAGTCACGTGACTTCGATCAAACATGAGGTCTCCGAGACGCGGTCGCGGTCATGGGTGGAGAGAAAATTATCTCCGAATCCAAGATCACGTGATCAGGTTTGCTAGTTTAGGAAAAATAAATCTTAGTACTTTTGAAATCCTAATATTTGTAATTAAATTCCAAAGCATATTGAATAAACTATTCACTGAATTGAAACAAATTAATAGCTCAAATCTCGTGAAATTGTACTTTGCTACGTAATAAAATCTCCATCACTTCGATTTTGTGAGACAAGATGCTTTTAACTTTTATTTTTTTCACTGAAATAACTTTACCTTTCATTGCTTGACTTGCTGTTCAAAAATGGATTATTTGCTTAAAATCAGTAATAAAATACCTTAAAATACCTTATTTCGTGGCTATTTCTTGCTTGTTCATGTAATTGGTCTATTTTGTTTTTCTTTGAACTGAGATTACCGAAGTATTCTAATTCATTCCACTTGTAATTTTAGTTAGCTGAAGTATCCTTACATTACTCTTCATTAAAATTGGTTGTTGTTTCTGTAAGAACACAGATTGCCTGTTTTAACCAAACCCAAATCTTCTATTAAGAAGTTTGGTAATTTATCATTAAATGTAATGGAAGTTCAGGTAATGATAATTACTAATATCGATGGTTTAGTTTTAGGAAATCAACATCAGTCCTCTATATTTAAATGTTTTTTTGAAAAGCATAGTTCGAGTGATTTGAGATGTTAATGTCTTTTAAAAGATTTATCAATTATGTGTTGGCGGCGAATCCATTACAGTGATTGAAATATGCTGGAGACAGTATGTATATGGTCTGTGTTAAAATTCTGGAACGTAGGCAGATTGGATTGAACGTAGGCGGTTTATTCAGTTTTCGCATTTCCGTCACTACTCTTACCCTGTTCTCGTGTATAGAACATGTCTTTGCCCATGTTATTTGCGTGCCACGCCATCTGTCGTATGGTTCGGTCTCCATTTTCTCCGCAGCTGTCGCCTGATGCAAACGGCCTCCAGACGGTGTTTTTCACAATGAGGAATAAATTCTGATGGATTGGAAGAGTAAGGTGGCGATCTGTGTATTTGGAATCTTCAAAAAACTTTAAAGTGAATTTGCCTTTTAGGAAGGAATTAGCTTTGTTTTTATGACTTTGAGTTTTCAAAGATTTTGTGTTCTATTTAAATTGACAACATTTCCCTTCTATTGAAAACATTTTTGATAATTAAACTCATAACATGAAAATGAACTTTAATTAGTCTGCAATTTCTTATTTTAATTCGATTTTCAGAAGTAAACAAAGTTATCAAAATTTTATGAAGATACTAACTTTTAGTTAGAACATAATTTCATAATTAAAATTAAAAGAATAATTAAATTAGCATTTCTAAATAATTGACAAAATTTAGTAATCGATAGTATTACTAATATCAGGGAGATATCCATAGTTAAAATTGAAGTACACTAATTATTTTTAATTTTGTTATGACACGGATGGTAATTTTGGGAAAAAGATAGTAGGCCAACATAAAACCATTGGTTTGCCTAGAGACTTGGGGAAGGAAGATTGACAAATCTTACTACTTTGAAATCCTGTCATATTTCAGAGACATACTTCAGTTTCAAGATAAAATCAATATCATTGAACTTAATATGGACGTAAGGTGGTCTTTGTTATTGTTATGTTACTTAATTCATCATCACTATTTTCAGTTCAGATTTTCTTACTGCAGAATATTTAATAATTTAGTAAAATCAAATGTTGTATACTCTTCCCTTCCTTGTCATTATCAAATGTAATCATTTAACTGTTTTATATATTTTCTGGATGATAAATTCTTGAAATGTAAAACTTCATACTGTTGTATTGTTTAGACGAAAAGTGTAATCGATAAAAACATTCTGAGCCAAGTTGGTAATATTTTGCCCAGATAAAAGACGCAATAAAGGAACTTCATCAGTTTATATTGATAAGATTGTCTCTTGTCTTCGTGGCTTGTCTGTTTCTGAAGTCGTGAAGATCTTCACAATCAAAACCTTGGTCTTTCCTAGTCTTAAGTTGGATCGCCACTTGAGATCCACCTGTCTATCAGTTTTCTTCTCTTCTATCCAACTGGGCTTGATAAAACGGAACTCGGCCACTCAGTGCTTCTGTCACAACTGCCTTCGAGTCATCAGTTTATCTACAACCTGCAAATTTATAGGCTTTGTTTTCATTCTCACGTAATTTTAAAAATTCTGCTTTGATTTTATCTAGCAAATGTAATGCTGAAACACAGACGAGATGGATAGTTGAGGGCTTGTGCTGTATTGTGAGGACGGCAAACAAATAAATCTTTTAGTATTCATATAAACACGATCATCATCCACTGAAGTCAAATACCGTGACTTACTGTTTGCATTGCTGTCTCAAATTACTTCGATATCGCAACAGCTACAGCCTTGCATCATTGGAAGAAGCGATAATTACTGTTATGTGGAATCCATGGATCAATAGGGAACCACAGATTCGAGCACAGTAATCACAGCCCGAAATTCAAAATGTGAATTGAAATTCCCAATAAACCAATAGCCAGTATTTGCCTTTTAACTTGCTGTCCTTTTAGTCATTTTCTGGTTTTAAAGAGGTGTTTAAATGTTTTCATTATTTCAGTGTTAGCGCTTATTCCTGCATCAAACAATTCTTGTTTTGTAAAGGGCAACTGAATCTGAAAGAGTTGAAGTGGATGCTAAATCTTATACATAAACGTAGATTAATTGCTATTTTTTGATATTGATTGGATTTTTTGAGATAACCTAGATTTATTCAGGCTTCTGAAATATGAGTAATTGGGAATTCTGGAGAAAAAAATAACATATACTGTAGTCAAAAATAAGTAAAATAAGTAAGGAGATTCCCTTGACTGCGGATGATTGTAGATTAGATCTCTTAATTGGAATACCGGAAAAAATAATGATTGTGTATTGTGCAGAAATTTTGAATATTTCTACTATCGTTTTGTCTTCGACATGATTAAGTTTAGACCGAAGTTACATTTTCGAACAAACAGAAAATCTTATTCTGATTACGTCATCCATCGTATCAAAGCCATCGTTAAACTTGATTTTATTTTCTTATTTCTTAACTTATATATATATATATATATAAACATAAACTGCGTTCTAATCTTTGACTAAAAAATAAAATATTAATGATCATTCAGAAAATAAGTATTAGTGTCAATCTGTTTTTAACCTTTCACGGTTTTGACCTATTCTTCGAATGATGTCGTAAAAGCAAAAGCTGATTCATATAAAGACAACAAACAAGAATGCATTATGCATACTAGATTTCGTAATTAAGAGTTTAACTTTACAATTTTAGAACTAACATCTAATAATAATTTGATATAGATTATTTTTAAGACGCAGTCATTGTCAGTAACGATAACTAAAATAATAATAACTTACTTTTTTATAAATCATTAGCTAAATAGTGTATTTTTTTATTTCTATTTTATTTTGTTTTCTTTATTTACTTATTTTTGGTGCAGTGTCAATAAACGATATTTGGTTGTTTTTTTGTTGGCATTCTTAGTAACTTTATTACTATTTATCTAAAACGTTATTCATGTTTCTGTCTGTTTTTGCAATTTGACGCTGCTTATGACAGCTTAACTAAATCTCCTGTAACGGTTTCTGAAATTACGGAGCAGGTTTTGTTGCAAAATAATTCTGAATCCTTTCAAAATTGTTTTCAAACTGAAATTGTTTGTTCTCTTTATCCTTGTAGTGAACATCCTTCAAACTTCAAAAAGAAATAAAGTAAATAAATAAATTTAGTCTTATAAATATTTTTTCTTCCTTAGATCTCTACGGAATCTTGTTTTGATAAATTCTTTCGGTTTAATTGTAAATAAATTCCTAGGTTGCTAATTTTTGGTTTCTTACAATTCCCCAGCAACGCTGGGTAGTTTTTTGCTCTAAATAATAATTCTGGGCCATTTTGTTATTATTTTTGAAATGAAGGTTGTCTAGGTAATATTCGTTTTCTTATAAACTTGAATCATTTATCCATCTAAGTATATTTTGGTTTCTTCGATTTTCCCCAGCAACGTTTTAATAAACAAGGAACATTACTTTTGGTTTTATTAATTAAATTCAATTAGATCATTAGAGAGGAAAAAGATGAAGACAAAAAAGAAGGGAAAAAAAAAGCATCAAAGTAAAAAGAAAAAATGTAATGAATGAATAGAATCTCTTACCCACTCCCACACAACGTCTTCCTCTCGAAAATTTGCTCTTGTCGCTTTTTGGAATTAATTGAAACATTAAATGGTGGAGTTGGGAGCAATAAAACTGATGAATCTTTATAGTGGTAATAAATTTGCAATTGGAGCAACTTAAGGTTTTGCATTTTTCCTGTGTTTTAAAAAGTGCAGTGTTGCTTGAAACCACAACAAATTGTAAGGTTTTTGGATTTCTTTTTTCTTTCTTTTTTTTTACTCATTGACTTGCAAATAGATGAAAAAAAAAAACTAGATTTTTATTTTTAGAGAGTTTTCAACTCTCAAGCTCCCGATATCGTTTCGAACTATAAAAGATGAGAGAAATCTGATTGGAGTTTCATGAACTTTCGGATTTGAAATTTGTTATTTTTTTTTTTTTTTTTTCTTAAGTAGATATTGTGCTCGAGATGGAAACAGTGATCCTCAATAACTACAACCAAGAAAATAAGAAGTTATTCTAATTTCAATTAGGTATTGTCCTTGTTCGAAATTACTGTTATTACCATCATATTACTCCGTTCAGTTGAAATTCTATGAATTAGGTACTCTCTGAAATCGTTTCAAGAAACAAACTACCAAACATTGATTTGAATTGAAATAAATAAATATAGATTTTTAGATACTATACTGTATTTTGTAAAGTTAAACTCACGAATGTTTCATTTTAAAACGTACGATGACTTAAGTCACTAACAGATGGCGTTAGTGTATTAACTTTCATGAAAAATCGCCATCCTGCTAAGTTGTTACGATGAAACGAATCATCTCTTTCATATTCTCTGCTTCTCTCTTGCCAATTTGAATTTGAAGACTATCTTCTATATATCAAACTATGAACAGAAGTTTTTAAGTATAAACCTCAACAATTTAATATTGTTAATAGGACTAAATTTTGGATTTCAGTATAAAGTATAAGAAGTTGTTACATTTTCATAGTATTAGAGTTAATTTTACCAATGTCTTGTACTCTTTATTAACTTGAGACGAGAGTAAATCATTTTCAACTTAGAATTTATAGTTGGTGTAGAATAAAATTCTCAGCATCTAACTTTTTTTTTTATTTAATTTTTGGAAACCTGCATTTCTCATACTGACACTATTTTGTGACGAAACTCAAAATCTGTTACCTGCATAAGGTTCAAAATTAGATTCGTCGCGTTCCCAGTGAAAATCAAAGTCACTGCATTGCTCCACTCGTCGTTTCCACAAAGTGAATTCTCTCCGACGTCATTACACGGTGAGTTTGACGCCAGAGGAACGTCGCTTCCTGTGCGACTCTTTCCACCGCCCTTGGCAGCAGGCGTCGCTCTGGTGGCGGCACTATCGATCGACCAACACCCTCGTATACCCCTCACTTGACGACATCCCTTTCAGAATCACGGTTTCGGCATTGGATAGGTAGGGAATTCGTATCGTTTGGACAAACTTCCTCCATACATAATACATCACTATTAATATTGTTGTTGGACTCATTGAGGGAAATCGTGGCTTTACACAGTTTCATTCTATATTGTAATGTTGGAGATTTGAAAAAAATAATGTACCATCCAAATCTTAGTTAATTTAAAAAAAAAAGTAAAATCCCAAATAATTTCTCTTGAACAGCTTTGAATATGGGGGTAATTGGAACAGGAATCCAGTTTTCTGAGTTTAATTTATTTAAGGTGGCTCCTGTATATTAATGAAAACATTGCTCTACCATTTATCTGGAAAATCAGATGTAATCTTAATTAATCTGGTTTTTTTTTTGGTCTTTTCAGTAATAAAGCTAGAATGAAGATTCTAGTCAGAGTTTTTTGTCAGAATAATTCTGCTCCTTTAGAAGAATTTATTGCATCGTTTGCCTATTTACTCTACTGAAAATAATAACTGAGGTAATTAGAACAGATGACTGGCAAAAATGCTGTCTTTTACCTAAAAAACAAAAACAAAAAAAAAAAAAGTAGCATTTATTTGTGCTTCTAGTTTTTTCGGTTTTCAAAAATAAAACTTGAATAGATTTTCATCCTTTTTCTCTCTATTTCTTTCAAATTGACTTGTTCATTAAACCGATTTTACTCAGCTATTTTTTAATTTGCTATAAATTCTGAAATTCATGCATTTGTCTTCAGATTACCAGAAGAACATACAAAGGAACTTTCCACCAGCTACAATTTCAAAACACTGTTTTTTATCAAGAGGCTTTGTTCCGTTACCCCGTTGAACAATCATGATGTTTCATCCTCATACATTAAGTTCTTCAGAGCTAATTATAGTACGTACAGGTATTGTTGCAACCTGCTGGAAATGTCTAAAGAACTTTGCTTTGAACAAATACTTACACTTCATTAAACCTGTAAACATGAATTCCTATTTTTCTTTTTCTAATTACCCGGTCCCCTCCTACTGAAGTAAATGACACTTTTTTACATGAAAGCAAAGAAAGTAATCAAAATTTTCACTGAAACCTTCGCCCCTTCTTACTGTGCCGTGGGCGATAGGAAACTATGAGGGCACGAACAAGAAGCAAAAAAGAAAAATTAAAAATAGGTACCTGAAAACCCTAAGAGTTATTGATAATCATAACCTCGAGATTGGGGAACCTGTCTTTATGCTTTTCAGCCTAAACAATTAGAGGATAAATTGATTTATTTTGAATGGATTGATAGATTTTAAAGAATTAATTTTCAGATTCGTTACTTTGTAATGAAATAAATTTAATGGTGCGAAACTGTTTCTGAAAAAGTAGAAATGCTAAAGTCAATAACATCTTCAGGGTGTCTACAGAATCAGGGAAATCAGGGAATCAGGGATTTATCAGGGAATTTTGTTATTCTGGAAAAAATCAGGGAATTATCAGGGAATTTTGCAATTATTACTTAAAATCAGGGAAATTTATGATCTTTTGCCAAGCGCGAGCTTTTATCTTA
>JAFIDM010009631.1:73697270-73791155 GCA_023159025.1 Thereuonema tuberculata | reverse complement strand
AGGGAAAAATCAGGGAATTTTTTTATTCAGATTTTGTAGACACCCTGTTCTTAATTTTTAACAATTCTGGATATTATGGAAACTTTTAATATCTACAGTTTCCTTTGGCAATAAATAGAATTGATCTTTGCCAAGTTTATAATATAGCAACAACATGGAAGTAGAGAAATTGGATATACATACCTTAATTACAGCCTTCCTGGCTGTCGTAATAATAATAATAATAATACTTTTCTGGTACAGTAATTATAAATTGCTGAATGTATAAAGTTTTACGAAACTGAAGTGAGACATTTATATAGGACACTGAAAAACGAAGTTACCAGAATGTTTCACAGAAAATTTTAGACAAAAAAATGGAATTAATTTTATCTGTTTTTAATGGTGAAGCAAAAACATTAAAGCCCAGTGTTTTATCTTTGTAGGATTCCAGCTATTGATAAATTAATACACTTACAATTGCCTATTTTGTACTTTATTTAATTCCAACTTTGCTAAATAAGACTGGAATTATGAAGTTGTTTAAGTATAACTGGAAATAATTATCAATTAACATTTTAGATCCCATAGAGAACTCTTTATAGCCAGGCAGTAAAAGAATTCCGTTACGTTAATAATCCTGGTCGATTACGAACGCTTTCAAAATTACCGGTAATCACTATACGCGGTGTGAAGTTTCGAGCCCAGCTCAATAGTGGATTCTCAGCCCTGGATCAAGCAAAGTAGCCTATCTAGCAATTTCCTAATGCATTAGTATTTGGACACATGCGGCTTTTTCATTCCAGTCTACTTAATTACCTTAATTAAACGTAGTTAATCAGCAACAGATGGTACTTTCATGATTACGAGCACGCTTTGCAACGTCGGGTTTTGGGACTCGTTCCCTGCTCTACCCTTAAACCTATCTACCATTCTCTGTGTCTCCAATTTTAATATTTCATCATTCACTGATCTTGGTAAGGACAGCGTCGACAGTGAATTTGCTTTTTCTGCTGTTGTTTATATTGGCAATTTTCTAATTAAACGAGATGATTAAAAGGGAGAAACCCAACCTTGTCATTACCAAATGGAGGCTACCATATCGGGTTGCCAATTGTTGGAGGGGAGAGTTCATTAATAGTGACTAGACGATTTTGAAAATCTGTTGACAGATCTAATCATCATTTACAGTCTACCATTAACATGCAAGTAACAAATGTGTATCGTATATTAAATATCACAGTTTCAAGATTTCTTGACTTATTATCAATCATTTTAACAAAAAGTTTTTCTCTATTTCCCAATTACCTATTGAATATATCCTCAAAAACGTTAAAGTTTTCTTTTAATTACTAAAAGCTGTTACTTTTGTTTTAGTATGTGGTAAATTAGTTTTTCACTTAGGCTTATTCTAATTTTATGTTTATAACGTCTAATTTTGACTTTCTGAATAAGAGTACCTCAAAATAAAAGTATTTATAGACTTCCCATCACAGGTCTAAATGGTATCTTTTTTATTTTTCGATACAAAAGATGCTGTTGCTCCAAATAATTTGGTCTTTTTGCTAAGAAATATTTGAATTCCTGTTGTATATTCTGTACTTTCCTTCAGAAAGAATTCGAACACTTCTTCTGTTATAGGTTTGATGGGAATTTTACAGATGGCCTTTGGAGCAAATGGCCAAGTAACAGATGATTGTTACTTGTACCAAATTAGAGTAGAGACGTACAGTATTTAGTATTTTTTTTTTGATACTTTTGTATTTTCTTTTTCTGATTTACTTATAACAGTTCTTGTAATTTAAGATCATTAATAAAAGTATATAGAATTTAATATTTCTATAAAATTATTGATCTTAAGTAAATATTTATTAATTTAATCAAGTAGCAACATGCTTTTATTTTTGTTTTCTGAATTTGTTGTAAATGTAAATTATTTACGTACGTTTACATATTTCTACGTAATCTTAGCTACATTACATTCCTGAAAGAACATAATATTAAAAAACAGGAAGTTTTAAAGTGATATGTGAGACTTAGCCACATCTACTGACCCTTCCAATTGCACCCGGAATCGTGGGTTTATCTCTTTGCTCTATTGGAAGCTTAAATGAAAATTGCCACTGGAGAGGCCCTGTAACTTGTCGACAAATTGTGACCGTATTTAGCTTAAGAGCCCCCGTCCTTACCACCGGTGTTAAAAGTGTCTTGGAGCCGGGGCTTTCGCCTTCGGGTCTAAAACCCAACAGTAATAAAAATTTAATTAAATTCATTGCCACCGACTTAATCGCTGCTCCATTTTAAATTCATATACTCGGTGGTCGGATTCTGCACTAGGGCGTCACCCGATGTCACAAAATGCTTTGGTCGCTACCAGCCTCATACATCTCACCGTTGTTTGTGCGAAGACCTAATGGCAGCTGACACCCTAAAAAGAAATTTCAATTAACTTAATTAATTAACTATGATTTTTTTATTAGAATTGTGTAGAACTGATTCATTTTTGCATAACCTGCTGACATCCCAAATGCATTTTCCGCATTTTCTGTTGTTGACTTCCAAATGTATTTTCCGTTGTGGATGGAAAAGTGTCATGTCATCTTTCTTATGGGAGTGATGATTTTAAAGTTCTAATTCAAAAGTTTGAATATCTATTTAAACGGAACAATAATTATTCTTCCATGAATTTAATTTATGTTTTAACAATGATCTCACATTTTACTCTAAGAATATTTAGAAAACTTATTCTTAGATGAAAAAAATATATATATATAAAATCTCATTTTAATACCATTCAGCCATTTTAAATACTTTACATTTACATTTCTTTTTTCCTATTATTTTATTGTATATTTCTCTTTTTATTTAAAATAAAGAATAAATTTTCTGATTTCTGAAATTATTTACAGTTTCACGGAGGAAAATCTTCAACTTTAAAATTTCATCATAAAAAAAAGTTTTTGTAACTCCTTATAATTAAAATGTTAAGATAGATTTATATTATTATTCAGAATGCTAGCATTAGAACAATTTCTTGTGTTGACTGATTTGGGAAATAACTGAAATGCGCTATTCTGTCACACGCCATCGACTTCTCTAAATATCACTTTGACATTAACATTAAGGAGGCGAGAGAATCAAAAATTTAGATTGCCCTTTGCATGAATAAATGAACCTATTGTGAACATTGGAGTAGCAAAAGAGAAGGCAATTGCTGCAGGAAAGGCCATTTGGTTCTTTTTTTATTTTTTCCCTTCCACCATGACAGTCGGACCAATGTCACCATTCCCATTCGGCCGTTGTCCGACCCATTTGATCGTTGCTGCTGCCCAGTCGGTCTGGAGGCCGGACATTGTAAATTTCAATGGCTGCAATGATGATGTCCCGCAATAAACGACAGTTGGTCCTTTTTTTCTTATTTCGGTGGATGTCCAGTGAGCAGCTCCGGGGTTGGAAGGTCATCCACAGCCCGAAGCCGTCAGGACCCGAAAGAAGCACGAATGCCATCTGGTCGGCGCTTGCGACGTGTCTCGCATGGAAGTTTATTCGGGACCAGGTAGATTTATCGAATCGCATAGAGGTTGTGAGCAGAACCAGCAGATCCGTAAGCCGTCGATCAAAAGAAGGGAGGGGAAAAAATGAAAGGAAAAAAAAAAGCAGAAGAAAAGATTGCATTTTTGAAAATCGGATTCTTTGCTTTTCTATTTCGTCTCTTCCACTTTCTTCAAAATCTTCAGCTCCTTCCAATCTTCAAAAAGCAGAAAATTTGAAAATTCAACCACAAACATATCGATAGAAATATGTTGCTATTATTAAACTGAAGAGTTAATAAAATTCCAACTGTCTTAGTACGAAAATTAAACTATGTTAGGATAAAATTCAGAAAAGTATTATAAAAATCTTAATTTAAATTTAAAAAACTTAAACTTGTGCTTTAAAAATAAAGCATAAATGAAATTTTAGGATTACTGTTCTACATAAACTTTTCCTAAAAGACCTAATACTAATTAAATAAGAGATATCCGGAGTTGAAATTAATTGAACTGAGATAATCATACGGAAGGAGGATTAGGCTTACTTGAAGACTTACTTGAATTTAAAAATTTGATGGGTTATTCAGCATTTACATTAAAATTGAGGTTCAGTCATAAGCTGCTTGGTGGTGCCAATATTCATGACATTGAAGCATTATCTTCCATTACCGTAACATGAATAATTTGGCAAACTATGAAGTTTTTGATCAAGTAGGTAATCTCTGATATCTGACTTTTAGTGCCGCAGTTGCCATTTTACAAGATTTAAGAACTAGCAATAGCCATTTGCATCAATGCAGAACAGTGACAAAGAATGAATGTAAAATTCTGAAGTCTAGATTTCTTAACTCTTGACTTTAATGTGACTTTATACTGCTAGAAACAAAGCTAAATCCCTAGGATTTAGGCTTTTCTTTTTTCCTGTTTTTTTTTTTTTTTTTGTTCCTGAAGGATTTTTCTTAAGGAACTGATCTTGGGAGCGAGAAGGGATTAAAGAAAGAGAAAGAAAAAAGAAGTGAGGGGAAAGAAAGGAAGTTCCTTCAACAAAACTGTCAACTTGAAGATCTGGGAAGAAAATGCTGACTCTTCTTTCCTTTTCCATGGCGAGTATTCCATGTTGAAACTAAATCTGGTTCTTTATTGGATCATAATAATCCCAAATCGGATTGTTTTGAAAGTTGGATGGTGGAATCTCCTTTTGGGCAAGAGTACAATCCGGATTCTTGGCCACAAGCACAACCCACATGCAATTTTCTCATCTCCTCTATTCATGTCCTGGACTCATCGGGAAAATAGCTGATTAAGAGTTGATTGGGAAAAAAAAATCCAGTCCCTCTGCAGATAAAAACAGCCATTTGCTGTGTCTAAGCCCTAAACTATTGCTCATTGAAATTACAACAGAATGAAAGGTACAACACTTTGGATGTAATGATTCAAACGTAATAGTCTGATAATACTTTCATACAAGTATGCAGGAAAGATACTTTTCAGCAATATACTCGTAAGATACCCTGCCCAAATAACGCCACCTTAACATTTAAATTACTGTAAGTCTGGAAATAAGGTGTATCGAAACATGAAAATTATGACCAAGAAAGTTTAATCTTCTGTTTGAAGCATACCATAAACATATGATAACTTTTACTGGAGAAGTATGAGAACTCAAATAAAAAAACTTTGCAAACTTGCGTTATTAGGAACACCTGGTCCAATTAACGCCACCTACTTTCTAGTAACTTGTTTAAAATTAAGAATTATTCCATCATTGTAAACATTATTTGTACAAAATTACAGTAAAAAGCAACTAAATTTGACTTTCTGTAAAAAATAATAAAAAAAAATCACTTGAAATTAACGCAGTCTTTCTAATCTGTAGCTAAAACAAAAGAGGAAGAGGAAATGTAAAAATTAATTAATTTCGGCATTTTCCGATTATAAAAGCAAAATAAAAAATAAGATAAAAATCTGTATTTTCATGAAACATATTAGTAACTTATAAATGTCGTAGGTAACCTAAAATCGTATATGTAGACCATTAACACCACCATGGCGTTAAAGCGCTACTGAGCACATGGATCACATGATACACTTGTTTGTCAACAATTTACGAATTTTAAAAATAACAGTTAACTTATCTACATAGAAGAATCTTCAAGAATCAAGAAAATAATATAGTTTTATATAGTTAATCTTTGCTGAACATTAAAAAAAATCAATATTTTATCTTACGTTGATATAGTAGCAGCCTTTCAGAACCAGTCCTCGACACGAAAAGGTGGAAAACATAATTTCACTCGAAAATGTTGGCGGTCTGCTAGTAACTCACTTCAACACTAGATGGCATGTCAATGGAAACTACTTTAGTGCAGTACCGCCATCTCTTATATTTATGAAGAATTAGATAGGTGGCGTTAAGGTATACATGGCGTTATATGGCTGAGGAACCTTACTTACTATTGAGTATGAACATCCATTCTTCCATTGAATCAAATAAAGTTGGAATGACCTCCAGAGAAAAATAATGTTAGTGTTAGTAGGGTTTCGTTATTTCCTATTCATTAGTGGGAAGAGAAGGTTTCATTCTATCTATTTCGTCACAAATGGGCTTCGAAAACATTTCAACATTGCTTTCTGTTAAACAACTCAGAAATTATTGTTATTTCCCAACGAATTGGAACTTGTTATCCACCATCTACACATCCAGAAACTTGTTAAGGTACTGCGCATTCATATTCTTACATAGTTTATACTCTCTACTAACATAGTGCTGATTATCCACGAATTATTTTGGGTTAACACTCTCATTCTCCGCAAGGGAATTAGCAGCCAAGCTCTGTACTAGGTTCTATTTACGAATGCTGTAAAGACACAGACGTGATCGCACGATCAGTGAAATTTAACTTTGGTAAACTAAAAACTATTCCTGTAACTTATTCTGTTGAATTCATTTGCTTAGCATTAAACCCACAACAATCAATTCTATCAACGATACAGCAGTTTTACCTGATTTTTATTAACATATCTTTCATTACGACATTTCATAATAGGAAAATAAATTAAAGTGTAGTGTAAGTAATAAAATGGCAATAATATTCATCCACCACTGAAAAATTTCCACCAAGAATTTCTCAAACAATCATTCATTTTTTTTTGCAAAATTTTGGGAGTGTTGACTGCTTTACTCATTACTTTCCATTTCTTTCAACAGCGATTTGTTGTTATTAGCCTATAGGAAAGTGAGATAGTTTGTATCTGTGCGTCCTCCCCTAATAACTTTTGAACCGCTAGATGATCTTCTTGAATCCTGGCATGCTTATTTAAGGACAAGAGGGATCTAACTTTTATATTTGAAGTCTTTTCCCAGTAGGTCCTTGCCGAGAAATTATTACTAAAAGATGACAAAAAATCCCATTTCTAATCTAAACAACGGATTTCTATCCTGTTTCTGTTATTATCTCATTGTCTTTAACAACGAATGTTAATTCTTTTAGGTTATCCACTGCTCATTGGTTATCCAATTTAGACAATTTAAGTGAATCGGATTTAATTATTTTTTACAGAAATGGAAAATTTGTACTGTTTGTTTTCAGCAGATATAATTTCGATATAGACTAGACGTCTGCCCATCGCTTTGCGCCGGAAGCCTCGCAATGTAACGGAAACAAACATTGTATTTATTAAAAAAAAACCAACTAAATCTTAAAACTAAAACGAAAACTAAATTAAAGTTTAATTTCTAAAACCTACATGCAATAGAACATTGAAATCCATTTGTCACAATCGGAAATTTGCGCAGTTAAGTTGACCATGCAACGCGCGTGCGAATTGTCGCGAAATTCCATTGTTAGATGGACGTGCGCCAGCGCACACAGTGTTTGTTTAATAATGCAGATTAAGCTTTTCGTTTTTATACTTTCCACGGGTAAAAAAACAAAAACAAAAAAAAACACACAAATAAAAAATGTTAAGAAGGAAAGTAAGTGTGTAAGTTCTTTGGAAATTCTTTTTGATTGAATGCTATTTAAATTTTGCATGTTTTATTTTTACATACTGTTAAATAATGTATTCATTCGAAACACACAACAGTTAAAAGTAACCACAAAAGGAAATATGCAAATCATTATCCTTTCTACAGAAAAAAACAAAAGAACAAAAAACAAACATTCATCATTTTGAAGCCCCTACTTTTTAGATGTATTTGGAGCATCTTCATGATATGTTAACAGAAATTCATAAGTTGACATTTATTCTATAGAGCAGGTGCTTTTATTGTTTATTGCGTACCTTTGACTATGATGTCATTTCTGTGAATAGCTTTTTTTATTATTTTTTCCAGAAAGATTATGTTGTTTCATTTTCACTTAGCTTCTTCTTGCTGAAATCAATAAATATAAATTTTCGGTTTCAAGGAAAGCGCCCGAAGAGATGGATGTTTTTCGGGGCATCGGCGATGGTTTATGAAGTGCGGGCGACGAGTGTCGAGAGGATTGGGAAGCACTTAGAGACTTTTAATGTAGCCCATCTTCGAAGCAGATGTGATTTTATGTGACAATTCCTTTGTGAGGTTAATGTGAATTCTGTACGGCGCATCTTCAGCTTTTCTTTTCAAATGCTGCATCTTGCTTCCTTATTTCCTTTATTTAATTGTTTCGATTTTTTTCTTTCTTTTTTTTTTTTTTCGTTCTTTTTTCTTTGTCTTAATTTACAGCGTTCTTATGTTTCCATTCACGGCTTGTCGGTTCGATCACTCGTGGTGCTGTGTAATTCTTTCTATTATTAATGTTTACATTTAATATTTCTTTCTTACAGTCTGTTGCATTATGCTTCCAAAAAAATGAATTCGCCTTAAATTTATATATTTAGCACTTTATTTTTTTTTCAGTTAAATCTTTCATATAATATTACTTTTTACATCTGTTTTTATATCTTCCTTCAAAAAATGGGAAATAAAATTGTTATTTCTTATGAAAAGTGTATTTTTGGATGAATGAAATGTATAACATTTGCTTCTTTTCTTTATTTACCTTTTGAAATTGAAGTGTATATAATCTTATCTTCCCGTATTTTTTTATTATAATTTTGCATTGTCAGTATTTCCGGGACACATTGAGTTAGTTCTACAAAATTAGCTATGCTTTCTATGGAAACTGTTTTGTTGAAAAAAATTGCCATTTTGCTATTTCTTTTCAATTGAGCTAGATAGCTTTTGATAGAATCAGAAACTCTATTTTCATTTGTATGTTATTTATATTGCCGCTGAAACCTTGAATAATTATAACTGTTGCATCTATTACTTACCTTCAAGGTATTCATAAAGTTTGCAAGTGTAGAATGTAATAACGATTCAGTAAATACTAATTTAGAGGTGATTTAAATTACTTCGGTTTTGCTTTTATTTATTTTTCTTTATTGTTAATCAGTATAGACTGGATGGGCTCTGCAGCCTTTATTGTAGATGTTCCACTTAATAAATGGATGTTTTTATATACACAACTGTATCGCATAGCAACGTCCATTCTAAGAATGTGTAGAATGTACGTTGCTATGAGATACAGTTGTGTATGTAAAAACATCCATTTGATCAGCTTTGATGGCTGTTTCGAACATACACCTTTACATTTGGCACTGTTTACTCTTAGATCTCTTAGGGTTCCCAAAAATTATATGGAACGATTTGATTTGTCTAATATCATAGTGGTATTTAGAAATTACAAGAGAAACTGATCATTTCTTGCTGAAGTTTAATTCATGGCAATTTCATCATAAAATCGAGGAACCGTAATCAAATAATGTAAAAAAATATAATGGCAATTGTAGTTTTAAATTTCAGTGGATAACGTAAATATTTTCTAAATTATACCGCATGATGCACAAAACGTAAAAATATATTTGAAGTTACAATACCAATTATAGTAAATTTAGTATCTGTATTATAAGAAATGGAGATTTATTTCAAACTATAAAAAAAAAAAAAACCCAACTAAATTATTGAACTAAGTGAACTTGTGTCTCAGAATTGATCATCGTACTGATGTTGAACTCACACATTACATTAAATTAAAAACATATGCAGGCTGTATTCAGAATAAAACATTAATTTCGTTTCTGGCCAGTAAGTAGGGAAAAAATAAAAGATTAAATGACAATTAAATTAAAATTAAACTGTAATGATTTAATTTGAAAATTCAGTTAAGCTTTTAGCTTGATTTTTTTTCTCTTATTTGATTAGATAATTAATAAACTATTTCTTAAGTTTGAGTATATTTTGTTTTTTGAGAATCTTTTTTTATTTGTCAAGAAGTGATGAGCGAACGACCTTTGCTCGAGATTAAATTATTAAATACCATTTAAAGTTACTTCGTATCCTTTTTCGCTTAGAAATCAAAATTTAAAATCATTTAAATTCCTAAATGAACATAACAATAATAAGTTCTTTTCTTTCTTCACCGTCAATCAATTCTTGAAGTTTGTCTTGAAACAATATCTGCGAGACAAGGAGGGAGGAACTTCTGCCCCCAGCCTCCTGTTCGCTTGTTGTACTTGCAAACATCAGGCTTCCAGGACTCATCGCCGAGGTAAACCTCTGGAATAAAGAAGTCGCTTTCCTAGTTTCGCCGAAGACGATCATGCATACAAGTTCTTCCATGAAGAAAGCCTTCATCCTTACGACGATGTTGGTGTCGACCTATATTTTAAAGGAAACCAAGCTATCTGTTTGGCTTTTCCGTCTTTAAAAAGCTGTCCCTTATTCTGTTGTTTGCGAATTTTACACTTTGATAGTCCCTGAATTAATTATTAATTTAGTAGGGAAATGAAGTTTTTTTTAAATCAAATTGGATACTTTATGTTGATTTATAATTGATATTTCGTCGTCACTTCATTGGCTAAATGTAAATTTGCTTTCCTAAAACATTTATCCCTATCTTCGGAGAATAAATATTTATTTTCGCTAAATATTAACAGTACATGTTTCAGCTTTTGATTTATCTTCAAATGGAGGGCTGAATACAAAGAATAATGCTGTTAACGTGTATCCTGGTTAAAAATTGAATGAATCCTCACATTTATTTCAGAAAACAATTTTCACGAAATGATAAATTCTAAATTCTTCAGAATTGCACCGTGCTTTATTCTTTTTTTTTAATTTGCTATTTAAAGTTACTAAATCATAGCATTCATTAATGCTTGAATTACAACGACAATGAAAAATAATAATACTCTACTTTTTATTTGTTTATGAAGAGTCTTTCAGTGTGTCAACACATTTAATGTACAACATAAATCTCTTTAAATTTTTAAGAAAAGTTTAAAAGTAAAACCTTTTTAAGCTTTGCGTTCTATAAATCACAATTTTATTCGAGTCAGTTGCTACCTAGTCTGGAAAGTTCTTCCATTCTTTATCCATGACTTCGTAATCCTTCGACTGTTTCGATCTCATTGGTAATAAACGCGCAGCGGCACGAATAAACCTTCCGTCTTGATAGGGGACGAGCTTTCCTGCCTCCAGTACAAATTATGGGAAAGGGAATTAAGACTCAGCAAAGATGTATCACAACTGGAAATTGGTTCCTAATACGATTACGATGCCCTTCTTATGTCTTGATTGTTCGGAGAATGGATCATGGATGTCCACTGTGACTTAATGGAGATCACGAATTGCTCACTAAACTTTTTCTTTTTCGTTTCTTTTAGTTTCGGCTATTATCTTCACAAAACTAACAATTGTCTTTTCCTTTATTTGTGGCTTTCTAATGAATACTGTTGAAGAAATCTAAGCTACATCGAGGAATGACCTGTGACGTACTCTCTCTTGATTCTGAGGAAGCTTGCTATTAAGAAAAAAAAATTGTTGCAGTCTGGGATTCTGTAATTTTCTGTAATATGGTCACAACTTTTGACAGAATAGTTATGGAATTTGTTATTTAAAAAATGTTGGTGTGAAATTGTTGTATCGTATGAAACCAAACTATACGCAAACAAAAAAACAAAATTGCTACGTTATCTGTACAGAAACTTGCTATCTTAGAAAATTACATTGCATTTACTTTGCAATTTATTAAAACCATTATTTAATTCATTAGATATAACCATATACTCAGCAAACCTTTAATTTCACTGATTATAAAACCTGTTACTGCTAATTTTAATATTATTGGTTTCTGTTAGTTATTATATTTGTTAGGTGCTATGATAGTTAATGGAATGAATTTTAAGATGTCGAATCTTAGAATTTAATTTGATTTTGTCTTTTCTTTTTCTTTATGAACATTCAGTGACTTGTTTTTTTGAGTTGTTTCTTTTATTTTATGTTCCATTTTGCTGATTTCACAAAAATGCTCTTACACTTGAATAATTTTTCAAGGATTGAAAGAGTTCTCTTCTTTTTCGCGTAGATTTTGTGACAATTTATTCACGACGGTTAACATTTAGGACAAGATTTCCTTGATTCCTGAAAGCTATCAGCGCGATATTCATCATGAGGGCAGCTTCTAAGCACATAATGTATTCTGCCAAATATTTTCAAGGCAATGGTCTTCTTTCCTGAGACGTTGATTTCAAATTCGTCCACTGAGGAAATTCGCCAGAGGAAGAAGAAAGTAACGGAGAACTTGAAGGAAGGCGTTAGGAGGGAGAAGACGTCTTCCTTGACAAGCGAATAAATTTCCGTTGGGCAGCATGTAACCCTCGCAAGAGTGATGCGGTCAGTGGACGGTTGGCTAGAGCATCCATCCCATCCGTCAGTCCTTACCATCTCCTGCTCCCTCCCCTTTTTCTGAAACCGTGATGAACGGTTCAAAGCAAGGGGAGGTCAGGTTTTGAATCTTCTTTCCCACCCACATTTCTCTTATCTTAATCTATCTCTATAGGAAATGATCTCCTATGTACTGCTTTTGTTATCTCCAACTCCCGAGATAGTGAAAAGAAACGACTGATTAGAAATGGCTTACTTGTGTCATTTCTGTCATAAAAGAACACTATTTCTGATTGCTTTAATTTGATCTGATAGAGTTAAACCCTCTTCCGATTTTAATGAAACACTTTATCAGTTTGATTAGAGTACTAATTCTTTTTTATTTTTAGAAAATTACTTTTTCTTTTTTTTATAATTCGTCATACTTAATCACAATTAATTTACCAAATTATTTTTTTGTTCCTGACTGATAAAGAAAATGGCAATTAATTTTTGATGCCATTCTACCTCTACAATTGAAAAGCTTAAATTTCGTTACTTAATTTTTGATTTCATTTATTTATAATATCGCAAAATTAAATTACGTTTTGACTTCATATTGGCAGAAAATGCTAAAAAGTATTTATTTCTAAATTAGTTTTAAAATCATTTTAGAAATTTTATGACAAAAATAAAGTTTAAAGAAAGAAGTCTGGTGATACTCGCTAACATGTAAAATTATATTATTTTTACTTGAGTGTACATAAATTTGCTTCAAAATATCAAAAGGTTAATATGGGAAAAGAGCTGCTTATAGATCCATTATTTTAAGACCAAACTATTTTCAGCATTACTGTACCCCCTGAAGAAGCTTCTTTAAATAAAAAGAACTAATATACATTCAGCAGCAGTTCGGAAATTCGGATTTTGGTAAATAAATGTACAGTGCTAAAACAGAAAATGATATTAAATCAGAACAAGGAAACCATAACATAGATCCATTTCGTTGAATCCAACGATAAATCGTTTTATTGCTTTGGGACATATTTAACATTATAACGCCTATAGGCTGAAATATTCTAACTACTACTAAATTAGAAATTATTAGCTATTTACGGTGCAAGTTCTTTAACAGTAAGTCAGAATATCATGTTATCAATTTTTAATGGTTTAATTGATAAGATACGATACATTATTAAACATTATTAAGTGAAGGGGAGTAATATATGTATAGTGGGCAAATCTGTTTTTATGTTGATGTGATATGACTGAAATGCTGCATCTTAAGAATATAAATATTTGAATCATCTGCCACTTAAGGACCAGATACGGAACCTTTGTCGTCATAAGCAATTTTAGAAAACTATTTATATTTGAAGATAAATAACATCTCAATGGAAAATATGTTAAAAGACTACTCATTTATATTTGAATGACGACTAAGTGAAAGCGATTAGAAAGTTACTTGTTATTCCAAAAATGATTATTGTTATGTTAAAGCACCTACTATTGTGTTAAATAGTTATGTATATTATTTAACAAGTTTAAAGTAGTTGTATTAAAAACTTTAGGTGACCTCTCTCAAAACTACTGTATTAAAAATAATGAAGTTTTCATCGTTACGGACAGGTTTTATGTAATAAATGTATATTTCAATTTCATATTGTTTTAAAGGTGTGCTGGTTTAAAGATTCAATTAATGTTTATTGTAATTTAAAAAGGGTACTGCTTATTTTTGAATAGTATTAATGTAAATAAAAACATTAAAAAAAAAAAGGAAGATAAAATTAAAATTGTAATTTCAAATTTCTCAGCTTTTAGAAAGAAAAATTAATACTGATACATTTTTACATGTTTATTAATTTTGATGTTCTTTTTCTCTTTTTAGGTAAGTTTTCTATTTTTAACAATCTTCAAATGATGGCAAACATTTCGACAGAACATTACACTTAAAAGGTATGACTAATTTTTTTAAACTATATAAACGTTTGGAAATTGATTGCCAATCAAAAATCGAAACAAAATAATTACATTTTGATAAACTTCTAAAATTATTATATTTTTTGGCTGTGAATTTAAAATTCCTCTTTCTGTCTCAGTTCAAGTAAAAAAAAAAAATTAGCAAAGCCCATGTTGAGACTGAGATACTAAATAGATTTTTTTTTTTTGGTTAATTCCCCATCTAAAACTAGTACTTGAATCCTAAAACAAATCCTTTAAGTTTGTGGTGGTTCGAGTTGTAAATCAGCCCACTGACATGCTCCGTAACTGTATCTTGATGTGTTTCCTATGCGTCCAGTTTCTGGGTTCATCCTCTCTTTTCTTCAAGCCTCTTTTGCTTCTTCTTCATCCCCTGACCGTCTTGAAAGACGTTGATAACAACACCAGAGCTACTCAAGGCTTTTCAGGCGTTTCCACTTCCCTTTCCACCAGCCCCCTTTCCCCATTTTGCCCAGTAGAATTCGGAAAATCAAATTCCTTGTACCGTCCGCTCGAGCTCTTGGCGAAGGCGGAAGATTGAATTTACGTCGACTACCTCGGACTTGCTTCATCTTTCAGGTCTTCATCCGTTTTCGCCATCCTATTTTTTTCTCCCTTTTTCCTTTACTTATCTTTTGGTGTTGAGGATTCTCAAGCCTTCTGCGCCTTTTCAAACTTAGAAACTTTGTGATGCTGTCAAAGTTCTGATAAACAAAGCGCGAAAATCCTTAAGTTGCATGAAAATGTGCATGAAGGAAAAGCTTTAAATTTTTAATGCTTATCTTTATTTAGTTAGGAGTAAGAAAAGGACAAAACAAAGAAGGATAAAGGATAAATATAGCTTGTGCTTCCATTAGCTAGAAAGAAAAAAAAAAGACACTTTAAATTAATCAATTTACAGTTGATAATTCCCGTAATCTTAACAATTTAGTTTGATTGTACATATTGTTTCAATACGCATAATTACACTTCTGATAATGTATTAGCGCAGTAATTATCAGTAGTTAATAAGTTTCATAAATTATTCCGAAATAGTTAATTGATCAAGTTTGAACACTATTCAAAAGCATTTGTATAAAAATAAATCCTTAATTGAATGTAAGTAATTCCTTGAATAAGAAAGTATATTTACCATTGCTGATTCGTGACTATTTTACTACAACAGTCTGTCAGACTTTACAGGAAAGCATACTTTAGGGTTTTGTGACACAGCAGACTTTATAATAATGCATTGTAATGGACTATTAAATTCCTTTGCACATTATTAAAGGAATCTAGAACGGATGTTGTTTACTAATTACAAAAATAAAAAAATAAAGAAAGTACTTTGCTGAACTAATTCTAAGTCGGATATAAATATTTCAAATGATGTCTTATTATAGCTAAGTTTTTTTTTTTTATCTTTTTTGACTTTTAACTTGATGAATTGCAATTATTAGAAAGAATTGATTCTGTTCATCTTTTCAATTCATGTTTAAACATATGGTTGCATAGTTATTGCTATAATAGTTTTACAGTGCATTACATATAGTTTACAGTGCGTTACATTAAGCTAAATGTCACGTGACTTCAAATCTAATGATTTCACTGCTATTTCTAAATTATTTTTTAGATATATGCAAAAGTAGAATACGAAGCAAATTTTGTATTCTATAGTTTTTAATTACATTTTAGTACAACGCTTTTTACTTTACTGTCGCCTATTAGTAACTTGGTACTCATGTTAGCAAAATGAATGATAATATAAAAGGTATCATTTACGATTGACCGTATTTTTGAGAGAGGTAAATTACTTTCGGATTGTATGATAGTGACTCGTACGATGAACTATGATGACGTATATTACTTTCTATTCGTTACGCTGACAGTTCCTTTCTCATTGTAAGGATGTAAGTCGGATTGGATACGAAAAGAAAAAGCATTCGCCTTCACTTCCAGGTATTAGAAAAAGATAAAGGTAGAAACTCTGGCAAATATGTTCGTCCTTTTAGCTCGAGGTTCTGTTTCGCCGCAACTGCTTTTGCTTCGGGGATTGTGGTGGTGTTCGCCTCATGAATGAAGAAGTAAGCTCAGCTTCTCCCCTGCCACCTTGGTAAATAGGCGGATAAGAATATTTTCATCGGACCGTGAGTACTGTTTACCCGACTTTTATGCAGGTGGTCGAAAGCTTTGAATAAAAGGCTCTTGGAGAAGCTAAGGAGAAAAGATGCTTGGAGGAGAGGATGCGACTGAAGTTATCACCAAATGCTGTTGGCGAAGTATACAGTTATAATCCCCGTCCACTTCTTAATGACACTTTCACAGTACATTCTTCAAGCCTCTTTTATTAGTTTTCGCTGAAACCACTAGAAAACATTGGCGAAGGAATGTTTCTAAATTTCATATATCATGAAAATATCTTGCATTTTTTCTTAGTAATTATCCTATTCCATGGAAGTCTTTGCAGTTCACAAAGTTTTATTGTAAATGTTACTTAATGACAGATTCTCTTTGAAATTGTAACCGACAAAAGTCACTGAAAATTTGTTAATGGCTACGCAAGTCTAAACGCCGTAACTGAAAATTAAAAAACATGAATTAATGTCGAAATTTAGTTTATTTATACCAGATAGTAATAAAAGTATTGCTAAACATATGTTCTTAATTCTTAGATACACTTTATTATTAAAAGTAAGAATATTTCTTTGAACAGATATATTATAAAATAATTTCTTGCCTTAGTCTATTCAAAATCCTTTTCGGAAACTGAACTGTTTCAGTTATGTCTTTTTAACCGTGACAAAGTCAAACATTTTCTGAGCAAACACATTGGTTTGGTTGTATTATTGTTTTAGAGATTAAAAGTTTGCTTAGTGCTTTTCCATCTATGGTTTTAGCCTGTTTTCCTTTGAGAATATTTTACTGTTTGAAGTTCTCCGGTAAATATCACTGCATAAAATTGTTGAGCAAACCAGTTCTTCTATTAGACATGAACCTTCTTTATCTGGTCTTTAAATCTCACTTTCCTTCCTCGAATACACTTAAGAGCGAGCAAAGTGATTGCTCATAATATTAGAGTTTTTCGTATTTTTTCTCTCTTCCACATATATTTCCATCCAACTAAATCCATTGAAACGTTTTTGCCTCTATAAATTTCATAACTCGCCGAAAACCCTAGGGCGATATATTGGATCTGACTTTTATTTGGGAATGACCGGGATTTCGTCTTCCCTTCGCAATCTGATTCCATCTCGGAAGAAATATTTCCACCGGGTGGAGTGGGAGGGAAAAGAAATAACATTCCGCTACATTTCCTGGCAAAATGATGTTTGATGACCTGACTGTATTGTTCTCCTGATGGCACTCTGAACTGTGAAGAAGCTGCCGGTTATTACGCGGAACAAGAAGAGAGGGAACACTGGCCTTATCTGCACTTCTTTTTTCTTTTCTCTTAGTTTTCTTGTGACTCCCTTTTTCGTGTAGTTTCTTAGAACTAAAAAGCATTTGCTTCAAACTGGATTAATTTAATTCGAATGGACTTTTCCTCCAGGATTGAGACCACAAGAAGTCCTCTACTGTGTAGAAAGAAATAGAATTAAAGCCCCACGTGCTCTCCCAAGCGAAAAGGTCTCTTTTCTCAAGTCTTCCGGAAAATGGACAATAAAGAGAAGCTTAAGAATTCATTTCAGTGACAATTTTTTCTTATTTATTGCCAAAGAATTGAGTAAACAGAGTTCTGCTCAAGTATAATAACCAAAG
The DNA here is from genome assembly GCA_023159025.1 of Thereuonema tuberculata. NCBI lineage: Eukaryota > Metazoa > Arthropoda > Chilopoda > Scutigeromorpha > Scutigeridae > Thereuonema > Thereuonema tuberculata. The sequence goes on along the minus strand of JAFIDM010009631.1, from coordinate 73,773,254 downwards.
AACGGGGATTTCTACGTCAAAGTTACTGAATTCAAGGGTCCATTAGTTATTGCTTTCTTTAGACATAAAACCAATAGAATTAAAGGGTTCCCTTGCTTTTTTTAACTATAATTTTCTTAGTTGTCTTGTTTAAATTAGACGTACCTTCTCAATCTTGGTTTTTATGAGCGTTATTTGTTGCATTAATATAAACTTTGCTTTTGTCAGTTTTACAAAAAGCAAATTCTTCGGATTCATAACTGTAGAAATATCTTGAGATCATTTGCTGGATCAGGGTCTGTTCTTGACTTTCAATGTTTTTCTTTTCTTGTGGTCTTTGTTATTCCCTTTAACCAGCCATGTTAGAAATGGGCGCTTTCATTCATCCTTTGGCTCGCGAGTGGTAGTTACGCGCTCTATTTTTGGCGGGAACTGTTTTTTACAGTTTCACTAAATTTTATAGAATGGAACATTCTGGTCCTCAGATTTGGTTTGGATATTCTCTCTTCAAAACGATAATGTGAAAAACATTGTTTAATTTTTTTATTAAAATGGTCAAGTTAGCTTCCAGAATAATAGGAATAATAGCGAATAACCTTCAATGAACGTAATTAATAAAACAAATGAAGATTTTTCTGAAAATACAATGCACATTATTAAGAAATTGAAGCAAAACTGCCTAAATGCCATTTTTTTTTTCATATGAAAATGTGAAGTAAAAAAAATATAGGCTTTCGTATTTCTTTTACAGACGAAATTATTACTAGGTTTTACTAACCTATTTTCTCATTTATTGTTTCCTAAGAATTCTCATCTTGCTAATCTTTAACTTTTTTAAGACGATTCATATTAATCAAATCCAAAATACAAATAACACTTTCATAAATTTCATAATTACGCTTAACCTTATAACTTTAGGAGGGTTACTGCCTTAGGATTTTTACAAACGAAACATAAAAGATATGTAGGCTTTCATATTTCTTCTTATCTTATATCGCATCTCTCGCCAACGAGTCTATATCTCAAATTGACTAAGAGAAGTGAGTCCAGCTCGCCAAACGCTTGATGCAATTTCAAAAGCAGAAATTAATATTGAAATACAAGGAGCTGCGGTCAGTTCTCTACCCTTCAGAGGGGAGATTCCCCTCTTCCCTCTTGTAAGTACAGCCCAAAATAATAGCTTATGTCATGAACGCTGAATCATTGTATAGTTCACGGCAACACCGTTTATATTGATATAAAGAGAAGGAAAAATTAAATATTAAACATAAGATTTAATTTTTAATATCCGTATTATAAAATCACCTGTGACTTCGGAATGCGATATCTGAGAAAATATCACGAAAACAAATGCTATTGTAGCAGGTTTCATATTAATGATTTTATCCGTTATAATTCTTCGTATAATATTGCAAATGGTAAATCGTACAGTATATTACTACTTACATTGTGAAGACTAATTTACTGTTGTCTTCAAAATTACGAAAGTGACTAGTTTTTCTAAAATCCAAGAAGGATCTTTTATAGCCGGATAGCTTTATAGAGCTTTATGAGAAATAATATTTCAATTGCAAATGTACTTTTTCTTCTACTGAAAGCTACTTCCCCGTTTTTACTTGTTGTACCAAATTTTCTTTGTTTTCTCGAATGTGGAGGTGAATTTTTGTCATAGGTTTTCTCCTGGCAGTTCTGTGTGGCTTCTACTCTATGCACATTCAAAACGCTGCCACCTTCATCAGTTACAGTCATGAAATTGCTGCCATCTGTCAACTTCTCTCTTGTATCCTCTTTGCTCCTTGAATGAAGACTGACTTTTTTCCCCTCCTCCCCTTATCCTGATCCTCTGACACCTTTTTCCAACGAATTTTTAAAATAGGATACCTTCTTTATTTAGTCGATATAGTTTTTTGAAAGATTGAAAATTCTAACTATGCCGCTTTAAATCAGTGTTATCGATTAGGGATATGTTTGAATTACTATTGCTCATTTTAATATCTACAGTTTCTTTTACAAGAGTCGATGACTGCGATATTTAAGTTAGAAGAATTTATGAAGTAATTTATGTAGTTACTAAAGAATATTTTCCAATAAAATATAAAAAATATACAGAAAAAATAATACGGGTATTTTCTCCATAACTAGGCTATTTATGTAATTTATATAAAACGTGTTTTTCTTTTTTACATATTCTAAGAAAAAAAATTCTTCTTTTCAATACTTTCTTTGAGAAGTTTAATAAATTATTGATTTATTGAACATTTCTGGATATTGAAATTGTTTAGTTGAAAGTGCAAGCTATATGTGAGTTTTGGTTCTTACAAGTCCATTAGATTTAGATTATGTGATTAAATAAATCAACATTAAAGTTTATCTAATTATCTTTAAATATTTATTTAAAAAGTTAATACAAAACTACATCTAAATCATAGATTATTAAACCTTAATCTTTTTATCGTGAAAAAGAAATGAGAAATTTATATGTATATTCTAAATTTAAAATATAATTTATTCTTATATATAAGAAATATATATATTTATTAATATATAATAATAGCTAAAAATCAAATGTCATTGAAAAAAATATTTTATTTTTCTGCACGAGGCAGTTATTACCCTTTATTTAGTTCTTATTTTTTTTTAATAGAAAAGAAATACGAGACTGTTTTAACGGAATTCCTGTCAGTTTCAGTTGCCTTGTCGTCTCTAGTTCGTCTTCCCTCGTGGGGGTGGGGGGAACTGTACAGCCGGATTTTGCAGCGAGGTGCAGCCGAGTAGACACTGCTCGTCCACCCGTTTGTCACCGCCGTCCGTCTCCCCTAGCTGTCAAGCGGACGCGTTACCCTTCCGTCACGGCATCGAAGACACGAATAAGCGAGGGAAGAGAGAAAGAGACAGACTTACCGAGGCGACACAATAAAACATTGAATCGTCATTTAAGATAGAAGACTGTCACTTATTCATACGCAGAAAGCGTTGCTTCCTCTGCTGCACTTTATGACCCACCGTTTTCCTACCGATTCAAACGGAAAAGAGAATGATCTGAAGGAAAAACGCTTGTATTTTATTGTAATTTTGTTCATTAAAAACAGTTTTTAAGATTAAAACAAAAGCGCATAAAAGCAATTTCTAATCTAGGTAGGCCTACTACTCGAATACATCTCAATTTTAATTCTTTCATTTCTTTTTTTTTTTCCTTTGTTACTTGTTTGCAATTTTACTTTCAAAATAAAGATAGTAATAATTTTTAGTAAGCTTATATTATTCTGTTAATTTTAGGTTTAGACTCAATCGATAAAAGTGATTTTATTGAAGGAACGACATTTAAACTAAAGTAAAGAACATCGTTTTTCTTTGAACAAAAGCTTCCAGAACGATCTGGGTGTTTTTCTGTTCAGTTGAACTAGTTTCGTAAAATTTACCTGAACATGCTATTAGTGACATTCTACCATCGTATAATGCAACGATTCGTATCAGATAACCTTTACAGTACAGGCGATCCCCGGGTTACGGACTACCCAACTTACGACGTTCCGTACTTACGAACGGACTCCGAAGGCTCCCCAAAAGAATAATTCGTATTAAATAAATAAATTAATAATTCGGGAATTAGTCCCGAATCAGCCTTTATGCTTTTCTTTTTTTATAATCACTTTTCTAAGCAGCTCAGCTGCAAATAATAATGTTCACAGATTAGGTTTTTTGAGATTTATACTTTTTATAATCGATTTTTTTTTTAACTCGAAAATAATTTGTTTTATTGAATAAAAAAAAACCTCCTCTATTATTAACCGATATTCTCTCTTTTCTTTTATTCTATTCTAAATTGCTAATTCCAAAGTTGATCATCTTTCTTTCTATTTTCCTTTTTTATATTTTTTTCGTTCTAATTTTCTTTGATTTTAGCTTTGGATGAAATGTTTTTATATTTGATTTGGCTTTCGTAGTTTTTTTTTCTATTTTATTTTGTGTTATTCTATAATTCTTTCGTTTAAAAATTTACCATAAGCAGTGCCATTTATTTCATATAGTTATTTACGTTAAATAAAATGCAGTAACAATATGTTAGAATAGAGTTTTGTGTTGTTATTCAGTAGAGAAAAGTCAGTCCATTATGAAGTTGGACTCGGTTCTGTTCCTTTTTACTTCTAACATATTTTCTTTGAATGCATTGGAATCTGAACAATAGCTTTTGTTATTCATTGGCCAAACTGCTATCGAAAGTTTCTAAATCTGTTTTTCATCTCCGAAAATTGTTTTTTTTTTCTTATTATTATCAGTAAATTTAACCCAATTCGATTAGACTTAAATCGATTCGTTGTCAGTTCCCACATTGTTATTATCAAAGCTCGATATGCTGTTTTTGTCAGTGGAAAAATAGTTTCTCAATAAAGCAGGTGATTTTCACTTCTCCCTACCTAATTCTTCCAGAAATAAATAGAGCTTGGAATCATAAAAGGGCGTCAACTTTCTTCGGTTTTGAATTTTTATTTGAATGTCGATGGCTCTTGGCGTGGATGGGAAATGACGTCAGCAACAAAGTTGGTTTCCGTCGCTGCCTCTCCTCGACTCGACCGACTCGGCCAATAACACGTGATTACATGTGCTTGGCCCAGCGCCAAATCCCGTATACTTTTCAACTTTTTGGAATCGGCGTGATTTAATTATCATAATTTTGGCAGTGAATGGCAATGCGGAACTCAAAAATTCATCATTAATAATAAGGAGAGAAATGTAGGGATGATATTTATGATGATCGGTGGTGAAAAGAGTAGATAGAACGGAACAGGATGATGATGATGGTGACGATGATAGATGCGATAAAGGTAAATGACCCCTCTCGAAAATGACAAATAAGCGACCTATGTACGGAAAAGAAAGACCAAGATTGAGAGAAGAGATGAAACATCATCAAATCAAAAAAAAAAAAATAGTTCGATATGATTTTGAAGAGGATTTTCAATCTTGACAATTTTTTTTATCTTTTTTTTTCCGATTTATTTTTCCGACTTTCTCTGATTATGGTTAAATTCTCTGCATGTTCTTTGATTTTGGATATTCTGATGAGAAATGAATGAAAACAGTGATTGAGACGATTTATTAAATAATACTTCTTGGACGTCCATGGTTTTATTCTTATTAAAATTTCATTGTCATAAACAGTCATAAACATCTGACTTCTGTTGATGTTCTTAGGCTTTGGAATTTTTTTAGTGGAGTTTTTTGCTAATTGGAAATAGAAAATTCGTTAACTGGTATTTCAAGTGATCATTAACATCCTGGATATCTTAATTCATTTAGTATAAAGTAGTTTGATACTCTGATATCGTCAGCAAAGAAAAAGATAAAATTGCTGTTATTACTGAACTTAAGTAGATTTTATTTTGTAGTTGTTCACAGTGCACATCAAGTGCCAACTTCGTGTCCAAAGTGTCTGTGTGTAATGGATCTTAATACGGCTGCCGTCTTGGTAAAACCTATAGAGAAGCCATTGAATTTTCAGGGAACATATGCTGAGGTGGTTTCCCATTGCATCCCTCAGGAAGTCATTAAAGGAATGACTCCAGACCTGAAGAGAAAGATGAAGAGGTAGATAACACAGGAAAAGATTTTTTCCAGTTTCCAACATCCATGCCGATGCCGGGATTCAAACCCAGGTTCCGACACATCTGTCTTACGGCAGGCCGGCGTCTAGACCACTGCCGGAACGCCAAAGTAGATTATACGGTTCCATGAATTTGAAAGTGTTCAGAAAGTTGATCTTTAAAAAGCTTTTGAGTTTTATTTTTTTTTTTTATTTTTTTTTTTTTGAGTTTCATTAAAAAAGAAAAAAAAATTAAAAAGTCTTTGGTTATTGATCCTAGCAACCAATTTTCAGTCGTCGACCATTTCATTAGAAATGAAAGTGTGGTTATTTTTACTAAGGCTCCTTAGTTATTTAAAGAATTACTTAATTCAGGTTCAAAGTTGAAGGGCAAAGACGGTAGAATAATTTTGTTTATAATCTTTATTTTTCTAATGTGGTTCAAAATAGTTAATATTGAGCCTTATGTATCATTCCAACATTTATGTAGGTGAATGCTGTAATTAATGAATTCAACTTCCCGTCATACTGAAGTGTTTCTTAATTAAATTAATTTGTTGACATATTTGATAAGCATTTCGTTGACAGCTTTCCTGTTAAAAGATTAGCTCATTTATTGACCGAAAACATTACATCCTTCTAAACTGCAAACATGTGCGATGTTTAATTTTTGGTCTTCGGTTTGGTAGTCACTGATTAGCGCCAAGCGTTCAATTCTGCTTTCGACAGTAGAGGAATAATCTGTATCTGTGTTCGAAGTTTATTCTATCATTTGAGCTTTGAGGGCCAAATAGGCTACCTATCTTTTCTTTTCTTGTACATACGATTGTTTTGATGCAGTGGAAAGAAGTACCGCTCCCCCTCCCACTCTTTTTTTTTTTTTTTTTTTTGACAGGACTTTTCCCTATGATTGGCAATCATTCTTGACTTTTCCACGAACATCGGTTCTCGCGAGGATAGCATTCCCATTCCTGTCCACACTTTCTCCCTCCTACCCTCGTTTTGAATGTCATTCAGTTGTCTGCCAGATGCCAAAATGCTTTCTGTTTATTACAGTTTCTTTATTGAAAGAGTTTTCCAAAAATCTACGATTTTTTTAAGGCTTTATCTGTGATTTCTTTTTTCGATTACTTGATGAAATAACAAATCATTTTTCCATACAAATATTATCTTGGCCTTTTTTTACTTTCAAGACATTTTCAAAGTAAGCTACCATTTATTTATTTATTTATTTATTGAATTTTTTTTGAAGTCCTGAGTTAGTTTATTAAATAATCACTAGCTCAGATAAATGTTAAGCAAACTTTGAAGAAATTTTTATGATAAGTTTTTCTATTCTATGATTTATTTTTGCTAAAAATGAACAAGTTAAATAACAAAAGAACTTCAGTTTCGTAACACGGATCTCATCCTGAAAGTTGATCTACGCTAAACGTTGAAGTACATTGTGTATTATTTTCTTGCAAGCGCTGAATATTGCAATTTTTAGTTGTTGTGATGTAGCAGAATAGAGAAGGGAGTTGTACTTGTTTACTTGTCAATTAACAGTACTTTTATATTTTATCTAACTAATTTATCTCGATACTTTATATGTGAAGTAAGTTAGGACCCACAAAAAAAAAAAAGGAAATGTAGCCATTATTTGCTGTAGATGTTTTTCATGATGGAAAAAGTTTCTTAAGCTTCTGTATAAACTTACTAAGATCTATTTCACTAATGAGCATCATGTTGACATAAAAAGAGATGTAGTTTTATGTTGAAGTATTTTTGAGACTGTAGGTTTTGGATTCCGTTCTTTGTTGGCTAAGACAGGACTGAAAATTGTTTTCTGCTTCGCTCTCTACCGAGTGTTAACTTCTTTTACTTACACGGCGAATCTCCCGCGTAAACAACTCGTATAACGATTTTGTGTTGAACAGAACTCTCCTCTCCTTTCTTCCCTCTCCAATTTCCCCTGCACCATTACAAATCATTGTGCCTCTCCCTGGCTCCCCACCCCTCCACCTTCTTACACAAGTCTTACCTCCGTCTCCTTAATGTACTTAAGTTTAAAGGCTTTAGTTGGACCTTACTCCTCCTACGCCAATTGGACGGCTTCCTTCGACAATCGAGTTAGGCACCAAAACCTCGTCGGTGTTTTTTCCTGTGAAGAGTCGGTAGCCAATCCACCCCTCCACCCACCGCCTTCCCCTCCCGCGAAAATTACTCGGTTGCAAGCATTTTGACATGGTCATTAGTCTGCCATTGGCCGGGCTGAGATGTTTTTCATCATTAGGTTCTGCTACTGCCGCGGGGAAAGTATTGATTGGCGCAACGGGAACGACGTCGTCGACCACGGGGACTGCTACTGAGGACTCCAGAGATTCTATTCTCTCCACAGAGACCAACGACTATAAGATCTAAATTAAAGCAGGTTGTTAAGTTGTGATGATGTTTGGGTTAATCTGGGTTCAGTTTGGTCTATTTTTCTAACAATTTCAAAAATTAAATGCTGAGCCAGAGAATCCAATTATCGTTTTGCTTCTTATAATATCTTCTCACCTATTGGCCTTTTCTTACAATATCTTAATGTACTTGTCGTCATCTTATGTCTCCTAGTTCGGTAATTTTGATACTTTAAAATGTAAATGAAAATAGAGCTATTCTTAAATTCTTGTGATTTTTTTTTTTCTGCACTGCATATACTTCAGATTTTTATATTTAAGTATTTACATTTCTGCATTAATACATTTCCTGAAATTAGTTTCGAAAATGAAAGCAATTTTATTATTATTATTATTATTAGACTATTATTATTTTTTTTAAAGTTGTGAGAGTGGAACTTAATTTTGTTAAATATTTTAATATTTTCGTCTGCAGTTGTTTTAATATATCTGCAAAATTCAGCTTCGTGTTGAATTGAACTGGTCTAACTGCTTGCAGAGCTAGCACTAACTCGATATTATCATGCACATTGTCGATAAGCCCAACGGAATTACCAAACTTCATCTTAATATTTTCGACTCACGTTGCTATTTCACAAGTTCATACAAGAAGGGTTTCAAGCGGCGGCTAATAATGGCTACCACTGCTACCACAGACCGTTTGATCGAAGGAGAACAGCGACCGGCAACTGGTCTGCAATCGGTCGTAAAACGTCGAGGGAATTGCGACGAATTCCCCAGTCACTTCCACAAAGACGAGTGACCGATCTGAGTTTTAAAGCTCAGGTTCCTCAAATTATAAAAGCAGCTGAGCTTAGATAGAAATATTTTCTTTATTGAAGCATGTTGATTTATTGAATTTTATAAATTTGAGTTTTATTGTTTCTAAGTTATAACATACAACTGCTTTTATATAAATAGTTTTTTTTTTTTTTGTTCAGTTGTAATCATTTACAGAAGTAATTAGGAAATGGTTTGGACATTTATTTAAAGAAGCATTGAAGTTTAGAGATTACCATTTTTTAGCCTTTGTGTAATCATCGCTTTTTAAATAGATTACCTTAATACATTGCATTTATTAATATATTCTAAGTTGTAAACATTTCAGCCACTTCTGTATGACATGAATAAATTAGTTTTTTGATCTAATCTATATTTGTCTGAATGTATATTTGCAAGATTTTTTTTCCCAAGTAGGGCTTACTGAAAGTAAATCCTCTGAGGTTGATCAACATCTAGGCCTATCCACCTCTAAAGCGAACATGTATAAAAATACTTTTCTCGTTTAACTCCGATGTAGAGTCTGTGAAAACCTACTAGTATTGGAGAAATCATCACATTAAGAAATATAACTTGTATTAATGGCATATAAAATAGAGAAAACATAAAAAAGAAGTTAGTGAATGAGTACTTCAGTTATAATTTTGAAGTAAATATAAAGTTACATTTGTAGTGAAAGTAGTAATAATTAATTTCAAGAGTTTATGTTAGCAATTAAGAATTCTTATTATTTCTAGATACTTTCTTTATTATTATTTTAGTTTTAAAAATTAGTAATTTGTTATATTTGCTTCCTTTAATTGAGCCTTCCTTCCTTTTGAGCATATTCTCCCTTTTTATTTTAAAAGTTTATAACTCTGGCTCAGTAATTGCGAAACCTTTTAATCTCTCCTTTAATTTCATCTGTTAAAAACTTTATCCTAAGCTTATCAGCCCAAAAATTAGTCATCATTTTTCATGTAAAATCAGCTCTCTTCGCATGAATTATTATAGCAGCACATTTTTGATTTATGGATTCTATTACTGGTCTAATTCAATTAACTACACTTATTCTCCATTCCTCTATTCCTTGTCCAGCTAATTGCAGGATTTTTTTTCGATGATTGTTCGAGATTATCCCATGAATTTAAGTTCTGTAAGCAAGTCGACCAGTTGAAGTATCTTCTATTATCTAATGCTTCTCATACCAATCATAAACCGTTTTAGCCCAATGCCCCCTGCAATTGTTAAATTCATCCTTCTATGATTTTCCACAATCTGACCTATCTGATTTACACGGCCGTTACTTCGACCTTTGCATCAGTGAACTATTATTTATATTCAAATGAGACTCATTTGATTAGATAATAGTTTTCCAGGACCTAAGTATACTTTGCCTACCCATTCTAACTGGACGACTTTATGTAAATGTTTGTTTGGGTCTCTTCCAATGTTTTCTGCTCCAGATATTCATGGGTGCATTTCGCAATTTTCTATCCGAATAGGCTAATGTGGTCTTTAATTGACTGTTTCTAGCAGTTGCTGTCTTGTTTATTTTGCAGTTACAAGGCATTGTCTACGTCGGCGGTTCTTGTCTGAGCAGTGACTTTATCACATTTACGTCGACGATTGACGGTCGACTTACTCAGCTTTTTGTACAGTCTTTGGAGCGTTCGTTTCGAAACATCAGAAAACTCGGTGGCTTCCTTCGTAGCTGTTATTTGTCCCAACCAAATGCTTTAACGCCCTTTTGCCACTCAGTTACGTTTTTATTCTTCACAGGAACAATATACATTGCTGACAATATAGATCACATGCAAGATAGTGCTGCAAGGCAGAGGTGCTCCAACGTTAGGTTAACCTTATCGTCTGTACGGAAGTGACTCTGTATGCGACTAGTATTATCGTCTGTGTAGGGTGTGCTAATAAGGTAATGCTGTTGATACCTTCGTAGGTAAATGGAAAGGAAAGGTAAAGCTCCGTTGCTGGAAGCCTTACAGGACAGAGCCCCTGATACACAAATAAACAACAATGTTCACAAATAACATTCTTGAAGAATCAAGTGAGATTAAAAAAAAAAACTCCTTTAAGTTTTGCAAATTAATATTAGATGTAATTCATTTAAGATTCTATATGACGTTTCTAGTATTATAAAAACCTTAGAATATATTCTTAACTATACTCACTACTGTCATTAAAAATTATGTCCAAAAAAAGATTCCACCTGTAAACCTGTTTTAAGTTGAAATTTTGTAATAACAACTTGGAACATCATTTTATAGTAAAAGCATCGAGATAATACTTTGACTTTAATGATTTTAAAATATTATCGTTTTAATACTGACGGAAAAGAATCAACATCAGCTACTTCTAAAACCAATTTAATAGACAAGAACTGCAATCATTGGATTTAAAGGTTCATTTTAGGACTAAAATAAAACAGATTTTCTGGCATTGGTGTCCTGAAGCAGTCAGTGAGTGAATGGCGAAGTTTATTAAATTTCCAGCAAATTATGCAAATTATTCTCCCAATAGAGGTTGAAAATTGAAAATAAATTTGGCCGGAAGCGATGGTATGACCAATGGATGTTAGACTTGTTTCTGGATTTTGTTGATCCATACCGTTACAATCTTGTACGGCAAATAATTTGCAAACTGAGGAACTACTGTGAATCATAAAAATGATTAAGTAGCATTCCTTTTTATCTGTACTGTTTCGGCATTGTGGCAGACAAAGGAACAATAGTGTCCTTTCTACTTTTAATGTAGAAGCCTCCAACTGTTTAGTTGGAAGGACTATTGGCTTCTTGGATCATTCTATCTAAACGAGGGTACAGCCTTGTGACTGCTTCTCCTCCCTCCCTTGCGAGCCACCTTGCTACCACGGAGACCACTTCATTGTTTCCCTCCCACCTCAGTGTCCCAACGGATTTAATCCATCTGATTGAAAAGGAAGAAGAATGGAAAGTCCAGTTCACGGCACACTACTTGAGAGGTTCAACGTGAGACTGCATATTAACTGATTCCATTATTGCTAAAACCATATGGAGATCAACAACATTTTAATAATTTATCGATTAGGTGTCGTTTCATTAGAATTAGGACGCTTCAATGCAAAAGTTTCCTAAATATTATCTTTAGTTGCTGATTTTGGATGTTAACAAATGATTTTCGATATCAACTAAATTTGATTGTTAAATAAAGCATATTATCATGGACTTTTTTTTTGTTTTCCCTTAATGATTACTGAAATTTTAATATTTGTTTATTTTAATTATTGTCAAATTCCATTATTACTAAGTTACTGAATTATTTCATTATATTAAACTTTCGTTGAAACGAATTATTCTATAAATTAAGGAAAGTTAATTGGAAAATCTATAATACGTAGAGGATCATAGCCAAAGGTATATACTTATACAGTCCTTCCATGGCGTATATATATTAATGGAACGATTTATTTGCTTAATAATTTTCACACAGGATTTTTTTTTTATAGACAAGATCACAATTATCAGTTCAATTTCATTATCCGAGAGGTATGAAACTTCAGATATTTTAATTTTTCTATTGCTAGTTCTGAGTCCCTTCGCAAAATCCCACACGTTTGTTTTGAGAAAGCTTTCACTTAATTTCAGTTTTTGTTCTATGTTCGTCACTGAAATAAAGGGAATTAGAATTGCTGTTGCCAAACACTAAACAGAATGCTTTAATAGAACAGCAAATTGAATTCAGAACTAATACTTTAAAGTGGTGAAATTACATTTCAGGCGTTAGGAAGGACGAAGACGGTGATTGTTCCAATCCACCCATTCGATGTTAAATCATTCTTGAAATTTTCAATTTGGAACTGAACAGTAAATAGGCTGTGTACGCCTGTCAAGACCTGCAATGAGTTGTCGATCAAAACGAAGGCAACGGAACAATTTTTATGTTTCCGCATAAACTGAATAATGAAGAACGTCCATCAAAATCTCTGTTGGAGTTGCTGAGCATAATTTCCTTGAACTGATTGCTTTTTGTTAATGTAAAGCTAAGCTGACTGTGGCGGTTAAGTCATCAGTCTGTCCTATCACGCAGACTTGGACAAATATTGAAAATATTGACAAATATTTTTTTTTTGTACTCTGATAAAAGTAAGCTAGAATGTTTTGTCCTAGTCCAGTTCATTGAAGAATCTGGTGCTTGTGATTCAGTTTATAGTAAAGAATAAACTGGAATTTTAAGAATTTCCTATTATTGCGTCCTATTATCTTTTATAATTAGTCCTAATGACATTAGTTTATAGCAATAAACTTAGCAAAACAGCAATTATTTTAAAACATTTTTTTTTACTTAGAATATTGGCATTAAAAAAAATAAAAAACAAGAAAGAAACTAATTTTGAGCTAGGTTTTAATGGCGTTGCCATTAGAGTCTCAGTTCAACTACTTTCCAATAGAAATTGACAATTAAAATAAAACAGAAAGTAGTTTCATTTTTGTTTATGAGGTTAATTGATGATGATTCATTCTTCTGATTTCTGAATTTAAATTTTGGATAAGGTTAATATATTTGGACACTAATTACAAGTTCTCCTTCCACAACTTTTCTAATTTTGTCGTAATGTTGTCTAATTTATTGTCATTCCTATCTGTTCTGCATCACTGGCTACTTCAGTCTTTTGAACTAATCATCACATTGTAAATATAATAGACTATTTTGTTGTAGTTGGATATTTACATTTCATTATGATTTGTTGCTATTTTCACTTAAATTCCACCCTTTAAATACTTACGTTTGTTTTAAATTGGAAATGCAAACCCTCTTCTTTTTGTGTAATTTCTGTTTGTAAGTACTTTCTGAAGAGAGTTAAGTAGAATAGTGCATTTCTAGTGCAAAAATTTTCCCTGAAAATAAAAAAAGTCTTTTAAATTTTAAATATTATTGTAAAAGCCAATCAAAGAAATACAGTGTATTTGCTGACTTTTGTCCAAACATTTTAGAAGATTTGGTGTGACTGCATGATTGCCGAAGTTCTAATGAATGTTGGAACTTCGATCTACAGAATACAATATAGCTGACTAGTAGAAAACTGTATTTTCCAATAAAAGCTCAAAGGCGTGCCCTTTAAGGATGATTTCAACGCCTATCTTTACTCCCAAATTTCCATCTCGTAGTCATACGAATGGGAAGGGGCGCCTTTTAACCCTTGTGTCAAACCTTCATCTGGGTAAGAAGGAGGAGAGTCTTATCTCGTCTGCTTCTTCGCAAAATCTTGGTTCTTGTTTTATGTGCGGGCGTAACTTCCTCGCCGCCTGAATTGAAAAGATAGGCGGAGAGAGTGAACAGCCCTGATCCATCCCCCCTTCATGCTCGGAATTAGATTCTTTGCTTAATTGCCATAATTCGCATCTCGTCAAGAAGGGAGATTAAGGTCGGAAGCAGTCGACGAGTTCTGGAGGGAGGGGTGGTTATAAAAGATGGCAGTCAGTGTAAATAGAGGTTAAGCTTTCGATGACTTGTCAACTTTGCATTTCTAAACCGCGTGAAGTACATTACAGCGACAGTATCATCAATGCCGCATTTCCATCACTTCGGGCTGGATTTCAGGTCTGGAACAAGGCAGATAATGCCACTGAGGGCTGCATTAGTTAAAAAGATTAAAACCAAATTACGAATGCCCTAGGCATTCTTGCAGGCAAAAATAATTTTTGGGGTAGATATTTAAAGAATTATTTCCAATTCTACTGAATCATATACTAATTGTTTTATGATTTTTACATTGTCAATAATGATAAAACGATATTTGAATGCATAATCTGTCGGAAAATTATCGGAAAGATTTTAGCATTTTTTTTTTTTTTACTTCTCTGATATAATTAAAACAATTTAATCAGGTTTTTAACTCAAATTATGACATTGTTGTTAATAATGATCTATTATAATGAATCCATCAGCAAGTCTTTATCTTTGAATAATACATTTGTTCTGCTTTGTACGTCATCTACTCAACTCATATGAGAATTAAAAGAATCTTGAAAGATTGTTTCTTAAAAGAAATTTCAGGTCGTTGGTGAATGTTATCAGTTAAAAGCTCGTGTAATATTTTGCTGGCGAGCGGAGGAAGAGCAATGCTTGAAGAATCACCATTTTCTAATATCTCTCCTTGAAAGACTCATCAATTTTGTCGCTAAGGCTTGATGCTCGTTAAAGTCTCGGAAAGATTTGATTAATGCAAATGTCATAATAGGGAATTTCTGGTCTATCTAAATGCTGAGTGTTACGATTTTGTTGGGAGTCTGGTCCATCCCGGAGGAGCATGTGATTGGCAAAGCGGCACTCTACCGAAGTCATCGCAGCCCCTCCTACCCCGCGAGCGGATCCTCGCGTGGTCCCTTTGGGAGCAGTGGTGGCGGGATTGCTTGGAGAGCGAGGGAATACCGGTGATAGACACCAGTGCAGTTACCGCAGCGACCGCCGTTTGCCCAGCCAATACTCCAGGGGGTTCTTAGGACTGAGCCCCACGATTCGTCGCTTAACTACCGAAGAATCGCGACCTTTTTTTTTCTTTCTTTCTTTCTTCCCCATCCTGCCTTAAAATGCCGTTTGATTTCGTTTTTCAGTCTCGTTGCTGAATCGGGAATTCTTGTTGCCACAATGGTTTCTTCTTCGGTTTTATGTTAGAAAATCATCGGAACACTTCTTTATTTATTGCTTCAAAGCTAACTTCTTAGTTTGTTTGTTCCTAAGGCAACACTGCCCAAAATATTCGGCCCAAAACCAAAGCAAAAATCTACTAAGCACTCAATATAACGTAAGCCTAAGATAAGGTTGAAAATTTTCACTTTATAATTTGAAATTTGCATTTTTCATTCTGCATTAAGTAGATCAAATCAAGAAATTATTGCTTTGTTGAACGATTTAAGAACCATGGAGATGCAACTTTTATTACATCATTTTGGATTGACTGGTGGTTCGCCTGGGAATTATTATATGTATTTATGCTTAGATAGTATTGATTAATTCTAAATTTATCCCTGGTTTTTAATCCAACACTACTGTTTATCCTAATAAATATTTGTGGTTAATGAAAAGAATCAAACCTGTACGGAGTAACCGTATTTATCTGGTCAAGATAAAATCAAGAAGACATGAAAATTAATCTGAGAAGGGAATATATTTTGTATATGCGATACTTTCTGTGAGCCATATTTTAAATTTTAATTACCTATATGTCTTAATGATGATTGATTTTTAAATATCCAACATATCCAACATGGGTGAAATTAGAATTTACAAACACCTGGAAGGAAATCCAAAACTAGGTTCTCTAAATTATAATGGAGATTTCGGTATTTCGTAGCAGAAAACAAAAACAAAAAGAAAGTAGTTCTGGAAACCAGAGGAACTATTAACAATGCAAATTGAATATAAATATATTACAGCGCGTATTTCACAGCATGTTCCTAATTTTTAATTTTTTCAGTAAAGCTCTTGAATTATCTCAACATTGGCCCTTCATTAATTTATAAATGTGCAATCAAAAATCTGTAAATAATGTCAAAATTTATTGGTAAATTAATGTAATTTCTAAGTTTACAATTAAATCTACTATTAAAGTAATTAAATATAATAATTGTAAAATCAATAATTTAATGAATCTGTTGCAATCTCTCTGATTGATGGCTTCATGTTGCAGGTTTTGATAATTCACTGGAAACCAATGGCTCTTTATTGGGTTGAATTTGATCTTATACTTTGTTAATTTATGTCATTATTCTGTCTGAAATGCTGCTGTTTCTTACTTAAGTGAACAACTTTGTCTTACGGAAAGTTTTATATTACACATTCAGGGACAAACATTTACGTTTTTTATCTGTTTTACTAAAAACGGATATTTGACTTCAACACTAACGGGATGAACTACCCAGTTTAGCACAACAAAAGGAGTAAGACTTCGCAAGTTAATAAGAAAACTAAATAAAACTATAAACTAAAACGTAATGAGAAGTATAGTCTAATTTTGTAATGTAAGATTTAAAAAGTGACTTTACCACCTGATTAGTTTGAGTTAATAATCAATCAACAAGAGGTCGAAATCTGTTGACGAAATTTGATGTTCTGTACCTACAGAGGAATTGATAATTGTTGCAATCTGCAACATTAAATATCTGTTTATATTTTGATTAAGGTCAACTTGAGTCTCTCCATCACCACCTACCCTTCGGAAACAGTGTGCCGGTCTAGTGATTTCTGCCTTTCTCCCCGCAGGGGTAGAACCGTCTGACATTTATTTTTACAAATGATCCTCGAAACAAGGGAGCAATTTTTGTGCCTCACTAATCCAGTTCAGAGGAGAACGTGAACTTTAAAAGACAGGAGGATAAAAAAAAAAAAAAAAAAAAAAAAGATGGAACAGAAAAAAGCCATTCGCAAATAAATACAGTGGAATCCCGGCTCCATTCACTACGATTTCAGCAACGGAGGAAACGACCCGCAATGGTGATGTCTCTTTCCTATGGCCCTCACTTTGCCTGCTTTTTTTTTTTTTTTTTTTTTAACTATAAACCTAAAGGTCACATATTCTTCTAAAGATTAAAATTATAAAATACTCTGCATTGTCAGTTTATAATGATATTTAAAAAAAAATCCAAAATACTGGAAAAGAATTTCGATTTCTTTAATTTTCTTTCAACTCTTTTAATGGCTGTTAAATTATTTCATTTTAAATAAAAATCCTATTAAGCTTAAAAATTCTTATTATTATTAATGGATGATTGACATATTTATCTCGAGCCTAAGTTTTGATGTTATCCTTAACAATGTCGATTCTATCGCTTTTTTTAGCAATTTGGAAAACATATTGTAATTTACTTCCAGTGATTTTGTTAGAAGTTTCTTATTATCTCAGTTGAGTTAATGACTGATGTATCATATTCTTAATTTTTGTTTCTTTCGTTTTTTTTAATCCAACTGCCATCAAAGAGAACGCAAAAGTAGTTTGTTTAACCGTTTTTATTTTGTTTTTCTCTGTGTTTCTTCTGCTAGCTGTTTACCTGTGAATCCGACCGAAGATTCTTTTCGTTATTCCAGTCATTGCCTCTACACGATTCAGACATTTGTCTCTCGGTACGAATGATGACATGCTTGCTAACAAGAACAATTATTTTTTTATCAATTTGCTTAAAGATATTCTTTTCTTTGGTTAATCACTTCTACAAAGTCGTACAACAGGAAATTTCGGAAGAGTCGAAAATCACAAATACGTATATAAATTTTGAACGCAATCTAAAAATGTTCCAAGCTGCCGTGTTTTCATACACCAATGCAGATTTTAACACAAATTTTAAGATACAAATAATCTCTTTAAAAGTATAACTTACATCTGAGTATGAAAATTAAATGAAAGTCACTAAATATCCACTGAGATATAAGCCTTATTTAAAAGAAAAATCATTCATTTAAGATGAAGAAGAAACAAATAAATGGTAACTGCTTGACATCATTGGTGTACTTTTAGGCGGCTTCAAAGACCATACATACGAGGGTCACATAGTTTAATCATAGAAAACAGATCTTATCTATGACTTAAACGATTATTTAATCTAGAATACATTAGTGTTGTTATTTGGGATAATTCAGATCAATCCTCATAAATTCGAAGCACCAAAAATACTCATGATTTGTATTTTATGCTATTTTATTGTTGAATCAATCGCTTTTTAACTATAGATTTAACTTCTAATAGATTAATACATATTTCATCTGTCAGATATTCACGATTTGCGTCCATTCCTTATCATGGCAGCTATGGAATGAACCCTGATTTTCACACAGTTTGGTTTCTTGTTAGGAAATTCTCCCAGTACACAGTGCATTGCAGACTTCTTATTGCAAACCCACTGGAAAAATCCTTATGATGTTTAAGTTGTTTTCTCTCTGAAATGTGGGAACAGAAGGAAATTTGGACTAAAAAGCTTAACAGATATTTTGAATTATTCTTGCACTGGCTGTTCATTGATTACAGTGTTATCTGTTTTTACTTTGATAATTCAAAGTTCAGTTTAACATTAAACCTTTCCATTTCTTAAAAAAAAAAAAAAAAAAAAAAAAAAAACTGAATTAAGGAATTGCTTTTGGGAGAATACAGAGCCATACATTCCAATTATTTTTGATCGTTTTTCAGCCATTCTCTTTCGTTTTCGCTTTGGTATTTTAAATGAATCAATCCCTCTGCGATTGAACTTTTTATCTACCAAGAGTCGAAGCTAGTTTTATTTGAATATTTTAGTTGTGTTTCTTTTCATAAATAATAAAAAAAGACAAATAGCATGAAAAAAATACAGTAATTTACAACTAAAATGCTAGTTTCTGAGAGGAAAAAAAAAGCAATTACAATATTCATGAGGAATTCCATTAATAATCTGGCTAAACAAGATTTGATCCGAAGACCCAAAACCTTTAACCTTGATACCCTTTAAAACAATACCTTAAAAAAAAGGAAAAACGATGTTAGTTGTTTAAATAACTTAATTCAATTAAATGAAGCTCACTAAGTAATTTTGGAGCAAGTTGTAAAAAATAAATAAATGAAAGACTTTTTGTTTGTTTGTTTTTGAAAATGAAGTTTGTTTTCAGTGAATGGCAATCGATCGAGACTCCAGCGATGAATTTATCGAGTTTCTGAATGATGGTTAAGGAAATAAAAATACTTCAGGTATTCTGAATCACCGACAAAAATACTTATTTATTTGTAAGTCTGCTAAATAATATTTGTTTTACTTTTAACTAAGCAAATAATCGTATAAGCCGAAAAAACAAAAATATTAGGCGTTCGCTTTTGCATTCGCCTGTAAATTCATTCAAATGTTTCACCTCATTTGGAAACTTGTGAAGAATGGGTTGCAGGAAAGCCATCTTTTTGGCGGGCATTCTGTTGCTGTTTCAGAAGACTGATTTCCTTTATTTTTCTGAGTTTATTTCAAAGTATTCATTCAGTTAATACGTTTTTAAGTAATTACACCTAATCGTTTTAATGCGCAATTTTTGGTATTGAGAGATTAAAATGATAATTGACAACTACAAAAAGAAAAAAACATATTAAGCTGCATTGCCAATTCATTATATTTAATAATTATTATTGTTTGGGAAATTGCTGGTCGTTATTTTGATATGATGATATTACTAAAATCATTACCATAAACGATCAATGAGATCAAAGAATTAAAAGGCTACGATCCATTTTGCAGTTACACATCAAAAATACAGGATGATCCAGAAAAGACGAGTATAGTGTTGTAGCTGTTTTAATTATGTGCTTGAAAATCACTATTAAAACATGTAGACAATTTTCCTGTACGAGTAGTATGTTCCTCAGAGTGTAGTCTTTATTTTATAGGTCTTTCCTCAATGGTCAGTCTGTCATTCTTTTATGGTAGAAGTTTTCCTAGATTTATCTTGAGCTTTTTCAAAATTACTGATAACATCGAAAGATCCTTGCCCCAACCACATGAGAAACCAAGAAAAAATTAAGTCGACCTTATGCTTCCCAGCCTTTAAGACATTGGTCCAAAATGGCCGTTTCTCTCTATCATTCAAAAGCGACTGCTCCTTCCCCAATTTCTTCTCTCTCTATTTTCTTCTTCTTTTTCGTCCATCATCTGCTATATCCCTGAGGCCTTTTATAAAACGTTACATACCGTAATGCGGGGGTAGGGATGGTTTTTCACCGGGAGATCGAAATTGTTCCCTATTACGGCGCCAAGACTCGTCGTGCTCTTAATCTAGATGCCCTTCGGGCTCGTCGTACGATGGGTGGGTTGGTGGGTGGGATGGTTCCCTTGCCCTGAGTAGATGCATCTCCGCAGTGTGTGTTCCGCTGATGCTGGGACGCTCCCATTCATTTCGGCTCCTTATTTTCAACGACGAGATTTCCCGGGCGCTTTACTTTTCTCTACTTTTTCTCTCACTCACTCCTCCTATCTGTTCTTCGACGGATTTCGGCTGAAAGATATTCGATGGACTTAATGAGTTCTGCTGCAACAAAATTGCCGGTTAATGCCTCAGCGAACTTTGCATTTCTTTTCCCATTTCTTTCTCCCCGCTCTATTCTTTTCATTTTTCTTTCCATTTTTTTTTTTTTTTTTTTAATTTTCGTGCTTCAGTCATCAGAAAGGACGAGTGGTTTCATTCTCTACAATCCCCCAACCACGAGTGAGGGAAACCAACCCCTCCCAATTCTTTATGATACGAATTTTATTTTTAAATGCCTTCTACTGAAATAGAAAATTCGTTGATATTCTGCACAACTGCGTTAAATGTACACCTTACCAACGACACAATTCTTTTGGTTCAATCTCATCAAAACACGCAGTAGGTTTTCAATTTTCGATATTTCAAGTGATACAGTTCTTTAATTACATCATGAATATAATATGAACATACATTACCTGCATTGGAAAGTTTCGAAGAAATCGTTGGGACGGAGCTGCAAGTTGACTTACCTTCAGAGGGTCCGAAGATTAATCTAGCCCTGTATCAAATGGGAACCATGAGACTTTCTTGGGTTTGAGGGCTGTAGACTAAGTGTCAACCATATTATAATGCATGAGTCATTTCTCGTGTGTAAAGGTTCCACCTGGGCTCTTCCTTCGCCATACTAATGCCTAAAGTCCTTATATTCTATAAAATATCCATGTAATTACTTGTTTGTATTGATCCTGTGCTAGGCAGGATCCAATGTTAGTAGCAGATGAATGTGTACTAGCCAGCGGATAGCCAAGTTATTCCATTCTCGTTACAATTGGCCTGGAGTGGGGAATACTGTCTTAAAGTAACAGTGCTTTATCTGTTGGTATCATTTCTTGTCTTAAATCCGGATACGGATTTACTTAATGAAATAACGGATGCATTTCGTTGTCTACCTTTGGGATTTAGATATTACATGTACTTTAATGAAAATCCCTAACCAAATGTTTGTGTAATAGAACACACAAGTCATACATTACAAGAAAATAAAATGTGTTGATTATTATTTTTCGCTTCATTTAAAAACATTAATAAGCCGTATTAAATGCATACATTTCAATGAAAAGAAGTTTACAGTTTCTACAACGTTTCGAAAAATGCTAAAATTCCAAAGTAATAATATTACAGCAACGCCTACTGTTATTTATTATAAATTTTACTACTTTGTATTGCCATTTAAATATTAAGTGCTCTGTTGATTTTAGAGTTAATTGAAAAGTAAGAGGAAATAAAAGTGAAAGGAAATAGCGTATAGAGAGAAAACAACAAACATCAGATAGATTGGTTCTCTCTTCGTTTCTTTAGTTGCTATTGGGTTTCAGTGAAAAGATCCCTTACACAGCAACCTTTTCAACCGAAACGGCTCAGAGATTGCTAATATTTTTTTTTGTCTCCCTTCTTTATCTGCGTATCTAGCGTCTCCTTCGCAAAAACGATAGCTTCTCATATATAAATTTTACTGCCTGTGACTGCTCCATATTCAGTGACGGCCTTAATTTGCCCAAGGGTTTGTCGGAGTTGGTTTTTATGACCGCGAAATCTGCTGTAATGAGTGCCGCTGAATTGATAACTGCAGACCAGAAATCTTCATCGGAGCGAACGAACCCAAGGTTACTATCATTCACCCTCAGCAATCTTTGCTGCAACTCAACTCTTACACGGGGAAAAAAAAAGAAAGAAAAGAAGAAGAAAAAAATGAAAACACTTCAAAGCGCTTTCAGGCGATATTGAAATAGGTACGATCGCGAATTTCTTTTCATAAATTTACGTATTACTAACTATATTTAATACATAGCTTGATTTATAAATAAATGATTAAACATTCATTTATTACGGATGTCTGTCAGGATTCATGTTAGAATTATTAATGTCGTTATTTTGATATCTTTGTTTTCACTTAATTTTCAATTATTAACTTGTTGATAAATGAATGGAATTGATGTCCTTATGTATATTTACATTCCTTTTTAAATTAGTGATTTTGAATTTCGCGAACATTTTTGAATTTATTAAAGTTCTTAAACCTCAAACAAATTGATTTGTGGTTAGGGAGTAGTATAATTTGTTTTATTTAAATTATCTTAATGCCATTACTTTGTTATTAAATTACATATGTTTAATACTCTTCGTTGCTATTATTGTAATAACGAAGCCAAACAATCCTCTGTTAATATTAAGTTGAATAAATTGAACTGAGAAACTAGCAGATATAAAATTCAACATAAATTCGGCATTAAAAGTCAGCTTTTGAAATAAGAATCCGTATTAATCATACCTACCGAGCCTGGTGTAAGTCTTTTTACTAATTTTAGTATTTCAAAATTTTCTTCTATAAAAGAAGAGTTGAAAGTCATTTATCATTTATTGCTAAAGATTTATTTATCTTTTAACTGCCGATGCTTTTCACTTTAATTATGAATTAATCTTTTGAGTTAAAGCCAGCTTCTTAGCAGCTGTGGAAAGATGGAGGGAAGAAGATGTTTTCCAAATTCACATGTACGTCTTCATTCAAAGCCTCAAGGTTAAAGGCAGTGCCTTCCTTCGATTGCGCAGTGGACCGGAGCGGTTAAATCAATTTTGCCATCGACAACTCAAAAATCGAGCGAAACGCACAATTTTTTTCTCCCCCCATAAAGACTTGCGTAGCTCCTGGAAGATGCACTCCATCAAAAGCAATTTTGACCGTTGCATCAGTCTAGACGGAGTGTAGATTAGAGATGTCTGGATATATGGTACACCGCTATTCATTGTTGCGGTTTATCAGCGCTGTTGTTTCTGCGCATACGATCCAGTTGCAGGGAAGACTTGTTTTCCCAAACATTCGTAATCTCGCTGCCGCCGAAGATAGAAGTCTTATGTCGCCATAAGTTTCAGCCCCATGCTGATAAGCAGCCAGCGCTCGGGTGGCAGGTATCATTTATAATTAAAGGCGAACTCTCCATTAGATCTACTCGTGCACTATTTATTCGGAACGGGAAGCTTAGCTCTTCTCGTCCACCCACAAATATCGATAGGCTTTGGGAATTGGTCTGATTCCCTCAAATGATGCATTTGGCCAAAGATTAATGAGCCTCTTAAAGTTTGGTGAGCTGTTCTCTTGAAGAAAAGCAATAAGAATGTCGTCTATTCTTTAAAAAAAAAAAGAAACAAAACAAAAGACCGAATGCTACTTAAGTCTCTCGATATCAGACACAGTTAGACGTAATCCAACAAAATATAGATTATCTGGAAATAACTTCCATCCGCTGGTTTAAAAAATTACACAACCTCCATTTGCAAGTTCTGTTGAGCAAGTAAACGACAACTGAAATAGAAAAGCCTAGTGCAGAAGTGTGTGGATCTACTACAGTAGTTTATTTCAACCCAAACTTAAAAAATTGTACCATTGACATTGTGACATTATTGGAGAGCTTTAATACAAGTAATTTCGCCTGCAGAATATGATGTACAGTTGTGATTCTTCATATTATTACAAAGAAATTAAGGAAAAAAATCGACTTTATATGGATACTTTTCGATTAAGTTAAAATAAGACTAAGGGATTTGTTTCCTTTTTTTTTTTTACTGAGAATCATGTGTGTACTGGAAAGTTACGTATTTTTGGTGATGCTCCCACGATCCAAACATAAGTTTTCCTGCATAACATGGCTATAGCTAACACAGCGCATGGAATCCTCTGCTGTGTTAAAGGAAAATTACCATACGAAGAAATTAATATATTTTTGTATTTTTCTAACTGTTGTAAATCGGGACCAACGGGGTGTCGAAACTATTTATGACACTGAAAACTGGATGAAAAGAAAATCATAATTCAAAATAGATGAAAAAATTTAACATATTGCATTGTTAAGTATTAAATTAAAAATATCGCATTTTTATATATGTTTATGAGTAACTAAAAGGATTATCTTGTTTTACAACATTACAACGTCGTAATAAGAAACTCTCTTCAGAAAACATCTTGGCTGTAACGATAACTTAATAGATGTTATTGTTTCTTTTTATCCTTTAAGATAAAAGCCATTTAGAAGTACATGACGCATGGATTTCTTTAATCTAAAATTATACTGTTTTGTTTTTCTTAATTCTTTTATTGCAATTATTTCTTCAATTTTCATTTTATTATTAAAATTACCATACGTTAATTTTGTTGTTGTTTTAGTTTTGGTTTGGCCTTTGTTTTTTGTCGTTAAAAGACTTTAATAAACTACCCAGTAAAATTTTAAAACAACTAAACAGCCATCTTCTTTTTGTAAGGATGTTTCAGCCACTTTTTTGGCTACTTTTTTATGAGTTCAAATCCCTTCGCGACTTGAAGCTGAGTATCTAAGTATCACCTCATAGAGGCAACACATTTGCCCAACATGCTGCCTAGCGTTGGTTTCTCTTTAGAGTTGACAAACTTTTCCACCTTTCTCGAAGCTTCATTTTCCCAAGACGAGGAGGCAAAGTTTGCCCGTGTTCATTGCCAAATCTCTTCTTGTTCTCATTTCCCTCCCATCCTCTTCACTCCTATCACCAGGTTCTGAAACAGGGAAGGGATAGAGGAGGATTTTGAAAAGACAGATGAACCTCCTGATAGTCCCGTATCTAAAAAAATGTAATTGCATTGCTTTCTGTATTCAGTGCAAGCAAACTGCTTCGATAAATTTCCATGAACGTATTCATGATGTTTGCCGATTAATTAGTGGAGTCCAACGGCAGTTGCATATTCAGCGATAGAACTACTGCGAATTGGGATTTGCATAAAGGTAGAAGGAGGCTGGAATTATACGACGATAGGTTTCCAAAGATGTAGATTCCACAAAGATGTGCCGAGATTTTCTTTTTTTTTTTTTTTCACTGATATTAAAGTTTCATTGAGAACATACACTCTGTTCATTAAATTAAAGCAGTTCAAACAACAATTAAGAAACGTCAATAATTCAACTACGTTTCCTTTAACTCTTAATTAAAGATGACCTTTACTTATATTCTTAAATAAGAGAATTAAAAATCCTCCGAATTGCTTTCTAATCTCTCGACAGTTACTTGTAATACCTATATTAAAGAATCTAATGGTTTGATTTGTCTTCTCGTAGGGATTCTCCCTCCATTGCGCAAAAATTTTGAATTTAATTTTCTTAATCTTCTGATGTTTCTGAAAAAGTGATTTTAAATAGATGAGGATGAGTAGAAATAATTCGGGGGGGGGGGGGGGGTAATTGAAACATTCTTCCCATGTCAGCTCTCCCAAATTGTTTTTAAAAACTAAACCAACAATTTATTACTAAAGTATTAAGTAAAATTATTAAGAATTAAACATTAATTTCATTTCATTTAGTTTGTTTATAGGTGAAGAATGAATGAAATTTATAAACTGTAAACTTTCTATCTATTCTTTTCTTTAATTCTCTGTTTTATTTCGTAAATTTTGATTGTTCAGTTTGCTTAATTTCAAAATTATCTCAATGTGACTATATCTTTTTAAACGTCTTTATGTATTATCGTAAGAACATCTAGTAAATTTAATAGTAAGCTTCGGAGCCTGTAAGTTTCAAAATGGATTGTCGGATTTTGAAGTCTCTTTGGGACGGTCTTTGGTTTTAAAGGTAAACAATTTTAAAATTTGGAAGCTTGAAATAGCTATGTATCCAAGTCAATCCTTATTGGGAAAAATCCTTTAAATTCTAAAATTTTAAACAATTGAAGCAATTTAATAAAAATAATCGTAAATAATACATAACTGATAACAGGAGTTTCGACTCGCTTTTGACTTAATGATCCTGTCATCTAAGGGAATTCCTATTGTTTATCGGAAATCATCATTTTAGCAAATGACAGTGTAGGTTATTTCCAATTAAATAATATTTCCTTTATTTCCTCTGTCTACTGTCTTTAAAATGAATCCGAACTCTTTATTGATGAACATGAAGGAGAAATTGTTTGACCAGCACCTTGCTCCAATTTTCTTTAGTTAACTTTTTTATATTCAACATAATCCTGTGTTGTTAGTGTTAAAATATAACTTAAGAGTACTACATCAAGAGTTGCTTTGAATGTAGGATAAATGCAGTTTTATATCGTTGGGGTAGCTATAGAAGACGTAGATGCTGAATGAAAGTATAGCCATTGAAGGAAATTATTGGAAATCCTTTGCAGAAATGAAAGTTAATGTAGCTACAACTTGCTCTATTTCTATCCCCTCCCCTGCTTCTTTCCTCTCAGTGGCCTTTTCCTTTACCGCTGATTTCAAGCGAAAGCTAGTTTAGTTAAGTCGTGTGTCTCTTCCTCCCTCCCCTCTTCTCTGTTCGCTGTAATTTTCCCTCCCGTTAGCCTGGCGCTTCGTCGCGTCGAATGGCTGGTGTGCGGAGTCCTTTATTGCACAAAATGACGGTGGGCGCGAAGCCCGAGCGCCCCCGGTAGAGGAAGGCAAAAGGACAATATGGATTATCTTTCTCTTTTTCAGGGGATTCGTCCATCAATTTACAGTTTATAGTTTCCTGCTAAAAAAAAAAAAAAAAAAATAGAGGAAAAAAAATCTTCGGGAGAACGTGTTCAGTACCATGGGGTTCCCCTGAGATATGGCCCCGAGCAACGTACAATTTTAGGACACATAAAGATTTTTCAGCAGGGTTTGGGGGTGGCGGAAGAAAAGGAATGGGTAATTGAAAAGGCAAGAAAGATCGCTATTACGGGAATGGAAGTTTTATAAGTGCACAAGCAGGAGTCAGCAAGAACAGCTATCATCGTCATGTGTTTGGTTGCAAAACTTTTAACAAGTTTTATCTGACAGATTTGTTGAGTGTGTTGGATTTTGTTCTTTGGAGGATTCGTTACTAGTTGTCCTATATTTTTTATTAATAAAAGGAGCTGAAAATGAAAAAACAAAAACAAAAACAAATAAACTTTTATTTTGTAAGAATATATTACTAACTTTTAATTGATTTAATTACAACCTAAATTTAAAACTTTTGGTACCGGTATTAAATAAAAGTATACTAGTACTTATTAAATACAATAAACAGAGTATTTAATCTTTGGTACAAATCCGAAGAAAAACAATCAACATGGAGAAATAAGTTTTATTTTTTAAAGTATAAGAGGCCTCCGTAGTTCAATTCTTTGAAGCAAGTCAGTTGCCGTACAAGTTTTTTGTGCCTATATAAAGTTGGTGGATTCAGTTTGCTTCTATGATTACTTATAATCTGAATAATTGACATTCTTTGGAAATTAAGAAGTTTCATTAATTCAGTGAATTTTCATGCGTTGACTAGTTCATGATTTCAGTATCTCAGGCTTCAACAGGCTTCTCCCTTCGAACCTTCTTTTCTTGTCAAGTATCCAAAGAAACGTAACCAATTTCTTCAGAGCCATTATGCAAAATTTGATAACGATATTTGAAGTAACATCTGCAAATGAGAGATAGTCACACAACGTTTTCTGGAAAAATAAATAAATGCAAGGTGCATAAATTTGAAATTATATTTGATTACGTAAAGGTTGATTAGTTAGTTCACTGTGTTTGAGACTACGATCGAATCTCCTGTGCTAGCTATGCCTATTGGGAGTATCTTAATTGCCACGCATAGGAAGCAAAAGGAACGAAGAAAACCGAAACACCCAACTCTTTACAGAATTTAGACTCCGATGTATGATATTATGACCCCTCCCCTAGAAAAGGAAGCCTAATGTCAAAACGAATTTTTGGAATTTCTGGAATTAATCCAGACGAACTGTAATTGTGTTAATTTTAGAAAAATTATATTATTAAGATTTTATTATACAATCCAAGGCTAAAGAAAATTTATATGTATTGATTTAATCATGCTTTAACATTTTCTTTACAAGGTGAGTTTTTAATGAAGTTGTTTTTTTTTTTCTTCTTAAAAAGCCTTTTTTTTCTTAGAATAAATATACAAATTTTTTTGGCTATTCGAACAGATCTGCTTGAATATTTAATAATTTAATTAACATCTGCACTGCAGTTACACGGTTTTGTCAAATATTTTTTTGAAGCTGTGAAATAACAATACAAGTAAGGAGTTTCTTTAATGAAATGACTCTGGTCTCGTACGTTGTTGTTTATCTTTAACAATCGAAATATTGCTTGTTCACTGTTTTTACATTGTTGAAATGTTATTTTTACTTAAATTTTAAAAGTTGCACTTCCGCATTTTTATTAAACAACTATCACCTTCGTTGCTTTTTGTTTTTGTTTTTTTCCATGGAAAAGTTTTATAGTCCCTTTCTCCTTAAATTTAAGTAATAAGGGAGAAAAAAGCAAAACAATAGGGCGCTCTTGACGTTTTATGAATAAAAACATTTTCACTTTTGCAAAGCGTTAACTCTGCGTTGATGAGACGGGAGTTTCATTTCACTAGACTGTCTTACGCAGAAATACAAAAGAGCTGTTAATGCATTATGAAACAAGAGTCATTTTAAATTGATTCATTTGCAGAAAAAGAAATTATAAAAGCGGAAATAATGCAATTTCCTTATGTTTTTGCCACAGTCTTTGTTTATGTGGCAGTAACTCACCGGGCCGACAGGCCTCTCCTATTGTATTCCGAACACTTGGGAAAGGCAAGTGTAATTCGTCTTTTTATAGTTTCGTCTCATAGCTTAAAAACAAAGATGTTTCTCTGCTATCAGCCTGAGCTTAGAAAAGACAGTTGGTGGATTTATCACTATTCGCAATAACAAGCATCTTTAGGGGAAAGCGCCGCTTCCCAGTTCACTCACCCTCAAGACGGTTTGTATACTCATGTGTTCCGCTTTATTCTAGGGCGAGATGTTTATCTAAATTAACATTTTAAATCCGCAAATAAATTATACAGAGGATTCCTGGAAATTTCAGAACCTTTTAAGCAATTAGTGAGCCATGCTTAATGAGATCTCGACGGGGTTTCGAAATGTCACGGCCGATGCCGGCGTGGCCGACATGCTCGTGCTCTGTCCATCGTTCAACCGTTCCATTCCAATCGTTTCGACGGAACCGAGAACACAGGATATGCAGCAAATCCTCATCTACAGTTCTCATTAAATTAATTCCGCATTTTAATTTTTTTCTTCTTTTGTTGTGGACTTAGTAAGATGGGAATGTTACGTTTAAAAAAGTAATCATACTTAGTAATTAATTCTCATTAGACCATAATGAAATCACCGTCAAACATATACGGTCTGTGATCTGTCTGATGAAAGCTTTCTTCTTTTTCTTAGTTTATCTTCAGGTTCATATGACAGTACGTTATAAGAATGAGATATAATTGCACTTTACAGTGATTTCTAAAATTACTACAATAATGATAAAAATGATTTGAATTGTGATTTAATGTAAATTTAATTTAATTTAAAATTCTAGATAGCGGTTCTCAACCAGTGGTAGACAAGGGAATCGACGATTTGGAAAAATTAAATCGTAATATTAAAAAAAAAATCATTAAAAAAAATTCAGTTATGAAGCTTAGGATGTTGAAAGTCTTCCAAAAGACAGGTATTTAAGCACTTTGGTTAAAAAAAAATCCAACCAAAGAAAAGAAAAGGGAGGGGAGAGAGTTTGAAAGAATGCAAAAGTTTAAGTGTAACTTTTAATTTTATTTGAAAAATCAACCTTATTTCTTCATTAGTATAATTGTTAGTTTGTAAAATTTCGCATTCAGTTAATGAGCTGCTAGGGATATTCAGGAAAAAAAATTAAGATCCTGGATTTTGTAGTGTGTATCAAAATGGACCATCAAATGCGATAAATTACAAATTAAACCCACCTGCAGTTGAGATCATTTAGAACGGATTATTACACAAATCAATTTAGGCTTGGTCTGAAATGATAATTGTGACACTGGCTTTATTGTGTAAATTATGAATGAATTAATTAAACGTTGTGTGCTTTTAGCCAATCGCCTAGGTATAATTTTAAAGTATTTTAATGATTTTAATTCTACTTTAATTTTTAAAAAAGCAGGATTATAGCGTTTAGTTTCACAGTAGACTCAAGAAATCCCAAATGTTTCCGCAATTAAGTGTAAAGTTCACTGTCTGGTTTCTGTTTTGATATGCTGCTTTAATTCACAGGCTTTGATGTCATTTGGCGGTATTTAAGCACTCCCATGCCATTGCGGTGGGTTTGATTTGATTATATCATTATTAAGGGAATTGAGATTCTTCTCCTAAAATTCTGTAAATGTACGTTTAACATTCTTACTTTCCAGAAGAAGAAGAAGAGTGGATGGTTTTAATCTTATATAAAGAGGAGGAGGAAAAAACCAACAGATATAAATGAAGTTTTGCTTATTTCCTATCTGTGTCTCTCAAATTGTTAAAAACTACAGCCTGGAATGATAGCACTAGGTGCTGTACGATAAAGGTAAAAACGAAAGTAAAATTTTCTAAAGTTAAAGGAAAAAAAGTCTTTACGACATGCGCCTCTGGATAACGGAGGGTCCTCGTTATGATACCTCCCTTACCCGCCCTGCATCCTTGTGGGGGAGTGGGTGACTTGCAAAACAGCAGCTGATGAGGTGATAAGAAACTGGAACTGCCAATTTGCCACAGGTAATTGGTGGGTCCAAGGTAAGGCCTTTTCTTGAAGCTCTGGAGCTGAGGCAGCACATTTGAATAATGTTGGGTTTTTTTTTTCCTCTGCCTTCGCAAGAGAGTGGAAGGAAACTGGAGAAATGGTGATGATGATAATGCCAACGATTGTGGTAATGAAGACGTTGCGAAACTTTATCTCCCTCAAAAAAGTGACACCGGAATTTCACTTTTTGGCTCACTAGAGCCCCAATTTCTACTAGTCATATTCCTCCTTCCATCAAGAACTCGGGAAATTTATTGAGCGCATTTCTGATTTTTGGGCTATTTGTCATCTTTGTTCCGGAGACTGGTTATGAGTTTTCAGTTTTACGAAGAAGTTTTAAAACCAATTCTCTGTACGTTTGGGACTGCTACTAGCGATAGAAGCATTTGGAAATTGAGTCGAAGAGAATTTGAAATTTATTTCTTCTCTCTAAAAATCTACGATGGAAGCTTCGGGCATTTATATATTTTTTTTATTTCTTTTCGTTTGACTACTTCTTTTGTATACTTGAAAGAATCAAATGTAACCTCACAAGAATATTTGAACTGTCTGAGTCGAATTTGAATCGCCTGTGTATGTATTAATTAGGTACGTATGTATTCTACTAAAAAATTACTTTAATGTACACTAATTATAGATCATAACATCAAAAAATAACGTGGAAATAACTTTAGTTAGATTTACCATAACTAAATACTATATATATGTACACTGTTTATGTGTGTGGTGTGTATGTGTTTAGTGAAAATTGCTTTAGATGCAATTTAGAGTGGTCCTCAGAGGGTAAAAATGTAACGGCGGAAAACGGGTTCTCAAGTGAAAAGAATGTTGGTAGCCATTGTTTCAGTATTTGTTTGATGCTTTATACTAAGATTTTGACTTTCATTTTTCTTACACTCACATCTATGAAAAGTTAAGTTTCTTTCCTTACATACCTTCCTATATTCACAACTCCAGTCAATTGACTCATAGAAATTTATTTAATTACTTTGATGTAGTTAAAATTGTTAAATATAGTTTTTGGGAGTTTTTTTGTGTGTGTGGGATTCATTTAACCTTATTTTAAAGGACTGTATCTAGATTTAAATTCAACTTTTCTGTAATATTTTTAAAGTGTTTCTTATCTGTTTTTTTTTTCTCCCCAAGTGATCAAGTAACCTATGTAGATAAAAGGCAGTACATGTTTGTGTTAACGCTAAGAATTAAATACCGATAATCCTAGAAACCTTAATTTTGATATGCATCTTATTGAACACCTTAGAAAATAAACAGCTTATCATTTTCTTTATTTTTTTTTTAAATTGTAAATCCTGTAATTCGGCATCTTAGTAGCTTTCTATTCCGAGCTATATTGAGAACGTTTGTTCGTTATAAATTATAGGGCCTAATTCTAGTTCCTTCCTCTTGGGCTGCTGTAATAGTCGAAAGTCGAAACTTAAATGTTTCGTCCTTTCAGTTTCGGACGTATTATACAGAAAAATAAAATTTAGCCATTTCTACTAATAGTCAGGTTACAACTCTTAGCAAACGGTTGACCTGAATTTCATGTTGCTGTCAAATTATTAGTCACTCGAATATTGTACAGAAGTTGAACGTTTTGAAAAATATATAGTGAACAATAAAGTGCATTAAACTTTCTAAAATAATAATCATTGTACCCAATAGAAAATGATCTAAGAGATGTGGTCTATTATCACTAGTTTATTTCTAAGAAATGAAAGAAAAGACAGGAATTAAGCATTAAATATATATGGAAAAAGTTTTACTTACTCCTGAAAAAAACGTTATTCTTTTTTCATCTTTTTATTATTATTATTATTATTATTATTATTTCCTTTTCCTTAACGAGATTGCCTTAAAATGGAATCGTTCGAATGTATGTTTCTTTCTTTTGTATATTTTTTTTTCTTTTTCTTAAATGAGGGAGATTCTTTTTTTCTTTAGACGATGCCATCTGTCTATGATTCCTTAATTCGCGATTTTCTTAACCTATTCTGACTTATCTGATTTCCGTAATAACAGTCCAACCTTTCAAGGAGGATTTCTTGTGTGTTCGTTTTCGATGTAATAGGCCGAGAAATAGCGCGAAATTGGAAGAAAGAAGACTTCTTTTTCGTTCTTAACCCTCCCTACCCCTCTTACACTCATTTCCCGATCGTCTTACTTCCCGTCTCGGAAGGCATTCCGATTGGATTTTTTTCCATCCTCCTCTCCCATCTTCTGTCTTTAATCTTCTTCCTTCTTTTGTCTAAAGCGATTGTGGAATGGCTCAGTGATTATCTTCGGGTTGGGGGGGGGGGGGGGGTTAGTGGCATGACACAATCACCGAAGGAAAATAGGATACTATGTCGTTTTCACTTTAGCAAGTTCTTATATTGGTTGTCATTTACTCTTTTGAAACTGGTGTTGCTTTAATAAGTTTCCTTGCTTCTTAATGTTCATAGAATACCACTTTTTGACTGAGTATCCTATTAATGGGTTAAGTAACCGAGTAAGTTAAGGAATTATAGTGTTAAAAGAAAAAGATTAATACATTAATTGTTAAATGTTCTTCAATCCTATATATTACTTTATCGAAAGTCAAATATTTATTTTTCAATCGAAGTAATAACAGTACAAAATAAATGTATGTGCTCAGATGAAAAATGAAAGCCAATGCTTTCTGCTAGTTATTTAAACTCTTGGACTAATTCTTCAAACGTTTCTTCAGTAAGATTTCAAAAACTTTTACGATTACTTATATATACAACTTTCTGGCCCCTTATACTAAAGTGTTCTTCTGTGGGAGGTCTATGTTAAGAGAAATTAAAAAAAAAAAACAGAAATCTGGATTATCATCCTTTCTTGTTGTTAATTTGATAGCCTTCCTATAATTCAAAAAGACAAAAATCTTTAACATCAACTTAGAACATCAATGATTCTTCAGTTCCACTGACAACCCTACTCATCAAAAGTTATAATTTTCATTCACTTCCTACTGATGAACAGGGCGATGCTATTAAAGCTTTTTACAAATTGCTCTGAAATGGAAGATTTAAAGTTCACTCTCAATTAGATCACTCACTCTAATTGACTTAACTGATTCATTTAAAATGACATTGCATGCTTTATGTATCTTTCGTCATAATTAATCAGCGTTTGGCTTTGCACAGTTTGATTATTGCATTCATATTAATGTGCTTTATTTACCCCATTATGCTTCGAAAACTCCCAATTTGAATTGTAAAAATATGACTACTGACATATTTCCCATTAATTAATAATTATTAATTGGCTCCCATTGTTTTCCCAATTACCGTCTTCTGTCTAGTTCCACTAAGAAATATTGTACAAACTTCATACTGATCCTAGGAAAATTAAAAGACCGTGATTTCTAATGACAGATGTTGGAGAAGTTTTCAAAAGCAACTTTTTTTTTTTCTTTCAGCACTTCAAAGAATATTAGATTCAGCTAATATTAATTCACTCTAGAATGTTGGAACAGTCAAATCGATTAAATCCTTTGCAAGGAAAACTTTTTTTCTCTTTTTTGTCTAAAAACAAACTAATCAAATTCAACAAATTTGAAAACCTTCAAAAAAGTTATCGGATCTAAAGGCATTTTTGTAATCTTTTTCTTTCAAGATATTCTCTAAGCAGAACTAGAGTTTCTTTTCGCTTTCCCTGAGGGAGTAAGAAAACAAGGAGGCAAGGGTGAATCGGAGAGATAAAGCACAATGAAGCCGGTCATCCGAAAGAAATGGCCAAGTTATTGTCTTCGGTCACATGATCTTCAATTCTACTGTATTACGAAGGAAGACTAGGAACAAAAAGAAAGAAAGAAAGAAAAACTTAACTCCCAGCTGTATCACGATTCTTAACTCTTTTGGCTTGAAGTAGCTCATAATAATGCACTTAATTGGCCTCTTATTCTTAATAATCTTAATATATTTTTCGATAAATTAAGCGTAACGTGACAAAAAAAATAAAAGACTTTTTGGAAGTTGCTACTTTCAAACTACATTGTTAACATTCTTGAATACTAAAGAATAATTACTTTAATGGTGTTTAGAGGCTTTCTTTTCTTTTTTTTTTCGCTTTTCCCAACTTTCTCTGATTTTGCTGTAAGGTCATGGGGACCTTATTTGTATTCTGCATCTCGTGCCCTCTCGAAGGAAAAAAAAAGTTATATAAAAAACGCTTGGTAGAAAAAGAATTGTGTGTATAGTATTGGAATGTCTCTTGGGGGGCCCGATTTCTCCGCGATTTCCCGGCTTTTATCAATCACGTGCTCTCTTAGGAATAGGGGAAAGGAAAAGAAATCTCTTTCCCTCCCTCTTCTACGATTGGTATCTTCCCAGGAAAAAAAAAAATCTTAAGTGTTTAACATTCTCTTAAAGAATCAGATTGTCATTTTTTTTTTTTTTTTCAAATTTATGTAAACCTTTCTGCTGGACATTTTCTAAATATTATTTAGAAATAATTATCGTCACATTAAATTTTAGTATCCTGAAATAAAACGAACTTCATGTAATAAATATGACAAAAAGTTGAAGTTAAAGCAAAAATACATGTAAAACTAACTATTAAACCATTAAAATACATTACATTTCAGTAATTCAAATTATTCCCTTTGTCAAAATAAGTTAAAAAATACATTAAATTTGGAAAATATATAAACTATACGTGAGCTTGACAAATTTGTCATAGAGGATAGTTTGAATGCCACCAAACTTTAATGTTTTTAAAAGCTTTAAAATTGTTTTTTCATATATTAACTTCACAAGACCTTATTCATTTAATAACTACCAAGCGTTAAAACTTTTCCTATTTAATCAATTTCATCCATTAGGCGGACAGTGTCATTTCTTTACGT
The DNA here is from genome assembly GCA_023159025.1 of Thereuonema tuberculata. NCBI lineage: Eukaryota > Metazoa > Arthropoda > Chilopoda > Scutigeromorpha > Scutigeridae > Thereuonema > Thereuonema tuberculata. The sequence continues at coordinate 73,737,090 of JAFIDM010009631.1, read as the reverse complement.
ATTTTTTTTTTTTTTTTTTTAAGGGGGACTTATTTAGATCTATAAAATGTAAATTTATTTGTAGCTAAAATATTTTAGTTTTATATTCTGTTTTAATTTCTTTCTGATGTGAAGATATCTCTGATTTTTAAAGTCCGATTAAATCATAAAGTTTTTATTTTCGAAAGCTTTGCTAAAAAAGTGCGTAGTGACTTTAAATCTGGTCTAGCTTAACCATATTAAATTTGAAATTTAAATTTAAAATGGAATTATTATTATTATTTTTTTTTATGCAATTGGAACTTCGAACGCTGTTTTGTCAATATTTGGACAAGATATTGGAAGTTTTTCTGCTACTTGATCTAGAAATGACCAGCTTTACTTTAAGCAAGACTGAATAAAACATTCAGCAAGAAACAAGGGTGTTGGGAATTTAGATTCATAACAAAGTTTTCTGTGGGAATTTTCTATTGTTTATAGTTGCTTAGTCATGTAGAACTGAAGTTGAAGGTTTACGACCGCCGTCACCCACCGCCTTAGTAATAATAATTCCGTCGTCCACATTGTAAGGAAAAGAAAGATCCAAAACCCCAAATATAATCTTCGGAAGTTAACGAAGGGATTCATCGCAGACTGAACTTTATGTCTCATAAACCATGTCTTCCTCTTTATGGTTTCCGCCTTCCAAATAAAAAACACACAGCCTTTTCGAAACAACAAAAATTTTATGCCTTCTTCTGCACGTAGGAGATATAAATAAAAAAAAGTGGCTCCCACGAAAGTGTATGTGTATTTTTGGTGCAGAGATTTTTTTTTTTCTCTTATATTTTGTTCACGAAAATAATAACGATAACGATAATTATTATTGCCGTTTCCCGGTTTGGTCTTATATTGAATGTTGCCATAAAAATCCGAGCAGGGGTGCCCCTCTATTAAATCGAATCGCCCTGCCGGGAAATGTGATAGCTCTTCCGCTGTCTCGGGATATATACACACTCGTCACAATTCGCTATCCCTTGTTTATATTTTCTTAATTTTTTCTTTCTCTTTAATGACGGCGAGATTTAATCCCTTATAGGAGGCATTACGTGTTAACGAAGAGATAGAGGTGGTGTCGCGCTGGATTAAATCAACTCTTTCCTTGTTTCGGACGATTGAATGATGCCTTCGTGCTAATTAGCGATTATAAGGACTCCATCTTCCAATGGTCAATGTTGAAAGAGATCAAACTCTTTCCATTTGTAAATATTCAGATCACGCGGTCAGTAAAGAAATATGAACCGTGTTGATATTTTAAATATACAATTCGGTAATCTATTACATTTTAAGAAGACTACTTTCGACATTACTAGTAATAAATGATAAATAACATCTCATTTGTGTACAAAGTATCTCAAAGTAAATAACCTTTACTTAGTACTGGTGGTCTAAAAATGGTTGGAGCCTTACCTTTCCGATCTGTTGGGCGGCTTTGGTATTTGGTGAATTGCGGTAACTTTTAACATTAAATATAGAAGGAGATAGCTTTATAGAAGATAAATAGAATATATATAGAAATATCACATTTTTCAAGAAAATTAATATTTCTATTAATGTGATATTTTGGTTTATTCTTATTTGTAACATTTTTAAGGATTTTAAAATATAATGAAAATCACTGGGAATATTTTTTGATACATCAATCTTTAATTATATTTGACTGAAATGAACCTTTAAAAGATATCTGCAGCCATTTGATATATCATAGGAAGTTGCTTGCTTTCAACTATAAAGGGTACTGAGGTTTGAGGGCTTAATAATGGTGTACAACACTTAGTTCCGCAGTGATCATAAAGGGAATGCTCAGGGCATGTTGCACACCAAGACAAATTTCTTTACTTCCTCTACTCCTGTCCAAGTATTGGGTTTCAGCCATACACCCCCACCCCCCCAATCTTCTCTGAGGTCCCCAGAAGACTTCCGAGCTATCTCTTCAGTCCAAACCCAATCTTTCCTGCTGCTTTTTTCTTCTCGCTTGTTGCGTGGCTGGCCTGAGGGCTGTTTCCAGAAACTCGGACCCAAAACGCCAGGGACAAACACAATCTCGGCCGTGTTATTGGGGGAATAAAGGCACATGCGCAGGAGAGTGAATCTATAGTGAATCCACTGATTCGGAAAAATTGGACGAAAAATTCGTTGGCATCTTGATTTATTCACCTCTTCTTTTGTATTTGCTGAAATATTCTTCAAAAAATCCATTGCACCCTAAACATAATCGAAGTGATATTATTTGCTCTTCATTGAAGATGTCGATGCTTGAATGATCTTCTCTTCTGTTGAAGAAAAAAAGCTTCATTGAATAGTATTTGATTTTCTTGGGAAAAGGACTTTCAACTTTAACGTTAAAGTTAAATTCAGTGCCTAAGTATTGTTGGCCATCATGAGATTTATAGATCCAGTAATTTATTTCCATGAAGTAATGTTGAAAAGTTTCTGTAAAACGCCTAATCCAATCAGAAATTAGCGTCTCTCATCTTTAGGTGTCCATTCAATAAAATGAAATTGTGTCTTTTAATTAAAACTTGAATACGATTATGTGAATTTGATAATTAGCTCACAAATTGCATAATTTAAACTTAATTTCCTAGGAAACAATTACTTGTCTTTGAGTAAAAGACGTTTGATTACTGTCATCTAATCATCATCAAAATAAACAGATCACCATCAAAATACAGTAAACGGTCTTTCTGGGGAGCAGTGAGGGTGTCTTTGTTTATTCTTTCCTCTTCAGTGAATTCTTTTCCGTTGGAAGAAAGAAAGGAAAAAAAAGCAACCGAAGCCTTATTCTCCAGGGATTTTCTCCACCTTACTCTTATTCCAAACTCTCGTTTTTTTCTCTCTCTATTGGTAAGCGAGAATATTAGGTTAGAACTCACCGAAACTGCATTATTTGGTTATTTCGTTGTCGGTTTACCCCCGCAGGCCTCTTCTCTTCCATTCTTTCAGTCATTTCCCCTGTCGATCACAACCACTTGATCCACTTTAATCAGGATTAATTCCGGATCTCTCTTTTGCAGAATTCCGCCAAAGGAGGGTTCAAGGCCGCGACTAGGATTTTCTCTTCCCTTTTTCTTTTGGTTCAATTTTCTTTCTCTAAACTCGTCGACAAAGATTAAACTCTCCGTCAGGCCTCTAGGATATTTTTTTCCTTGTACCGCTATCCGGAAAATAGAGAAATTTTGCTGGCCTCATCTGAGCCACTTTTTCATCGTACAGCATTGGCTTCTCCTTTCCTTTCAGTTTTCCAGAGTTCATTCTCTTCCTGGCACGAATACAAAAAAGCTTATTGTGATTATTATTATTTATAAGTTTTTGTGTACATTACGATTTGTAGAATGTATCTCTTATTTAGACTTTTGATCTCGCATATTCTCTACGTACTGTTTATGCTTTTAACTTCAGTACGCATGCGTGACATTTCAAAGCTTTCGTGAATTCATTCCCAGTAAAAATTTTACATTCGAAACCTTAAGTCTTTTACACAGGAACATCATTCGAGTACAGATGTATACATTTCGATTTTTTTGTATTGTAAGGTTATCACATTAGATGCAAAATGATTTGTTTTTCACATAGCTGAAAGATTTTTGTTTTCCACTCACCTTTTTTTTTTTTTCAAGTACTAATAGCATTTTTTTTTTTTAATGAAATGTTATCTTACAACTTATATTCAATTTAGTATTTAGTATTTTATTTTATAAAAATAAGCTTAATATTTCATGACAACATACACTTATCCAATTGTTAATTTAACATGCTGTAGATACCCTAACCAATTTGTAGAATAATAAAGAATTGCTTTTTTTTTTTTTTTTTTTTTTTTTTTATACACTGAACTACTGCAATATGATGATAGGTCATATTTGAAAGTGGCCAGCTATGTAATATGTTTCTCATCAGTTGCTTAAGTGTACATTGCTGTACTGCATTAAAGCATTACCTAGCAGAACAGAAAGATATCAAAGGGAACTTTAATCCTTTACAGCTTCATTACCTAATTACACCATGTAGATTTAAGCCAAGTTCATATTTTATTCCCAAAATTTTTACATGAAGAATGTAGAATTGTTGTTTATATTGGAAGTGATCGTTTCTCAGCATTTTAGTTTGGTAAATGGGTAAATACCATCATTGATTTCAGGAATTGGTTATTTATATCTTCTTTGTTTGCCATTTGTCAGCCGAAGCTGGTTATAGAAATGTTTTAATTTCTTGATCCACAAATACAAAATATTACGCAATCTCCACTGCATTGGGGAAAAAAGACAAAACAAATCAAGTAGAACTCTTCAAATTTAGCTTTAAAACATGGTAAATGATGAAACACGCTGAACAACTATAACTGCAACAACTAAAGTTGTTAATAACCTTTAACAACTAATAAACAACTGGTATTCATCTGTTATTGTCATATCATTTACTGACAACGATAAGTTTCTATGGCTCTGTCGAAAAATTACAATTTGAAGAAACGTGAACTTTCTTATCCTGTTTGAAAATCATATTTGGATTGCAAATAAGCTGCAGAAAAGGTCTTTCTAGGTTGATGTAAGACTCTATCGGAAGCAAGGTAATACATGCTACATGACAGTCATTCTTTGCTATAATTTGCCATTCCTTCGTCTCTGAACTTTCTTTAATCAATTTTAAAGTGAGAATTGAATTTCTAATAATAATTCGAATATGCATATGTTTTAAAATTATCTCATAGCACTTCTGTTATTTTAATAGGCTTCTCTTTAGGAATTGTTAGAAATTTGATATCGAGAGTTGAAGGATTTCATTTTTCACTTATTTAAAGTTAAATAGAAACTTAAATTGGAAACTAGAGCTTATATGAAATGTTTTGGTCTAAATACGTAACATTCACAACCTTTAAGATTTTCTGAATGTTACTGGATTGTAGCTAATTCCGTAGTTTTCTTTTAAGTTATAAACATACATTATTATTGTTGTTAAAAATAACAACAGTAATAATGTATTTTTACTATTTAGCAAATGTGGGATTGAATTAATGATGGCCTTCTTGCGTTACGGTATAGATGCTTAAAATAACTACCCAGGCTTCCATTAAGCAATCTTCTGTCTCCATCCGAATAGGTTCCAGAAATATGACATTCAGGTAGAAGTTCAGTGACCGAGTAACTGTTGACATTACTCACCAGCCAAGTATTTAGGACAGGCAGATATTCTAGATGACTTTATTAAAAGCATCACTTTTGCATTTTGTTACTTCCAATATTCATATTTCGATATAAGAAAAACAATTATTGTAATTGTAAACTTTGTATTGGAATTGATTTATTTAGAATATTGAAGGGAAAAAAACACTTGTCATAATGTATTTCATTTTAATATTTTGTATGGAAATTCTCTACAACAGCAGAGTTTAGGTTGTTTGAATTGAGATCGCTAGTTATTTAAGTTAAAATGAATGTCAGGGGTGGTAAGTGTGTGTTTGTTTGTGTTGGTGGAAACGGCCTCTTTTTTTTTACCGAATGCTGAATGACAAACCGTTTCTGATGATGCCTTGTTTTTGGCTTTAGTAGTTATTCGCTGACGAGACATTTATTTCACTCTTTCATCCGTTCCGTATCACTCCTCTCACTTTTATTGTGGTGGTGGACAAGCCAGTACCAAAGACCCATGTTGCCCTTCACCAACGTAAAAGCAGTGACGGCTAGGAATAAAGAACGTCACGTTGTTCTGTTCGTCAGCCGATGACTGTGAACCCGAACCCTTCATCTTGTGTTTCCTCGCGACCAATAAAGGACGCAGAAGGAGAAGGTGAGTGATGAGCGGCCGGAGACCTCCTTTACACGTCGAAGTGGGCAGGTCAGCGGACGAACGGAAGGGACAAAAAAAAATAGTGGTGACAGAACTGTGAAAACGGGCGAAGACATCCACGACAGACCATCTCGTTACAACCGACCGCCGACAGCAGATAAAGTGTCTTGGAGGCACGTAGAAAAGACGCGCTGTCTCTGCTTTTGCCGCCTTTCACATTCTTTATAATCCTTGTGGCCAAAAAAGAAGAAATATTGCAAATGATTTGGCATTCGTTGTGTCCCATGAGTCAGTGACTTAGTAGATCCCTGAAATAAATAGAAGCAGGTATTATTAATTCAGTTTTTCTAATCTTGCTCCTACTCAGGAAATACGGTATTAAAAATAGCAACTTGGGAAGTTTGATTGCATGGATAAAAATAAAAAAAAAAGTGATGAATAAAAAAAAATATGGAAATGATGTATTCTTTAAGTTATAAATTTATTACAAAACGATATTAAATTGAAAGTTAACTTTGTTCTTAAAATTTTTTTTAAAATAATATTATTTGAATTAGTAGATTTATTGGATTCTTCATTCATATTTAGAACAAAAAAAACAAATAATGACGCCTGTTTCTTATGTAATGAAAAAAAATGAATTAACGAAACAAAGACTGATTCAGAATTAACTGAATTAAATTCATGTCAGTTGCTTTCAGTCTTTTTTTTTTTTTTTTTTTTTTTTTTTTTTTTTTTTTTTTGATATAAAGAGGCAACTTGTAAAATATGAAAAGTCGAAAACTGTCATAAAAATCTTGAGTAAGTATTTAATTGGTTTAAGAGAAGCAGTATTGATAATACTAATCGTTCATTAGTATGCACACAGCGACAAACTGGGCCCATAGATTTAATGAAATTTGAAATGGATTTTATTAAAAGATTAAACTACTGTGACTTTGAGAACATGCAGCCAATCAAACTGCCATTTGAAGTCATAAATTGGCTTTTAAGTTTGTCTTTTCAGTAATCACCTGCTCTTTCAATATTTTACGGAAATTTTGATTTTTTTTGTTTAAAGAAAAGCAATTGCTATAGATAGATGTTCAGGAAAAAATTGTAGTCGGAAATTCGTAGTATTTGTATATTCCTCAATTTTATTAATTTTTAATAGTAAATGTCTTAATATTTTTGCGTACTTAATGGAAGTCTTTCACTTCAGAACGAAATTATTATTTTAATGGCCGAGTGCACCAAGCTTCAATTAACTTTGATGGCTGCATTGTGGACGTAGCTAAAATTAGTGGGGGGTGATGCCCAAGAAAAAGTTTAGCCTTTGTTTTAAAATTGTGTGAAAGGAAACAAACATGTATAAAAAGAAAATTTATTCAGAAACTTGATAAATTTCTTTTTATACATGTTTGTTTCCTTTCACACAATTTTAAAACAAAGGCTAAATTTTTTTTTGGATTAGCCACCCCCCACTAATTTTAGCTACGTCCACAATGCAGCCATCAAAGTTAATCAAAGGTTGGTGCACTCGGCCATTAATGTATTATTTTTAATCCTGTGGCTCAGTGTAGTGACTTAATTTTTATCATTTCACAATTTTTTCTTGTAGATTCACGTTTAATGTTATTTTAAGTTGACAAATGATGTTAGGATTCTTACGTTGAAATTCTATCATCTTTTACGATACATTATCTTGTAGTTTTACAGTTAAACCTTTTCCCATTGATAAAATTCTGTCAGCTTTATTTATAGCTGTGTCTTATTTGTAAAACAACTTTTTGTAATACAAATTACTCTAACATCTGTCTTTTAGACAGTAAAAATTGAAATCAATCGTGCCCTTCCTTATTTTTTTCCCCCCACATGTCAGCTTAGCTCTAGCCACTCTTTTTCCATTTGTTTTCATCCAACATTTCAGAATATTTATTACCCCGTGTGTTACGAGGTCTTCCCATAACCACTTCAAACCCAAATAAATAATAACCAACCATGAATCACAAACGTGGTCTAACATTTCGCCTTAACATTTTTTTGCTTTAGCTTTCTGTTCTTCATTCGCGCATTCCATTCTCTCCATCTGCCATTTGGAACGACTCACGAAACTTGAGAAAGCCAATACACATCCCCCTTCTTCAGCCTCTAGTTAATTGCAAGAAAAACAACATTAAAATTCTTTCCTGAAAACGGTTTTCTCTGAACGCTCTTTCATCTTACCTCCTTTCCTTTTTTATCCTGATCTCACCGGGTAAACCTTTCTCATTCCTGTGCCTCTGGAAAGGTCAGGAGTCTGCAGAAATTAAGAAATATCCGACGAAGCAGCTATTTCGAGGGGTTGTTTGGTGAAACTGACTTCTTCCCTCCTATATTTTGGCACTTATCATCTGTCTGGAGTTCTGCCAACCTTTGAGTAGTGTGGGGTGTATATATAACATTTAAGAAGGAAGTTTGATGTATCCATTTTTTTCTCCCATCTTCTTCCTTTCTTAATGCTATCTCCCTTTCGCTTTATTAATTCATAACATGATAAATAGAGTTGATTATTTAGAACAACCTATAGCCGTCCGTATCGTCGAAATTGTTTTAAAGGATCAAGCAAACTCTTTTGAGTGTAAAACTACAGTATTTCACTGCTTTTGAATTCGCTTTCATGTTCTGTCATCCCTAATATAGAGTACACGTTTAAAATATTCGTAAATAAGATTGTACCTAATCTTCTATATATGAATATTGAGTAGTTTTTTTTACTGCAGACATGTTAATGAATTATAAGCAATATTTATGAAGCATAAAGATAAGTTTCATTGAGATAACTTTGAACTTTCTTTCAAGAATGTTCTTCTTTTTAAGGGATAAACAACTATTATACATACCGGTACGTAATAATTTATTCATATTTTCGCCACCATTTTTTTTTTTTTTTTTTTTTTTTGTGATTTGGACTTTTAGGAATTTTTGAGTAATTCTTTATTGTCTTATGATATTATAGTATTGCTATTGTTCAATTCAGTTTCTCCGAAGTATTGTTAGTTCTAATTTGATAGCATTGATAGTTTAAAAAGTTTTTACTTATACAAAATACATAATTATTTATAATGGCAAAAAAGGTAACTATAAATATGTTTTTTTATATTTTTTTATTATAGCAATATCCAGCCTAAGTTTATCACATTGTTGTGAAGTTAATAATAAAACAGTGATATTTGAAGGGATTACACAAAAGTATTGAGAGAGAAAACGAAAATACAATTCTGTCCTGAGATTTATTGAATGGCTTTCTGGAATTTTTCTTTTCAAATTAGCAACTAATGCTAATGCGGAATGAAGGAAATTTGAATCTAATAAGTTGTGTTTTATTATGTAGTCTATTTCCAATAGGAAAAAAGAAAACCCCTCCATATTACGACAACCGGCTTCACTGTCAGCACATGCATTTGCTAGTGTAATGTTGTTATGTGCGTCCAGTGGCAGTCCAAAACTTTCATTTTCGCTGGTCAAAGTTGTTTATAAATATCCTCTCCTCGTTAAAGAAACATGAAGGCAGTCAATTTGATGCATCACAAAAATACTTGCCATGAAGTAAGGAATTTTCTGAAATTAAAAAGCTTTATTTATAAAGATGTTTTATATAATAGGTAACATTGTCGTCTTCACGATGACATGGTAGGAACATTGCAATTGAGGAAGTATGGAACCATTTGACTAAACATTGCTCATCTTAATTACGATAGCGTTAATTCGGTGTTTTAAAGATAATTCTATTTTTGTGGATTTTTAATTGATTCTGGAAAAAAATAATTAAATACTAAAAATGAAATATATAGATCTATATATATAAAAAAGCCTATTTTCCACAATTATGATGGTCAATTACGAGAATTATTTGCCTAGGAATGTTCTTTAGTTCCCATTTCAGTTTGACAGTTAAGACGATAAAGACTTATCTTTTCTGTAAGATTTTGTTTGGTTTGGCTTACGGTAGCGCCTGCTCTTCAAAGCACTCAATTAAAAAAAATGGTAGAATAAAGAGCGAGTAGTGACAAGCACAGGAACCGAATTCCAATAGGATCTGAGCCGCCTCCTCATCTGTCAACTTCTTCTAATTACTTTTTGGTGTAGGGACTCTCAATAGCAAACGTTCTTCCGTTTAGTTTCGCACCCTTGCCTTCTCCTCGCAACGACATCCATCTTCCTTTGAACAGCCGGTGTTGTCATCTTACCTTTTCTTCCGACCGCCCACCCAATTTCAAATACTGTTTTTTGTCATCCTAAAAATTTCCGGTAATAAGTTTTAGAATGTTCTCTGCAGTGTTTTGTCAACTAACCGTACACAGTCGTACTATTTTCAGCGGTTTTTCTAGCACTTCTCTCTTCTTTTTTAAGCATGTTCTGTAAAGTTCAAGGAAGATTTTTTTTGTTTGTTTCGTAATTCAGAGATTTTTAGAACTGCATTGCAGATCGTATCACTTGGTATTTAGATAAATATGCGTTATAAAAGTACTATTTAAAGTTACGGAAGGTATGGAAGCTTTACATATATAAGGGAAATCGATATCATTTTTCGTATTATTCCGCCGAAAGAGATTAGGTTAAAAGAAAGTAGTCATTGGGATTCTTGGCTAGTAGCTCTGAAGTGAAAACAAGCACAAAGGAATAAATATCTAATTCTATCTGGACTCGAACATAAAGACGAGCTTGTAAACTAGCAGCTTTATAACTTTACTGAGTTAATCACATTTTTAGTACATTTAGTAAGTCTACAGGAAAAACTATAATGTAGACTTTTAAATAATGGACCACTTCTATCTAGTTATTAGAAAGACTACCACATTTTTAAATAGAGGTGCACCATAACTTTATTTTTGCTTAACTTCTGAAATTATTTTTCTGTTAGCCGAATATTTTTAAAACATTAAAAATGTGTGCTGGCATTAAAGCTATTTTTTTTTTAAGTTGTATTGTCGGCATTTATAAAATTTCTGGAAAGGTTTACGTTTTATCATTCAAAAAGTGTATTAGGTGTAAGAAGTCCACTGATGCGCGTAAGGAGGCAAATAAATTTTCTCGATGAGCTGTGGTTAAAGAGAAAGTGCTAATCTGAAGTGTACACTCCAGACATTCTCCACAGAGTCTGGTCCAATTTTAAGAGCCCGTTAGCAAGAGACAGTCGGGCTTTACTGCCAATCAAGTTTGTGTAGTGTGCGGATGGGTGGCTCCTCTGCACTGCGCTGTTCCATCCAATCGGAAAACGCTATAAGAGTAGCATCATCACGTTAATAAAAGTCTCCATTTTTAATAGTTTTAATAATTAGTGCTAAACTTGGTATATGAACAGCTGGGGCACAGCATTTTTTTTTTCAAAATTATAACTTAGTAGCATTTGAATTTGAAAAAGACATTGAAAGCGGAAGGTTTGCGAATTAAAAACAAACAACGAGAGAGAGAGAAAAGCTATTTTCCATTTTTTTAAATCAACAGCATTAGATAAATAGATGATTCAATTGTTTATGATTGGTCTTTTTTTAATTACACATCCCTAGAAGAGGGCCCCTCAAAAATTATGCTTTTGACAACAAAGTTAGCTAAAAAAAAATAAAATTCAAATTTTTAAAACTTGGCTAAATAATTAATCAAGTAAATACTACAGTCTCAAAAATACAAGAATTTATGGACCGCAGATAACTTTTGTCAAGTGTGGTACCATAGCAAAAGTGGACTTTCTATGGTTAATATAGAGGATAAAAGGTTGCGTCGACTTTTTACTACTTTAGATGTCTGTTTTCGAGTAGAATGTATAGATAGTAGAGTGGTTTAGTATCGAATTTCTTTCTCGAGGGTTAAAGGCTGGTGAGTGTAGAATTGACCATCTGATCTTCTCCTATTGGTCCTTGAAATACCTATCCCGTCGTTCCATGTGCCTTGCTGGTTCAAATTATAACCTTACCTTATCTTTACAGTACGTTTCAAAATATAAACTCAAAACTTCATTCTTCATTCAAAAGTTTTAAGTTAATTTTTATATAATACAAATGAGTTATTAATACGGGACTACCCTTAAGGCATAGGGAAGTCACACTCATATATATTATGTATTATCAAACTTTTGTAAGGCAACTAAATTATTATTATTATAATATTAAAAACTTTTTTTGTTACAGTTTTTTTTCTACTTACATGATACGTTTTTCGCTATAGGATTTTATTTTTTTTTTTTAGAAATTTCTATATAAAATTTAGTTGTTCAGATTCTTTTTAGAATAATGAAGTTTAACGAAAAATTTACTTAGTATTTTCTTAATTTTTGGAAGAATTAATGCATCAGCTAGGTATGTTGTCTTTTTTTTTTATAATCATATACTCGTTTTTCTGTGTATATTGTCCTGCTTTCGACCATGTTTTCCACTTCACTTCAACGGAAAAAAACGTGAACCGTCACGAGAGGGCTGTTAATGCAGCACCATCTAATGGCAAGTGACGACAACAAAGCATCGCGAAGAATTTGTGTACAGCGCTGTGATTGTAATTGGGCTGCTCGTTCGTTCTCTCTCTCCCACATGCTTTTTTTTTTTTTTCATTTGGTCCTACTGCCTCTACTACCTGGAGAGCAGACTCGTGAATTCCACTGAAGCAGTAAGTGATGAACTGACAATTTTTCAAGGGGAAAATCAGGAAGAAAAGCTTCTAAGGTTACTAGAGCTCGGTGATTTGACAAACTTTTCCATATTCAACCCTCAGTTCCTAATTTAATCCTTTTTTTGTTTTTGTTTTGTTCCTAAATTAATCCTGTAACTGTTAATCCTTTAAGACCAATAAAAGTGTAATTACAATTGCTGTATTGATCAATTTACGAAGCTAAATGATGTTTTATTGTTTTTATTTGAATTAGTAAATCTTTTTCATTTTTTTTTATTATTTTAGAATTAAAAGTAAGTAAAGGTATATTGTGTTTAATATAAGAAATTTAATTCCGAGAAATTTGGTCAAACATAAATTTGATAACTTCAGATACTGAACGCCCTACCTATTGCATTTTACTTTACAAGTCTAAGTTCTGTTCTTGTTCCCGTTGAAAATTGAATATAAACTTACGTAACTTATAATGACTTTCTGCTATTTTCTTCATTTTCACAATAATTCTTATTTCACACAGAAGTTTCTCAGGAATTGTATTTTCATGTTATAAAGTTTTATGCTTGTTTAATGGTATATTTTTTTTACTATTATACCATTAACTTCTTCAGTTTTCAGTCATACTTGGTAATTACAACAGAACTGCTATTAATTACCCCACAAATTTGTTTTAGTATAGCTTCCTTTCCAACTTTTTTTATTTGTATTCTTCACGTGCACATAGCTATCCTTTTTGCTCTCTTTCTTTGCTTTGTAATATTTTCTTCTGCAGATAAACAGTGATCTAATTAGGTGGTATAGAAAGAAGTCCAGACGCAAACCCGAAGGAAGGCAGCTTTCAGTACTCTTGTATTTGTGTTCTCATAATTGGCTCTCATATTCTGTGCCAAAAACACTTTGTTAGTTCATGATTGATAGATTGAGGGCAGAAGACACGTATGTACAGACTGTTTTCTGTTCTATTTATTATTCAGTCTATTTTCATCAAGAAAAATAACCAACGCAATTTAGCAAAAATGATACGAGGAAAAAGAAATTGTATTTCTTAAAACTCTTATCAGTGAATTTACTAATAGCTGGTCAGTTTAAAAATTATTGCTATTTAGATGTGATTTTAACTCACTTTTACCAATGAAGATTTTTTTGGCATCTCTAAAGAGTTGTCTGGAATCTATAGAAGTTGGCTGACGATCATATTTCATTGTACACTAATATCTGATTGTATTAAGTCATACGAATATAGAACATGTATCTGAAGTAAGTTCTCGAACATTTTCGAACCTAATTGACTTAGCAAGAATTGTGACTTTTTTTTTAGGTCTTACCCTTGAGCAAGGAAGCCACAGAAATGAGTCTTCTACTGATGATATTAAACAGGGCTTCAGAGTCATTCAACCAGAATTGCTTTCGTGTTCGATAGGTTCATTATTTTCGTACCATCGTAACTGCAATCAATCAGATTTTGACAAGACAAAAGAGGTGGGTTTTTCCCCTAGATACTTAAAGTAAAGCATGTAATAAGAGTGCTGCTCTCTTACCCTGGATCTTCAATCCCTCCGTTAGACTACACAAATAAATTCGTGGGCTTTCGTTGAGATTTAAACGAGGATCATCTTCAAGGGAGTTGGAATCCCCTTAACTTTTAGCAAGGATTTCTTAATTAATCCAGGAGGATACGACAGAGAAATCTGCCAAAGGCAAATTTGACAAAGCTGAAAAATCCTCCTTTAGCTGATTTTGAATAGCAGTGGCTGGAGAACGCTCACGTTGTTTACTTTGGAGAACCTAAGATTAAAAGCCTCGCTGTGAAAAGACTAAAATGCAAAATCACGTCTGAATTTCAGAACATCACTATTTTGTAAATGAATTTTAAAAGTAAACCTCAATGAAAATACGAAATGAAATCGAATTCTTGGGTTAATGAAAAAAAACAAAAAAAAAAAACAAAACAAAACATGATAAATGTTTCAACTCTATCAGTTGTTCGGGGCAATACCTTTCCATGAATTATTGTCTGGTATTAATTTGAGAAAAGGCAAAAACTTTTGAATCAAAAAAAAACAAAAAACAAAACCGAATCAGCTACATAAAAAAAAAAAAAAAATTGAGTATACTTTTTTTAAATTTTTTATTTTGATAACTTATTTTTCTCAAACGCAGGCCTGGTTATTTTTATAAGTCCATTATATTTACAACAAAATTTGCTAATTAAAGATATACTTTAAAAGTAACCACTTACTTTTATTCGAGAAACAACAAATATTTATGTAAATCATAACGTAGGAATTATTATTATTTTGAATTCAGTTGTCTTGGGTATTTAAATGATTGGTTAAAACTTACAACTCAAGAAATCTAAAGCTTACTTTTGCGTTTCTGTAACAACATGGGGTTCCATAATTTCAACTTTTCTTTCACTTTTCTGAATTCAAGACAGTACATTACAGCAATTACCTTAGAACAAAAAAAAAAACGTTTTTCTGCCAATTTACTGGCATGGTAATGGTTCTGCTAAAGTATACCGTAATTTTAAAGATTATGTTAAAATAAGGTTGTCCACTTGTTTGCCTACTTGCAATAGGGTTAACTCAAGCACTAATTAGATGAAAAACAGCAAAAATAAACCATCAGAAGCTTAATGGTACTTGATGATATTCAATGTGAATGCCCTGTCATTTGAGTATAGATTTAATTGAGTATAGATTTAGAGTTGCAAGTACAATCATATGAAGGTATGGCGTGAACGTGTAATAAAGCAAAACTGCCAACTAGTATTTTCTAACTTTAATTACTGTGAACTACATGCCTCGTTATTGAAACTGTTCCAAATAACGGGATGGATCGATAGTAGACTTCCGATACCTTCCAATCTCAGTATGTCATTTCATGTGCAGTAATTTCTTGAAATTTTTAACGTCTATTGATCCATTCTATAAAAGGAGTCGTTTACTTATTTACTTAATTTTGTTTGTTTGACAAAGTTTTAGATGGTTGCTGGATTATTCCTCCTGTTGTTACTTTCCCTGCTCACAGAAATGGTTCAGCCTAAAAAGCAAGATTTTTCCCCCGTCGTATCACTGCTGACAAACGCTGACAGTAAACAAGTGATTAAACCCGAGCTAATATGAAGGCCACCCTCTCATATCCACCCCCTTTCCCGCGCTTTTATGAGAAAGGCCCGAGATGTATGGGCTGCCATTCCGTTCTGAAATTGACCGGGGATCTGCCAGTTCTCGCCGGCAGAGGGCGGCACGGCTACGCGAGACTCGTTTGTCCCAGACTTTTATGGAGTTGCATAGGAACTAGTCAGCCATCACTCATATCTGCGAGAAAGGAGAGTTTAAAAGCAATGGTAGGTTGGGGAGGATTTGCGACTTATTCCCTATTCCCCTGCTTATTCAGAACTCCTCCCCGATTTCTATTGCCCTAGGGAAAGGAAAAGGGATATAATAACTCAGACCCCTCTCCGTCCATTCTAGATCCCAAGCAATTATTGCTTTATGACTCCCCTTCTCTCGTAACGACACATAAAGACGGTGTTTCATCTCTTTCCTACTGTCCCAAAGGCTTTCGTACTAAATCTGTGTGTAGCGGCCATTCCTGAACCACGCTGTGGACGAATTTATCCTCAGAATGAAAGTTTCTGTCATCTTGTATGTCTTCTGTCGTATCTTTTCACTTTTATGTGTATTCTCTTCTGCTTTCTTTTCTCTTTGGTCCTTTATCATGCTTTCTATATTATCTCTTTCCTTCTTATTTTATCTTTGCTATTGTTTTATTCTCATTTATCACCTAGGTCTTTCTTCTCTTATCTGTTTTCCTCTGTTTACTTCTCATCCACTGAGGAAGGTCATTAAAATTTTCGTCTTAATTTATACAAATTAATCATATTTTTTCTATATACTTTAACTTTGATATATATATCTATATTTTTTTATGACTTATTATTACTATTGTTTATTTACTTCGGAACACTCAGAAAATTAAAGGAGCTATCTCCCCATTTTTGGATTGATACTCAAGGTGAAAGAACAACCATTTTAATGCAGCCTTTGAACTTTGAACTATTCAATCTACATATGTAAAATATCTTCAGATCTATCGAATTCAGTTGTGATGATGATGGAGAAAAAGCACGAACATCCATGGATAAAAATGGAAGGATAGACGTAAAATCATTGAGATAAAGAAATTAAAATTGAGATTAATGAAACGCTTGATGATTCTATTTTTGTATTTATATTTTACATATTTATAGGTAATTAAATGGAATTAGTGAATTGAAAATCAAAAAGGAAGTCATCTAAAACTCATTCATGAGGGTTCATTCATTTTTTCATCCTTTTGACTGAAAATACATTAGAATATCTTCTGTTAAGCTCGTTCAGAGAGAATCTATTGTTTTGCAAGTTAACGTTTTCTTTGAATTTAGTGAATTCAAGAATCAGACAGCTTCAATTGTCATCAATTTTTTTTATTATTATTATTTAATTCTTTCAGTTCCTGCTGGAGGCGCTGCTGAAGTGGTATTCTAAATTTTTCTTGATTGATCTCGGCAAAGCGGAATGCAATTCTTCTGCAAATGAAGGAGCGGAAGAGGTTGGGGGTAAATTGATGATGTATACTCTCCTAATCCCCTCTATCTCTAGACATCCCCTTTACTCTCGCTGTCAAAGGAAACAATGCGTTGCCCATAATTTGTAATGCGCTCGCAATCGAGCTTCCACGACTTTGCCTTCAGGTGCTGACAGCCGTCTGATAAGTTGAACTTCGTTACCACTCGTCCCTCCACCCTCGCTTTTATCTTCCCGTGGCCCCGAGGATGCAGTATGTGTTTTCTCGACCTCCTCATAAAGTAAGAGTCGTAGTTTGCTGGGATTTTTTTTCTTCTTTTTCTTTATGTAAATATTCCGAATAAAAGCCTGAGAGCACTGGTACGTTCCGTTTTTCAGTCGACGAAAGATGACGTCACTGGCGATTGAAATATCACCAAAATCTTCGCGAAAAGTTGTTCCTAGATAGTGAAAATTTACTTAATATCTTCAAATCTACAGTTACGAAAATAATACAGGCTTTTATAGAATTTCAATTATCACTGACGTCAGTCTTTTATTCTCAGAGGCATAAATACCAATTTTTTTAATTTCGTAAAATCTCACTTATCTTATTTAAATATAAAAGATGTCACGCAATATTTAATAAGTCAAGTTGTTTTCAAAATTTGTCAACATTTTTTTATAAGAAAATAGTATTTATTCTAAAACTGAAATTAAGCATTTGAAAAATTAAATTAAAAAATTTATTGTATACAGCAAATACCTAACACCACTATTGATTACAGAACACATATTAAAATTTGTGAATAAGTTTTTGTTTTACTGGTTTTAGGAAGCATGATATCCTCAGTAAGGTTAGATTTTCATCCCTACTTCTACTTTTCCGCTTAGTTTAGATTCATTGAATTACCAAATATTTTGAAGATAACTATTAATATCATAGTTATTGTGATATCCTATATTCCGTTTTCTCCAACTATATTTTGCAGAGAAGAATAGAAAACAAAATAAACATTATTATTATTATTATTGATACTAGGCCCCGTGTACATATTGATCGATGTAGATTTTTGAAGAAGAGATATGTTGAGATAGATGTTAGATGAAGTAGAGTTCGGAGACCTAAAGTCTCTCTCTCTCTCTCTCTCTCTCCGCCTGATGTCGTTCGGCGTGTAACCTCTGTCTCTCTTGTGTCTCTTCCGTTGTCTCCTTAGCTCTTGGCCGTCTTTTTACGTTCGGCTTCATTCTTTCGATTTAAATCTGTCTGTTGTGCTCTTTCCAATCGTTTCCTCTCAATATCTTTCACAATATCGTTTATAATAGGTGATGTCTGAAAATATACAATCAGCCCGTGCTCTTAAATAACAACCAATATACATTCCTAACCTTATTTACTGTTAACAATTTGAGTTTACAGTAAATTGAGTTAATTGAGGTTATAGTAAATAAGGTGAGGAATTTATATTGGTTGTTATTTAAGAGCACGGATAATCCAAGAAGAATCGCTTCCAATGAAAGCGGTTATGATTTGTTGAATAGTTGAGCAAATGTGTTATTCCTTTTTGAATGAACTCAATATTTGATAGCGCGCGCCATTGTTGACTGAGAGAAAGCAACATTTGGAAATTCAGCAATGCTCATTTTGCATTTGTCGACTTCCTCGCAACAATGAAAACTGAACACCCGTTTTCCATTGTTGCATTACCATTGTGAATATTGGAAATCACATCAATTGCGCCTTTTGCATTTGTCGACTTCCTCGCAAAAATCACAATAATCACAACAATTGCGCCTTTTGCATTCGCAACAATTCCACAGGCACACCCTTGGCCATTGTTGAACTGCGCCGGACAGACGGAAAAGATTTTAGTAATATATAGATCAGCACAAGCTTGTTTTGATTTGCTGATGAAGAATAAAATAAACTATACTAGATTTATCTTCTAGAGTAACTTTCCATGTATGCTTATTGTATTCAAATTGTTTTTGTAACCTCAGTCAGTTAATGGTGACGTCATCAACAAATTTGCTAATCCCTTTCGAAGTCTCTTTCCATTTTCCTATCAATAAATGTTATTAGTGACGAGGAAAAAAAAAACAAAACAACCAAACATTTAATTTTTTCGGATCAGATTACTGTAACTTTCCTGCCAGACTTCCTTGGAATGTTGGACTCTCGGATAATTAAACTAAACCAGATCCTGAATTTCATGTCCATTACTTAATAAATGATATATTCTGATATAGTTTTTCTACTTGGATAAATAATTACAATGCAGTCCATAACAATTTGAAAATAAAATTATGCATTTTAACTTAGAAAAATAAATAAATATGGAACTCACAGTATTTAACAATCATTCCATTCTGCATCTCATAAGTTTGATATGAGTTTTATTACATCATTAAAAAAAAACTAGACAAATAGAATGGAAACCCAAAGACTGTACTAATGGTTTTGGTATTCGCGATTTGAGGATACATTTAATTGATAGTAAAGTGCAACTTGTCAATACTGAACATCGCAAAATTAACCAAATGCATTACTTCGGACCTTGTTATAGCTGTTTGACCTTTATTAAAATAACTATTAGGTATAGTTTAATTATCTGTGCAGATAAATTAGCCATTGATTTCCCGATATCGAAATTGTCTATGTTCAATTACCTAAAACGATATTATGTTTAGAATATACACACTACCCAAAATCGATTTCGGTCAGCCTTACTATGAAGACATTACCTTCCAAATTAGATTGAAAGCCTTGATTTGAGGTCAATTGATCAAATAAGTACTATTGAAGGGCTTACAGGAAATTTAATTTGCTAAAATATGCCCTCCAAATAAATTATAGATCTGTTTAAATGAGAATCAAACGATTTGGTAGCTGCCATAATATTTAAAATAAAAACAATTATAAAAGTAATAAATTTATGCTGCCTAGTTACTGTTTCGTTAATATTGAAGTCGATAAATTTACACTTACGATATTTATTGATATTTCATCCAGTTTCTATTTCTTGATTAATTATATTAAATAAAAGAAAAAAAATAATGTTAAGTAAAATTGATTTTAAAAATTCCTCGTGTGATTTTAATTTTGTTTTTATTTTTTTTTTAATGTTACATTTTTTATATATTATCTAAAATCTTAAAAAAAAGAAGAATTAAATAGAAGTTTTTGAAGGGAGTGCGGATCAGTTGTTATTAAAAACGCCGTAATACGTTGTTTTATTTAAGATGTTGAGAGCTACGTTAGATTCATTTTGATTTTCCTGTTTGCCTGTTTCTAATTTTCTATTTGCTTGTAAACTTAAACTAAATTCCGTTTTATCATCGTAAAAAAAATCTCCGACTATCATTAAGGAAAGAAAGAGAGACATAAGATGAACTCGGAGTTCCATGTTGAACATTTTACTTGTAATATTCCGTGTCTTGTATTTCTTTAATTTTCGTAAATGTGCCCGTTGTTCTCGTTACGGCAACCGTAATCATCTCCATAATATTCACTCTAGGGGGAAACCGCTGTCTCGGTTACCCGTCGCGAACCCAACCGGTTGCAAACTTAGAGATTGTATTTTTTCCCCTTTTCTCTTCTCCTTTTAAACCTGCGAAAACTGCGAGGGAGTTCCCTTTCTCTCTCTCTCTCTCTTAATAGACACAGAAAACGTCTTTGGCTGAGTGGAGGATATTTTCGGAGCTTCAGAAGCGAAAAAGCATTCAAATATCATCTAGTTCTAAAACAGGGTTTCCATATACAGTTACACGTACATTAGATATTAATTCGCTTGAGTTCTTTTCAAGTTTGCGTCTACGCCCTTGTAACAGCCAGTAACGACTGGCAAATGGGTGTTTTGGATTCGGCAAAATGCAAATTCAGTAAAGAAAAAGAAACATTTTAAAGAGATTGAGAACTGCGTTGCAGTTTTTTCTTCTTCTTCCTTTTAGTATTGCACAAGACTACTTCAGTTTGAAAGCCATTTCGTATTAAAATAGTAGTTGTCTTCAGCCCAGTTATGTTTCTCAGCTGGCCACTACTACAAAGCCTTAAGAAGTGAATCCATCTGTTAGCTTCGTAAAGCTTTCTCTTCATCATGCGAAAATTCCTGTTCTTATTATTCGGAAGTGTAACAAGCCATTTCTCTATTATATGACGCGAAACACATTTTTCTCCATCCTTGTCTCAGACGAAGACTATGTTCGAAACAGAGAAAATTCAGCTCACTGCCATTTACAGAATGTGATTTAATTTCATTAAAGAAAAAAAAAATTCCTTTCGTTAAAAGTGACGTGTAGGAATTTTTTTCGGTATATTAGAGGTAAAAAAAACCCAAAACAACCTAATGAGAATTATAACAGGAATTGATTAATTGATTGAGCCAGAATTTTTTTTTTGATGACATTAACCGTTTCCGGAAAACCTTTACTTTTAACGTGGATCAATTACGTAAAAATGACAGAAGTTTGCTAGTGACGATATTTTACTTATAATTAGGCTTCTTTATAATTTTTTAACATGACTGTTGTATATTGTTTGCTTTGGTATCTCTTTTTGATACTGCAATTCCATATATGACCGAAAATAAAATGAATGTTGAATACAAAGCCTGCATCTTCTTTCGAAGTTACGCAGAGATAGAGATATATGCTTCCTGCATCCTCAAGAAGAAATTGGAGGGCTAGTCCAACGCTCGCCCATCTTTAATCTTTTAGCAAGAAATCCGGTATCCACTGGACCGAAGTCTGGAGAACCCCTGGACATGTCTTGAGAGTAAATAATCTCGTGAAAATACCTTTCATCCAGGTTCCTTCAACCCCGTAGACAAGCTTTTTGTCTCGTTAGGAAATTATTGATAAGATATTTAATTGATAGAAATTAATTAGTCTCCAATTTAATCGATCTAAGTGCATTGGTTTTTAATTTATCTTTAGATTTAAATTTCACTCCTTTGTTGTTATGGGTTAATAACTACTGCTACTATTGAGCCATTGAAAGCAAGTACACTCTAGCTTTCTTCTGGCTTGCATTATCCTATTCATGTCCTTATGCGTTGTCGAAAGATTAATTTTTCTTTTCTTGAATTCTGTTGAACGAAGAAATTGAAAGCAGTTGTGTGAACAGGTCTTTATTATCGTCCAGAATTGACTTTTTCTTTTAGAAAGCGATATTTTGTATTCTTTGATTCCCATTTTACTCTTACGGCTTAATCTTCTCGTTTTCTTTTCCTATATATTTTCTCCTTGAATTGAAATAAGATTATCCGTTCCTCATCCTCTTTTCCATCGCTTTCGAAGTTTGGTTTTGTCGACAGAAAATAACCAAGATATGCATAAGTCTCTCCGTTTCTTAGAAGCGAACGTTTCGAAATGACCACGAAGATAAAAGAATTTCGAGAAATCATTTTTTTTTTATTTTAATGAAGCGATTTTCTTTTTTTTTATCTCTTCCAAAGGAAAAAAAAAGTTAAATAATGAAATTGGTTTTAGATTCAAAACTACATTAGTTAATGCAAAGAAAAAACTGAGTTGAAAATATTTCACTGAATGGTGTAATTATAGAGATAAAAAATAGGATAGATAAGAGAGCAACTGTAATAGCATTGCTAGATTAATTATATCATTTAAATTCAAGAGGCAAACGACTTAAAGCTTATACAAAGATTTTTAATTTTTAATTATTATTGATGTCAACTAAAGTATTTTTATCGTTAAAAGTATATTTTTTTTTTAATTCAAACTCATATTATAAAGCTATAATTTCTTAATTTTGACTGCTTTTTCTGAGAAATTCATTTTATTTCCCTTTCTACTCATTCATTAAACTCGTTAAAAAGGATGGGGTTTTGTATTGTATCCCATCGCTGAGCCACTGGTTCGCGATCCGATAGTTCTTGTTCACACTACGACAAAAATTAGTTCATCAGTATTTTTCTTTAGTAGTCTTTTATCATCATTCATTTTCGTGTAAGATTATTTAAGAAAGTTAAGCAGGGAGCTGTAAGTTCGTTATCGCGCGCCACCACGATTGGAAGTAGCCACTTAGAAGGTCGTAACGGTTATTATTAGTAGTAGTTGTAATAATAATAGTCAAATGCATTAAACCATCTTCAGCTGCTTTTTCCAAGTTGAAAGTTCGTGAGCATTATTAACAAATCAAAATTACTTGCCAGTTAAATTTGTTTATTTATTTGTTTTAGTTTCAAATGAATTTCGTTATTTATTTAAATTTTTAACAAGTTGAATATAAGAATAGTAATGTATGAAAGCAGTACAAATAATTTAACTTTTTGTCTTTACTGTAGTGCAATATTCGAAATTTTTGAAAATTCATATGTTAAGAAAGTAAAAAAAAAAAACATCGAATGACAAGTGAAACTGATATTAGGAACTATTTTCTCTGCTTGTTTCTTCTGAGTTAAACTCTTCTCTTTATCCTCAGGTTTCGCTAATCCATTCGCCCGTTCTCTTTTCTGTTCCTTCTTCTTTTTCTCCTTTTTTTTTTTTTTTTTGTTCTTTCTCTTTTCGCTTTCCACTCTCCTCTTCCATTTCCTTCCCAGACACTTAAAAAAGGAAAGAAAAAAAGCGTTGGTTCGGTCACTAGTAAAAGACACTTAGCGATTACATACAACTGTAAAAATGGACCTTCTCTTTGTGAAGAGTTTGTCTTTGTAGTGACTACTTTGTGATAATGAGTTCTGTTTTCTTAACTGTGCATTATTTTTCTAAACGAGATTGTTAATTTGAAAGATACTCAACTTCTAACAAAAATAATAAACTTAAAACTAAATTAATAAATTTAAAACTAATAGATTTAGATTAATAGATGTAAAATTTTCTAATATTTCTAATTACTTTAACAAATTAAATAATAATTATTATGTTTCTCCAATTACAAGATTATTGATTTAGTTGATTTGCGAACTCAAATAATAATAATAAAAAAAGATTATTATTAATTTTTGCGTTTTCAGGCCAGCTTCGTTCTTATTAGCCCTCATCAGTAAAGGCTATACCAAAGATTCTTAGTAAAGCTTAAATATTGAGTATTCATTAATTCTTTTCAGTCATTACTTTTTGTTAGGAATGTACAAGGATTCAGATATAGACTTAAGTTACGTAAGAAAATAAAGAAATTTTAAACAACATGTATTTTATTAATTACTTTAAAAGCTATATCTTTATTTTTTTCTTCATTATTGTTTTGCTGAACTTCTCAACTTGACTTGAATTATAGCTTTTTCTGTAAATAGATAAAAACTGACTTGAAATGTTTTTTCAATCTCTCAATCAATTTCTTCTGTGAATGAAACATAATGAAAACCCATGTCCTTACGGTACTATCTTTTCTTTTTACATACTGACAAGATAGTTACTAAAACCGTCGACTGGGCTTCTCGCTTTTCCTTCGCCGTAGGGGATTCCTGTCTTCAAGATTTTTGGACTGATGCCATCTCGTCTTCCTGATCGACATCCCGACCCCTTTTTCTTACCCTTCCCTACTTTGAAAATGCTTAAAAAAAATGATCGGATTGGCGATGACGTCCCATTGGAAAATATCTTGAGCTGTTAGATCACTTTCCTTTCTTTGTTTCGTACTTTCAGAACTTTTAGTTAAATTGGTGCAAATGGTTTTTCAGCTCAGATTGTCTGTCGATGGGGGGGAACTTCTCTCTCATCTCAGTGGCTTGACATTCTCTTGTTAGGCATGTTGATCACTTCGAGTCTTTTACCGTCGCAGTCGAAGTTCTTCATCTTAGCCTGTCACTGTAATCGTACCTTCATCTGCCGCTGTTGTAGCCGGGTTCTTCGCTCTCTTCTAGACCCCTCCCCCTAAAGCTTCGCCAATTCCAATCTCTCAAATCTTACGACGTCTCATCACTTACCACTTATTTTTAGAACTTCATTTAAACAACGAGATTTAAAAATGGATCGGGAATAAAAGAAATTACAAAAAAAAAAATATATAACTATCGTTGAAAGTATTTGATAAAATTACAATGGAATTCTCATAGAATTTCAGAAATTCCATCAAGATTAATTTTTCTTCTCAAGCATTTTAATGTTTAATTGATTTGAGTGAGACAAAAAGTTCATTTTGATTCAAATGGTGGTTGTACCATATTCAGTTAGTTTAAAACTCCTACCTAACTGATTTTTTTAAAAATTAAAAAAATATTATGTATAACGTTTGTCCAGTATATCTCTAATTTTCTAAAGTAGCAATGGTAATGAGAAAGTTTTGGGTTGAACCGAAAATTCCTTCGGTGATAATGAGGAAAAAATGCTAACTTCACCATAATATTAGCATGAATGGTATTAAATTATTTAATTATTCATCAATTTAGTCTTTAAATTATTTTTGGAACTTCTTTTATTAAAAATTAAAAATAAAAACTAAATTTAAAAAGACCTAACCTTAGGAATAGTAAATCTATTAACTTAAAATTCCTTAAATTTTAAACCCAGTGATGTACGTTTTTTTTCCCTTCTCTCGTTATATACTAAAATAGCTAAATCATCAGTATTTCAGAACACGGCAGTTGGGAAATGGAATCAAAAAACGACTGCTACTTATAATACATCAGTGTCTAATGCTAAGCCATGATACTTGACACTTCGACAGAATCTCGTAAATTCAGTTTAAAGTTGTAACACTATAATTATGTTTCAGAATTAGTGCCACGAACATTAGCTTGCATAAAAAAATGGCTCTAATGCAACAAAGAAAATTTGAGATTTTTTTTTTTCTCTGCGACTCAGCGCCCTTCATAAGAGCTGCAGTGTGATAAGGATATTAATTTTGAACGCACCGCACAGTTTGTGTGGTCTTTAGTACAAGCCTTTTTTGTTCAGCAGAGAAGCGAGCCTATCTGAACACCCCTGCCCAAAACAAAAACAAAAAAAGAAATACTTTTCCAAACAGTATAATGAAAATTTTTTTAATACTACTCTGCAGTATGAAGTTTATTTTAATAATTCTATCTTGTATAAACAAAAACAAAAAATCTTGAATTTCACCCATATTTAAATACGCCATTTTTAAAAGCATTCAAAAGCTTTTTATAAAATTTTTACATTGGCTTATTCAGTAACGAACATAAAATTAGTGCCAATTCTCGAACAAAAATATTTTCCCCTTTTTAAATGGACCAGTATATACTTAGAAGATTTTTGGAGCTCAGATTGATAGCATAAATTCTTTGACTGCAAATGTTCAGCTTCTTAGGGTAAATTGTTATTGAGTTGTCTATTAAGGATCTTTAAGGGCAAAGGTATTTTTCTCTCCCCCCCCCCCTATGTGTGTTCCCAGTTTGCAACAAAATCGAAATAAATTAGATTTAAGTTACTTGATGGACAGACGAACAATGTGCTTATTGCTACTTAAAGTTGTTACTTTTATGTTCTAATCATTATGAAGAGGCATCCAAAACATGGGATTAAATCTGCATTACCCATTGGAAGCTCTGCTTCCCATATGGATATATTAAAAAAAAAAAACACACACACAATACACCCACACATATACACACCATATTTTTTCCTCCAGTATTAGGAAATAATATAAAATTAAAATTTACTTCATTGAAAAGCTTAGTGTTAAATCTTTTTACTACATTATTACATAACTGGTATCTAAATTAAAACGTAAATTGCTATTGAAATTAATTAGAGCTTTCTTTGTGGCTTTACCCTCACTGTTATCTTCTCAAGATTCAGCTATTTGTCCTCGTTTTGATAAATGTTTTATCTAAACCGAACTTTATTGCAAGCATTTACATTTTTTCCCCGAAACTTTATGGCTGACTTCATAAAGGCATTAGCTCCCCAAGGGCTGGATTTAAGAAACATATTTATTAATTACCCACCTTTCTTTCTACCTTGAAAATAAATGATATTAAGCAACCCGTCAAGCCTCAGCACCACAGGGACATTAAAGGAAAAGCGATTTTGAGAGGGAGGAGCTTGTTAAGAGGTCAGGACTCGTGCGTATGTACACTATCGCAGTCGCCGTGTTAATGACTTGCGGTTTGCATATTGTGTAATATTTAATAGCGTGTGAGGAAAGCGCGTTTACCTTACATCTATTTATTCATGCTACACATATATTACTTTCCGCCAACATAGAGTTCGGGTTTCTGTGAGAATGTAAGATATATACATTGCCGTGCTACATACAAGAGTAAATCAAGCACATTTAACATAACCGATGCTTAAAGTGTGTGGTTTAGTATTTTTTTTTTCTTTTCTTTTCTGTTTTTCTTTTTTTCTTTCAAAAGTTTCTATGAAATGGCGTGTCTTGCATACAGTTTTTTTTTATTTCGAGTGTCCGGATTTATGAGGATCTGAATTCGGTTCACATTGTTTCCATAACAGCTTTTGTAAAGTCTGACTCAAAGGAAAAAAAAAAAACACACTTTTCACTTTATCATGACAAGCTTTAAGAAACTACCAAGTTGTGTAAGTTAAGCATTGATTTTTTTTTCCGCCTTTTCTTTTACATATATTTTGCACCTCTACATTTCCAGGAAGGTATATTGATTTTTTCTTTTAATACTTAAATATGAATAAAACTCTTTTTGAAGATTTCAAATGCAGCGTTAATCCTGGCGGAGTGTAATTTTAAAGAAGCACTTTTTGAAATTAGCGTCCTAATGTAATATTATGTTTGCAAACTTTTCAGTATATTATTTCTTTCTGCCTCTTTGTAACAAAAACTTAGTAAATATTTATTACTTTTTTTTCCTGAGGTTTAATTTCGTCCTACCGAAAATAGTGAATACATTGTAATGATTGTTGTTTAATAATAACTTTTAAATATTTTTTCCCCCGTTAAGTTATCAAATAAATTTTTTAGGCAAAATAATAATAATAATAATACAAAGTATTATGAAAAAAAAGTAGTATTAAAACAATATTTAAATAAATTCTGAGATAATTAGTTTATAATAAATTCTGAGTAAATCTGAGATAACAACTAAATTACAGTTTGAAATTGCTCCAGTTATTTGTCAGTTCTATCCACTTGTTTGTTTCTTTTTTCACTTTTTAAATATTGCAGTTTTATTGTTTTACTCCATACTCTTAATTCATTTCGTTATTTTCTATCCTTTCTCTATTCTTTCGAGTATCTTTCTCTATTTTAGTTCTCAAAACTTTTATATTTTGGAATAAATGCTTCCAACATTTCGATATTAAGGCCTAGTATTTAGTCTTGGTTTTAATTTATTAATTACAAAATTACATAAAGATTAGTTATATTTTTGAATCCTTTAAAGAAAAAATAGTCGATTCATTATTTACTTCGTACCATTAAATGAAATTCTTCAAATAAAGCATACAATATTTTGATTTAAATGCTAAATCTGTAATCTGGTGTATTTTATAGTTTTGTTGAAATACAAAAAAAAAAAGATAAAAAAAAAAGAAAAAAAAAAACTAAATAATTAAATAATTTAAAACGGCGATACTAATTCAACATTATTGTGACTGCTACCAAAACTTTAAATATTGGAAATTCTAAAGCTGTTTCATCTTGTTCTTTGTTTTTACGTAGAAACAGAGAATAGGGTGTTTTGGTTTGGGACTTTTATTGATCAACCTCCCCGGTTGCGAAAGCAAATGAGAAACAAGTCACCAAATAATGCAGCGAGGCGTCTAGGGCGACGCTAGACAGTGAGCGTAATCAACCCCGAAAACCCCATCATTTCCTCTTCCGCTTTCAAGTGGACGGGGATGGAATCCTCTGCTTTTCTGTCACCAGATCGATAATATGCGTCCCTTTCTATTCATTCCTGATCATGCCTTTGACATTTGTTTCTGTTTGCAGAAGCAATTCTAAAGCTTGTTTGTTTAAAAAAAATTGAAACAAACTATGATAGAAATATATCTCTATAAATGATAATTTTTTTTAAGATTTTCTTTCAGGAAGTTAAACTGTCTTATTTTTCACATTTAAATTTCGGAATATTGATAAAAGATTTCTTGAGTGTATAATTGTAAAACATAAACCATTGCGTTGTTTTTAACTATATATAATATCTTTTTACATGACTATTCAAATTGAAAAAAAAAAAAAAAAGGTTTTCAAATCTGACATTTACGAAATTGAAATTGTCCAGCTTTAATTACTTTCATTATTCATTTAATGGTCATTTTGAAGTTAAGAATTTCGTTAATGATTTTTGAATATTAATATAATCGGAATACTGTAGGACACTTTAAATTTTACTTCTGACTGACTGCTTTATAACTTTCTTTCTTTGTGCTTAATGGAAATCAAAATAGATCTTCCTTAAAGGAAAGGAAAAAAAAATAAATAAAGGAGTTTGGAACGTCTGTCTTTTTTTTCTTTCTCTTATTCAAGTCAATTTCCGAACGTTTTCTCCATTAAAGAAATTATTCCAGTTGCTTCACTTACTTGAAGGTTTGATGCCGAACAAATCCAGCAAATGGGCAGTTCTTGTAAAGCCAGTTTGTTCTCCAAATAAAGTTGGGAACGCAAAATAAAGGTTTTCAATTTCATATTTCTACATAAGCAGTTTGACAGTAAATAGCTCTTCCAGCACTCAGAGTTAAATGTGAGGCTGCTACAATGAACTTATAGGTTAGGAAACGGTCTTAAGAAGAAATTAGTAATGATTAGTCTCTCTGTTTTCATGGTAGACTTTGAATATTGAAAATTTATTTTATTTAAAGATATTGAAAACAATTTCAAGTGCTTCTTTTCAAGTGTTTTTTAGCTAGCTTTTAAAAGTGATTTTTTTAAAATTAGAAATAGGATATCGAATTCAATTCATTTGCATTTTATAAAAGTTCATTTATATTTCAAATGTGAAGGAGAAATCAATGCATGTAAATTGTTAATTATTCAGTTAATTATGAAGAAATATCTGAAATACTTTAATAAATTGAAATAATTCAATAATAATGAACGAGAACTCTTATTCTTTATTTTTCACATTATTGTTTACAGCACCAATGCAGTACTTTTAACCATCATTGTGATCTTGACATTATTCAAAGAAAATTTATGTGAAAGCTTTCCGACCTTCGAAGTAATCAAATTCCAATTTTAAAAAATGCAATTTCTATGAACAGCAGCACTAAGCGTCGTTTGTTAGTTCGGAAAGTCTCCACTGCTGCGCTGTGCCACAAAGAAGCAATGTGGATGCCACCGAATTTTCTCAATAAATAAAAAAATTATCGGCTTCAAACACTGCCAAAAATTCAACTGAAAACAATCGTACCAAAATCTATAGCATTCTTGTTTGTTTGGGTTAATAAATTTTTAGTTGGTTTCTTAAAATCTTTTTCAAATGTGTTGTTAAATATCAAAATAATTAAAACTATGGCTTAAAAATATTTGATACTATTTGTTTGTTTTTCTCTTAATTTCCGCTTTTACTTTCTGTTCAAGTTGGATGTTTTTCATTTATAACTGAATACTCCTACAGTGTTCAGTCTTTGTTTCGTTTTGTCTTCGCTTCCTCATATTTTTTTTCCAAATAGGAATTTCCACATTCCCTCAAATACCCATACATTCGTTCCCGGAATTCTAGCATTCTCGCCATAACACAAACCATGCTTCGAGATGCAGGGCACTTCAGGCCTACAAGTGTGCACTTTTGGAATCCACTCTGGTACCTCAATTCACCAGCGATTGGTGCAGCATTAAAAGTGCAGAATTCAATTTTCTTCTTGAGTGCGAATTGGAGTAGGAGATTGGAATGGCGCACAACAGTATCAATAATCTGCTCAATGGCAGGAAGCACTTGGAAGTCTAAGCTTTTTAGAAGTGTACAGTCGCTGTTGTCTGTGTGTTTGCGACAAACCATTCTTTCTTTCATTCCTTTCTTCTTAATTCAGTATCTTTCAAGGAAATAGCTGATGTACTTGTTCAGAGTCTCATGTTTCGGATTTTGTTTTTATTTCTGTCAGAATCTTTGTGATCTAAAGTGGCTTCGTCAGTGATTCAATGATATAACAAACATATCTTCCAAACTCCGACTGTATTAACATTGAAATGTCTTATTTTAATTTTGTTTCCATTTTTCGACATATGTTTCACTTTCGTGCCCAAAGACATCAAGTGAAAATTCACTACTTAAAAGAATTCTTCTTCTTCCACTATATTTCTTTCTTTTATTCCTTTATTTCTTTTCCAGTTTTTCGTTATTACTTCAGGTTAATAAAACTCAGTCAAATAGCATTTTCTTCCAGAATAAAACATTATAAAGAAAATGGTGAAAAAAAAAAAAAAACTAACAACAGTACCTAAAATTAAATATTTTTAACTTCAAAAGAATATTTAAGTTTAAACTTATTTTGTTTTTATTAATTAATTTAGGAATTACTGTTAAGCTTACCATAAAGCAGAAACACTACATTTATTTATGAATTTATTACATAAAAATATTTGTAATAATATTAAAAAATAACTTTATATTTTAGATGTAGTGTTATAAATTTGTTGAATTATCGATTTATGATTAATCTTTATCAAGTTGTAAATACTCTCCCAGTAATAACTACTTTCATTTTTTTTTACTCTTGCAGCCTGATATTAAAGATGAAATCCGCTGAAATTCTTTAATTACACTAAGTCAAATGATGAATGAATTTTTTATTTAATCCTTCATTTATTTCATGGTCTCTATAATAAGACATGATTACTAATTTCACCCAGTTATTATTTGCTAATTATTCTTTTTTGGGCTTACATTTCCTCTTACACATGTCACCCTGAATAGATATGTCTTCATTGCGGTTTTGACAGCGCTATGGCACGCAACAAATCCGGTGTCGTCATTGGCACGCTTCGAAAGTCACCTGGGCACGTTCCTTTTTGTCTTGTCTTGTAATTCAAAAGGTGAGGATGACAAATTGCCTTCTTGCGTGCGAAAAGTTCGTTTCAACGGATACATTTTAATCCCATCTTCCCACTCCTCCTCCCTATACCTTTCCTCTTAACCTAGTCGTCTTCTACATCATCTATCTACCCTTCTGTAATGGGGAAATTCATATACGCATCTTTTATCAACAAAGGAAAAACAGTGTTGAAGCAGGACTCCTATTCCATTTACAAGAAATATGACCGTTTTACATGCAAACCACCAAACTTCCAAGTTGTTTACTTAGTTTTAGATTCGGTTCATCTTTATTTTATTTTTTTTCTTCATCGCTGACATGCTTTAGTTTTTCTTAGTTTTAGTTGCAACCTTCCTCTTATTTATTTTTATATAGTTATGTTTATTGCAAGACTTTACAATCCCAAGTACTTGCGTGAACTTACAACTAACTGGTATATTCAACCAAAAAAAGTACAACACAAAGAATTCTTCCATTATGAAGAAGGTAAAAAAAAACCCGTATGTTTTCACATCTTGAGTTTCATCAATAATAAAACTCGTTTATGGCTATTTGGGTGCTTTCTTGCTTTTTTTTTTTCAATCTATTTTTATGTGGATTTATGTCAAGTCAGTAGCTAATCAAGATTTTGAGACTGTATTGCTTTCATTAATTTTGTTACTGTTGTTTTATAGGGGTCTCATTGGTAGGAGTGCGATCAAAACCCTTAAGCTTCTGTGTCTTTTGAGCTGTTCATCAACTGGGAAATCTGAGCAATTCGTCCTAATAAGGACGAAAAAGATGTCTTAGATTCCTATTGATGACAATATGTGTTTATGGAAATGGGTATTTCTTTCCACTTTTTATTTCACCAATGCACATTATTTTACTTTTCTACTAATTCTTTGTATTCATGAAGTTGAAGAATATTCTGAATGTTGTCCAATGTTAATGTGAATTATTCGAATATAAATTTGAATAATACATTATTTTATTATCTGAATTGCTTCTAGAATTGTTTAACTGAATTTTACCAATTTAATTCCCACCAACAAAATATATCACAACTTTATCGAAACTTATGAACTCTTCAACAGAACATGAAAGATTATTAATATAACTATTATATGTAAGCTGTGATTAGAAGTTAAACAGTAATGTTTCCTTTTGCTGTCAACTGTTTTCCTCGCACTGAACATTGTCACCAGATATTGCGACTTTGGGGTCATCTAAGATCTACTTCCTTCCTGCATCACCCGGAAAGATGCTAATTATATGGCGCCTTGGGTTCCTTCTCCTCCCCACCAAATAATTCATGTAAACAGAACTGGAATACGAATTCTCCACGGGGGAGTGGAAAACGACAGGATGGAACAAGCATCTACCTCTTCTGCTGTTAATGAGTAAGATAAACAGAGCCCATTTTGTTTTACCATGATTTAGCATCGATGCTTAGAGCAATGAGAATGATAAAGTTTCATTTCATCTCCTGCAGTTTGAGATTCTCATTTATAACTTAACTCAATTCCCAGTATCAATTAAATCTGAAAAAGAAAAAAATTGAAGTATCAATATTAACTGAGCTCAAAGAGATGTCGGAAAAACTTACAATTGTATCACTTGCATCTCCCTGTTCAGGATTTTATGACTCGATTTATAAAGTGAATAGAAAGTCATTTGGTGCCAAATCTAACTTTTTTATCGCTGCTGCAGAGAAAGTTTTTTATGCATGACGTTGAAATAAGGAAGGAGTTGAAATTAAAGTGAAGCTCTTACTAATTAAAAAGAAATCTATCCGTACCCTGTACTTTGGGGGGGGGGGCAGATGGATCGCAATAGGTTTAATGCTGCCATTAAACATTTTTTTAATTGCCTTTTCTGTCTGGATGCTATATAATCAATTCCGAACTTTTTTTTTCTGCTTAAAGCCATTCCCATCGTTATAATTAGCGGTGATTTCAGCTAAAAATTTCTTCAGTCGAACAATTAAAATTTTCAAGGTTATGTCATTTCGGCGTCTCAAGTTCCGATTTCCGACACGTGCCGGAACTATTGCTTTGAGATTGTTTTCCGATATTCCTGCTGTTTTTCATGTTTTCCGCATCGCATCCCTTTATGTCGGTCGATCTTTAAAACAATTATCTATTATTATAGCGCACTGTTTTTGGAGAAGGATGCACCTGTTTTGCAACGGAAAGTTTGGGGTTTTTTTTTACTAAAAAAAAAAAATAAGTGTAGGGTTTTTCTTATTTGGAAAAAGGGCGGAGTGGGAAGAAAGATATAAATATATAAGAAAAGAGTCGATTTGAAGATGCAGACTTCGCAGCACCTGAGGTCTGAGAAAGGCAGCATCTGCGACTTATATTTTATCACTTGAAATTAAAGACTGCCTTTCCTCACTGCTTTCATTGATTTTTTCATTTTCTTTGAAGTGCAGTAAAAGAATCTAGTTGAGCTTTTATATCAAATAGAACTTCTATTTTGTTTCCTTTGTCTTTTTTTTTTATTATTTCTATTTCTTTTTCACTTTCTTATTATTACTTAAAAATATCTAATACTGATTAGGCTTGCTATTATATATACATATCCATCTCTTTTATATAGATTTATATTTTGGTATTTGTCTGCTAGTGACATTTTCATAATGCAATAGTAATAGTTATCGCTGTGTATAAAAATAACGCTAAAAGTACTTTGGATGTCAAAAAGTGTCTGTCTTGAAAATCCGCTGGCATTGCAATTTCTCTTACTTAGTGTAAATGGGAATTTAATGGATCCTTGCACTTTAAGAAAATGTACATCTTTGGGGGGAAAAAAAAAAAGTATGTTGTGTTTA
The DNA here is from genome assembly GCA_023159025.1 of Thereuonema tuberculata. Classification (NCBI taxonomy): domain Eukaryota; kingdom Metazoa; phylum Arthropoda; class Chilopoda; order Scutigeromorpha; family Scutigeridae; genus Thereuonema; species Thereuonema tuberculata. The sequence goes on along the minus strand of JAFIDM010009631.1, from coordinate 73,702,428 downwards.
TTTACTTTGTATCTGCCTGACTTAAACCTTCTTCAGCTGAATAGCAAATGAAAGTCAAAGAAGGCAGCTAACGATTGACGTTATTGAATTGACAATAACTTTAAAACTTTATAAGAACTGTAAACTTACTTCATAAGAAATAACATTGACAAAGAAAAGTATCTGGAATTTGGTAAATATATTTTTTATTTTTATTACGTTTTAGTAGGGTTTTTGTTTCTAATAATTTAACCCGTCAGTTTCGGTGTTTTATCCTTTATTTTATCTTATTTAATTAGAATTTTTAGTTTGAAAGTATTTTAAAATTGCTTTAGAAAAGTTTCGTTCTTTTGCAATAATTACGGAGCCCATCAATCATCGTTTGACATTAAACTTATAAGTGCAAAGGCGTCAGATCAGGAAATGTGTTTACCACTTTTATATTTTGGTATTATCGTATCTCCCCTTGCTAATATGGGGTTTCTTTTTATCTTCGTTATGTGGCATTAACAATTCCGCGCTCTCCTAGGGAAAATAAGGAAAACGAGTGAGAAATATATCTTTTTTGTTCCTTTTGAAGGGGAGGGGAGAGTCTGTTCCATTCCTTAGCACCGTTGTCAAAAAGTCCTTCAAGCATATGATGATGAAGATGACATTTCCCCAGAGGATGAATCAGTCGGTTGTAATTTCTGGCGTGATTTCGGTGCCAGGAACTACATCATCTCCGCTAAGAAAAATGGAGGGTGAGAAGATTCTAGTAGATGAGTGGGGAAGCAGCTTTCCACCTCGTGGTTCAAAAATACTCGCAGTGATGTACAATGTATCTTTTCATCGTCGAGTTGGGGGAGGTACGAGTGCGTTGGAGGAGGTAGGTGAAAAGTGTCTCTCCCTTTCAAAAAGGCAATTCTAACGCGTTTCTACTGAAAGAAACTTACATTTCAGTTCGCGTCGACTTTGTAAGAGGGTCCTTTTTTGACAAAGTAGCATAATGCTTGTGGGTTGAAAAGCAAAAGTTCAGGCGCTCTTTTGAAGTGGTATTTATTCCTGCTATCTCACAGACGCCATCTCTTTCAAATGTTTCTTACATTAGGCACTTAACTACTTTCTTGTAGATGGAAGATTTGTATCTATCTAAAAACACTGTCGTCTTTATTCTTCCTCTTTGAGTTATTTGCTAATAAACCTAACTGCATAACTGTAAAATAGTAGATATAAGAAGCTGTAAAAAGAAAAAAGGAAAGTTCAGCGTAAGTTCTGCAATTAAATTTTGATGGTTGTTTTACATTTTAAAGCCAGGTTCAAAAAAATGTAATCTGGAATCATTGAAAAAAATAGTAGTCACAATAGCAGAAATCTAGAAACATGCTAAACATAATTTCTGCATGTTTAAAATTATATATAAGTGTAGCTATTTTTTTGAGTACGTTTTATATTCTGCAAATTTTTTATTTGTCCATTCTGGAAGACTAGATTCCATTTTACTTTTTACAAGATTAGTTATTTTTTGTCAATGCTTAATTTTACATTTAGTTTTTGTAAGTTATACATTGAAGATATTTTTCCTCTTTTATGGGTAGATTAATGATAAGTTCATCTGATTTGATGTTGCCTACACTCTGTAGAATTTAGGAAAATCTTTTTCAGTCGTCACTTATGCCTACAATATTGTAAATATGAAGAGAGATATTATCTAGATTAGATGCTTTACCTGTCTTTAAAAAGTAATTCTACTAATTATAATTGATAGATTAAAATTAGTGGTGTTCAAAGTTTCATTTTGTTAGATTGTTACTTAAGAACTTACATTTTGCTTAAGATTTTAGATATTCTCCCCTCCCCCCCCCAAAAAAAAAGAAGAAAGAAACTACAGAGAAAACATACATACCATTTTATCTAAATATTGCACTTTTTAATGCTAAATTCTGCTTTTTATAAGCAAAAATTAAGACCATTCACTGTCTGCATTTTTTCCTGTTTCCTACACATATGATTCAAGTTCATGTTATTTCATCGTTGATGCTTATGACTTACAGTGTGTGCACTAAACTTACTGTGTATGGATCCTTGTGCCGTAAGGGCCTTCATCGAATGCCGTGTCTTTTCGAACGGAGAATCCGAAGCGGTGCATCGGCAGTCCACGCAAGCCAAGTCTCAGTAAATTACATTCCTCCAAACTCCTTTATTGGTACTTAGAGAATTTGTAACCTGCGCTGGGACTGGCTGGCGCCGCTCAGCTCCGTCGGCGTCGGTAATGGATGTGTCACTTAGTGGGATGAGGCGGCTCATTCTGCCATCTGGACTTCACAGCCTACGCTGTAGTGGAATAGAGACGCATTTGCCTGTTCATTGTATACACGGAAAGAATTTGTTAGCCAGCAGCATTCGAACATTGTGATTTTTACAGTTTCAGCAACTACATTTCGAAATTTCAACCGTGAAGGTTTGTCAATAAGCTGCTATTTATATGCATATTAAATGAAGAAAGATAGCTCGCACACACACAATCACAATGCAGGTACCTCAGGCTTAATTGTATTTAAATTTTTCAAATTAAATAACCAAATCACTTTCTATGTCTATTAAATACTTCAGTAGCACTTTATAAATCAAATAATTAATGTAGGTTACATTTCATGTAAGACTTAAATTTTACATATACACACTTATATGTTTACAGAATTTCGTTGCATATTATACACAGTGAGAGTAGACGAACTGTGAGTTAAGATAATAATCTGTACGATAAGGTTTAGTTCGTCCGTGGGAAGGGGCAGAATGTTTCCAATAAAACATATGTTGAATATTTTTTTTTTTTTTTTACTTGTAATTCTAGCAAAGATTTGTGAGTTTAAAACGTAATTCTGTAAATGTATTTTAGATTATAATCGTAACGATCATTAAGATAATATAAATTTATAACAACCGAAACAGCGATTCGGTCTAATTCAGTTATTAATTAAAAGTTATTTCGATTAACAAGGCTTCTATCCCTAAATATTAAATAGTCATATTTCTTATTTATTCTAACTTAATTTTTTAATGCTGTCATTCTTCTCATTAAAATTTTTCAATGAAAACTTTTTTATAAAAAAGTTTAAAACGAAAGAAATTATTTTCAAGGTCAATCATTTTTTGCTATATTAAAACAACATTCTATGTTTTCTTTGTGGATACTTTTCAAATTATATGCTCATATTGCTTGATCTAAACAAATTCGTGAAAGATAGCTTAGTTGCTCCTTAGTCCAATAATGAATGTATAAAATGGCCCGATTTACTACAGATCAACTGTATAACTCAATTACATACTTAAATCTGTCACAGGCCGAACCAAATAATAAATATATAATGCTTTTGTGCTTACTAAAAATACTCATTTCGATTCAGTTTACACTGCCTCTATTTTTGTCAAATACTAAAAATTTCTGTATATTTCATGATACAACTTGATTCGAATTGTTTCATAGGATTTTTTTTACCCATTTTGAAAAACGTAATTCATGATCAACATCGAAGCACTGTTTCCCTAAGATGTGTAAAGTTAGTTTTAATTCCTTGTTTTTAAAATCTTCAAGATTGTATTTTAAGATAGAATCCTAGTGCTTCGGTTCTTGTGCGCTCGCTATCTGTCTCTGACTTTTTAATTTGTACCTTGGTGATGCACCGCCGTTGGCTGAGCTCCACTAGCAGCACCATCTTAGTTTCTGCTTTTCCATCAGAGAAATCTTCCTGCATTGCCTCCCTCTTCATTCACATAAGGATGCAAATGCCTTTATCTCCTGTTCTCGACTTTTGCAGCCTGATAAGACTGAGCAGTTGCCGTAATTAAGTCGTGACAAGGGAGTAGAGAAAGTCCTCTTAAGTAATTTAAATCTTTTAATATTAATATTATGCAAGGGTTGAGCATTCACGGACTATGTTCAGTATACGCTGATCATTTAAATTATACACCACGTCCTTGACGGGGACCCTCCATCCCCACATCCAACTTCTTAAATTTAAAGGAAGATCCTAGCTTGAATTCCAATTGGATTTTGATGCGGCACGAAATTTTAATAGGCCTGCATTCTTGTCTTGCAGATTAAAACGCCCAACCAGATGCGTGCGTCTGCTCCAACTAAGAAGACGAAACTTTTTGAATAATCAGAGAACTTGGAAACGATTTGAAGAACACCTCGGCTTCATCCATGAAGAATGTGATTTAGATTTCAATTATCTTTTGAATTAAGAATTATAAATTTAACTCGGCTGCTTAAATGAATTGATGAAAGTAGCTTTTATTAAAATCGTAACTTTCCATTTCTTGACTATCTATGTTCTCTCTAATAGTACTCTAATAGTATATTAAAATACGGTGACTTAAGGATATCGAGAATATCAAGCAGATTCCTCCATCAAGTAAGAGATATTGAAAGGGACCAGGAAAGCATTATTTAGTCATTTTCAATTAATTTTCATCTTAAACACACAATGTGTTTAAACAAATTTATCTAACTACAAAATGCCTGACGATTTTTTGCACTAACTATAAATAATAAAATTCACTTCTCCAAAACTTTATATTTAAATTTTTTATTTTATTTTTACATATTGAGATTTATTTTTATTGGGTTATTTGAAAAATTTTTTCCCCATCTGCATCTATTCTTTGAAAGCAAAATGAAATGCAAAAGAACCATTAGATATTTTCGCCCAGATCGACCGTAAAGAAAAATCGCCAGAATAATAGGTTTAAGAAACCAGTCATAAAGAGCCAAAATGGACGATAATCTTGAGGAGGGTTCGTGTCACCTCCCCAAACGTTCACCCCCGCCTGCAAAACGCCATCCAATGTGATTTGTATGTTAAGGCCTTCTCATCGGTCCCTAGGAAGATGTCTCAAGAGCCCAAGCGAGGGATTTCTGACAATTCAAGCCACTTCCCCCTTCAGCCACCATAAAATTGCCGTAAACTTTGTAGAACTCCTCCTCTGAGGGGGAGTCAGAGACGTATCTCCTTTGGCTGACCCGATCCACAGCATGTGTACCATGACCGCTGCCAATTGACACTAGGTTCTTTTGCGCTTACTTCGATTTGAAAATGTTATGTTCGAATTTGTTCGCAATGCAGCAAATTAATGTTATTTTTATAACAAATCATAACGTAATTCCAATATTTTTATTCCAAGACCCCCCCCCCCC
>JAFIDM010009631.1:73662356-73697170 GCA_023159025.1 Thereuonema tuberculata | reverse complement strand
TAAGTTCCTGAACTAAATCTCACATTTTTTTAAGCCAACTCCCCCCCCCCCCCATAATGTTAAATTGAATTGAGTGTAACTTATAGTTGATGAATTATAACATTTTAATAAAAGAAGATTACAGAAGATCTTCTCTGAAAACTGTAGGCTTTTAAGGAAAAAACTAAGGCTATGGTTATTGGTTTTTTTCTACTGAGTACCTAAACTGCAGAAAAAAAAATAGAGAAAGCATTATGATAAGATACTTAATTTGACTTTTTTATAGTGTTATTTAGTTCAGGAACTTAGTCGTCATCTTATTCTTTACCATGATTTATTATTATTATTAGCTTCATGTATAAATTTTGCATTTAAAGCTTTAATCAGAAGAAAAGAAAACTATTTATCACTATATTGTTACTTATGATTTACTGTAACAATACAGTAGAAGCAGTAGACATTTTTGTTAGGTTTCAGTTTACCATTTAAACCCTCTTTCAGCCTCAATTCTCTGCTCTGAACTCTTGAGAAAGCACAATAGAGATGCATAAATGAAGACAAGATATAACAGAATTCGCAACCTTCTGCTCATTTCAACTAGCTTTAAACATTTCAGGAATACATCATGAAATGTTATTTCCGTGTTTTGTGGAGTATAAATCATCGTCTCTCTTTTCCGCCGTCGGGTAAAAGTTTAAGAGTTTTTGACGGACTCCGATGGTGCTATGTGGAATCACGGAGAAATCGAGTCGTTCCAGTCAGATAAGTTTTGTAGCCAATAAAAAACAGCCGTTGTGCTCGCTTTTGTATCAGCTCCGAGCGATCGAGCTGCCTCATTGGAGAACTCCCGGTAGAGGTCCAATAGTTTATGTGCTTCGGGCACCAGAGGGAACTAGCTGCCGATTCGTATGCTCAAGAGTTTCAGTTTCGAGGATTTTTTTTGTTTTGTTTTTGAAGAATAAATACTACCAATATAAAGCATCGTTATATCTCAAAACCTGTCTGAATAGCAACATTCGAAACAAAAGATAGTATTGAAGTATTGAATTTCATCTTTTTTTTCTGTCAATTAAAATGTAGTGCTTATGATGTTTAATTGGTTAAAACTATAATTTTATTTACATTCCTCAAATTAAAAATAATTTAAAATGATTTTCTTCTAAATCATGCTCTGAATTTTACTCTGAAGCCTCAAGTTACTTAATATATTCGATTTATTTATTGTTTTTTTTTTTTTATTATTTTTTGTTTTTCCTTGCTTGTTACAGTTACAATTATTCTGTGCTCCTTAGGGAAACGAAGCTAAGAGAAGAATTTTAAACAACAATAACACAATCACTTTCAGTGGTTAAAGTTAAAAAAGAATCTTTAAAGTTAAAGTCTCGTAACCATAAATTAAAAAAAACAAAAACACTTGTTAAACCGCTGATAAGTCGTCAGATTTTAGCAGCAGGAATCTGGTCCGTCAAATCACTCGTCAACTTCCATCAGCCACCGTCCGTTCAGTTTCTTCAAGATGGCTGACGTCGGCTCCGATTGAAACCGACTCCACTGATTTTGATGATGAATTACATTTATTTTTTCTATGAAAAGTTACTTCCTTTTAAGGTTCTTGCCTTCAAGAAAAAATGTTTGCCCAGGTGTTTTTTTTTTTTTTCTTCTCCTTGGAAGCTGCCATTTTGAAATGATGTTCAATATTATTAACCAATCACAGCCAGTTTTAGAAACCACGGTATGCTATCAAGGATTCATTAGTGAAGTTTTGTTAAATTGTGTTTGGTGCACACGTATTTTTATTTGAAGACTGGTTAAGAATAACAGTTCTAAGAATAACAGTTGACAAGTGATTTGACGGAACTTTGGTGCACGCCGCCCTTAGTTGTGCAGTACTATAAATAATTGGTTGCTTTAGAGTTACTTTGTGTTATTTATTCATCAGTTTTTATTTTACATTAACAAATAATGTTTTATTGTTTAATCAACACTTACGAAAATTTGAAGAAATTATATTTCGAAACTCTACAAAAGACCATTCTTTTCAGGAAAATGGTCACAAGTTCGAATTTTCAGTTTTAGATTTTCAATACCTTTATTGTAGTCAATTTTACACTCCAGAAAGAAAGAAAAAAGGAAAAAATCATTCGAATTTAGTTTTATTTATATTATCCATCCATTGCTATTTTCTTAGTTTAGATAATCACTTAAAATGCAGATAACCATAAATGAACTTTCTATTTCTTTATTACTGTAAATTCTATAGGAGAACTATGTAAACTAATTGATGCATAATGTATTTAAATAATTGTTGTTTTTTTTTCCCACATTCTCTAACAATTTTTATTTGGTAAATATACCTTCGTGTTATCCGTCGTTAATTGGATATTTACTACTTAATTTATAATTCAGGCTATGTCCTGTAGGATTATTTTAAAAAGGTCACATTTCATAAGTAAGACGATAATTTGGCATTTTAATTTACTCGGACAACAAAACCATAAAGAGGTTAATCATAGAAGGATTTGAAATTTTCCAGAAGTGAAGGGAAGCGGTCTTACGTACAAGCAATCTATTTCAAACAATAGAGACATTGTGCAGTTCTCTCACATTAAGCATCATACATCACAGTTGAGAAAAAAAAACTCTTGCAGTCAGAAGTAACAACTACTTTCTCTAGCTATCATAGTCACAGACTTGTCACAACATATTACTCATAACATTGTAAATGGTACGCCGTGAACTCAAAGGCAACTGCATGTTAGGTATCCTAATGAGATCAGCCAAGATCGCGTCAAGCAAACGGCTGAGTCAGGAGCGCTGTTTACAGAATTCACGCATTTAGGATTGCCACCTAGGATGAAATCATCGACATAGTTAATGTTTCTTATGGAATATTTCAAGTATTAAATTGCCACCAATGAAACATTCAGCATAGTCTATAGAAACAAAAATAAAAGGTTTCTAACAGATATTTCGATCAAACTCCCAAATATTTATAATCATATATGTAAGTGTTATCTGTCAAATTCATCCAACCGATAATCGAGCATCAGCTTACAATTTCTCTAATGCTTAGGACTTCATTTGATCCCTGGGGAAGAATTAGTATCTCTTATTCCCTTCATTCTTTTTACATAAAATGGAAAATAAAAACAAAAGCAGACTTCATTAAATTATGTAAATATATCAATGTAGATACATTGCTGGCGTAATATTCAAAGTTATCTTGACATACTCGGATTTGAGAGCATTTTTCCTGTAACATTTCCATTTTTCCTTGATTGTCGTCGAGATTATTCCAAATTATTCTTAATATCTTTTCATTTACAACTTGCACGATGTCTTATTAGTAAAAGAAAAATATCAGATATAAAAATATCAGATCTTTATATATTTCCAATTTTAGTTATCGAGATTCATTTCCAAAATGTTAATGTTTATAAATAATTATTCCACAACTTAGTTATCGAATTAATTAACCATCACAGTTAGTTTCCCCTTTTGCATCATAGTAAAAACATTTGTTTCTTTCTTCATTGTTGTAATAGTTAATTATGAATATATGCTAATATCTTGAGAGCTATATTTATAAACAAAAATTATGAAGAAATTATAATTGCACATTTTACGTTTGTGCCTTGATCACAACAACAAAAGTGGTAATTGAATTAAATATCCTATGGTAATGGTTATTTCGGTATTGATAGTAATATAATAATAGATTGGTTTATTGGCTTACCGCTATAAAATTTCGAAATAGGACTACAATATAGGAAATTGAATGAATCGCGAGTTTTTTTTTAATAGGCTTTACTGTATAATTATGGTTCTAAACGTTCTTTGTTTTCATAAATGTAAACTGTGAATCCATACAATGTTCATCTGATTCCATCTGTGTTATGTAAGCTGTTTTAGGTTTTCATTAACAGCCAAAGACAATGGAAGTCATCCTGCCATCTCCAGGAAGCTCCTTTACCTATTCAAAGCGATATCAAAACATAGTTATCTCTGCACGAAAGATCCCCCTTCCCTCTCATTCCCTTTTCCAACCATCACCAATCGCGACATTCCATCTTTTTGCCTTTTGTGTTCGAGCCGGAATTAGATAGTTGAGGTTCAGGCTTATGTTATTGTTTGGGATGATGGCATTTTCTCATTAAATCATGGTCGCTACGGTGAGAAAGTCGTCCGGAGAAGCTTTTCACCTATCCTCTCCGCCAAACGTTATCTCCAACTAAGGATGACGGCTGTGCGATGTAGAGAAGGCTGATGGTGGGGCGTGGGGAACCGGCAAGAGCTGAAGATGTCCTTCCAAGAACCGAAACCACTGTCCTTCTCTCCTATCCTTTCTTTCCGTTTTCTTCATCCCATCTTTTCTTTTCTTTTTCTTTTTTTTTTCCTTCTTCTTCTTGAATCGGTCTCAGCTCCAAGATACGAAGCACGGAAACCGTCTTTGTGCTCCTCCTACCCCACAAGATACCGGAGTGAGTTTTAAGGACTGAATTCTTTGCGCACTCGGCTTTTCTTGTCCATAGAATCCATTCTTCCATGTTCTCGAAGAGCTTTTCAGATTCAAACGACAGAAGTCGTGACTGCGAGGATTTCTAAAAAGTGGAAAGATTAAAACTCTTGGGCCAACAGAATCTGAATGGACAGAGGAGACATTCAGATCTTCTCTGTTCGTGATGTCACATACAGATTTCAACATCAGCGGTGTAGCTAGGAGTTAAGGAAACATTTCCCTGAAAAGTTCAAATTTAGAATCATCAACAAAAGAAATTAAAAGTGTTTCTTACATAAAGAAAATTTTCACTTATTCTAATAAACTTCGTTATTTTCAAAATGTAGGTATTCTTAATTTCAGTATATTACATAAATGCTACTCGGTTGAGATTCAGAAAATATAAAGCAGTAGTTCGCTATCTATTTCTAATCGCGAGTCTTCCAGATATGACTAAATATTGAGATTAATAAGTAATTTATTAAAAGAAACATTGAAAATCTATAGAATTTTTTTTCTTTTGCAGCACACAATTTTTAACTGAAAATATGACCTGAGGTTTCTTCTAAAATAGAAAAATACAGAACTCTTTTTTTTTTTTTTTTTTTTTAAAAAAAAATTTTCATTACACAAAATACTCGCAATCAAAAATTTTTTTTTTATTTGGCAAACGACAGTAGATCTACAAAACATTTTTCTTTAAGACTTGGAAAAAAATTGTAATAGTTTGTTTTATGTAAAATGAAAAGCTAGTTTAATATTTAGAGAAGATGAAAATTTTAGCGTTGGTTTTGATCTTTATAGGATCTTTATACGGAAATGAAATCGCACTTAAAAATCATAGTGTATTTAAACACAAATAATTGACATTTGTAATCATTTAACTGCGTTGTTTTAATCTGTACTAACAGATTAGTTTTTGAACAATTAGTACCAATAATTATTTCACAGCGTTAAAAAAAAAATAATTTTGGTAATTTAGAGTCTTATTTTGATTTGAAAATGTAATTGTTCTTTTCTGTATTTGCTATTAAACATAGAGAAATCAACGGAAAAAATCAGGAAGATAGAAAAATAGCTAATCCAAAAACTTAATGTAAACGTTTGCTGTTTAACAAAGTTATTTAATGAGTTAACTTAATATAGAGATTTGCTAAAATTGAATCGGATACTGAAATTGATAGTTATCTATATCAATTTCGTTATTGCTACAATCCTGTGATGAATCCTTTTATAGTGGTAATTAAAATATTAGAATGATAAGAAATGAAGAAGATAAATAAAATGGTTTAGGAAATGAGATTTAACTTAATTCTTTTGTCTAATTTGATAGTTTGAATTAAATTTAGTTTCATCTCTGTGTTGTAGCAAAGGCTCATTTTTATTCGTGTAAACTTGTCATTTCACAATTCTAGGATTACATAAATACGTCTCGAAATTGTAATCATATTCAAGAAGATAAGAAGATTTTTTTTCCTCTTCTCTTTTTTGTTTTAAATAAAATTCTCTAATTTTCAGAGGTGTGGCTTCATCATGAGTAATTTTACTCCGATGATTTTCCATTTGCTATTTTTTTTTTTTTGTCTGGAATAGAAGAAAATTAATTTCTTTTTCTCTTTTGAGTCTCGACAGTAGCCCCCTTCTCCTGTGCCTCCCTCGTTTTAAACTAATTCTCCCAAGAGTTGAGTATCTTCTGTGGGAGAGGTTCTTGAGATTCGTCCCCTCCCTTTGCTTTCCGGGAACTTTTCCTTCGTTGTGTCGAAGCCCCTTAAGGTTTGCGCAATTGACGCCTTCTCTGATTTGCTGTTTTGCTCTGTAATTGAATCCGCGGCGGAACAAGAGCAAGATGGTGGGGTAGGATTCTGTTGTAATTAATTTCAATTGCTTTTTAATTAACTCCCATAATGTTAGATTTAGGCAGAGTATGCGGGAGCCGTGTGGGAGAAATTGGATGTGTAGAACCGCACACATAGGAACCGTCTTGCAACTCTATTGCTCTTCACGGATGACTGAGCATTTCATTAGCGACATAAATGAATAATTTCATATAATTATGATGGATGTAGGGTTATTGGACTTTCAGAAGTTAAATTTACTGGTGTTTTTTCTTTCATTTAGATAATAATATAACAGTTGTTCATCACCCACATTTGAAAGCTTTGTGTGTTCTTTAAAAGTTAGCTATAGTTTTTGCAGTTTTTCGTAGGAAAACAATGTAAGCTATTTAGTAAATACTGAAATTATGGAAGAGCATGTCGAAACTACCAAATTTTTTAGAACATTAGTATTTGCATAATAAGAAAGTTTTAATCTCGAGCATCTGAACAATGGTACCTTTCCCCATACGATTTGATAATTAGGAAGATATATGGTTGCCCTTCCAGTACGATCGGGGAAGCCTTCTACCTGATAGGTCCTTGGTTAAATCTTACCTTGGTTAAAACTTGTGATGCATGATCTTCACAGTTGTCTTCGTAATGAAAGGTTGAGCAAAAGAAGACATGCCCTTTTGGTTTCTTGAGGAAAAGGAACTGTGTTTTCTTGTCTATTTAATTTTTTTTTTCAACGGAAACAATTTAACTTTATCACTCCGAGTCATTGCTTCTCTGGTCTTTTAGGTTTTAGGTTTCTAAGTCTTAACTCCCAATGTTGGTCAGACAGATTGGGGAATGCCTGGATTCAGATGGAGAAAGCAAAGAACATATACCCGGACTTTCTTCACCATACACGGATAAGAAGAAAAGAGATACAAAACAATCTCACACAAATGTGAAACAAAATTGAGAAATAAAGCGAACATCCAAGCGTCTTTGACTTGTTGTTTCTTAAAGCATTCTAGATGTTGAACTAATATGTAATTTCTGCTAATTACATGGAAATTTTAATTTAAATAAGCATGCGTAATTTACTGCATCTCATCTAATACATTTTTTAAGTTATTTTGTTGAAAGTTTAAAAGCTAATGAAGATAGAACTTATTTCAATTAGAAAATCATTATAAATTCTTATTTCATTAATCTGCCTGTAATGCAATAGTCAGGAATATATCAGTTTTGGTTTAAACGCTATTGGAAATTTGAGAAACTTTCTGTATAAATAGATCTGGCATTTCATATGAAAAGTTGGCAGATATTTCAGACAGAAGTGACATTCACAGATTTATATCTTTTTGATTTCGAGGCAGGAATGTTTCAAACAATCTGCCCGTTCTTATTGCTACATTAAACTGAATGCACAAATACCATAAATAAATGATTCTCATGTCACGTATCTTTGCCTCGCAAATACAGTATACTTCAAGTTGAAATCGATTAATCTTTCATCGTAAAAGATGGGCAGCAATGGAGGAAAAAGAATATAAAATAATTTGAAATATATTATTGTTTATTCTATTGTACATATGGGATTTAGTGAAGTATTCGCATCACTAATTCCAGAGTAATTTAACTCCAAATGGTCGAAGGAATTATGGAAATGTAGTTTGGTGTCGTAATGACAAATTCAATTAGCAATTTATAAACAGATGTCTCCCAAAGTAAATCTCCCAGAAATTGAACACCATCAGTTCTCCTAACCCCCACTTCACGTTCTGGATGCGTCCATTAATGAACTTCGTCATTCGAAAGTGGGGATCAGCTTGTTCGGCACCAGGAGGCGTCAACGGCCGGATATCCTGTTTTATCATTTTTGACGACTGTGCGAAATAGTTTTCAAAGAGAATAGCGCAATTTGCTGAGACAAAACTTAAAACAATCATGGATTTTTGCAAAAATGTTAAATTTTGGAAATATATTTAATAAAAATCTTAGTTTTTTTAATTTATGTTTTAGTTGTAATATTTCACAAAATTTAAGAATCTTCTACCATTAGTCCACTTTCTTTTTGGTAAGGAGAGATTCGTATCAGTTAAGTCTGTTTCCTCAGACTTGATGTTAAGACTAGATTAATGTACATTTTTCTTTTAAAGAGTGTTTATAAAAAAAAAAAAAAATAAAAAAAAATAAAACTTGTTTTCATCTAGTTGAAACTCTCTTATATTGGATGTCATTTAAACTAAGTAATCTACGTAGTAAATAATTAGTTAATGCACTAATAGTTTCGCTTTTAACTTAAGACATTTGGGTTTATAGATTAGTGACTCTTTAGCTATTAATCTTTCATAATGTTTAATTCTTAATATCTGGAAACGTCTGAAAAAAGGATATGAGAAAATTCATGATTACGAGATTTTAATTCACAGGTACTTAAAGTCGAGTTCTAAATTTAGCCTAACCTTACACAAATTTAGCAAAAAGGATTTAATGGAAAAAATTGAATTAAAGACCGAACTTTCAAGAACCAGAATTGTAGTATTATTTTTCTTCGGCTATTTGCCACTAGATGGAGCTCATGCAAAGGAAGCCTTTATCATTTAACGTTTAGAGAACAACCAAATAATAATGTCATGAATACAAATTAAAGAATAGTGGAATTATATAGTGATAATGGTTGAATGTGCTTCTCTCCTGGCGGATCACTTGCATAAATACACTACCCATTTCTGTTTAAAACCAATTAAATCTTCAAATTTGTTATTTCCACTTCATTTTTGATGTTTGATAAACAATGTAAAGTGGATCATGATGCCTAACTACCATCAATACATTTTAAGTTAAATAGAAATAATATTTGAGTCAATAAATATATTGACGTACGGAATTTTTTTAGTCAACAAAATATTTTAAATTGATAGCAGCAATTAAAAATTTAGGTATTTGACGGTAAAAATAATAACAGAAGTCTACAGAATTTCTTTTCCGCTTTTGTAAAAGTCATTTAGAAAAATTTTCTTATCTTTACTCATTAAGGTGAATAATTGTCATCTAATTGTAAATTAAATATCTATTAATGAACTATTTCATTACTGCTTCTAAAGTGGGGTGCGACTCTTCCGAAATTTTATGACGAAGATTGTCTGAGGAAAAAAAGTTAGAAGCAAATAGAAAACCACAAACTTCTAACGATTCTGAGGATGGTTGAATTTAAAAACTATTTCCCGTTAACTACAACCTGAAATAGGCTTATAATTTTACTAAATTAAAGAAAAGAAATAGATAAGTTTAGTTTGCTATTACTTTTTTCTTAAGAAGGAAAAAGAATTAAAGATCTATAAGTTTGTTTTTTTCTTTTCAAAATTTTGTAAAAGTGATATATTTACTGGAAATAAAAGCTTTCTAGACACATTACCTTGAAATGTATAATTAGTTATCTAGGAAAAAAAGAGTCATAGGAAGACAGGAAAGGAAGAGAATGATTTATCCATTTCTGTTTGAACTCTTACTCCCGGCACATACCCACACTTAACCAAATCGCTATCAAATTTGATTTCACGGATCATATCAGAATGGAAACGGCCGAGTGGACTCTAATTGAATCAGGCTGCGCACAGCGATGATTAATCTCCTAGAGTTTGCGAAAAGCTCATCTGGTTTAGCGTGGGCAGCCTATGTTTACTGACTTTCCCCATCAGGTGCTGCACACTTTGGTGGAGAAACATTCCTGGCGACGACACGTTTGAATGATGGAGAGTCCGCACTGCGCATTAATTGCCCAATAAGTGACATTCGCCTATGTTGCATCCGCTCCTGATTTTCAAGTTGATAAAGCTAATTGGGTTTCGGGATTTGGCCGGCATTGCTATAAATGACTGTCCTGTGGTCGACAAGATTGCTATCCTGGCAACACTTGTGGTACGTCGTAACTTACTTGGTATCGAAGCGGATTTAAAAAAAAAATGTGTGAGCCTGGTGTCAAACAATTCAGAGATGTGACATGTTCGAGGTTACGTCGCGAGAATATTTCGGATGATTGTGCAGGACGGCATGGCAGCAGCAGTTTTGACAAGGCAGAAGTACAGACTCAGGTTCTGTATACTTCCAAATGGAATTGATTACTTTTACTTTTCATTGTCTTCATTTCTTTATGTTAAAAGAAGTTTTAGCTTTTTTTAATAATACGATTATTAATATAGGTATACTCTATAAGTCTTAATGGATTTATTCAGGAATAGGTTTCTGTAAAGGTCAAATTGGTGAATGCCGAGGGCAAAACGTTTGAAAAAAGAATAGATGAACGATAAAAATCAAGAGATTACCAAACTACTGACTTTCAAAATTAAGAAATTGAGAATCAGATAAATATAAGAAAGGAGTTTCCTTTTAAAATTGGTAAAAGTAAAAAACAAAAAAAGTTTATGCTTTGAATCACTTTTCTTCTATATTTAAAAAGAAAACATAAAAAGATAATAAAACAGTTTGGCACAGACGTAGTTAAACGTGCGTATATTTATAATTATCCAAATCAGTTTTCTCCAATTTTTTTCAATAACTGATGAAAACTGTCCATGATGTTAGAAACCACAATAATCGTGCTCATATTTTCAATTAGACCACAAATAATCCTCTTATAAAATTTTAAAGAAATCCGTCCTCTCCTTTTAGCGTAATGCCACAATACAAAAGACCAACAAATAAGGAAGCTGTTGACCTGATAGACTTTAACATTTTTCGTCTATAAGTTTTCTTACAGTAATCTTGTTATCTTATCTTGAACCTATATTTCAGTAAAACCTGAGAAGAGATAGTGATAAGGATTTCTAAAACGCAAAGACAAAATGAACTGATCCGAAGATTAAAATGACAAATAGCTGAGAAGAAGAAAAAACATACTTTGAATGTTTTACACATTTCTTTTTCCTGAACATCTTCCTTAGTAGCATTTTATATAAATCAAGTAGCTGGCTAATAATCATATTCTACGTTCGTATGATCAAGAAGATTATGAACGAATAACACGATGGTTATTTATCCATATTCAGTAATTTGCTTTCCAGAAATTCGTCTCAACTTTATTTAAGTGAAGGTTACTTAACCTGTATTTCCTTTCCTGCTCTTTTTTTTTATTATTTTATTTCTTTGCTTTTCTATTAGGAAATCCTTTTTGATTGCGGAAGTCATCTTTATTTCATCATTATTCTCCGGATCTTTCGTAAAACCCCATTCCGTTCTTTCCCAATAAAATCCAATTTCGACTTCTGGTAACGAAGCACACATCGATCTTTTAATGACGTTCCCTGCCGATGATCACTCGGTGACGGTGTCTTTAAACTTCATCAATACGTCTTCTGCTAATGATTCTCAATATTTCCTTTCCCCACCTCTCCTAATGAAAGTTGACGATAAAAATGGGGGTGGGATTTCTTCCTCGCCAGTCTCCATAAATCTTCAAGCGACGAAAGATACGTGGTCATAAAAATCAGAGGTAATTATAAGCGGACACATCTTATCGTGCTATCTTGATAAGAACAAGTTGGAGCAAATGGGGGATTAACAACCATAAGAGATAACCGAGTTCCAGGACTTCGCTTTATGGACATGCGTATTGTCCTATTGAATTATATCAGAAAATCCGTCGTAAATTCTCCTATTCCAAACCCCTTTGATATTTCCCCCATAAATCTTGCTTTTTGATTCATATGAAACAGAACGACGAGTGGAATTAAGATAGATGAAATTCTATGAAGGATTCTTGAAATCACTAAAATGAATTTTTATATTTTAATTTAGGAATCTGTTTTGGATTATAAGAATCATCAAACACTGAACCTATTTTTTTTTATCCAGTTTTTTTATTGCTAATGGTTCAAAACAAAATTGATAATGTTAGTGATGAAATGTAAAAAAAAAAAAAAAAAAAAAAAGGAAAAAAAAAATTTTTTTTAATAATTTTTAAAGTTGACCAATAAGTTCCCCCCCCAAAAAAAAATAATAAATAAATAAATAAATAAATGTTATCGAATACTTTTCGAAAGTTTTTGACTGACACAAATATTAACGTTTTTTAAAATTGTGCTGTTAATTTCATATGTCCTACGTATTCATTTAAAGAAAAAAAAACGAGAAAATGCATTCATCTGCTCTGACATTGTTAGCCTATTGGATGAATGTTATTTTTAATACAATGACATGGAACTGCAAGAAAAAATGTGAAATGTTGGGATTAAACGGACTTTTTAAAGAGTTTGTTTTTATTACTACTGTATTACAAACATTGAAAAGTTTCCAAGCCTATTCTTTTTATTTTTAATTCTTACCTATTTATGTATTTGATTTTGTTGAATAGTTTGTATTCTTTTCTAAATTTACTACCGCTCTTTACCCGAAGGAAATTTCAAATGTTGATCAAGGAGCTTAGAAGCGAATTAACTTCGTGCCCACTTTTTCGTAAATATTGATGATAGCTTCACCAAGTCGCCGTAATAGGAATTTCTCGGTAATAAAGAATGTCGATAATATGTTTGTTTTTCTCATTAAGCCATCTGAGCTGCATATTTCAGTAATGAAATTTGCATGAATATCTACATATTTTAAAGTTTCAAGCTCTTTGAAAATGGTGTCGTTTGCAACCAAAGCCAAGAATCGCTGCCTTAGGGAAAATGAAGTCTAATGAAATGTATAAAAATATTTGCTTCAGTCTCGACCGTATTCGCTCAGCTTTTGGGTTCTTGAAGTTTCTATGATGATTTTTCAGGAACTAAATCTATATTATTTCAATTTTACTATCAATAAAATGCATAAGCCGATGAAAGAGAAAATTATGAATTTAAATTGGTATAAGAATTTTTGAAGAAAATGTAGAATCAAAATAAATCTTTAATGTGTGTTAGCAGTTTTTTTTAAAGAACTTACAGACACTTACAGAACTTTCTTAAACTCGTCTATAACTTGGTGAATATAGGTTTAAATATAAGAATATCTGTTTCTTTACTTGAAAATCACTCTCGATTATTGTCTTGTATTGGGTCCTTCTAATTATTTTGCAGATTGTATAAGATTTTTAATTATTATTAAGAAAATAATTACTAAAGTAATAAGAAATCGAAAGAATAGAAAAATTAGGTTAATGATATGGGTTTAAAACAATTATTTAAAATTGCTACATTATATATGTAAAAAATTTATTCAAAAACTTTCGAACAAAATATTAAAATGCAAGCTGAAGAACAATTCAACAGTAGTAATAATAAGCTGTTAGTAAGAAATAATTGTAAAAGTTTCCAATGTAACTGTTTGGTTTTTTTTTTTTTTTTTTTTTTTTTTTTTGCAGTAATAATTAATTGAAAAAAAAATAACTACTATTAGACATGTATTGGAAGTAATTCATTGTTATTTTCAAAAAAGGTTTGAAAAAGCGGAATGATATAAATTCCGCGAAATATTATCAATATTAAAGGAAATATATCAATGAGATGTAGTTTTTTGCCTAACTTTAGGAGTACAAGATATGAAGTAACTACTATTAAACTTTCTCTGATCTAAATATCTGGTTTACAGCAGTTTGAGAATATGTGATTCCAGATGAAATGTCCCCGTTTGGTTTTGAATATTATTTCAAGTTAAGGAAAAGTTTGTTTCAATAAGTAAATAAATAAGTATAGGTTACTGACTAAAATATCCAGTAATATGTTTTCTGAGAAGTGAAATTGCATTTATTTGAAGGGATCGCAATTGATAGATTTATCTATCACTGAAGTCTTCATGACACAAGTCTGGCATAGAAATATGGGACGGTATGTAGTTATGAGAAATTATCGCTGTTAACAGGAAGTTGATATATGCTAGATTCAAACAACTTCTGCAAGCATCTGCTGAAACTTAAGTCTTTGAGCTACATTTGAAAATAACAAATAATAAAGAATTAAAGCATAAAAAAATCAATTACATCTGATGCTACTCCAATTCACTGAATTCCTATTGCAGGTCAGTAGCACTAGGTTTTCGATGAACAGCCAAAAAATTATCTTAAAGTTTGGGTTAGTTTTTTATGTATTTTCTCACTTTTTTTCTGATATCTTTACTGGAATTGTTTCTTGCCATTGTCTTGGTTTGATTCATTGGCGTTTGACTTTAGAGACGTCGTCTGCAATTTTTAATACGATTCGAAATAGAATTGATCAAAAGTCAACTTTAATTCTCGTTCGAGAGGGCGTTTTATTTAAGAAGAAGCAGAAGCTAATAAAATGACTCTCCACCTCCTCTCCCTTTGGCAGGACTTATCGATGAAGTTATATTCCTGACAGCCAGAGCAGATGGGAAATCTCAACCCCTGGACGTGGTGTTCTAATAAGGAACGTCAACTCGCACCATCCTATCCAATTACTCGAAATTCTTGTTCTTTTTCATTTTGCTCATCCTCTCCTCTCTTCTCTTCTCTATTGACTCTTCTCTTCTACCTGCCACTTTTCTCCTTACTTCTACTCTTTCCATCTGTCTTTTCTATTTTCCTCTTTTCTGACTTTCGTTTTATCTTGGACTATGTTCTCCGTATATTTATCGACTTTTAAATCTGGTTCCTTTGGGAAAACACTGCACAGATACACACTTGGCCACACAATGGCTTATTCTTTGTGCATTCTTTAAATCAGAAAATGAAGATCAGATTTCAGTTCATTTGCAGTTATCCTTACTATGTAAATATCTTTATTATCTTATGTTAAATAAAGAGGTCTATTCTCTCCTTTGTTTATTGTCAAACGAGATTATTTACAAAAATTTATGAAAAATGACGTTGTTTCGTTTTTCCTTCCTAAGTTAAGACACTATATAAGATCTACACATCTTACATAGTAAGATTGCTTCAGTCATTTTAAAGTATATGAAGTAATTGTAACTTAGCAGTATAAAGTTTGAAAATTGTTAAATATACTAAGGGTATTATAATGTGAGGGAAAAGAATCCCACTTTAAAATGCAATAAATAATAAAAAATATTTTTAAACAGTTCGTATTTTCTATCTTACTTGAAATTAAGATCTTCATACTATTTTAAGTAGTACCATGTTGTAACGTACATTTTTAGACGCCATTTCAATATTTGTACATTTTTCCCAGTTCGCGTTCGAAATTGTCACGGCTCAGCAAAGACTGAAAACAGAAAAAAGAAAAATTGACACTTACAATAAAAATGTTGCCAAGAATGTAAAGTTACTTGAAATTCTGTTGAAATAGCACATTTATTTGGCACCAAATGGGTCTATCTTCCTTCTCTCTCTTTCGCGTTTTGATACTTAAGAAATTTAAATGATCTGAGAAATTACCCCGAGATTAATAACCAATTTTAAATTTTTTGACATCTTAAAGAGAAGGGAATCTTAACAGTGTGTTAAACCTTAGCGAAATGTTTGCCATTTTTTATTAAAGTGAATTGCAATATCTTTAATATAGATCATGAATATAATTTTGTAAATGCCTTTATTTTGTGATCGATCACAATTTGCCTCTGAAACAGTTCTTGCTCACTGCGTAATTCGGCCCGTTCTAAAGAATGAGCAATCTGAACAACAGATACCAATAATTTAATTGTTTTTCTGAACCAGAATCACATCATAAAAGGAAAAGGAATATATTTCTACCAAATCCATTCAACCAAATCTCAGATTGATGTGAATCTGAAACATTCGCTGAAATTTGATATATATGGAATAATTTTATAGAAAAGTTCTTGTTACCTTACTTAATTTTCTTCAGTTAAATGTTTTAATTAACTAATAATTTAATATCACTAGTTGCATTAGCAGAGGCCAATTCTGATTTGATGGTTCTTTTTTTCGAAAAATGTTAGGCAAGTTTTAAATATTATTTTTAGATTGATTTAAATTTACTGGTTTTTCTTGGTTATAATTAATGTTCTTTTATTTCTTTTTTTTTTATAGGTGAGTAAAACAAAAAAGGAGAACATCCTTATTTCTTGCTTAACGTAAGTAATTAAAATGTTTATAATTTAACATGTAACAATCATGGCCAAAGAACGACTTTTTAGAAATGGTACATTCCTATTAAATTTCAATTTCATTATTGAAGTTGAAATAACATTTGATTTTTCGTTCTCTTTCTATAAAAACAGAAAGTGTCCTAATTTCAACAAGCTCTCCGTAACTTATAAAATTTAACAAAACATACTATTCTAAATATTGCCACATCACACACTTCTGCCATTGCTGAACGCAGCCTTGTGACGTTCGATCTTCGCCTACAATTGGAGCTGTCATGAAAGTACGATGGGTTGAAAAGCTGTCTTTTCAGGATTGTTTCATTCTCTGGAAAGAACGAAAGCCTGCACGGTCAAGAATGGATTGCGGATTTTGAGAACTGCGAACTTAGCAAATATACGAAAGGACTGACGGCTTGGCACAAAACAATCTATTATTTGTTCGGTTGTAAATAAACAAGAGTTTTTTCACACCATGATGTTCACCGACTGACTTGGATGGCTTTAGAGACCTCCAGTAGGAGCTTGATTCTTTGATTAATCTGTACGAATCGGGAGAAGAATTTCAGTTCTAAAACTGTTTTAGAACATATTAATAGACCCTACCATATTTCATTTCATGGGATAATGAAAATAAATATTATTTGTTTGGTGAAGTTACGATGGCTAAGATCAAAGGTTTTCCTATGGTTTGAATAAACTTATGTCTCCAATTTTGGCGTAAGAAAAAAAGTCGCATTGTAATATGCATATGTATAGCACTAAAATAGTTGACTTACCGACTTTTACTGCCGTTCTTGAGTTCAAAAAGAGATTTGCTACTCTTTGCTTTACGGCCATTTGTTCTATTGATTGAGTGCACTCAGTGAACACAATATTTGACGTTCTCTTGAAAATCAAATTTAGTGATTGCTAGTTTTTGCGAACCAATAAACTGGAAAAACAAAGTGGATTCCTGTCAGAAAGTAGACGACCGATGTAGTGGAACTTTTAGTATAAGTTTGTAATGGAACATCAATATTTATTTCAAAAGATTAAAAAGTTAAAGCCATAGATGGTTTTATAAATAGCTCGTCTGAAATAGTTTATTTTTTTAAAAAGTATAAGATTGCTAAACAAATATATCTTTTTATTAATTATGTTAAATTTATATTATGTTGGCAAAGCGACCAGCAAAAGCAATTGTGTGATTTAAAATTAGAAGCATGAAATAATATTTTAAAACTAGTTTATGAAAGTTTTACGAAATTGGCAATTTTCAGTATTCTGTCTTTTATTTAATAACAGAATTATTAATCGTTTTTCATGAAGAAAAGCGAGTGTTTTTGATTAAATTTGTGCGTTTATGATTCTAGAACATTTCTTAAAAAAAATAGATGAAATAGATTAGTATAATTACTGTCTTCCTCTATTGATCCTATGTAAATATAACTTGGAGAAACATAAGCGTTTAATAAAAATATTGATACTACTTAATGAACAGCTAAACATTAATTGTATGGTTGGAAGAGGAAGATTATCAAGATTCTATTTTTTCACAGTAGGCCATATTCAAGAATAAGACTACATGGGTCTTCAATGTTAGTTGAACAAATTATCAATTAATTATAAAGCTCATTCACTCCAAGCATTTAAACCAGTATGTTATGTATTGAATGTGGGTGGCAGAGAAGCCAAGCACTGCGACCGGAGGTCTATTGTACTATCCCACGGAAATGATGACAGATGGAGAGAAAAACTGAGAAAGGATAGTGGGAGAAGTGCAGTGGAAACGGGAGAACCCCGAGAAAACCTGTCATAGCTTGGATCGTCCACCATCACGAAACCCACATGAGAACCGAACCCGGTACTCGGAGGTGAGAAGCCGGTGTCGCAGCGACAACGCCAACCGCGCGATTTAAACCAGTAACAACTAGAAGATTCACCCAGGCAGGATAGATTCTTTAAGAAATGTTGAATGGAATGTCTTCGAATGAGGAAGTTATCTTTCAAAAACTGACTGAATATGCCCTGAGACACATACACGATATTTGGACAATAGTTCATTTACACGATATTTCGACAATAGTTCATTTACGAAACGCTGACAAAGCGACTTATCTACAGTTGAAATAATACAGAGTTTTACAGATGTAAACTTTGAGTACATCACTTCTTTAAGGGATCGTTTTACAATTTTGAGACCCATATTATGCAAGATCTAAAGATTAATGGGAAAGGTGTTTTTATGTGTAAAGTAAATCACTATGCTTAAAGAACGTCATTGAACGTTTCGTTATTCGAACATCTGAAACTATTGCTGTCCTTTAAACATATTAGTGTACTTTAATATTTGAAAGCGAATATTTATTCCAAAAGAAAGCTCCTATGGAGATTGCTACCCTGTAAGGTCTTTGTGCTATACTGCACAACACCGGGTTTACAATTCTTCGAGTTGAGACATTTCTGTAAAGTGTAACTCACTTTACATATTGATAGCTTATGTTATCCGGCCCCAACATGTTTGAATTCCCCCGTTATGTTCACAGAGAAAGCATTGGTCGTTCAGATTGTCCTGAACTCGATTCACTATGTAAATGTGTGATCCAACTGTAACCATTGGTGTTGTTTCGTAGGCAGTGTTTTGATTAACCATTGTTTTCTGAATCAATCTATATCAGTAAGTTCATCACCAAAACATGATGAAGACATTTTGGCAATTTGCTGCATTGTTCTTGATTAACTTGTGTGCAGTGTTGCATTTTTTTTTTTGCAGGAAACAGCACTTTGCTATCCTATTGCCTTTATTTATTTATTTATTTATTTTGACAAAATAATGTCAATCCTGGCGAAGCGGACCACTGCTTTTATTGTTTTTACAGTGTTTGAATAGCCCCAAACTAGAGTATTGAAATTTTGATATCAAATCACGATTGTTCCTGTATATTTCAAAGCAAAAATTATAGAAATATATTAATGTAAGTAAATCGCATAATCTTAATTGAATGTAATTTTCCCAGAGAAGTCAAATTTTTCATGAAAATAAAATTAAAGAAATTTAAAACCCAAAAAACGTGCATTACTTTTAGGTTTCTTTTGTCTTTTTGGCACATGTAAGTAACTGACACGCTGAATTCTTATGTTCAGTCGGAGACTGATTATTAGTTTTTGATACTTTGAAATAAAAGAAGAAAAAAAAAATCAAATGTTATAAATTAAGTAAGTTAATTGTAAATGTTTTTTCCCTTTTATTTGCTATATTTTCATGTCAAAACAACAAACAAGAAGTGTCAAAGAAGTGATAGTCTTCATAGGGAAACTATTTCCTTATTCTTTGATGTTTTCTCTCTAAACTGAAATTGGTGGTGTATGAGTAACGACAAAATTAAACAAAGGACCCGACGTCCATGGGTCATGTTCGCGCCTGCATTCGAGTTGTGCATCTTAGTTGTCTGCCTCATAAATTTTCCAAGAATCAGAAGTTTAATCTTCCTCGAAATTCACTTCACTCCTTGGCATGGATTAAGGAGCACAGTTGAGTGACAGAAACCTACACGGCCAGTAGTAAAGATAAATGGTTTAAGATGTCAGCGCAAACAAATGTGTTGGTGTTTTGTTGTACGAGCCCATCAATTGGCTGAGTATTTTCTTCGACCAGTCTCAAAGCCGTTTTTCGTCAGTTAAGTCTTTGAAAGGTCGCCATTTCCTTAATAAAGCATTTTGGATTCGGATACGTTATGTATTCTCAGAAAAGAATTCCTTTTTTTTTTTTCATTTCTAAGCAATTCATTCGCATCCTGCGTAAAAGTTTCCTAAACCATAGAACAAATTCTTTTGAAGTTGGATTTTACAATGTAACTGCTTCATTGTTTTGCTCTTGTCGGAAGAAATAAAAATGGCGATTAACGAAATACAGTATTTCGTGAAAATAAAAGTTTTTGAAGCCTTTATGGTCAAGTTTATCAAGATATGTTATCCAGGTACTGTTTCAAAACGTCATTCAAATCCAACCTTGATGGATCGACATTTACGAATATCTAATACAAGAACTAATAGTCTTATTATAAGAGTATAATGACTAGCAATCGCAAGACGAAAAATATCCTGATACAAGAGGGCCGACGTTATCTGTGGCATCATGATAAATTATATATGGCAGAAGTTATTACTGAAGAATATTAACTTCGCCAAATTACTTACTCGGACGTTTTCGATCTTGTACTGGTATCAACTTAAATTCCAGAAAAATAATATTTATAACCGATAATTTTGATGCGCGAAAGACAGTTTATTATCTACTTCCAATAGAAGTAAGGATATTGATTTTAATGCGTCTGATTGTCAGAAAAGCTTGATGTAAGATTCTGATTTTAGTTCTTTTTTTTTTCTTCTGACTTTCTTCTCAACCAAGCAAATGATGAACATTTCGGTGTGGTACCACGTTCTATTACGTAAGGTAGTGTGTTGGTGACTGGAAATTGGAACTTCATCGCCTTCAATTCTCTGAAGATCATGTATGCACCCAATAATTGTCATTGGCATTTCCATAAAAATATCGCAAGAGAAAACTCCATATTTTCGATTCTTTCTTTTGACTCTCTGTAATTCGTTCTTGATGGATTTTTTGGTCTCCTCTCACCACCTTCCATCTTTTCTTGCCTTTTTTTTTTCTATTCAAGAGTCCCCACCCACCCCTCTTTTTTTTTTTTTTTCCTTTTGGAGGCAAGAGGAAACTTGATTAAATTCCAAAAAGGCATTGGTTGATGGCTTTTGCTAGACTTAGTTGAGTCAGTTTCAATTTTTTGCTATCTTTTCATTATTTTAGAAATTTCACTTTGATGGTTTTTTTTTTGTTTTGTTTTTTCCTTTATCTATAATATTCGCTCATTGGAAATATTATTGACAATGTACGCTACTATCTTTGTTTTTAGGTTTTATTTTTCCTTTTCTAACGTCATCTTAATGTTATCCTCTTTAGAATTTTTGATGCAGTGTTTTCTCTGTTCGAAATGTTAAGTTAATTTTCTGCTTTACTTATTGTTTCTTTGTTTTGTGTGTGTGTGTGTGTTTTTTTTTTTCATTTAATTGGTTCTAAAATATTTCATCAGAGAATTATAGTGAAGTCAAAAATAGAAGAGTTTAGACTGTTGAATATATTCCTGATCTCGGCTATCAAATCAGTTTCTAAGGAATGAACATTGCTTTATTATGATTGTTTCCAACACTATCTTGAAATCTTAAATTGTTTTGTCCGCAGCGCTCGACCTCTATTCTTGTTTATATAGATGTTGTTGTCTTAAAAATATGTCGTTTGTGGCATTGTCCCATTCTGTTATTTTATTGCAAAGGCCTTTATGGAAACTACAAAAAATGATATTATTTCCAGTGGGACTTTATGTCTTTTTTTTTCTTTTCCTTTCGTGTTCAGTTTTCTCTACATAAAGGACAACTAGATCAGCTTCTGCATCTCTTTGGGTTTACCACTGAGATACTGCTTTATCTACTTCATCTTTGATTACAGAATGAAATGTAAATATGGACTAATAAATCAGTTTGCCGTGATGATTTGTTGGTTTAAGAGACGAATGAAAATTCAGTATGTCATCATTGAAAATTATGGGATTGGTGATATAAAGTATACTATTCTGTTGGAAACGTTTACAGTAATTTTCTTATTATAAAATTTAGTAGGTTTCGATGGGTATTTCCTGCTCCATTTTTATTAACTTAGAATTTTAAATTATCATAGTTAAATATCACTAACTTATTTAGAAACCTAAATATTAAGATTGTAAACTTACATTGTTGTAAGTTACGCTTTATGAAGTTTTCAATAGTCTTGTCTACCAAAGTCTGTGTTTTTTTGTTTTGTTTTTTTTAGTTTGTATTTTTTTTTTTGCTACTTGTTCGGCAGCCAAAGAGCACAATCTGCGGTTTTGGAATAAGCTTACTATTGTCCAAGCTATATTTTGCAATGTGGAGAATTACTGTCGCTTTTATTCAGTTTTTAGTATTAGCCTTAAATGAGAATAACAATATTTGGGCGCTTGTTTATGGGGTTTATCCAGGTTGGCTACAGGCAGCAACATGCACTACACCAAAGGTTTGGGGCAGAATGTCATGTTTCGCACTTGAACATGTACAATTAGAAGTGAAGTGGTAACGAATGATCTCGATACGATCGCTTGCAGCAACAATTCCTTAATTCAGCAAGAAGTAACCCGGATAACTTCCTGATCATGATCTCAGGAAGTGTAAGTTTTGACCAACCTTGGATAAAGAAACTATTTGGTAGGTCACACATAGGTAGACTCTAGAGTATTTTCAGTGAAGAAACGATTATTCATAAATCTTATAGTATCATCTTATACATTGAAACAGGGACTAAGTAATGTGTGGAGATAGGATTTGACCGGTTTTCTAAGCTTTCGAAGGATTCCGCCATGAGTTGAAGCATGTTACTGAAATCCGGAAAACCTCTTTCATAGTGTTTCAGGATACATCGATTTTCATAGTATCCAAAAAATAAGTCCCTCACCTTCATTTCATTGTCATACCTAAATAATACTTTCATATCATTGAACTTTGACTTTTGCTTTCGGCCTCTCTGAATCCTGACCGCTACGGAATGTCCCTTAGTCGTCCAGACTATCCTGAAGGACGCCACATAAACTCATCAAGGCGTATTCATTGTTAAATTGAAGTGCTTCACAATCCAAGGACTAAGAAAGTTTTTGTATTATTAAGACTTGACTGGCTGTTGATGTAATGTTTTCGTTTTAAATCAAAAAGATTGGCTTTCTCGGTGCTATGGAAATGGATTTAAATGCTAATGCCTGTCCACAATGGAACATACTTTCATCAATAGCACATCTTCCACAATTTTTGTTTTTCTTTGTTAGCATTGGAATCAGGATCTATGTAAGAGGTTGCTGTGTTCTCAAGCGAATAAATAGGAGCTGAAGGATTGATTGAGGAAGATCCTTTAATTTCTTATCTCTGAGCTATCGAAGATAGGCTACGAAGGAATTCACTTCCTAGTTTGCAAGTTCGAATCATGTCAAATAGCTTCACTTGCCTCGAGTTCTTCTGTCCGTTCGTGACACCCCTAAAGAAAGAGGCGGCAAATAAAAAGACTCCAAAAGAGAGTGGGACAGAACCAATCTACTTGGCCTTTTGTTCTTGATCAATGCAGTTGGCTTCGAAATGCAAAAGGGAGAAAGAGTGATCCTCCTCCACCCTCATCGCGATTGAAGTAGCCGAGCGGAAGGGAGCAAATTCGAGGATTGGAGTTCCGGAGGGAGGAGATCACTTGTCGAATTGTACTGAGGAGGAAGGGGTGGTTTGGGAGTTGAGAACTTTGGGGCAAATGATTGAATGACTCTTCCTTCTTCGTTTGTTGTGAGTTTTGGTTCAAACAACGTCATTCATCCAAGAAGAAATCCGGCCGAAGAAAAAGGATCTCTAAGTCGTGAATCTTTGGTGTGAAAAGAACTTCGATGGGAAGAAAGGGCGAGAACTAAAATATTTGACGCTGAAAAGTTTGTTGAATTTCTTTGGGGCCTAGGAGCGAAACAAATCTTAAAGTTTCTCCAATAGTTTAGTTTCAGTACTGGAAATTAACTGAAAATTAAGAAAATGTAGAAACCCCTTGTAGCAGTAAGCATATATTATTGCAGTTACAGTAAGTTATTTATTTCAGTAACTTTCAATTTTTTTTTTTTTTTGACTAACTGTAATAAGTTTTTAACATTCTAAATTTCTTTGTGAAATTTGTGTTTTCATCTTTTTTTGTACCCAAATCCAAATAGTAGTCTAATGCTGGTAAGAGATGTTTTTTTCAATAAAATAAATTCAATAAATTGTAATATGGACTTCAGTTATTTTATTATATTTTAAGATTTTGTTGGATTATAGGAACCAGAAGTATTAGATGAAGGTAATAATGACAGCACATAATACTTTCATAATCCAAGGTCGAGCCAGTAGTTAATATTAAAAATTGTTGATGCATACAGACGACCGGCATTTGGGAAATGAATAACCGGAAGAGTTACCTTAGCTTGGGTGGCTTTATTTCCTTCCTCAAATTATGCAAATACAAGTAATATATTGGTAGGATAATATACCGCCTGTGAGTAAGTTTTATGAATAAGCTAAAAGATATCATCAGTCCAAAAAAAAATATTAAGTAAATTTATAGAACCATTATGGATTAAATCATCTAATCATACACTGGAAACTGATTTCCCTTTGCTCTGCATTGCACTACTACTTTATTAACATCTTAAATTAACTTTTCATTCACAGGAATATCAATAGTTTATCAATCAGCGTTTAGTCTTAAGTGATATTAATCTCAGGTCATTTATTTGAGTCATTGATATGGAAAACTGAAGCTGATGAGTACTTGAAAGCTAGAAAAGAAAATCACACGTCGCTGAGAACGGTTTGGACTTTTAATCATTATCAGATTTAAGATTAGGAAAGGATAAATTTCATATTAACTCAGTTCAGCAAAAGAATTATAAAAAAAAATGTTTTTTCTTACTTGTAAATAATACAGCGCAGTATTCAGGAAAATTACTTCATTGGCAGCAATAAATCGTTATTCACGAAAGTTTCGGTTAATTATCTATTAAATAATAATAATAAAAAAATATAATGTAGTTAGATTTGTACTAAATATACTTAAGATTTTTAGCAGAAGTAAGTTGAAAGAACGAATAATTTAATTACTTTCGTTTAATAGTTTTATGATTTCTTTTATTGAAAATTAAAGTTGATTTTGTAACGGAGTGTGCAGTGGGAGAACTGTTTGATTCTTTGGGGGATAAAGGAGAGAGTTTCCGTTTGGGGGACAGTGGATGATGCATGTTCAGTGGTCAGTAGCGAACGAAGTATTGCCTATCTGTCATGGGAAGATCAATGCCTTACCTACAGGGTTATCATCAATCAGGGTCGGCTAAGGGTGCCACTTTCCTCCGGGGCATCTACACCAGGATGCGGGGGTGTTATCAATACACGAAAATCGCAGGGGAAAAAATATGGCCTTCATAAATGAGCTGTTCCGTGGGGGGAAAAAAAATTGCGGTTAATGTATTATATTTGAGCAACGAGCAACTGGCAGGATTAGAGTCCGAGATAGGAAAGGGTTATTTCTAACTGTTCGATGAAATGTCATACTTAAAGTCGAATGATTGAGCAAAAATCAGAGCATTAGAATTCTTCCTTTCTGAAAGTTTTATTTGACAGTCACTGCGGACTTATTTTTGTTGAAGTGTATCTTCCTTTTCGTTTCTACGTAAAGATAATATTGTACAAAGACTATACAAAGTCTTCATTTTCATCTTTCGTGAAAAGTTTTAAGCTCTTCGATGACGCAGCTTTTTTTCCCCATTCCTAACAAGATGTCTTTTTGAAGCCAAAACGAACATAAAGTAAACACTGCCAATAGACTGGTTAAACTGGGCACAGGAAAGGCGTTGAACCTTAACGTCGAGATCTTATGAAATATCAGAATCACTTAGCCGCCAAATGGCTACCTTGATAGAGAGATATTGTACGGTTGAGCGCGGCTAGCCGCTGGTTCCACTTACAATAGCTTCACTTCTGAGCAGACTTAAAATTATGATATGCTTTACTAGTGTTGTCAGAAATAATTGGTCATTCAACAAAGCGTATCAAGATCTCGAAATATCAGGCGAGACAGAAATAACTAATACAGTAAAAATTGTAGTAAACTACAAATGTAGTTTTTAACATTTACAAATTGAACGGAAAACAATAGTTCCTTCAGCTTAGCAAAGCTTAATTCTAATATATTTAGTATAGAATTTTATTTACCCTTTTTTTATTCAATAAAAATCCCTGGTTAAATTAAAAGAATAAGTAACCAATATAGGGGAAACAATTGCACATATATATTCGGCATTTATTTAAATTCTATGAAAATAATAGAACCAGTAATGTTTATAAAATTTCAGTTTACTAAATTGAAATAACTCTGAACCAATTTGTACCTTTAAATAGTTTGAATGCATTTAACTTACTAATAAAATTATTGAAAATGTATTAAACAGAATGTTTTGAGGGATATTTTTATTCTTCTTTACTCTGTTAATCAAATTGCTCCGATTTTATTTTACTGCAATATAAAGGTTCCCCAAAGTCGTAGGTTCTATTGTCCTTTAGGGTGCAGTCTTCTGAAAAGTGTGCGAATGTACAGCAATAAATTGGATTTCCACACTATGATTAATTCCTTCTAAAAATGCGCATTTAAAAATGGTACATTCTCTTGTGACCTGCCAATACCCTCCCTGTACCCACTGTCCCTTCTGCAACGTCTATTCCACCCGGTGAGAAATTGAAAAGCGGTGGCCTGCCACCGAAGCCTGCACCCAGTCCGATAAGCCATACCAACGCTTATGATTTAATGCATTGCTTCTCTGTATTCCAACATCATCACCTTTCCGACTACCCACGCCTTTCATGCGAAGAGGCAGTGCGAGCTGTTAGTCTTCTGTCACCACAAGAAAGCGACACACTTGGCATCGTAGGTTCACTGCAACGCCCACCGTCATTTCTGAATCAGCAAAATGGCATCTGCAATCTGGTAACTACCATAGATTGGTGTTTTCTCTGCAGCGAATTTTATGGGAATGTTTTAATAATTAAATAAGTCGTTGGATCTCTCACCTCCTCTGCTTTAATGAGAAAAGAAATTTGTATAAAAAAAATACTACATATCCTTTGTGATTTATATCTATGAAATACACCTATATTCTGTATAAAACTCTTATTTCTGTAGAACGTTTATTTTAGATTTATTATTTCTCTTTCCTTAATTCCGATTTAATTTTCCTTTGCTGTGTGTTTGGAAAATTGTTTTTCAGAACTTCCAGTTAGTCTGTTAAATCAAAAAAAAAAAAAAAAAATTTTAGTCTTTTAATTTAAAAAAAGTTTGCAGAATATCTTATTAATATTTCACTAGCAGTCAAAATAGTCCAGTACCCAATACAACGTATAGGCTACACCTACTTAATTTCAGCATAAAACCAACACTGTCACTATAACAAATTTTCAACGATCAGCCAGGAACAAAAGTCTCAGGAATCATTTTTACCGTAATATTTTAAGCAAACGTGCGAAAAATTCGAATTATCCACGATTTTTAACATTATTTTAATATAGAATTCTAGGGACCGAGCAAAAAATTCGAATTATCCAGAATTTCGAATTAAACAAGTTCGAATTATCCAAGTTTGACTGTAGTAATATAGTAAACGAATACATACATTCTTAATAAAGTAATATTAAATTTGTGCTTCGCTGACACGTTGGAAACGAATGGATTTACATTCTGTATTAACTTCATAAATCACACTATTAACTTCCCATTTGCTGCATTACTTTGCCCGCGAACTACCTGTAACTTCGTGTGTTTGCAGGTAAGAGGTGACGTCTTTGGGTCACCAAATGGCACAGTTTCCTGAATGGTGGTAACTAAGGTTAACAGCAGAATCGAAGAGACTTAAAAGGACGTCCAAGAATTACCTCATTTAAACATGATTTATATCTGCGTCTAACAGCACGACGCAACCTTTTATTATTGTCCACCAAATTCACAAGCAGGTTAGTTCAGTACCTGAAACCTATAGCTAAAAGATTTCATAAGTGGGTTTATAGACCACAACAGAGAAAATAGTGTTTCTCCAAGAACCAAATACTGAAATTCACATTAAAAAAAAATTCACACTAAAAGACAAAACAAATAATTCATTTATCAACTTTGTGTCAAGTAGTTTCCACCTGTTTTTTTTAACAATACAACAGAATATGGATTGGAGTAGGGCCACTTGCTCTTATTTACTGGTGGGTAAAAATGTCTTTCTGTACTAACTTACACTTTTGAAACGAGGAAATAATAAGGTTACGAAACTTCCTTCGAACCTTTCGGTTTCTGGACAGTTCATCGAGCTGCTTCTATTGGCGGTCTGTTGAAAGACGTTTGACCTTTTCATTGATGGATCGCCATCGAGTTTGTAAGACATTATTAGACATTGGATTAGAAAGAACACATTACATGAAGATTTGAAAGAAAAAAAAAAACAGTATAGGATGAGATTCACAGATAAACGTTTCCAGTAGCATTCCTTACATTGTATTATTGCTAGCCAATCTAACATTATTGCTAATGTTTGCTGGTAAAACATCATGAACATAAATAAATCTACTGGATTTTACCTTCGATTACTGTTTTGAATCGAAAGAAAAAAAACTGAGATATAATTTATTTTCTGTGGATTGAAATTGATAGAAAAATCATCATAAATTATGATATTCTAAAAATCATCACATACTACTTTCAGTAACAGGTGAATTTCTCTACATATCACCATTGCCAATACGATTGGTTTGCATCGGAACATAAGCGTACCAGTTAATTTTACTTTTATGGCCTTTTTGTGTTTTTTAATGAAATTGTCGGTTTTCAAAAAAAAATTTAATGGCAACTTATACGTCTGTTGAATACAGTTAAAATACTGTTTTACAAATTACGGTATTCAAAAAAATAATGAATTCATCTTATCTATCTATTCATTTAGCTTTACATTTCCAAAATTACCATCAATTTTTTTTTAATTTCCTCGCTTTTACATGTTTCCCGCACTTCCTTTAGTTATTATTTATCCAATCATTCCTGTATTGTTGTTTCATCATCGTCTTCTTCCAATCTAATCCCCTCCGCCACTTCTTTCCGCCGATGATAGTCTCGCAATGCCTCTCCCTTAACATACACCGACGAGTGGGAGTCGCAGATAGGCTTATCATAGACGGACACCTCCTTTACATGGCGACACCGAATCAATTCACTCCATTCATCACACCGCATTCGGGTGCTTTTGTGAAAATTTTCCTTTTGTACGAGATGCATCATTGGACTGCATTCTTAAAGCTCATTTTTCGCTCTTTAGTGCTTGCATTTCCTCTTTATTCTCAGATAAGAATTTAATTGAAGTTCTTTTCAGATAGCCGTATGCAAATCAGCTTATCGCTGAGCTTGAATATAAAGAATTTCGGGGGAAAATAATAGAAGTATTGATCAACATGCCATCCGAAAGCCACTAACTCATCCCTAGCTTTTTCTTATTGTTAGATAAACGAGCGTCTTTATTTTCTAATCTTTCTAACAATTGGGAAAGAAGAACCATATAGGACTCATTATATCATTATTGTGAATATAGGAAATAACTTATTATAATACAGTTTAAAACTCCTTGTAAAGGTTAATTCCTTAAAGTATTCTAATACTTATTATTAAAAAAGTAATTTAGGAATAATTGCAGTGCGAGTCCGAGAGCAATTAGCATCCGTAAAGTAGTTGGAATGGATTGGACAAGACCTAATAACAAAAGAAACGAACATAGGTCAGCAAGGAAGAAGTCTAAACTAGTTTCTTTGGAATCAAGGAAACTTGGTCTATTTGAGATCAAATAAAACGTTTCCTTATATGAAAAATGAAATGAAAAATATATAAATTTGATTTATCCCCAGTGAATAGGAAGTGGTTAAAATTATAATGAAGACGATACTATTAAATAAAGGATCATTTTAATAAGGTTTGTGTTTCTGTAGGTTTATCTGCTTTCATATGGCAAATCTACGAAATTTCCGTATTTCTGTTAGCCTAGCTATTTGTAAAGACTAACACTTTAAGTACAGAGCGGTAATAATAAATATAAAGTTGTACTGTTATACCTCAGATCTCTGTTAGAATTTCATTCCACTGGAGTGTGATTTTTATTTATAAGAATATTTGCCTGCTTGGATATTAAAACAGTGTCTTTACATGAGACTGCGCATTTTATGCAATTATTGGCATTAGAGATAAGCCATTCTTCACTTTTTATTAATCACGTTAGATCTGCTCTGCAAAGCATGTATGAATTTAATTTACTAAACTTCAGCAGCACAGCAGGTTATCATCTCCAGCTTTTCGGTTAAACAGAAGTTGAAAAGTTTAGGTTAGCCTGTTTGTCCATTCGAGAAGCTCTGTATGACATCCTTTATAAGCCAGTGTGTCCGCTTTCACTTTCTTAATATATTTGCCGATGTCTGGAGGTGGCAGGTCGTCAGTGGAGCGATCTTTGCAGATTAATTAAACCAATCAATTCCCTACGCCTTTCTAGATTAACCGGTTGCGAGGCAACGCAGAGAATTAATTGAGAACCGGCGAATTCTGAAACTAACTGTTTTGTTTTTGTTTTACTTTTCTTCTTTAATAGTGTTTTCACTATTTTCAGGTGAAAAGTTTTCTTAGCAGTGTAGAAAATACTTTTACTGATATGTATAAAACTGTTTAATTATAAAAAGGTTTAATTACAAAAGACAGATTTAAAGTAAAATTCTCACTTCTAGAATGTAATTTATTTTCATTACGGATGTATTTATTAACCAGAGAAATTAGAAATATATTCCTTTATTAATTTCTAAGGATTTTCACTCATAAATAATGAATGATTTTATTGTTCTTGTAAAGTAATATTAAAATATTAAAGTAATATTGATCATTACAAATTACTGTCAATTTCTTTTCAATGGCAGTTAGTTTAATGAGCCATAATCCACTGCCCCATCGCATTTTGACTTGGGGTTTTGCTCTTAATCCCCTGAAAATGGATTGCAGCTGGGAAAAAAAAAAGAAGAACAAAGGTAGAAGTTTCGAGAATTCCATTTAGGTGCATTCTTTTTTTAATCCTGTTGTCGAACCGAACCATCCATAGCCAATCGATACTAGTGTATCTCTCTGGTATTTTCTATAAGATTCCTGATATCTTTATGGTAGTTCTTCCAATTCACTGCACCTGGTATTTAAACTTAGGTTTACAAAAAAGTCTCATATCTTTCGTAGTTTTTCTGCAGGAATATCTGTATATCACAACATAACCTATTGACATTATAAAAGTTGCCGTGCTGGCGTGGTCGTGCGGTCTCGGCGGCGGCCAGCCGTGGCGTCCAGTGCGCCAGTTCCTGGGTTCGAATCCCGGCAAGGGCATGGCTGTTTCAATTTCCTTTCCTGTGTTGTCCAGCCTCTTCTTCACTTTCTCTCTGGTCGGACGTCATTCCTTAATGGCGTCCTGGGGGAAGGCAACGGGAAACCACCCCCAGTATCTGTTCCCTAGTATATCTACGGCTTCTCCTAGGGGTTCGCCCTTCGGAGGTCACTAGGTTCCGTAGACCGCGTAACTTCGTATATACACGAAGATCGCACATCATGATGATTATAAAAGTTATGACATCTGAACTCGTTCATTATCTACATTGCACACCTCCTCGGCATCTAATGAATTAAAAAATTCTAAAAATCAATTAAAAATTTTAAAAAAAGCTAGCGAGTTAAGCTAAATAAAAATACGATAGTATTGTGATGAAAAACATAGATAATAATTTGAGCTTAAAATCTATTCCGAATAAAATATATATTTAAAAACTAAGAATTCAGCTGTCACTTGAAGATATACACAAGCACAATTTGATCAAATAAGCCTACCTTTACATCGATATATTACAGAACGCAGCTGAATACTGTGTTCTTACACATCTTTCTGTTAAAAATTATGACAATTGTGGCTTAATGTGAACACTATTCATTTCCAGTTTTATCCTTAAGATAAACGTAATTTCAGATACTATCTAGCAACACAAATAAAAACTCAGATTTCTATTGCCAGATATGTTTTTATAATAATCTTATCACTACATTAATTTTAAATTGTTAGTTTTAAATTGAAACGGGAGAAATTAAGGTGAATTTATAAAGCAGATTCCTTCGAAATAAAACAGTAATTCGTGTTTTGATATCTAACTAAAAATTAATATAAAGAATTAATCAGAAGATTCTAATATTTACTATCTCAAAATCAATGAACTAAACTTCTCTCTTTCTACTATTTTTCATCTGTCTGACGAATTTCACCTCCAAATTTTTATCATTTGTTAAGCTATTCTCATTTCAAATTAGAATTTATGTCTTCCTCACTGAACAGTAAAATCAAATTAGCTAATGATCAAATGGTCTGTGATTCCATTTATTCTCCACTTAAGATCCTTTCTTAATAGCAATCGCATTGATACCAGTAATTTTTTCCTTCGCTAAAACTCGAGTTGATTAAATAATCGCTGGTTCTCTTTGATTTTGGATGCTTTCAGGTTGTCTTTAGCATTGTTTGTTTCATTATTATTTTATTAATTGTTAAATATCTTTTAATAAACTGTTGCACATAAATACATTTGTACCAATGATTTAATATATTCTTACGTTTTGCATCAACGAAACTGTGATACATTCTACGTAATGCACTTTATCTTCTATGTAAAGTACTATAGATGGTAATACGACACTTTCCGTGTTCGCTGATAAATAATTACATTTTAATAATTACGGTTTTTATTTTAGAAATGAAATGTTAGAAAAGACGATCTCTGTTTACTTAAAAAAATGTAATTAGGTTGTGTAATTACATTGGGGTATTCATTTAGTTACTTGAGCCTTACCTCCTGTGCTGCCGAGCCTCTGATGAGGATAAAGGCTTTATATTCATATAAAAATAATTTTATTAATCATTATTATTATTTGATTTTTAAGAAGATTTTTGTAATACAGAGCTATGGAAAGTTCTTCAAAACTTAAAAGAAAAAAAAAAAAAAACCTCTAACCCCCAACTTTCGCTTTCGAGTTACAAAACACAAGTCATCTCGAGGTTTTAGTATATTTTCATATGTTTTCAATAACTGTTCTTTTTTGTATGTTCTTCTCTTGGCATCAGACTTGGGAACTTATGTCCGTACCTTTCTTTTCTGCTGCTCTCGTTCTAATCTCACGAGTCTCTCCATGAATATTGATTGCAGTCGCCAGTGGCAGCTGTGCAACCCTCGCCCCATACCACCTCTCCTCTACTACAAAAGAAGCCCCGGACCGTGATTGCTTGTAATCCCGCCTTTCATAATAAAGGCTGCGGCCATATTGGAAGGACGTTCAAAGAATGGAACAGCACTACAAGTGGGAGATTATTTGCGCCTACCTCGCAGATCCCCTAATGATGGTCGTGCATTACATCATTTAAGATGACTGGAATAATGTAGTATTAACAGTTGGAATCATACAGTTTTAGCAGTAATAATCTAGTCTTGAGGCTGAAAACGGTACGGTAGTAAGCTGGCAACATTGAAAAATATAATTGAAAAATTCAACTATATTTTTTCAGATATAAAACTTTAAAATAACTTTGTTACTGTTAAATCATTCTAAATCGGTTTGATTCGCCAAAATTTCTTTCAAACGTCAGATCATTGATTCTTGGAAGCTTGGAAATAGATGATTAACTATCTGGTAAGTTGTATATATGTGAGGAAGATGTTGTGTGAAATCCCATTGAAGCCTTTTCATTTGTTGCTGTCAAGTAATTTTATTTGATGGATTACATTGCAATCATCTTTGTAGCCTTGGATTCTGCAGAATGACCAAACAAAACATTTTGTAAAATGAGAAACAGTTCAGTTCTTAATTGATTTAGGAACAGAGAAACAAAATTATTCTTCTAAAACAAAATGTATACAATAATCTAAATATAAATATTCTGTATTCACAATTTGCTTGTTAATTTCCTGTAAAAGAAAGCTTACTCACATCTTATAGTATATTTATTTTTCTAAGTTTTTGTTAAGTCATTTTGTTTTCTTAGTGAACTGGTTAGAAGTTCACTGAAAGCTGCAAAGCAATAAACGCTATCACGAAAATCTTGGAAATCTTAAGCTATTATTATTATATGGGAGTTCCGTTGTTATTTCAGTAAAAGAACTGTTTCTACATGTATTTAGATTTTTTTCACTTGCGCTTCTCATATCTAGTCATTTCTGAGATGACTGTATTAAAGACTAGCTTCATAAAATTCGAAACCATCACAGTTTCCCATCCAAGTCT
This sequence comes from Thereuonema tuberculata, assembly GCA_023159025.1. Taxonomy (NCBI): domain Eukaryota; kingdom Metazoa; phylum Arthropoda; class Chilopoda; order Scutigeromorpha; family Scutigeridae; genus Thereuonema; species Thereuonema tuberculata. The sequence continues at coordinate 73,662,927 of JAFIDM010009631.1, read as the reverse complement.
TTTTCTTCATTAGTCCGATAATTCGTTCCGCAATCCATGCGTTATGAAGATTTAAAATGAAAATTTTTATGGTGAAGAATTGCCTTGTTGCACTTTAATTACTCAGGCTTCGTTGACGGAGAGAGGGGAAGAAAAAAGAAGTTAAAAAAAGAAAAGCTTGATCGATTAATTTGTTCTGATTTCTAATTGGTTCCTGTTTTCCACGTTGGCCCTATCGAGTAGAACAGCTAACGAACCCATATCCCCGTGCCTGAATTTAACTTAGCTCGACTAATCAGCACAGCGGTGAGCCTTCCACAATTAGTCTGTGTGCTTATTCTGGCTGCAAAGGTTGAATGTTAGAAGCACTACATTATGCACTCAGCAAGCTTCTGCTGTGGCATCTTTTTAACCCATCTTTCTCCCTCATGGAACTTGACACATTGCAACTTGATAAGAATGTTCTTCGCATTTCCGTTGATAAACCAATTGCTAAAAGCAGTTCATTTTTAATGTGGTTCAGCATCTGAAATGGTGGTTCAGATCAATTAGCTCAAATGACTGAATAACAATGAGGCCGAGAAATTGATTT
>JAFIDM010009631.1:73605694-73662346 GCA_023159025.1 Thereuonema tuberculata | reverse complement strand
CAATTAGCTCAAATGACTGAATAACAATGAGGCCGAGAAATTGATTTTTTTTTTGCCCCCCCCCCCCCCCCCTTGCATTTCATTAGCAGAAAGACAGCCTGGCGCTACTACTAAAGTCTTGATAGCAATTTTGGCTCCTTCTACTGTGTTTTCGGTAGACATTGCATTTATTAAAACCAAGACAATAAAATTCTACATATTTTGTTTGCACTTCATTTCTAAATCATTATTATGAATATTCAGTACAGCATTTTTTTTTTAATATAGCTTTTTCACACAGCTAAATCTTTGCAGGAACTTTGTAACAAAAACTATTATAAATAAACAAATTAGATTTAGAAATCAATTGGACAGAATTTGAAATTTTTAGATTTTTTTACTACTGTAAGTCTAATTTCCTTGCTTGCATTTAAACCTAAGATTCTGTGTGGATTCTCTTTTATTTCAACAATGCAATTTTGTTTTTGAATGTGTCTAGCATCAGTTTTATGGTTAGATGTTGTGTTTTAAAACAGTAATGATACTAGAAAAAGAATTTGCAAAGATAACCTTTATAAATAAAATTAGTCCCTTTTAATTATGATCAAGAAAGGTTAAAAAAATCATGTTTATTTCTTAAGTACAGTAGTGGCAATTTCAGTTAGAAGTCTTTCCGTACTAGAAATAAAAATACTGATTTCTGATTCGCAATAGAAGGCAGATATAGAAGACTAAATGACCTAAATAGGAAACTAAATGACCTGTAATATTATTTAGACATTTGCCGCCCTAATGATATTCAGTATTTAAGTGCTTTATAAAAATTAAATGATGAAATTCATCGGCAGATTCAAAAAAAATTCACTTAAACTTTTGTACAATCTGGATAAACTTCAGAGCATAAAAAAGTACATTTGTGATAGTCATTTTTTTTTTCAGTATACATCTACGTTGGTCTCAGTTAATTAAAAAAAAAAAAAGCTCACGTCCAGTTCAGATACGATACGAATGTTCAGATACGACAGCTCTATTGCAAGCTGCTTGCTTTAATTACCTAGCTGATTTCACACACCTTCCTAATTTCTTAAATAAGGTCTCCAGGTCTACTTATATCGCAGTATTTTATTATTGGAATAATCGATAATGTTAAGATAAATCACCTAATATACATTTCTTTCAACTTCGTGAATTAAGATTTAATGAATGCTATTTTTTATTGTCTTTCTTTGTTATAGCTTGTTATTAGTATCGTTGCTCGTTCCCTCTTCTTTCTCTTCTTCCTTATCATTTCCCATTATTGCTTGGTGATCCTTCTAAGCAGCAAAGGAAAAGCTCCTCATAGTACGTGGACGAAGAAAATGAATTATGCAAGCTCCCTCTATTGATGACGGCGGAACTTCATCTACTACGCCTGCTATGGCAAAAGCCCTTTAAGCTGATTTACAAAGACATGTTGGACGAGGATTCATTTCTTAACGGTTTAAGTATAATGATTGAATGTTGGTTCTTAATTCCTAACCATGTTGATTATTTATTTCAAGGCATTTGTAGTATCACATACGATATAAAAAACGCTTTTCTTTTTTTTTATAATCAAGAGTTATGTTTGCGTTGAATCTTAGATATAATAAATATACACGAAAATGTAAGGAAATCGATAATTTAAGAAAGATTTTGTAGAATGAAGATTTAGATCGGATCTGAAGCATTCTTTGAGTTCCTCATTAAGGAAGCAGCAAAACATTGATAAAAACAATTGAAAAAATTACAGCATATTAAAAATATATTGGATTTGTTACATATATATTGCAATATTAAAAATGTCGAAAGAGAAACCTTAACAACAAAATCTTAAAGTGATTTTCGCAGTAGCCGTAGTATTTGTAGGTTTCCAGCAATTTTTAAAATTCCATTTTTAAAAAAAGGTTTTCAGATGGAACTGAATTTGAAAAATTGAAATATGTATGCTGATTTTGGCTTGACCTTCAAGAACTGGAGCTAAGACTATGGTCTTCTTAATGGCCAAGAAATATTACGGCCTCTTTCAATTCATCAGTGTAGGAAGCTAGTTGAGATAATCGACCTTTCGATCTTGAATAAAAGGTTCAATTTTTTTATGTATGAGCTAGTTCTATTCTATTATCTCATGATTGTCTTGCAAATGCTTTAGAGTTGTAGAGGTATTTTCTGGTATCAATTTCTGCAGTTATGTCAATTTATTCGTCGTTTCTCATTTTATGTATTTTCTAAAATTATATTTTTTTGTCGAAATTCTTTTTGTAAATTCAGTTTTTAGATATGACATAGATAAGTTTTTGTGTGGGCTTCTTGTAAAATTCGTGAAGTAGTTCAAAAATTACGATAGATTTGCGTGATGATATCATGCAATAATAAATTTGTCTCGAGAAAAATTCGTTATGTTGTGGATAGAATATAAGCAACGACCATATCTAAATCTCCAAACTTATTATTGCCAAACAATCCTTGTTGGAAACGAATTGTTGTTTGCATTACGCAACTATTTCTTTTAGTTTAAAAATTGTCTTAAATAGCTACTTTTTGAGATTGTTTTCCCTAAGGAAAATAACCATAGTATGGATTGTTCTTTTGTAGGTCCTAAGGTTTTTTTTTAATTGAATGATCACGGAATAATCTGCCAATTCAAGCATTGTAGTCGGTTTGAGTTTAATAAAACTTACGCGTTGCCCCCAAAAAAAACTGTATTCTTTAATTGGTAAAAAATTATGTGGTAAAGTGTTTTCTTAATTATCTTGATATAAAAAAGATATGTTTCAGTCTTTATATGTTCTAGTCTTAATTCTGTCTTGATAGAATTCCCAAAGCTAATCATAAATCATACATTATTGAAAAAGGTCTTTGGAAAAGGGAGCATAGCTTCCACTACAGTTGGCATTGCTGCTTATGATGCAGCTTTGATCTAAATATTGGAATGTGTTTCTCGGATACCTGTTGCAGGAAAATGTCATTAGATGAGTTTTATCTCAAAGTTCACAGCGTTGGTTCTATACAATTCGCACGGTTTCACATTCACAAAAAGAATTCCCCTTTCTTCCTCTTTTCCTCTCTATTCATCCCTCCCTTCATTCCCCTTCCGCTTCTCTCTTCTCTTTTGCGTTCGGTGACCACTGAACCGTATAACAAGGACATTAGCTCTGTATCGAATCGACTCATGCGAAAGCCATTGAGATGTGAGTTCCCGTCGCTCGCCCCATATTTCTCTATCGCTCTCTTGCTCTCTCTTTCTCTCTCCTGAGGGTTGTATTCTAATTAAAATGCCCATGTGAAATAGCGGTCACATTCTCTACCACCACCTGATATCGAAAGATTCGCTGAGTCTCATAAGGAAAGTTGTCTCCTATGTGGTGACCGGATTCGCATGAAATACACTTTTATATAAAAAGTGGGAAAACAGCTTCCTGAAACCTTTTCCTCAGTAAGTCAACAGTTAACCCGCATCGCCTACATAGATTCAACAGTCCCAGAGCCCGTCATGTCATTTACCCGCATATTATTCTCCAGTAGTCAATAGTATGTCTTGTGACGTTGAGATGTCATAGCACAACTTCAGAGACTGTTTAGAAGAATGTACATTGTTTGCTACATTATTATCACTTCATTTCTTGCTAGTGATGTCAGCATTTTTTGTTAAGGTAAAAATACGGAGGAAAAGTAACTTTTTTTATAGAATTAGTTGAAGGTATTTTTAAAGCTGAATTGATAGAAGGTGTTACTCATTATAAACATCCTACTAATTTTGGTACATAATGAACCCATAGATGAGGAATAGAATCCAAAAACCATATTCTCAACTCCAGTTAATAAATAATTATCTGGACATGAAAATATATGGTAGATTTTGAAGTAGATTAAGTAGAAAAGAACGAAATGTAAATTATGATTTTAACTTCAGTCGAAACAGTTCATATTATCATTGAATCTTTTTCTATAGATATTGGTTTTCTAATTATTCTTTGAAGGAGTATACTGTCTATTTGTCGAATTCTTAATCTTGCAATTTAAGATGACGTGGAGTGAATTGCCAAATGCCATTATGCCGGCTGATAATTGTGTAAGCAATCAATTATTCCATTAGGTCCCGCACGCCAGGAATAATTCTGGACCTTCAGTTCAATACTTTTTCTTTGAATCAAACTAACATTTCGCAGTGAACTAAATTTGTAAATTTCAGTGGGACAACTGCATCTGCTAAAGAATTATAAATTTCTATTATTTGTGATAAGAATTTGACAGACGTAGTGAAGAAAAACGAAAAAAAAAATCTAAATGACTTACGCGCTCATTCCTATTTTTAATATTCCCTATTACTTGAAACATGTTCGTAGAGATTTATTACAAAAAAAAATGAAATTTTCAGAAAAAACGTGGTCATCAAATGATATTTTTGCATTTTGATGTTCATTAATATATTACATGATTATTGCATTTTGATGTTCATTAATATATTACATGATTACATTTCTTGTTGCAATATAAAATGTAACTTAAAGCCACCTACATAGATTTATGAAACTTAAGAATTCGTTGTCGAAATCCAAAAGTTAAGCCAAGCATTTTTCTAACTTAAAACCGTCGATGTATTCCCGAGGCACCATTCCCTATAATGTACTCTGTCCTTCTAACACACTACGATTTTTGTACCAATCTCTGTAAACAATTAGGACAGTATGTAATTCTGCAAGTAAACAATTAAGGCCCTTAAAAGCTCACTTGATATTTTATTGATTGAAGTTCGGCCTTAAGTGCACCAAAACAATTGATTAAACGATATCGTTTGAAGTCAAAAGCCAAAGTTAAAGAAAGTTTGAGCTAACTGGAACTTTGATATAAATGAAAATGAAGTCTTAATTATCTCCAACACTGAAGCTGAACTGTTTGATATGCCGAACTCCTTGGACATTTCAAATAATAATTTTGGTTTTCCTAAGTTGTGAGGCCATTAGAACTCATTGCTCTCTACTTTATGGACAAGAATTCTTTTAATTACATAGTTTTTATGTGCATACAAGCTTTATTAAACGACAGGAAACTGTTAGAAAAATGAATATCATAGAACTTACTATCATAGAACTTTTGGTTAAGGGTCTGTTTCCTTTTTTTTTTTTTTTCCAGAAGAGCATCTTTTTTTTATGAGTTTTGCAGGTTATCTCTCCAGAAAGCGTCGCTTTACGGCAATTTTTATGAATGCGAAAGAACATGGGAAATCAGAGGGCACCTCTTCCGAGGGTTTTTCTTGACTTCCATAGGTGGTATTGATGATAGAATATCGAAACGAAGCCTTAGGCTTAGGCGAATCAACAGTGATTTGAGTTTATGATTCATTCTGTCAATGGGTTTCCAACCAGTAGTCGGACTGATAGAATGATTCATAAATTGACACTTTAAGATTATAAATACCGATTGTTGAAAACTATTTGACCTTCATTTATACCATCAGCGCGGACATTGATTTTAAAGGGATCACATCAACAATATTAAAATAATTTGAATTTTCATAGTTTTCTTTTACCATCACTGAAACTAACTTATATTTTATTTGTAGATTGTAGAAATATTTATTGATAGTAAATTCTCACACACTCGAAGCTCCTTTAAATCATAACGATTACTGACTTTGTCGTTAACATATTTCACCGAATTTTAGAAACAATGGTAGTTGCATGGCGCTCTCTCGTAGAATATTAGAGTAATTTCCACTTTTCCACTATACTGTTGAAAACGGGGTAAAATTAAAGAGAACCATTCCCCTTTTAGACGAATGAGCTAGGCGATGGAGATGTATAAATATCCAAGTCTTATCCAGAGATCGGAATCTAACCAAGAACAGTGGCCGCATTTCCAGACTAGCAGCCCTAATTACTCGGTTACCGGCTATATTGAATAAATATAAATCTTTTAGTACAGATCAGATAGTTTTTCTTCTAAGTAGATATAAGATAATCTGAAAGATATACGAGCTGAGATATAGCTTAACTTTTTATTTGATGTGATTATTCCATAACATAAATTAAGTTGACAAAATTATTGAAATAATTTCCTGTGCAGAGAGTTTTTTTTTTTTTTTTTTAAATCTTTGTTTTTTTTTTTTACAAAATCAAAAAAAAAATCATTTATTGCGTGCTCATATGAACTAAGAGGCATAGTTTGAAAGAGTAGAAGTCTATTGAAAAGGGGAAAAAAAGGAGAGCATTTGAATTCTGTTTCTCTCCTTACCCGGTAATTTTCTTCCACTAATGAATTTGAAGTGGAGTTAGAAGAACGGAGATCGATCGAGTCAGGATTCTTATTCCTTGAAATCTCTTTTAAAAATGCAAACCTTTCCAAAACTTTATTCCGCACCCTTCGCTTCCAGTCCGGGCTCTTAATGAATTTCCTGTTCAATTTAGTGCAACAAGTATTTAGATGAAAAAAGAAAAAAAACCATCGCCGTCTTTTTAACTTGCTTAGGTTTCCTGCTCAGCTACTTATTTAATTGCCAGAGGTTTAACTCCACAAGTCTTACATGATTCTCAAATTGCACGAATTTAATTCTCCATTCGAAATGGGCTTTATTTGTAATTAATTGACTTAGCAGGAATGAATATATGAATACAAACATCTATTTCTGAAACAAGCAGCACATTGTTTCTTCATCTGATATTTCTTGTTTTTATTCTCTATTATTTTAATAAATATTCAGCAAATAAGTGTGGCGAGACTTACTGGAGTAGCCCCTCTGTCTCACTTAACTGATAAATATAATAACTGAAGATTAAATATACCTTTTCTATTTCAGTTAATTTATAAATACAATGTCAGCAATAAGGTCTTAGAGGGCACTAATGCTGTAAAGTTGTCTCCTTGGCTGCTTTAACGTGGTATATTGATTAGAATGTAGTCTCGGTTAATTGACACTAATTCGAATTTTGAGACAAATTAAAGAGCAACATTAAAATTTTGGTTCAGAAGAGGACAGTACAAGTTAAGACACAAGTTTGCAGTTTGATCGAATTGGAGCACGCTTTCTTGTAATGTTCTTGACAATTGTTGATATTAATTCTTTCACCATCATTCAATTCTCCCGTCATTGGCGTACAATTAGATGGTTTCTGAATGAGAATTAATAAGACTTCCTGAATTCCAAATTCAGTAGTTTTTTTTCGTCTAGGAAGCATAACTTATCAACGTTTAGTGTCAGCTCTAAGTTTGATAAAGTAGTTTTTCCCATTGAATATTTCGCAGCCCTTACGATTTCTCAGTAATAATTTTGTCATTACAGAATGTCCTTAGTAATTTGTATTTTCAGGTGTAAGGAGTTCCCAATAAAAAAATTAAGATGTTGAAAGTGAAAAGTGTTAGAAACCTGATGCAGAGCGCTCTAGGAGTGTTTTATTAAGTAACAGAATCAGAGGCTGTACTTATCAACTCATGAAATGAAAATAAGTTTCTAAAATTAAAACTAGCATCACTGTAGCATTCTTAGACTCGATAGTTAAACAGATGACTGAAGTTAATAGTATGTGGAGATAAGTAGGTTGTTCCCTCGCTTGAAGTGTCATGTCATTCCCTCTCTATAATGGTCATTTTTTGAGCACAAAGAAACAACAACATGACAGTGTCATACATCTTTAACCTTACTCCAAAACCTGAATTCGAAAAGACATTAGGAGATGTACTGTGCTTGGAGAAGCAGTAACAAAGTATCGTTTATCAAAAGCAGTTCGGTTTTCATTGAATCCTGTTGAGCAAATTCATGGGAAGCATACTGTTCCAGAAAGTAAAGGACCTAAACATTGCCAAGTTTTACAATTTTTTTTTTCTTCGAGGAAATATAAATTAGAAAACTCAGAAGTAAAAGTTGATATTTTATTCTTCACGGAAATACTGTGCTTCTAAATTTTTGTCGTCTGTAGTTGTTGTTCTCTGTATGTAATTATCTTAAAAACTTAATTATCTTCAATTTGGTTTACTTTCAACAGGAGATTTCATCCAAAAAATACAATGTTTAGAAGCTATTCAAATCTGATAATATAGTTGCATTTTTAATCTACAGTATCAAAATCCTGAAAAGGAAATACAAAATTTGTAGACAGTTAAACTAAGAAATATTGAAAATACATAGCTAACATGTAATTGAATATCGTAAAGATGTAACTATTACAAACTACTAAGAAATGAAAAGTTAATTGTTTTATAAATCGATTAGTTTGCCCCGTTGATTCATTTCTGCTTTTTCAGGTGCTGCAAAGTTCGAGGCATAATTATAAAGGGAGAAAAACAAAAAAAAACTTGCATTTTCCCGAATTGATATTAGATCGTAAGCCAAGTCTTAAATAATGGATATCATAAATATTTATGATTATCAACAACAACTATGAAAACGCTTTCAAGGGTGGTCGTTCAGTATAATATTGAATCTATTATTTTCTATACATTAAGTAAGATATGTTATTGAAAATAACTAAAAACGCAGTTGTACAATATGACTTAAATTTCAGAAATGTTTTTTTCAAGTTCTTACATAATCGTAGCGAGTTTATTTTGCTGAGATTTGCTTATAAGTCACGAAATCCAACAAGAAAAGTGAACAAGAAATCCAACGAAATAAACATGACTCGAATTGAAGTCGGATCTTTTTCCCTAGTAGAATGTGCTCTTGTATTATGCTCGAAACTTTAGTTGCCGCATCCTTCTCCTTGATGAATGCAATTACAGACAGACCTTCTTAAGACGAATTGTTTGTTCTTTAGTTCGTTTCGGTATTTCTCATCTGCACGCAAATTAATTAAGATGCAAATTGACTTAAAATTGAGGCCCATCGTCTTTGCTTTCTTCGACACTATTAAATTTGAGTCGGGCTTCGAAGAAAAGACTAAATGTGTTTGCAACCAATACCTGTTTACGAAACTGATATTGACGTGTATATTATTTTTTTTATTTTTTTTATTTCTCCTTTTCTTTTCCGGAACTGTAATTAAAGTTATTTCCATTTACAATTTTGACGTATGGTCGATTTCAATTTGCGGAAATTAATAATGCAAATTATTTTTTTGTCTATATAAAGTGAAATCAAAATTTGAATTAAGATATCGTCAGGAAAGAATAGAAAAATAATTAAAACTCTTGAAACAATTTTATTTGGAAGTGTATTTTTGGCCCGTAAATATTACAAGAACGAACCTATTTTCTGCTTTATTATCAAACTGCTTTGAGAGATAAGTTATCAAGTAATTTCAGCATTAGGAAATACTTCTTAAAAAGAATGTGGTTATTAAATCCCTTTGAAGCACCTTTTCAACTTAAATTGGAAAAAGAATATATTATTTTTAATTTCAAAATTTTTACGAGGAATGTTTCATGCTTGCTTACACGTAACTTCATTCATGCAAGTCATGATAACAGCTATAGCAACGTGTGTGTATGAAAAATGTTCCTCTTAATTATTAAAGGAAGTATTAAAGGAAAAAAAAAAATACAGGCTTTAAATATTTTTTCGAACACCGAAGAGACTGAAGATGCTTTCATAGAAAGATTAATTTTAAATAAATCCATAACAAACTTCGTATCAGAGTAAATTAGTTTACTTAAGAAATTTTAATTAATTTAAAATTTTATACACAAGAAGTAAACAAAGTGTAACGACAGAAAAAGAGAATAATGAAATAAATGGTTGTAATCAAAGGGAATGTGGCTTGAAGTCAAAATGCTCTCCCTTCGAATTTACATTTTTTATTTAATTTTTATTTATTACGTACTCGTACAATAATGTTTAAGTTACTTAATATTAAAAATAATCTTAATATTTTTCAGTATTAATTTCCAAACTTCGAAATAGTAATATTTAGTCATCATTGGCATAATTTTCTTCTTTAATTTTACTTTAGTTGGTATCAATCATAGACGCAAAGCAGTTGAGCATAACCTCATAATTCTGCAAAATTAAAATAGAAAAGGATTAATGACAGTCCGGATTCCAAAAGTTTGATTATTTTGATCAGGTTTTAGATCTGAAAATTTATCTTTATTCAGTTATTGAAAAAGATACGCTTTAAATCTGCGAATCCCCGTCTTATTAGTTATAACGTTGCCTCATCTTATATTACCCAAACGTACAGTGTAAGGAAAATACAGTTGTTGTTGTTGTTGATTTTTTTTGTACGAATCTTTTCGATATGCAATAAGGCGGTAAAATTGATGCGCAAACTTTCACAGGAGTAGTGCGATTGAAAAGTCCAACTTTAGGAATTATTGTCCAACATTTTATTAAAGTTCGCTGTATGAAATTTTGTGATTATTCTGAATCAATACGGAAACTGTTTGCCTCTCTTTATGTTAAAATGCTACATTATTCGGAGATGCAATTTTAAGTCCAATTGCAATGCTCATATAAATCTGATTTCTCCGTTTTAAATTATTCATCCATTTATTAACGTTAATTCCGTTTCGTGATTTAACAAAGCTGTTACGAAGCTCTTGTTCTTTGTGAATAATACGATATCACACACAGACCAAAAAAAATTGGTGGTAAATTAGCAACATTGCATCATAATGCGAAATAGAGTTTACGAAATCATTTGATAAGCCACTGAGATTTCACCGTTGAAGATTTCGTTTAATAATTTGAGCAGGACTTTTAAAGATACTTGATTAGGTTTTAGCTCCTGATGGTTTTCGTGCTTAATCGCATTAGGTGAATGGTAATGAGAGATGCAACCAAATCCCATTAAAATTCATTTACCATGAACCGTTATACAGAGAGCGGATTAGACAGGCCATTGTATATTTGACCCCACGGAAAAGTAGCAACGAAGCATTTTTTTTTTTTTTTTTTCTTTCCTTGAAATATCCTAGTTTTCCAGTTGAATTGGTTTACACCGTTTTTTTTTGTTGTTGATAGAATTAAATTCTTTTAAAAGATTTCAAATTTAATCATAATCGTTGATCTTAAATTAAATAGAATTATTTATTTCAGACAGCATTCAGATGATTTAAGTCTGTTTGATAATGGTAATATTAAGGGCATAATAGAACTTGTTTCGAATGTGGAACTATGGTTGATCTGCAAAAAACATAAAAATAGAATTAAACTTGATAAATAACTTTCCTAATTTTTACTTATATTTTAATTGTTATTTGCTACTTCAGTATGTAGTGTGACTTTTGTTATTCATAAACTACTTACCTCGTTTCTTTCAAAGACAAATGAAATGAAGTAGGTTGCTTTCAAGCATTCATTTTCTCTTGTAATTCCGTTTTCCTTGAGGCTTTATTAATGACCAGCGTGGATTTTGCAGCAGGTGACTATGTTGCAAACATTGACAGAAATCATACCTCTTGGCGGAATTCGAAATTGCGATTCCCAGAAGCAGTTGAGGTCTTTCAATCTTAGGAAGCGAAAATCTCCGTAGCATTACAGAACTGTTAGATCTCTAAGTTTGTTTAATGGTCTACTCTAGAATAATGATGTAATCAAAAAATAAACACTTAATTAGAAATCTACTTAGGACCGAATCAACTTTCAATAAATTTAATATATGTAGATAGTTTTTAGATTTTAATGCCGTTTTGTTTTAAGAAACATAATAATAATAAAATCGCCGATTTTACTATTCTGTTCATCTGTACAATTTTTAACAAACTGAATACCTCTACAAATATCTTCCTCATTTAATTCTAATCTAGACAAAAGCCATATCAACCACACAACAGAAGAAAAGAACAATAAGCAGTAATGTATATATCTTTACTTTTTTTGGTAATGGTAATGGCAAGGATTACTCTTGGCAGTCAGAGACCATATCAGTAATACGACCCTCACAGCAGTTCTCCCAGTTAATTATTTCTTCTTTTTCTTATATGGTCGTCGTTACATCTTTTGTTAAAGCTCTCTGCTTCATTTTGCCTTGTCTAAGGAAAATAAAATTCTTTTATTTCATGCTGCAAGTTCTCTCTTCTGCTATCAAATTAGAGAGGAATACGGCAACTGGTGGAAGCATATCTGCTAATTTTCATGCATTCGTTCAGACAAAAAAAATGATCTAAATTTCGCTAATTCTTAAGACGAATGTACAATAAAATTATCATGTAATGAAAATACCAATTCCTGAAATAATTTACGACACGCTCTAATTCGTTTTTCTGTCCACTTACATTTGGGCTGTTTTGATATGTTTTTCAAAATTTCTTGATTGTTATTTCCAAGAAACCAGGAACTAGTTTGATCGTCTCTTCTGTTGTGTGTTGATGTCATGCTGTTCTTACGATGGGTCACCTTTCTCAAGTGTGCTACTGTTGACTCGCATGGTTCGTTAAGGTCGGCACTGCCTCCCGGGGTTTACCTCCCTCAGCGTCATGGCTTCATTCCCACCAATCGACCTTCTGCGAGAAACTGTGAAGATGTGCGAAATGGTGCGAAAGTGAAGTCCAACAAAGAAAGAGACAATTTACATCTTAAATGACTGGCCTCCCTTTAGATTTGTTAATTATAAATTGGAAACTGAAGATGTTTGTATTTTGTTGATTAAAATAATTTTGTTTAATTTGTTTAGTAATTAACTTAAAACTTTTTTACTTAAGTAGTTATTTATTCGAATTTACTTCCACTAAGATTGAACTTTCCACTCATAACTTCACTGGCTTGTAGTAATGTAGTTAAGAAGAAGCCATAGTTATCAACATAATTACAGGAGTAATAATTAGGATGTAAATCTTAAAGTTGCTAAATTGTTGAATTGCTTTGTAAAATGAGTAAGTAAGAATTGCAAAATGTGTAAGGAGATTCTTTAGCTATTGTCTCGTATAACCCATTCTTTTCACTTTGCTAGAAAATTAAATGCATGTTTTTAGTTTGTTGCTTCTTCAAAATGAAACTTGAACATTTTATTGCCAGTTGACTATCTTCGTTGTTGCGCTGTATTTCAGTTAGGAAATGCTTCATTCATGTGCCGATCCTGTCATCCAGTGGCATTCTCCTCTCACTAAAAGTGAGTTGCGTGTGGGTCCTCTTCCTCTTTCACCCTCCCTCCTTCCATAATGCAATCTTGGCCGCTGCAAAAGTGTCATCGCTAAAGCCTGTCCTAATCCTTTCAGCAAGTGTCGTACAAATATTCCTCGGCGCCCCCTGACAGAATTTCTGCGACGTAATCCTAGTTTACGACTATACGGCGAGTTGGAAGGAATAAAGACTTAGTCATACTCAGGCATTGGAGGGAAGAAGGGGAGATATTGGAATCTCCTTCCCTCACGGAAAATGTTAGGATGGAAGTACAGTGAAATAGCTTTCCTTTTGTTTTGTTTGTTTTGGTTTTATAGGAGTTTTCGCGGGATTAAAATGCGCTGAAAGGAATTAAGTTTCGAAGAATAGTGGCAATTAAATGGTGAAGTTTTAATAAGATAGGTGCTATCTTAATGGTTTCGACTCTGCATCATAGAAGTGAACAAAGCATAGGATGTTCTCTGCGCCACTGATATTGCATATGTAAGTAAATTAAATTATACTTTTTTTCTTTAAAAAAAAAAAAAAAAGGAAAACCATAAAAATTTACAAAAAAAAGCAAAGGAAATTCCCATAAAGCGACACTATTTCATACAAAAACCATAACAAAAGCTAACAAAAAAAATGCAGATGAATGCTGTTCACAGTAACGTTATTTCTGCGAAGGGTTAAGTTAATAAGAAATTTGAGACAGAAGTGTAAGTAGCTATAGAGCGCTAATAGGAAACCTTAGCATTTGGCAAGCAGAAAAGACTTAATGAGAATAAAAGTATTAATTATATTACCAGTTTTATTTCTCCTTTTACGGTTAACACAGAATTGTTTAGATAATTGTTTTACAGCTTTTTAGTATGGATTAATTTTTAACTGTCTGCGGAAAAAAACAAAACAAAAACTTTACATCATTAGGTCATTTACTTTCATTAGCGATAGTGTTATATTTTTAATTTTAATATAAAGTTCTTAAATTTAACCATTTTATTTAGGTATTTCAAAATCAATTCATCTGGCATTTAATAAATCAGTAATAAAAAATTTAATATGTAACTTTTACATTTTAAGAAACAAAAAAATTTCATTTTATTTAACTATTACGAATATTTATTAAACACAGTCATTCTTGGATCGATATTCAAGCAATCGAAGTTGTGGAAATTAAGTTCATCAAATATGGCAAGATCTAATCGAAATTAATTAGGAGTGTCTTATTTTTTTTTTTTTTCCTTCCTCTATTGGCAATTTTTGAGGCGTAGAGGGATGGAGAGTAGAAAGACGATAGACTTCTAATTACGGCTAAAAAAATATTTTTTTATGGAAAAAAAATGCATAGTTAATATTCAAAGTAATCCAAAATGAAAATATTATCTTTATAAAAAAAAATCCCTCCTTAGCGGAACATTGTTTAACACATTCATTTATTTGATGTGTAGGCATTAAATCATTAGTCTTTGGCAAATTTGATTACTGATTGTTGACAAATTTATTAAAAAATTGAAATGTACTATTATTAGATTTTAATAGCCGAGTATTTTAAAACAAAATCACTTAAATAATGTATTTCTTCTAGTGGTTGAACTTGTGGTTGAACGACTCTGAATAATTTATGGATTTGGCATTGTTTTAGATTATAACTTCAAAAAATTTCAAAGGAACTACAAATATTATTCTCTCTCCCTTCCCGTTTATTTAAAGTTTTAATACCAACACGTAATTTCCGGAAGTTTCTGTGCAAATCGCATTTATTTATTTGTGAGATTCCCTTGTTTCCTTCAAGAAATCTTTTAATTTTGTGCAGCATTACATGGAAATAAGTAAGAAGTCTGTTTTTCCGATCTTTCTCTATATATCACATTTAACAAAATTGTTGTGATCCGTGTCAGATAGTATTATTGTGTTTGGAGGCCATTTCTTATAGTTAACTTCCAATTTCTCCATTCTGCGAATCCGCCATTTTATTTATCTTGTAGTATTAGATTATGTTGTACAAGCAAGCACATTCTTTGCAGGAGCTCTTTAAGTGAGATACCGCTCTTTTTTTTTTGAACCTACAGATTATACGCGTCAGTTCTCTTATTTCTTCTGCTTTTTTATTTGCTGTCATTTAGCAGGTTTATTTTTATAGCACCAAGTTCTGAAGAGAGAGAGAGGAAAAAAAAAAAACACCCCAAGCATTCCTGAAGGTAAAAGGCATTGTCGTTTTTCTGGATAGCAAAACCTCCATTTAAATCAATCAAGAGACGTCTTCCGTGATATAGCGACATCGGAGAGATGTCGTATAGTGCCTCGTCCATTTTTCGAAAGGACCTCGTAGATTGTTTCTTATCGTCTAGTTACGAAGCTCTAGATTGACACTCATTGGCTGTCTCTGAAGCGAGAAACTTGGTTCCTTTATCTTCACGATTGCGAGTTATTGGCCTGTGGGAATAAAGATGCGAGTGACAAAACAGAGAAAAGGGGTGGCGAAGGCGTTTCAACTCTCCAATATTGGTTGACGGTATAAATATCACTCGAAAATATCAAGATGTCAAATGGATATTGGAAGTCGCGCTCCTTTCTTTTGCCATCAAACCCCGAAGCAACCGTCATGTCAATTCCAACCAATTCCTTTGATCAGAACTGAAAGCTTTCTTTCTTAAACTTTCGCAGTTTCTTTTTTTTTCTCTCTCTTTTATTTCCCACAATCTTTATCAGTTTGCCAAAATTTCTTTATTTCTTTGCTTTATCCGTAAATTGCTTTACCAATAACTGTTCGAGACCTTAAATATTACGGAAATAAAATCATTGAAGCTGTAATCAACTTATATGAATTTTCGAATGATGATAGATCAAAATAGATCTTCATAGGAGATCATAACAGAATTTGCAGGATCGATAAACAGTGATTGACAGATAGCACATGAATATTGTAAAATAAATTTTCCCTAGGGTAGAAGTAGAATGGTGTTTCTGTACGACATTTACCAGCAATATTTGTTGTAAGAAAAAAAAAGAAAAGTAATATTTTAGTTGATTTATTATACACTGATCGTCCAAAGCAATAAATTTGGTTAAAATTTTGAAGTTATATATCTGATGGAAATATTAGATACTTTCTGTGCCCGTACCTCTATTTAACACTGTCATAAAATTTTAAAGAAATTTGTTATCAATATTATTTTAAACTTTTTTTTTATAAAGTCAAATACGTGTTCAGCGCAAAAACCATCTGATTTTCTTTCTTTAGTTGTTTATTTCAAGGATGATGTATTGAGGTACTTCGAAATCCATCCGTGTCAGAGACCAAACGTAAAGGTATTCCTTAGCAAACACCACAGTTGTAGATGAGAAGTATTTTCGGTCAAGGCAACCTCGGCATTTTCTTTTTCCAAGAACGTTTGGGTGATCGCTTACAGCGGATCAGCTAATTCTTCTGCTTCAACCATCCTCACGTCTTGAGGATTTTCATTCTGTGTGACAGAAAAAGCTTCCTTACATTGAAGTTATCAGCACATCCTCTGTGAATGAAATCTTGACTGTCCAAGACACGAAAAAACTACATAATTCGTCAATGCAGGAAAACTCTCAGTAATCTTTAATAATGAAAATGTTTCATTTCTCTTGTTGGAAGTCTTCCACCACGTTTTATATCATTTGTGCTACAACTTCGCGACGATTGAGATAATGCTTAGAGTTAGTTCCTTTGATTTAGAAACCAATCTACTCAATAGTAAAAGAATTGTTATACTGTATTTCGGTAATTATTACAATCTAGGACAAAACTGTTCATACAGTGGTACCACGCTTGGGATTATGTCTCCTGTATGAAATAGTTACGATAGAGTCTCAGTTTTTTAGTAACATTTGATGCAGATAAATTAATTAATTAATGAAGACAAATAATAAATTAAAACTTTCTAAGAACCAATTCGGATTCCAGTCTTCTTTAGTTGCGCTTAGTTTAAGAACTTAAATTTTCTGTCAACCAATATTAATTGGTGTTATAGGTTTTGTAAAAAAAAAAAAAAAATACATCTATTGGTTATGATACATTGAGTACTTCTTCATTTTAATCTTAGTGAAATGTTCTTGGAAAATTTTTCACAATATTGCTTTACTTTTTGTTTCAGAGCTTTCATTTTAATTTTTATCCTTTCTATTAATTAAAAAAAAATACGTCATTATGGTTTATTCTTTATTTCTTGATATCAATAGTTTTTATTTCTTTTTTCTCTACACAATCTTCTTAACATAGAATGCAGTTGAAAGTAAAATTGCATTAATGTAAAGTTCTGATTAACATAGCATAATTTGAACGGGAACTGTAGTGTTTATTAGAAAAATTTAAAATCATAAAAGCTCGCAAATATCTTAAGAATTACTTTAATTAAAAGTTGATAGTAAAGTGATAATATCATCCTAACTTTAGATCTTCTGATTGACGTCATTTTATGAAAGTGTTATTAATAGTGATAAAGATAAACGAATGTTTTCATTTTAGATTCTCTCCCACAGAACTTTCATTCTTTTTCGGTTTTTATTTTCTTGTGAAAAAGAACATCGCAAAGAAATAAGTGATTGTAATATTTGCCAGTGCGACAGCTCTTATCCCCTTCCACCAATAAAATCAGAATGAAGCAGCTTGCAAAGTTAATTTGTTTTTATTTCATACAAAATTGTTTGTTTGCTTTTTTTTTTTTATCATACTTTAACTGATTAAAAACTAAAACACTTCTTTTTCCCTACTATGTTTTTTAGCTGCCAGTTTTACTCATCGCTGTTTACTCTTTTAATTATTCCTCTATTGTAAGAGATAATTAAAATGCTCGACGGTATCTCTTACTCTCTGCTCACATAATTTTGTTTTGACACTCAAAGCAGACGTTGTGGTTTTTCGTAAACTTGCTTGGTTTTGTTTTGAGGGTATTTTTTTTAGCTTTTTTTTTTTTTTTTTTTTCCTTTCTTTTTTTTTTTTTTTTTTTCCCCCGAGGTCCTTCGCATTTGCACCGGAGTCGGCATTTGTATTCCATTAAATATTCATTTCCTGCCGCACTTTCTTCGCCGCAGCCGAGGGTTTGGGCTTTGGTTGTTGCTGCTGCTGCTCTGAGAAAGGAGTTGATTAAAAAGTGTAGCCCGGCTCCATTGATTCTCCCCAACTTGGCTTCCCCATTGCCGTCGTCAGAACCGTCACAGGGCCTTACCATTAACATATCTAAGCTCGTTAGGCAAATGCGAAAGGCTCTTGAGGTGAGGTCGGGATTTGCATGAGTTACTTAAGCCCTTCGAGGGGTTGGGGAGTGTTGGAAGGCGTTTAGCGGAAGCGGCAGTCGTCTAAGTTCGAAAAGCTAAGACAAGTTTATTTTACATTGTATTCAGCGAACATAGCGAATCACAAAAGAATGCATAGTTCTAAAGCTTGAAAGATAAACCATACGCTTTGATACCTTCTGAATGTATCTGCTTATTCTAGAAAACGATGAAAATACTTTTAGAGTAGCTAATTTATTTCCTCTTTTTAATTTTTAACTCAAATTAAAACTTCCCGTTGGTTTCGAAGTCATTCATTAGGCTAAAAGTTCAGGGCCAATTAATTTTCAATGCAGCGCTTGAAGAGCTTTCAGTTTCAATTACTCATTCAAGAAAATTAAACTTCTTTATCGTTTCTTATTAAATAAAGGTTTGTGAAGCAATGTCTTAATTTTTAAAACAGATAGCTTTTAAGCCAGAGATATAAGTCACCGGAAATAAAATACAGGACAACCTTTCAGAGGAAAGCTTTAATTTCACATTAAAAATTACGCAGACTTAAGGCAAAAATTTAATTTTTAATTATATACTTACAAATTAAATAAGATTTAATAATTGGTTTAGTACAAAAACAAATTTTTTAAGCCTCTTTTTTAGATAGGTTAACTAAGGTGTAAGATTTATTTGGTTTCTTGTTGGAAGTAAAATTTTATCTAATTATTATGCTACAAGAAAATATTTTGGAAGTACTTAAAGTATTTTGGCGATTATTGTTTTGGCAAAGATTCATTCCGGTAGAGTGTTGGGCTAGATCCCAAATTGGTAAATTGCATCTCGCTAAAATGACGAAGGCGCTTCATCCTGCCTACCTCAACCCCGTGGGATGCTGTCCAACGCAAGGGATTAAGAGTCCCTTGGCAGGTGATAATGACCCTCTGTAATACACACACAACCCTGAACGTCGACCGCGATACATCTAGGCTTAACTAATCAATAGTTTTGAAATATAACCGGCTTATGATTTACTTTGCACCCGTGCAACCATAACTGAACTCTCAGTCTCGTTTTCCGCGTGACGTGTTACGTTAGGCTTTCTCCACTTCAGAAGGATTTTTGGAAAGAAGGTGCCGTAATGCATCCACGACTTCATTTCATCATTACTTCTAGACAACAAACTCATTATAGATTTAGTGCTGGTATAGTCCGGTAAATCCGGTGGTGTTCTGAAAAGCTGCTAGTGATTTATTTTCTTTTATTTTCTTTTTGTCTTTCAACCATTGTTAAAATTTTATTAATTATTAATATACTTAAATTTTATTATCATTTTATATATATTTAAAATTTCGTGGTTCTGTTCTTAATTCTTTCTTCTTTCCAACATATGGTTTTCTTTCAAGTAATGAGATAAATTTTCGCAGTAAGATAACGAAGAGAAAATTAAAAAAAAAAAATGTCCATTAAGATTTTTTGCCTAGGAAATTTTGAAATTATGGTTCTTCAAATTGATAGGCTGAAATTGCCTGTTCCAAATCTGTGCAAACAATGAGTAACCAGCATTATCTATAAACAGAAAATAATAAATTAAATATATTAGAATAGATAAGCAAGTTATGTATTAACTAAACAGTTATTTATCATAAGACCTTCCGATCCAAAGAACACTATCCTAAGTTAGTATAACCTTTTTGTTTTACATTTATCTTGGTAGCAATTAATTTCATTGCAAAATTTAATTTGCAGTGTTTATTTATTAAATTATGAATCTGTCATGTTTCTTTTTAAGCTTTTTCTTTGAAATTCCTATCTGTTTTTTTCCTTACGTCTAAAATTGACCACAAGCTTGCCAATCTAATTAGTATGCCTTCACAGACATTTGGCATTTAAAACTGTTGTCCACGTTGAAATAATGCTCTAATTGTGAGAAGAAGAACGAAGAAGTGCACAAAGAAAGCGAAGTAAGTGGTTCTCTTTTCTTCCCCTTCATCTTTCGGATTATAAGATCTTGGTAGTCGCACAGCAAGGCCCCGGTTAATTTGCTTCGTTAATTAGACGACCTGACTGTATTTCATTAGGCAACTGCAACGTCCAGGTGCCGGGGTGTAGAGAGTTGATGGGGGCGGCGGGGGATAGGCCATTCGATGTGCCGGCTCTCGCTTCCGAGCAGAGGCCATTATTAGGTAGCGTCATGCACTGCCACCTGAAACTTCATGATTATTATTACCCATGATGCAGTTGAAATTAACCTAAGGCTGGCAGAATGAAAGTTAACTTCAATTTATTTATTGAAGGCAATATATTGAAGAAGCCTCATAATTTTTATTGCTCATAATAGCTTATTAGATGGCTGTCAGTATTCATTTTGATGATATGAAATGCTAATCATTACCGTTATAGAACATTTTAATAAATTACATTTCATTCATTCTCAGTTCATATCTAATTTATTAATGCCAGTATCGATTCAGAAAAAAAAATAATAAATATACTTTACAGTTTCTTTGGAAATAATTATAAATTAAATAATGAAAAAAATATTTTATGAGCTTTAGAGAACGAAAATTCTGAACATTTGCTAAAACGTTAAAAGCAGTAATTACCAATAACAGTTTGAGACCAAAGTATTGCTTGAAGTTTATAGGCTATTTTTTTTATATATCCAAACAATTTTGAATACACTTGACCCTTGGAAATCAAGTTAAAACACAATTTCTTATCTTTTAGACACTTCGGCTGTTTAATCTAATTTTTTATCGCCTTTGTGAATTTTCGCTTGGATATTTTAATCTATAAAATAGTAATAAAAAAGTATTGCAGATTTTATTTACATCTGCCCTTGTTTATATCTGTTGAATACGAATTTCATGCTAACATCGTAAATTGTGCGATCATTTGCTTGGCCTTAGCCATTCTGGAATTAATGTCCCAAATCATACTTCTTCGTCTTAAAGTTCAGTGGAAAGTAGGGTAAAGATCCCCAATCTTTGTGAAGCAGCTAATTTATTTACCGCAACATTTTTAAAAAATTACCGATGTTCCTCTTCTTATTTTTATTTAAGTTGATCTAGATTCATCTGAATAAAGCTCGGAGTAAACATTTTTATCAGTAATTGAGTCGAGTGTCTGTTATTTATTTTTGTATAATCTAAGGTGTGGATAAAATCTGGTATTTTATCTCAACTTAAAGAAACTAAATAAATAATAGACTTAAAAGAAAATAAACAAATAATAGGATTTCAGTTTTCATTCATTAGTTATATCTCCTTGTGTAATGTTACTAATCAGTGAATTGAGTTAATATTCAACTGTTTCCTAATTATTAAAACGAAAAAAAAAAAAAAAAATCTGCTTGAAATCTATCACTTTTCAAACAAAATGTTAATTACGTAATTCGTAATGAAAGGTAAGAGTCGGAAAAAAATCCACAGAAAATTACTAGTTTCAATTAGTTTTGCAATTAGATTCATTTACTTAGAAACATTAATATTTTTATTGGAGAGAAAAGTGGGGGAAAAAAAAATAGCATTCACTTAAGGAAAACGAAATAATAGAATTCCCGACGAATGAAAAAAAATTGCATTCAATTAACTAGATTATTTTCTTCTACAAACATTAATTGCTAAATAATAACACAGAAAAAAACAACAACATACAGGCACAAGGAAAAAAAAAAAGCTGCTCTAATTTTATTGTGCTGAATTTCAGGAAGCACTTCGACAAAGAAGTAAAGATAACTTTAATTTTAGCGGTGTTGAAGAACTTCCAAGAAACATCGTTTAGTAATGCGCCTCTAATATCATTCTCATTATGCGCTTGTGGCATTTAAGGAAAGCAACCGTAATCTTGTATAAGCAGTCTCTTTAATTTTAAGAATTCCTTATTGTATTAAAAGGCGTCGCGATCCATCGCTTTTGGCTTTCAGAACTTTTGGTTGGCTCGAATTCAGGGCTATTCGAATAAGAATTGGCCTAGTATTCTTAATGTAGAGGAACAGTGTATTGAGAGTACACTGTTGTTGTTGACTCCCCTGCTGGCCTGCAGGTGTCGTTCTAGTTCCGGTTGACAGAGATGCTTCCTAAAAGGGGGGGAGGGAGCACTTGCAGAAGTGGCGCGTGCTCATTAGAGGCTAATGAAAATCAAGGTGAACGGCTTTTAACATTATCAAGACGAAGCATCGTAGCGACCGCAACACTAAATATTGCGCCAAGGGAACAGTTCAGTCAGCCTTGAAAGCAATCACTTAGATTCGAGAAAGGTTAAGAGGACTGGTGGGGAACTAGTAGATATTCCGTCACACTCTTCCGTCAAGGGAATAACATGCCTTTGCAGTTCCACTCCCCTAGATCCTTCAATCTTGTCTTCCTGGTTTTTGAAAATTATCTTGTAAGTAGTGGTTATTAACCCGTGAAGGTTCCCAAGAAAAAATGTAAGGTTCATAGATTGTCGTTTTAATTTGTAATTAATTCACGAACCATAATTTCTGTTTTAATGTAATCAGAATTTAAAGTGGCTTATTATTTTACACGTTTAATAAACATTATCATATCGAAAACATTGTGGCAATGGTCGTGGTTAATTAGGAGTTTTGAAAATTACAGAAACTGAAGTTAGTAAGATTTGATCAACCATTCTGAAAAGGGTAAACATTAGTTCCGAAACATATGATTATTTAAACATTTTGTTTTCATTCTACAATTAAAGTTACCTCTTTAATAACTTAATTATCTTACATCACCACTGCGGGGAAACTAATTATTGCTCTTCCTGAACTTAGAAGAAAACATTAAGATAATTAGTTTTAGATAGTTAAAATATTTGATGCAGAATCTCTTCACAATTTTCAGTTACTTATAGTTCTTAAAAAGAAATTGAAACTATTTGACAGTTTAAATTATCAGTTTACGACCAGAAATTAAAGATAATTTGACATTATGAGAGATACATTTCAGCGTGATGTTTTTATGTAATTATATAAAAGGAAAGCAATTATTAATTAATAATGATTACAAGAAAAATACCTATTAATTCGCTGAAATTTGGAGTTTCTTGAAAAATTTATCAAATTAGTTTACTTTCTTTTTATTAGTGAATAAATTTCTTGTTCAATTTATCATATATGAGTTTTTAGTGTTATTAAAGCTTCATAGTAACTTTCTGCTATATTACTAATCCTATGTTTGTTAAATCAAAGAAACTCAGTGGTAAAAGTGTTGCTCGTTGCTGCATATTTTCTTTCACTTCAACAGACCTATGGCAGAAAGTCTGTCAAATCTTTTTTGAGTTTTTTCCAACCCCTTATCTTCAGCTCCAACCCAACCGTTCTTAATTACACTTTCGTACGATGACACCTCCCACAGATACGATCGGCTCTTCATCAAAACTTCTTTTGACACGTTTTTTGACATTTCTTCCTGATTTATGTTTTTCCAATATTTAAGTCTTAATCATCTCTTTTAAAGTCCTTGTCAATTTTTCATTTCGAAAATTCATCGACGAAGACTTTAAAATAGCAACAATGATAGAATCAGGATTTAATATCTGTATTGATTTTAGGGATATTTTACATTGCTAATTCCATAATTTTCAAGTCAAGAACAAAAACTAGTGTTGTAGATCATATGAACAAGAGTGTTGTTAAAAAGAAAATGACAACCCTTTCTTGAAAATTAAGTATTGAGAATGAATTGCCAGTATGATATTCGATCATTAAATTAAGATATATGAATAGTTTTAGTTTTGTTCCTTTAATTAAGGAAACTTGATGCAATATTTTTAAATACGATGCAACCTCTTTTATCCGCCTTCAGCTGTCGAACTTCTTCAGACGGTAATAACATTTCTTTAAAGGAAAATAATAATAGAAAGATAGATATTTATAAAATATCATACAGAGAATGTTGAAACTGTCAATTTAACTGTACATGTATTATTTCTAACTGTATTGTA
Organism: Thereuonema tuberculata; assembly: GCA_023159025.1. Classification (NCBI taxonomy): domain Eukaryota; kingdom Metazoa; phylum Arthropoda; class Chilopoda; order Scutigeromorpha; family Scutigeridae; genus Thereuonema; species Thereuonema tuberculata. Next base: position 73,638,189 of record JAFIDM010009631.1, on the reverse strand, counting down.
AAATATATAAGCTTTTTATATTAAAATGTAATTTAATTGATAGCAAAGTTCATCACGTATTTTAACAGAAGTAATTTAAAAAAAAAATTTCTCATTATCTGATTCTATTTAAACGACGATTCTATTTAAACGTCATGGCTGAATTCTCTTTAGTTTTATAAGTAAAATATTCTTCAACAACTTTGTAGTACATACTGAGAAAGAGCAAAATATCTTCATTTACAGTATAAATCAAGTAAACAGTCCATTAAATGCAATAATTTGTTACCAGTTTTTACTTGCTCTAACCATTTCACACAATGTTTTATTAAATTGGAAACGAGTTTTTATTTATTTATAGTTTTTAAGAAGCAGTAATTAATTTTGAGCTTATTTACAAGCTGTAAAATAGACTCGGAGTTGCTATTTAGTTTTTTTTTTATAATTTTTTTTTATTAAGTACCGGTATACTTTTATTTTTATTTTATTTGTTTTCATGATGTTCCTTGTGCTATAAACAGTTATCACTTGCTAAAAATAATGTGGGATTTGGCGATTTTTTTTTGTAGTTTCATTGTATCTGTAAATTATTTTAGACGATGCCAACAAAACTAGATAAATAGTTTGTTGGCATCGTTTCTGACGTCACTTGGTAACGGTCCAACATTGCGCTCCACAGGCTACACGTGCCGGCCTAGTACCCAAGGAGGCATGCACTCACCAACCTACCCCTATCCCATTCGTCATTCTCTTTGCTCTGTGGAAACAAGAGATAAATCATAATTCCGTATTGGAGGCGCTTGGCGTAATGAATTCTGGGCCTTGGCACGATATAAATGAGCAGCACGCTTGGTTCAGGGGGCGCTAATGACTTCGTTAGGAGGGCGCCTTCCGTAAACAGTCAGCAGAAAGATGGATTTGGAATGGGTAGGTGGAAGGCGGGGTCAATATGGGAAAAGGGGCCAAAGACGAAAAGGAAATGGGCTCTACTTAACATCGATGCACTGCTTGATATGATCGTTCATTTTCAGCAATATGATGCATTTCGGAGCATTTCCAAATGCTATACTAGCCTATGGAAGTCCAAGTACTGTGAGCTGCCCGCCTTCCTTTTCTCGTTTAGTTAATGTTAATATAATTAACCGAATTAATGTAGAACGCCATTCTTCTGTTGCCTAAGATTAGAATCATCTGTAGATGACAAATTACTCATGTCATTTTTGCTTAATTTTCATATAGCCTTTGTTCATATTAAAAATTAGTGCACATATTTTTATTCAAAACGCAGGAGAAAAGGAAAATACCTGAATCAGTCAAACAAAATTGGTGTTTTTCAAAAATAACAACAATTATTTTTGTTCAGTAATAATAATAGCAGTTGCAGTAAGTAAAAACTTCTATTGAATATTAAGTTACAATCAACTCGTTCCATCAGAAATCTTGAATCTTTTTCGTTTTCTTATTAAATTCATAATTGCTGAAGTCCACTGGGTAATAAGAAATAAGTAGGCCTAGTTACTGCAATTTTTGAATTAAGCTGTACAATTGTCATTTCTTAATAAGTAGTGAAATAGCATTTCAACTTCCAACAGGGAAGGACCGCCATGATGAAAATGGCTACCCACGAAAACCCTGAAAAACAAGGCCATAAAGAGTCACAATTACTTTTCCTTAGCTGAACATTATCATTCAGTGAGGCTGCTTCGCTCTGCTCCTGGGGAGGTTTATTTTTTTTTTTTTTCCGAATTCTCATCTAGGCTATAGTTTCCCTTTCTGTTTCTTATATAGAGTCTTACACTGCATCTCCTTTCCTTGTGAAAATAGCAGATTACTTTCCGGCACATGATTACTTTTTTTTTCACTGCAGGATTCCTTGAATATATCATGCAGTCTCATAAAAACCGAAGTCGGCGCAACACCACTGTTAAGGACATTGGCGCTGATTGCTTAATGTACAATGGACGATCAAATTTATTTGGATGGTTATTAAAATTTTTTCTAATATTTGCTTCTGTAATATAGATTTTTATTTCACTTGCATTTAAAATTCCATTTGAAGTCGGGTATATCTCAAATAAATTAAATTTTGATTCACTCTTTTTGGGTCTATTCGAAATCAATTACGTAATTATTGTAATGTAAGGGATTGACAGTTCTTAAAACACCTTAGCATATAACTTTTAAGATATTAATATCAATTTTTTTTAATATCTTCCTATATAAAAGATGTCAGACCCTTTAACAATAATATGCTTTAGGGTTTGAGCTTTATCGTTGCAGTCCCTAAATTCACATTGATCATCCATTGAAAACTTCCATTGAGATTTTTCTTTATTTTATCTAGGCTATGTACTCTTTCTAATGCAAGTCTGAGATTGACTGTAGGGACTATGGGTCTATCCCGATGCACGAAGGCCAGATGAGTCTTATTGTACAAAACCCCCAATCACAAGGGTGACCAGACCGAGAGAGAGAGATTGGAAGGGAAGTCCTACTTTCGCCTCAGGAGGCAGATGCGGCAATTGAGGGCGAACAAAGAATGGATAGTGAAATCCCTACCTCACTCGGAATTTGAACCCCAGAACAAGTGTTTTCCATGGTTGCGCGATGGCTGGCAAACTTTTAATTTGTCGAAAGTTTTAAATACGTATTTTTCTAAATCTCAACTAATTCAATGAAATTAAATCTCTTATCATTTATTGTTATTTTTCTCATAAAAGAGGCATATTGCCCGTGTTTGTTTCATGTTTTAAGTTGTGTATGCCATTTTTCCTGTAACTTTCCAGTCTTCAGTTTATTTCTTTGTCTCTAATCTTATTTACTTTATTTATTTCATAGGTTTGATACTTTTCTGAGATTTTCTCTACCATTTTATTTATTTTTCTTCCAATCCTCTCTTGCATTTATGCTCTTTTCTAATTTATTAATTGTTTTCTTAATTCCAAATTATCTGTAATTCCTTTTTAGTTTATATTTCGAGCTATTTTATATCTTTTTTTTAGTCACGGCGTTTTTATTGCGATAGTATATCTTTTTGAATGTTAACTTGATTATCCCCTCCCTCCCACTTCATGTCTTCTTCCCTTTAAGAATAGCTTTTTTTTCCTCTCTGTCATCGTTTGTCATAAGCATATTGGCTACTCTGCTTGTTTTAGCCTAAAGCGCTCTTTGTGTTTTGAAAATAAAAATTCCCTTACTTTGTCCTTATAATTAAAATCGCTTGCTTCGTCTTTTTTTCATTTTTGAATCCACGTACCTAACATTATCAGATTTGCTCTTTAACAAGAAAGTTTGAGATTATCTTGGTTAGAAAAAAATTACCGGTACAAAGTGGCTGTTCCAAAAACCAAAAAATAAAAAAATTCAATAAATAAAATAATGCAGCTGGTGTGTAAAGCAAATAACATCAGTGCTTTTTCCTATACTTATCCTGCAGGTTATCCTGCCCAACACTGGTTTCATCTCTTAAAACATCTTTATTTGAATTGCTTACTATTAATCACGTCACAAAATTCACCTTCTATGATGTACCTATATTAGAGGAAACTGAAAGTCGTAGTTATTCACTAGATTACCAGTTCAATGAAGCAGATATTTAAAAAATGCAAAAAAAGTCCCAAAAATTACCAAAAAAATTAAAAAATATCAAATTATATTTTTTGAGAGTTAAAAAAAAGAAAACATCAGTTAATAACTTTGATAATCTCAGTTATTCGTATAGTAATCTAATTTACACATTCCAATTATTCGTCATCAGTTATCTACTAATGTTCCTTCCAAACTGTATCCATTTCTGCAAATTAACCTCTGTCCTCTTTGGATAATTTCGCTATGAAATCTACTTGGATCTGAGACGAACAAGTCTTCTTTGAAATCAATTAAGCTTTTTGTACTTGACATTACAATAAGCCAATTTTGTCGAAAATGCATAAGCAGATCACTTTTACACGTGATCAATTTTTCTTTTTTCTTTTTTTTACTATTCTTAAATTAAGCTGGGAAAGAAAACAAATATATGCTGTTACTCATAAATTAAGCTTATATTTTTTTACTTTCGAAGGGGTGGGTAAACTAGTTTTAAGTTTCCAAACTAGGCAAATTTTGCCGCACATTTGTAAAAATTATTGCGACGATTCCACTCTTAGTCACAGACTTCATATACGTATTTTGCTCTTTTTCTCTGAGATTGAGATTTACGTTAAGTGCCGTTTTTAATGAATAATTTTATTACTTTATTTACCATTGAAAACCGTATTGCTAGTTCCCATTAGCTTGCTTTTCGTTTTTTTTTTTTAACGAAAGGAGAAAGAAAAAAAAAAAAGCTTCTTTCTATCACAGAGAAGTAAATGTAGTTTCAAAGATGTTGGCGATTCATTAGGGATCTGTAGACTTTAAATTTTCCGACGACCCCTTTAAAGGACCAACGTGGTGTCTTGTCTCATAAAATACTCGAGGTGCTGAAGACAGAGACCGTCTTCCCATAAAAACACAAACATTCTTCTTCGAGGCTGGAGCAGGGAAAAAAAACAGGAGAGGGGTGTGAAATTAATTATCTAACTTTAAACAATAGTATATTAAAAAAAAAAAAAAAAGTTTTTATTTACTTTTTAATTATTTTTTTTTCTATTTAAAAACTTTCTTGATTAACATAATAATTCTAAAAACGGAAGAAATTCTTATTGAAAATTAGATTAATTAATTATAGAGCTTCTTATTTTCTTTTCTTTTTTTTTCTTCTTATATTCATCTAATTGTAACGGAATTAACATTACAAAATTATTAATATAAAGATAAACGATCGAGCTTTCATTCAGTGTCCACAAGTTTATATTGAAGGATTAAGAATGTTTCCTTTTTTTTTTAATTTAATAACTTCTAATCAAATTCATTTACCTTAGAAATATATATAATGATTAATTTATATTACAAATCATATAATTATACATGATTACTTCCCTTAAGCAGAATATTTATCAAGCTACTAAAAATTTTGTTGCTTTTAATTCAGGATTAAGAGATTTATAAAATAAGAAAAAATGACATCTCCAAAGAATATCAGTGTCTAGAGTTTACTTCTTACAGCAAAAAAAAAAAACCTTTGATTTAAAAAATGGCTGCAACCACTTTTGTTTAGGATAATAATAACTGCAGTGAATTGTAATTTAAATAATAAAACTTGAGGAGAGTTCTTGTAAACTTCTTGTAAAAGAAAACAAGAAATATTAATCAGTTCTCTACATGTAAATTCACATTTTTTTTTCTAAATATTAAGCTCTTGAAACTGCCTGTTTACACTAATTTCTACTTTAATTATCTTGCTAATTTGCTGTACGCCCATATTATTAAAAGTAAAGGAAGGATTTGATATATATATATATATATATATATATATATATATATATATATATATCGACGATATAACAAAAAGTAATGCATTAGAAAGAAAATGATATAGGAATTCTAATTTATTGTACAGATTGAATGTCACCGTTGTATCAATTGTATGATGGATTTCCAATTTTTTTCCTTGTTTCCTTATTCTGTTACTATCATGGTATAATGAATCAGTTTACTTTTTATTTTCCGTTTCAATCACTCGATGTCATAATCCGTCTCGTGTTTCTTCTCTTTCATCCATTAACTTATTTCATGGAAATCGCGAAACGAATTACTCAAAACGAAAAATCTCTTGCCATTTCGAGCAAATGCACATTACATCAAGAAAGGAACGCCAGGACGAAAGGCATACATCAAACCGAGAGATTCTTGTTCTCTTTTGTTTTTCATTCTGTTCCTTCCCCTTTTTCTTCCGTGTTTATATAAATAAATATATAGGATGAAGACTCTCGAACCAGAACTTCCTATTGATTCAGAGGCACTCTCCGGGAAATCAAGAATCGTCGTCTACCAATAAAATACGTGAAGAATTTTTTTTTTCTTCTCCTTTTCCTCGTCATGATTCCTAACATCACGCACTTATAATGTCAATCTAATTTCCATCCAACTTGTCTGAGATTTCTTTATTCTCCACCTCTTTCCATTCGTTCCGTTTTCTTTCTGTCATTCTCTTCTTTCCGTTCATTCGTCTCCCGTCCCATCTTTTCTTGACATCCGGGTGGGGTGGAGGGCGGCTAAAAAGAAAAATAACATCAAATCTCTTCCCCTTTTACCCTCTTGCCGTGATTGTATTATCCTTGATTTCCATTTTCATTTCTGATTTGATTGTTGAAGTTTCTACGTTATGCGTTCGAATTCTGTCTCAATATTGATGTGGTTTTTTGACTTTTGCATTGATACGACAAGAATAAAAGTAATGAATTTTATCTATTTATTGGAAATAAGCATTACTTCCGAAGAACGATGTTGCTTTTTTTATTTTTATTTTTTTTATGTTTGTAGTATGATTTTGATAGATTCTTTTCAACATTTTGTGGTTGTTGTTTTTTTTTTTTTTCATCAATTTCGCCTCCGCAGTTACAGATATTTTACTGAGATTGACATTCTCTTATTGATGATTTCGTCGTTTCACTTTCAATTTACAAATTTAAAAAAGCCTGTGTTTTGAAATTGTATAATCGATATATTTTTCTGCATCAGAAATTCATTAAGAAAATAATTTATTCTTTTTGACAAACATAAATTTATATTTAGGTTATTTTAAGTTAATTATAAAATTGACTACATAGTTGTTCAATTTTGAAATAGCCAATATATTAACTGAGAATAAGTGATTTTTTTTTTATTTTTTTTTTTTCAATTTATTTAGTTATTTGAAATTGAAAGCATTTTGAAAAATAGCGAAATTAATACACAAAACAGTTTAAAACTTTTCTATTACTATGGTAAACTGTCATATTGAATTTTCATGACTACGTTAATTGTGTTGCAATATGCTTATACTTTGTAATGTTACACAACTTGAAAATATTTTAATAATTGTTTGGAATCTTGCAATGAATCTTGCAACTTTTGTTGAAGATCTACAAATTTTGATATCTTATTCAAATTATATTATTAAAAAATATTATATTTTGGGAAGACATTTGAGTACATTAACACCTCTTACAGTAATAATCTTCCAGTTTTACTGATCGTAATTAGAACAGCTTTTCTTCTTTCTTTATTTTGATTAGGATGTAAATCATACTAAAATAAATTAAGTCATTACTATTTCAGTATGAGTTAAGTAAATATATGATTATATATTTTCAGGTCATTGCAATAATTATGATTGTTTTTAGTTGTGTTTGATTATCTAAGTAGCATTATTCATAGTCTACTTCAAACAGCCTTTAAGATTTTAGCAACAACTAAAAGCGAAAAACAAAATGAGAAATGCCCGCTATTGCATTGATCAACTACTGTTTAATGGGGAAAACTTCTTTTTTGGTTTAAAGCAATTTTCAGAGTTGTGTGAAAAGTCAAGTCCAGGTCGCGAGCAAGTAGAAAGTGAAGTTGAGATAATAAAGATGGATCTTGCTAACCCTATCGCTTTCCTTCCACAGATGAAAGACACATCGGAGTGTTGTTGCCATACAATATCTACTAGTTACTCGTTTCCGGCCTTTTCATGCTCTTTGAACTCGCAGAATCCCTAATGAATTAACCGTCTTCGCTTAACAAATAACCTCAGGCCGTGCAAAAGTACGAAGACTAAATAGCAGAAGAGAAATGAGCCTGTATTCTTCTAACTTTTCCTTGTTGAATTAAGACTGACAAGAAATCAGTTATTCTGGTCATTTAGTTTGACATGAATTTCTTTCATTAACTTATTCATTTTCTACTTACTATTGTTCAATGTAATGAGCAGGCAATCTCAAAAATTCAAGCTGCTTTTAGTTTTAAAGTTCCACATTACATGAAAGCATTCACAATTACGGGACCATCCCCTAGATTTTAAAATTTTTATTTAAATTGCTGAATCTTATATACACTGTTTAACTACTGATATGCACTAAATCTGAAACAAAACTCCATCTGAACGTATTTCTTTTTTTTCATAGATTCATTATAAACCTGACCTCAACAAAAAACGAAAAATTAGAAAATCTCTTGTTGATTCAGCTTTTAATGTCCCTTTTGTATATTGTCGGTCTTCGCAAACTGTCAGGCGATTCCAGTTTCCGGCTCACTGGAAGGAATAATTTGCTCTGGCTGTCTGCAAACTTTTCCATTCCCTGTCAGCCGGAGAAAAGACAAGACCACGCGTCCTCCCTACCAAAACAAAATAAAAAAATTCCTGTCCTTTCGACCATAAACTAATCTTTTGTTCCTTCGACTACGTATGCTGACAGCTCCTGTCTTTCTATTTTAGACACCATTGTTCCTAGTTATTGGACGTTGGTGCGGTAATATTTAAGTTATTCGGCTATAAAAGAAGTGAGACGTGGCCACATGGAGGGCGAATTATGATTTACCTTCGGACAAAAAAAAACAAAAACCAGGGCGTCGATAACTTCATAAGCTGGAACAATTCATTCCATTTGTTCTGCCAAGGTACCAAGTTAGGCCTGTAATACTTTTATGATCTATCTTATAATATCGATAGAGTTAAATTAACTTTACAAGATATTGTTCATTTAGCAAGAGAAATTTCTAGACTTTTAAGTTTTTTGCTTATAATGCTCGAAAATGCAGTACATAGAATTTCCGGAGTCTTTGAGTAATTATATCGTTTTTTAAGCATTAGTTAGTTCAATAAAGTTCTTTAATTAATGTCTGTTACTAGGTTTTAAACAAAGAAGCTGTTTTGTAACGACTATCTTCTACTTCGTACTTTTTGTTACATTGGCAAAAGCTGAGATTTTTTTGACGTTACCAGAAGTAATTTGAAAGTGCTTTTTTTTTACTCCTAAAATTGTGGGAATTACTTTTCCAAGTTTTAATTTAAATTTGTTGCAACAACAACTTGTTCACATGCCTTGTTGATCGTTTTCCATTTGCTTTACCAACTTTTGAACTTCGACATGAGCTTCTCATTGAGTTGTTGATCTCGAAGTGGCAAGACAAGGGAGGGAGGGGGAAGCGGGTCATGTACGTTTCCCCTTGTCGCGTTCCAGTGCCTGGTAGGGATTGATCTCACACTTCGCATAAATCTTCGTCCCTCTCTCAATCGATTGTGATTGGGCCTGGTCTCCGTCTGCGAATTATTGCGTGTCCGAATCCATTGGAACAATTTTACTGAATATATAGACTCGAAGGTCAGTGTGGGTCGCCCAGTGTGAAACAGGGGTAGAAACGGGTTGCATTTTGATTGAATCTGTCTTTCTCGATCAATAGGAAATCTCCAATGCAGATGAGCGACGCCATCGGCAACTTCACGACCCCTACTTCTCTGTTCACTCCAAATTCTCATTTTCTATCAACCCTAGCTGAAACTTCACACCACGTCTCCAGGCCACTTACTCTCTAATTACCATACACACCTTATTGAGGGCATTGCAGTGGAGAGAAGCAGTTAAGGCGTCTTCATGCATATTCAGAACCCAAAATCAAATAGCGTTTTCAGGGATATAAGTTTTCCAACACCCTAATAAAATTGTTTTGCTAAAATTTCACGAATGCAGTCTTCGCAAAAGTCAAAAATGTTCGAGTTTTTAGTAATTTATCTAGGGTTTGATTTGGGATGAATTGATTTGCTTCTAAGTTGCAGAATTTGATCGATTAATTCTACTGGAATTCTTCAAATATTTATCATCAAAATAAGTCGAATATCAACATTGATAACCATTTAATCATTTAAATCCCCAGAATTCCGCAGTTGACTTGAAGATATCGTTGGATATTATTTTATTTCCGAAAAGCTACTTACTTCTCTAGTAAAATTTACTAACTTTTTAGATCCTAACATGAAAGTAAGTTTTCTTCTCTATCGTTCCAAAAAGGTTCGGAAGCCTGATTTAGCTTTTTGGCTCTGCACATATGGCAATTTCTCTGTTTTCTTGTTTTAGCGCCAAAGTGATCATCTTCGCACACATGGAAAGAAAAAAAAAGACACTAAAACCTCCATTAGCTGTAACTGTGGTGTGGCTGTCATATTTCTTTTGGAAGAAGTCAATAGACTGCTATTAAATAGATCTTAACTATTTGCACCGGTTTCGTTGTATATCCGCGTTCCATAACCTTCATCCCTCCTTTCTCTTCGTCATTAGAGTCTTGGGAGTTTTTCCCGCTGATCCAGCAATTTGTTTCGGAAAAAAAGGGCGAAGAAGCGCGAGAATTGAATCAGGAAGTCGTTAACTTGAACCGAAGGAGAAAATTTTGTCAGCGTTCCTGTATTTTTTCTCTCTCTCTTTCTATAGAAGCAAATGATGTTTACTGCCTTATTTTTGATTGTACAACAACACTTCTTCAAGTCCAAATCGGTATTGAAATATAAGGGAGACTGACTGTCTACGGAAATGATTTCTTCCGCCACGTTCCTCTTATCATTTTTCTTTACTTGAGATTCTGCAATAGCTGTTTTTCTTTCTTATTTCTTTTCAAAATAGAAATCGAAGTCTTAATTCTGTTACTTCCCAACATAATTATTGTTCTCAGTTCAATATTATTTCTAATAGTTAAGAAAAGTAAAGATAAGATTAAAATTATTAATTATTATTCTTATTATTGTAGGGCTGGATATAATCTAAAATTGGTATCTGTAAGGATTTACTTAATATTGTAAACTTAACAATTTTACAAATAATGATGAAGCAACTATTAATGGCCTAATTTTTTATGGCAATTAAACTTTCTATATGGGTGTCTTTTGAAGCTGAACTTCGCGTCGATTTATTGGAATTGGTTTCAATGTTTGGAAGTTATTGTATACAAGACCGGTTATAGACAAAAACAATAGATTCAATAATATTTAATGATAAGGAAGTGTCTTGATGGATTTTAATAACAAATTATAGCATTTCATAATTTGCGGTTTGTTGTCAAGACTGAATCATAATAAATTCTGCTTTTTGTAAGAAATATATTCAAAGTATATCTTGTTTGGAAGGTAAATATTTACTTTATCTATTAAGGATAGTTAAACTAGTTTGCAATTTTGCGGGAGTTGTAGATCTATGACAATTGTTGTCCTTATTTATCTATCTATTGATAATGGCTTAATTTTTATAATTTAATTTTTTATGGCTTAATTAAACTTTCTAATTAAAGTATTTTCTAATTCAGTCTTTTGTAAACTCGTAAAGAAGTGACTTACAACGAATGTAATTTTCCTGTCCTCTTTTTGAATAAAGTAACAGTAAATTTTATTTTTTTAAGAAAAATACATTAATAAAATTTTCTTTTTGTCGATCACTTCGCATTTATAAAGTTCGTTGAATCGTCTTTTAGGAACTAATTTCTAAAGTTTTTAAATTTATTTGCGTACTGTTTGTAAATTGCCGATCTGACCTTAAATCGCCATTCCATTATTCAAGTCGTATCGATCAGTACTGAAGTCTGCGGTTTTCCTCCACATTACGTTCAGGTAGGCCTACACTTGATATTGAAATTCTGGAATGGAAGCATAGTAATGCATAATTCATTGCATCCTTGTGGGAGGTTTATATTACAGTGATATTCAGCATTCACATGTATTTCGAAACCATTGTTTTCAGAAAAGGTTGCATTGTCAAATGGACATAAGTCTTTGAATTGTTAAAAAACACTGCCTCATCTTAACTTCGGCAGAAAACCATGACTAGAAGTTTGATTCTTCCTCTCCTTATTTTCAGCTTCTCGTCACTCAGGTTTTGCAGAATTCGAAACAAAGTAATTTACTTTTATTTGATGTCTAGATTATTTTTGAAGCATGCTTAAACATTTTAGCAATATTTACCAAAATCGAAATGTTATCAATGTTAAAAATCTAATATTACGTTAAGATAATAGATTATGAAAGAAACGATAGTTTTAGATTGCTTAATATGTATTTGCATTCTATATGAGTAATAATTATCGCCTTAGGTAAACGCGATCAATCGTTTGCTAAATGATAGTAATTATTGCTTTAATAACTTCAAAGTAAGGAATTAAAAATACTCTCAATTAAAATTCAAAAATCTCAATTTAAGCAGATAACTGCCATCTGTTCAAGAAGATGCAATTGGTCAGTTTGCTGTTAAATTAATTTGTTATTTTCGTCTTTTTTTTTTTTTCCTCGCAAGCTGAAAACTTTATGTTGAATTTCGTATTAAAAATAAAGTTTCTTTTATTAAATTACTGAATTTTCTTATCAATAATAAAACATCTATTGTAGGATGAAAGACTTTTTTATATATAATTGTTAATTTCTTGGTTTCTTGGCCAATTTTTTTATACGAAGACAAGTTATTCATTAATTTAATCCAAGAAATTTTTCCATTGTAATTTTCTGTATTCGTTAGATTATAAAGTTCATTGAACATTGTATTGATTTCGATTGAAAGTCAAAATATGATGAAGAAAAGACAAAGCAAATTATACAAATTGGACGCTATCCACGGAATTACATTCAGTTTTCCTCCAAATCAAATGCATTTTTTTTTTTTTTACTAAATTAGTGCTAAATATAATTCAATTTTAGTTTAAAATTCTAAACAGAGTTTCTAATCGAAACTGAAAAACTGTCCTTCTGAAAAAAAAAAGCAGAAAAATGCATTTTGACATTTAAGCAGTATTTGAGTGATTATAAATAACGGAAAAATTCTCTTTTTTTTTTTTTATTCTTCTATCATTGGAATATATTGTATTCTTCATTGACAATGTAGTTGACCAATATCAGTATTTTATATCCTGTGTTATATTTATTTCATGTTGCAAAATAATGTTTCACATATGTCGAAATATGTATAGCTAATTTTAATTTTTTCTACATTGAAACTATTAATTAAGAAATGATGCAATCTAAAACCTAGTATTCAGATTAAAAAGATTTTATATTATCATTTTCTTTTAAAAAAACGAATAACTTTAATCATCGAGGTAAAACAAGTCATACTTTATCATCAATTTGGATGGGATAGTGTTTTGTTCAGTTTTGCTTTTCGAAAATGTCTCGAATTATTGAAATCTCCAAATTTGACAGTAACTGCCTTTAACTCGTAACATTTTTTTATTATTTTGATTTCCAGTAAAAAAAAAAATCCTCTTAACATCGATTCACTGCAGCAACAAGCTTCAGCGTCGCCTTGAAATACTTTGGGGACGCTAAATGCATAGACCTTGTGATCAGCATTCAGCATGATTGCCTCTTCAGCCCTGGGGCATTTAATAACGAGCATCTAGTCTTAGTTTAACGGATCAATCAGAGCATTAGCAAAGCGGCTTCACGTTCAATTTAGGTTTGTGCTGAGATTAGAGCCATAAATAAAAGGAGAATGCTTCATTGTGGAACGAAACACGCTTGAATCCGTGTGACACTTTGAAAGCTCTTCTTACTGTGAAGGAAAAAAAAAAGCAAGTGGATAAATCAAGGGAATCACGGCTTCTGGCTGATTCCATCGCAGCGTTGGCGTGCTCTCATACAACAATTTTCTCTCATTTTGTAATTGTCCTCCTGCCTTCGGCGTCGAATTTGAACTTATTGCGTAGTTTCCACAGAAGATTAATGGCTTAAGTGATTGTAAAGGGAATGTTATGATAAAATGATTGCACAGAATACTAGTTTTTGATTAAAAATACAAAATGAGACAGTTAAAATTTATGTAATAACAATCACTACTTTACAGTTAATAGCTTAAAAAATAAGTTATTAATGTAGTTACGTTGTCACGCTCTGTCTTGTTATTATCTTAAGAAAAGTGACTTATTACTTCTTAAAAACAGTTAAAATGACAGAGGAGGTACCTCTAATTTAATCATAGAACTCTACATATAAGGTTGATGTTTTTTTTTTTTTTTTTTTTTAAAGTACAGTTAGTGTAAAAAAACATTTAGATAGCAAAGAATCTCTGTAGGTTCCACTTGTTGTGTCTGTAAAGATTGTGAACTCTAAAGCTTTATAAGAATATCATGATTTAAAGTTTAATTACCAGATTCCAAGTTTCCTAGCTTGAATGTTTCTTGATAACATACGCGAAGGCTTGAAATTTCACTACTTTCACTACTTTTTATAATTTCTTTAAACTACAACGTCCTTGAGGTTTCAATGAGGCAAATAATCACAAATAGTATCATGTCCGTTCTTTGTTATAAGCCGTGGTTTCTACTTTTTCTTGATTTTTGTTAATTTTTTTTTAAAACATCATAAAGAAATGATGTTCAGAAGTTTTACCGTCATGTTGGAATGTTCTTAGCCACTATGTTGAATCGTTAATGTAGCGGTCCAAAATCTTCAAGGAAGAAGATATCGCAAAAAAGCTTATGCAATATTAGTACAATCTGCATCTTACGTCATTCTGAACTAACTTGTAAGAATTATATGTCTATTGGAAAGACAGTAAATGTATTTTTAATAGCGATTAAAGAATTGCTAAGTAAATGATACGAAAAACAGAGGGCACAGAATCTCGGAATCTCGGAGGATGATAAGGAACAGCCAAAAATACGTATAAATTAGAAAGCATCATTCCCATATCCTCTGACGGCAATGGACAGCGTACGAGGAGGAAAATAATGGAGTATTCGAAACAGAGAGATAAGACAATATTCTGTATTTTTGTGAGGAGTCATTGAGTATGTCGCAGTCCAATGAAAAACAATTAGGATGTAATTGCCACCTGAGAAGTCTAGCAAATTGGCGAAAGTAATCAGAAAGTAACCGGAAAAATTTTCTTGATTACTTGGAATTAACAATGAATCCAAAGCGTCCAGTATTTACTTAAAGACATGAAAGAAATTAAAAATTTTTTTTATCCTGTGCCTGTAACACAATAATGCATTTTAGTTGTGATTCTATATTAAACTAAAAACTTCTGAAGAAAGCAAATGCCAAACTTTCATCGAAGTACTTGCTATTTTTCGAATTTTATTATTTCAAAGACAGTTCCTTCTGTGGTCAGACTGTAGGCTAATTCTAAAATTGTTCGTATCTGATAAAATGTAACAAAAATGAACAAAATTGAGTTTGTGCTAGTTTATTACTAACTTAGTATCTGATTAACAATTTGAAAGTCTGGTTATAAAAGAGTAGCTGAAATAATTATACGAATGTGCTCTATTCCTCTTCGAAATTTGCATTTTTTGGAATAACATCCATTGATAAGCATAAGAAAGTTAGAAATATTTTAAATGAAAAAGAAAATAATAATTATGAAATTAATAACAGGATTCCTTATGGAAAATAAATTGTCTTATTCATCCTTAACGTTACAGATTTCATAATTCACGTTTTAAAATCTTCACTACTGCATGTTGAAAAAACATAAAAGTAATATTTTTTTTTTTCCTCAAAAGGCGGAAGCTTTCTTATATTGAGCATACAAAAAAGAAAAAAAAAAGGGATACTTTACCCAATGGATCAGCATCCCTATTGGTCTTCCTCTTCCCATTTCCCTAAAATCCCTTCCCGATAGATAGAAACGAGGAAGTAATCATGATTTATGCCTTCTCTCACTCGAACTAATCGATCGTGGAGGTAGGATTCCCTCTTATACTCCCCTTTTTCTCAGTTCCATTTCTGAAGTGATTTTCCCATCTTTGAATCGAGAGGGAACGACTTTTTTTTTTTTTTTTTTTTTTAACATTTTTTTTTCTTTTCACGCAAATACAAAATGCACTTTCCGTTGCTTTGCCACGTCCCAGTGTCAACCCATTAGACCACTGTAAGAACAAAAAGAATGAAACGGAGAAAAAGCAGCCTCCAGTTAATAACACATCGTAGATCTTGATCCACTATTCCCAGAACCAACACTCTCAACCTAAAAGGTTATTAATATCTTCCAAAGGGATATTTAGCAGCCAGAACAGAAAAAAATAGGAAAAAATAGAAGAATAATTGGTAGTATTCCTGTCCAGATCCATGCCCAATCGTATCTAATGAACTGAGCTCAATTATGTACAATTTGAGGAAAAGTGTTTTTAGTTGCCACTTGGTTTTCCGAGCTTAAAATTCCTTCCCAGTCCTCAACTTATTCCAATTAATAGAAGCTGATAACTTAACCGTCTTATAGTTATGTTAGTTTTCTTTGCTATTTCTACTAAGAAATCATTATGTGAAATTTTCTGTATTTTTATGAAAGTTTCTCAGAATAGACTTTTGAGTACCAAAATGGATATATATGAGTACTTGGTTTAGAAAGTGGTCTTCATTGCTTAGTGAACTACAATAGGAAATGCGCTTAAAATATAGTAATTTAGGCGTCTGGTCATTAGATTTACATTTATGTTGTGTAATGTTATAAAACTGTGTGATGTCAGTTCATTCGGTTTAGAAATTATTAGTTAAAATGCAAAAACGTTTGTATTAGATACTTAATGAATAATTGAATTAACCAAACTTGGATTTTATCTAAAAAAAATTATAAAACTTAATTTTAAATATAATCAAATATCAACTGTGCAGGATTACAGTTGGTAATTTTCGAAGGTAATAATTATTTTCGAAACAAAAAAATTCTAAAACAGTACTTTGCTGTAATTGATATGAGAAATTAATAATAATGCTAAAAAAAGTAACAGATCTTAATAGCGGGCATAAAAAAAATAACAACTGCTAACTTAAAATTTAAAGGTTAAATCTCTGCTGTCCTAAATTGCCTTAGATCTAGTGTAGTGCTGAAATTAAAAAACAATTTTCATAATGCTTTTAAAGACATCCAGATTGCTTGCCATTAATTATGTACTGAATGCGTCCCTCCAATAAACCTTGTCCCATATTTTTCTCACCTCATTCCAAGTCTTTGCTTAATGAAATATTTACCAACGCATTAAGGATTATGTAGACGTATTTGCATACCCGAGTTGGACGAGAGATTCCTGGGATTTGCAAAGGGGTGGATTGAGATTCTGGAATGGGGTGGAAATTGTGTAGCTCTTTGGAGAGAGGGGTGGGGAAATCAGACAAGCAATTTCCCGCGACGCACAGCCTCCTTTATGGGAATTTAACGCCATTTCCTGACGACGTATGATTAAACTGTTTTATTTTTATCCTTATCGTATGTCTCCCAACACCAATTTATGTTGCTGTTGCTATTGGATTGAGATTTCTTCCGTCCATACAGCCAAACCCCAAAAAAATATTTCATTTACTTTGAAATCACTGTGGGCCTAATTCATGTGAAAACCAATTACCAGCGAATACATTACAGGATATTCAGACGTTTCTTTTCTTTTAATATGTTAAATATTGAAGCAATTTTCGTATTTAATGAAAAGTCCCCCTTGGGTTTCCTTTGCATTTTCTTCCATGAATTCACTTGTGTTGGCCCAAATTAGTTAATAGTTGCATAATATTTTGAAGTTGTCTTTTCGTTTCTTTTTTTGTTTGTCAATTGATCACTTGCCTTCTAATTAATATTATAATTTATTTGGTAGACAAATTAAATAAAACAAATGAAGAGAACTAATGCACCAAACTTAAATTCCCCTAAAGCAATCTTCTATCTGCATTTGCTTTGTTCAACTTGTAACAATTGTTGATTAGAATTCAATATTGTAGTTCACTTTTACAAATGAAATGCTATCAAAAAGGAACAAATAACATTTTTGTATTATTCGGGAGATGCAGCAATTTTCACAGTCTTCCAAATCTCATTTGGTTGTTTTTCCGACATTTGTGTGGACGTGACAGTAAGTTCTCGTAAACGAATTTCCGCATTCTACCGGATGAAGCTTTAATGGCAAACCAGAGTGAAAATGGCATCCATGTGCACCTCATTTACGCCTCATCCAGGCCTTCTTCCTTCAATTTACCGTCCTATTTACACCAAAGGAAAATGCTCTTTTTTATTTTTTTTTAAATGATACTTACTTGTCTGTAAAATAACATTTTTATCTTCTTGTTTCTTTTTCTTTCATTTTTATTTTCGGTGTTTCTAACTTTGTTTTTAAAAAAAATCATATTAATCAATTAAAAAAAATTCACAGAAAGTTTCATTCTTAGGATTGTCCCAATTTAAGAGCTCGAAACAAGACAGTACGTACATATATTAAAAAAGAACAAAAAAAACTTGAATCATAACTGCATAAAAATCGTCAATTAATAAGAAACTGAAACATTTCTTAATCAGAAATTATTATTTATAATAATAAAAACGTTCCGTGCTGGCGTGGCCGTGCGGTTTAGCCGGCGGGCTGCCGTTGTGGCCGATGCGCCAGTACCCGGGTTCGAATCCCGGTGGTGGCATGGCTGTTTCTTTCTTCTTCTGTGTTTCGTCCGTTTCCCACCTGGGACTTACTATCTCAGGGTTATCCTGGACGGGATATAATTCTCGTCCCCCCTTTCTTGAATTTCACTAGCCTCGCCCTGACGTTGTCAGGTTGAGCTAGTTACGTGGTCCCTAGTTGGCCAAATTCGATAAAAGGAAGGAATAAAAACGTTATTCTGTCTGTCATTCTGTCATAAGATTTAAGTTTTTCCAATTTTGTGAACAAACTATAAGAGATAGATTGGTCATGTAAATGGATAAAATATAGAACTTTTTAAGACACACAAAATGCTACAAAAATCTTTCGAAGAAAGTTTTTGGTTTCCAAGATGTCGTCTTTTAAAGGGTCAAATTTTGACTTTTTATCAATTTAAAGGAAAAGTATGAAAGTTGGAACAGCATTTTATGGAGAAAATGTTTGTATTTGAAAGTTCTATCGAACGATATATCAGTCATTCACAAACGTTTCTGCGTTTGCAAGATACATGCAAAAATGTGAAAAAAATGTGCTTAGAGAAATTGTCTTTTGTGCGCATGCGCAGGAATGTAACAGATTACCGATTACCGTATATTCTCCGATCTCAATATTAATTTGCTAAATAAAGTTTTTTAATTGAGTTCCTATTTTCAAATTCTCACTATTTACTAAATGTGCTCTGGTCCTCAATTAATTCGGGTATTTTTAAAATTCCTCAAAATTAGAATTATTGTCAACAACTTTTATCAACTTTTTTTATAGTTTTAATTATTTCTGAAAAAAATATGTAAGTTCTTCGAATTATTAGTGTTTAAATAACAATAACTATATTCATTGCATCCCATAAATGAATTGCAAAAAAAGAAGTTTGACATTTAGATTCAAGATGGCTTCCATGACATTTTCCTAAGGACAGCTTCTCTGTTTACCAGCGTTCCTTTGCCGTGATTACCACGAAGCTGTTTCAGAGACAGCTCGGCTGTATCAGTCTTGCTTCCACAGCAACAGCAGCTCCGGCAATCACCCTCCTCTTCCAATGATGAGATGGAGGAGTTTTATCACCACCTGCTGCGGGAGAGTGTACGACGGTTATCTGTCGTGTAGCAGGATGTCGACAACAACATTGAAGATACGGAATGGCGACAAGCACCACGCCAGTCAGAGAAAGGGAAATTTTTATTTCTTAGTTTATTTACTATTCGATGATCATTCATTTTAGAAAAAAAAATCCTCTCTGTATAATTTCACGTTTAACCTATTTCGTACTCGAAAAATACTTATTAAGGTTTTATTTAGGCCTATAAAATTCGTTAACACGCCTACAAAAGAAAAATAATAGAAAAAGGATTCTTTCTTTTTTCTGTGAAAGATGAAGCAATAGCAAACGTTGAAAGGTTTTGGTCTTGAAGGATTATTCTACCGATATGTTGATCATACTATAAAGTCATTCCGACGAGATCTAGAGGTAATTTGC
This sequence comes from Thereuonema tuberculata, assembly GCA_023159025.1. Classification (NCBI taxonomy): domain Eukaryota; kingdom Metazoa; phylum Arthropoda; class Chilopoda; order Scutigeromorpha; family Scutigeridae; genus Thereuonema; species Thereuonema tuberculata. The sequence goes on along the minus strand of JAFIDM010009631.1, from coordinate 73,618,493 downwards.
TGTTTCTGTTCACCAGACAAAAAAGAGATTTGTTAAAATTTTGGTTTCCAGCCTTTTTGACTGACAAATCCCTTCCAATAGTGCATTATAGTACTAACCGTTCACCCAATAAAAGAAAAAACAAACACAAAACAAAAACGACTGAGTCACAATATCCAACCAAAAAAGAAAACCATTACAGAATTTTTCTCAACCTAATTAAAGGAAATTAAGGAAAAATCTAAGTCTATTTTGCATCTTTTTTGCTAATTGTATTTTTTTTTTCCTCTTTTTGATGTTTGAGATCACATAAATATTTACTAAGTTCCCTAACGGGGAAAAAAATTAAAAATATTGATGTTTACAATAATAGTGGTTTCTTTAGATAGCTTAATCATTTTCTTGAAGTATTTACGCTTAGCTAGGCAAAGTAATTACATTGAGTAAGGATTAATAAACTTATAAACCTCTTACGGTTTAAATAATCATTGTTATTGAGACGTGTGTCTTTTGTGAAGCTTAAGCTAAACAATATGTCGTCATTACTGAATGGATCGCTTGATTGAATGCTTGGGATTAACTGACAGGAAGAAGAAAAATGCTCAAGAGATCTCGCCTGAAAACTACAATTCTGAGGAATAGTGTGTTAAAAACTGAACAGAGGATTATAATATGAAACACTTCTTTAGTCTCCTTTATGAAAAAAACCTGTTTTCAGTGATCCTATATTTAGAATGCCGATAATATCTTTCTTTGTACGTCAGTAATATGTAGTAGTGGAAACAACACTGTCTAACTTGTTGTTTCGAGTACTCAGAATTATTCCGGAATATTTTTTTCAGAACTCAAGTTTTACTGAGCTTTACATTGTCATCTTCTGAAAAGATTACACGTTTGAAACATTACACATTTTGTTTTATCATCTCTTGTTAACGATAGTTACGTTCTTTTTTTTTTCTCAGAACAAATCAGAGATAGATAATAACGGCAACTAGAATGTCGACAATTCTCAATAAGAGGAAAGGTGCGCCATCGCTCGGCAACATAAGAAATCGCCTAAAAATGCCTTAACTTTGAAGAGGCAGTTGAGGAAGTAATAAAACGAATTGCTTCCGGTGCTTCATTGTGAGCCCGATCCAGTTACGGTCTTAATTAAGAGTGTCGGATTATACTGCTTTTAGTTTTATTTATACTGGGCTGAGTATCAGACCATTGTACCCTCCTACAATGAAATTTCTATATTCTTATTTAAAAAGTTCAGTCATTTTCAAATTGTTGGCTATAAAATATTTTTTGTTTTTAATAGATGCCTAATTACAATAAAAAAAATCCTCAATTAATAAAGAAGAAACTGCTACAAAATTTAAATCTCTGAATTCAAATATTCTCCTTTATTGGCTTTAGTTTCAGTTTACAAGAATGAAATTTCTGAGAGGTGCTCTACCGCGAAAGGATTACTTTAGAGTCCCCTAAATTTCTTCAACTTTAGGTTTACAGACCTTTGTTTAAGGATTAATACAGATAAGCAAATATAAATTGTCATATCCGCATTATGGGCAAACCCCCTCACCCAGCACTTACTAGTCTTCCACCCAATTCTTTTGATTGCGTCTTATAATAGAGAAGTACACTTGATTTTGCCTGCCAGTGAAGTTAGTGTCGTCTGAACGCCTTTTTTTAAAAATTCGTATTAATTCTTGGTAACTTTAACTTGAAATTAAGTACAGTAACTTTACATAGTGAAACATTGTCAAGTTTCTTCCAAATACATTATATAGTACAAAATTCAACTGTATTTTTTTGAGTTACTTCCATATTCTTTTTCATAGGCTGTTTTTTTAATTTTAACTATTCACTGAAATGAAACTATTTAAAGTAAAAATCCTATTATTCGGCGAAATAGCTTACACAAAAAAAGTTAAGAGCGATTTGACAGTATAAGTTAAAGGTATGCATTTCACTATATTTACATTTAATTTCTTACATCGTTTTTTTTTTCTCAAAACGACGAAGAAAAGCATGATTTACTTATTATTTAGAAATTAGAATTTTAGTAGCATGCTAAAATCAGTTGTTATTATCCTTTATTATTATTAGCAATTTAACAATAATAATTATCCCAATTGTCTACATAAAAGGTTTTTTCAACACTGTAAGATCCAAACTTACACTGTAAGAAACAAACAGAACAGAAGGGCATGATTAGGAGGGGTTGTGATTGGAGTAATGGTTCATTGAAAGGAGAATGGGTGAAGAATGTACATGATAGATTGAGGATGGAATAGTGATTGGAAAGTTGTTTCTGATTCGCATTTGAAGGTTAGTATGGTGGTAGGGCCTTAAGAATGTGACTTGTGAATTGGATTCAAGATGGCGGACGGAGAGACATACTTACAGATTATTTCCAAAGGAAGTGAAGGAAAAGACTAGAATAATCATTGCAAGTCCAAGTAAAGAATTTGGAAGAAACTTGTCCAATGTTTCACAATAAAGAATATTATAATCTTCCAACAGTATGGTTTTTAGTGGTTCCAATAGATTAAAAAGATATCATCAAGAAGAGATATTCAGTTTAATTTTTTTTCTATAAAACACTTAGAGACTTAATATGAATATAGGTACTTAATTATCTTATATATTCCTTCAATTAAATATTTTATTAAAATAAGTAGTTAGTTTTATTTGTTTGATAAAGCTCTAATTACTATTGTCACTATTAAAAAAAAATAATAAAGAATTCAATATCTTCTTTAGGTTGTTCCGACTGAAACGAACGGAATAATATAAGAAGGAATTTCGTCTGATGTTTCATTATACCTAAAATTCTTCTCGAGTTTTGTAAACTGTCGCCCGCCATCTTGCGGCCAAGAGAAGTGCTTAAATCTGAGTCGAGAGCGATTTACGCTGCAGCACTGCAAACGACACTTCGCCGCGCGACTTTTGCGAACGTGGCCCCGTATAAGGGCCATAAAGCACACGTTAAAATATTTAATCGCCTTTCATTGGCGCCGTTTCTAAAGCAGGCGGCAGCCTAATACTTCGGTGCGAGAATGGCCTCCGGAATAGCAAATCTTGTTTACATTAGAACCTCTATTACACACCAACGGCCACCTTTTGATAAACTATATACCGGCTCTCGTCTCCGCTGTTTGCATTATTATTATTATCCTGAATGTAATTATTTATGGTAGATATAATTTCGCCTCTACGTGCACAAGTGTGAGACAATCAGGCTTTGCACAAGGAGAGAACCGGGAATATTTACACCCAGCAGGTCCGGAGGTAATTTTAGAGATGCATTTATGTTCCCCTCCTCCCTTAACTGGACAACAACTCGGTTTGACGCCTGCTGATTTGCTTCTTATTTCAAATGTTGGCCGCTGTTCGTTCTACTGATTCCAAATTAAAATTCTCTACGTTTGTTTATGATTCTTCGGCTGTACACTTCGGATCCAAAGGCCAGTGCCTAAACGATTTGGATTCATAGAAAGAGCAAAGCAGAATATGTTAACCTTATCACTGCTAAAAGAGCACAGCAAAGGAGAATGGAAACTTCGCCGTGGTACATCAAAAAAAAAAAAAAAAAAACCTTCCATCCGTGATGCTTCAATCTAAACATTTTAGTAAATTTATTTCATATTTAAGAATCTTAATCACAAGATAACTATATCAATTGGAATTACAATCACTTTAATTGATTCGAAGACTTCTAATACAATTTACATCTATTGAATAAATAATTTGTTATTGATAAACTTTATTTATAAAAATTAACTACTTTACAACCATTTTAAACAATAGCTTAACCTATTGATTTTACTAATTCTATTAAAAAAATCAAAATTTAAATCTTCTGATCGTTATTTTTTTTACACATAGTTATCACAGGATATTAAAGATGGTTCAATGTTTGAAATGTCCCTTAATGTAGTTCGCAGAGTTTAGAATTAAGAATTACTTTTTTGGGATAGCAGTTTTAAGTTGAAATTCATATGCCCTCCGTATCTGATCAAGATAATAAATAAACTAAAGATCTAAGAAGTTCAAATTAGAGAGATAAGTTTAGGATTGTAAAGATATCCTATTTCAGCTTAGGTTAGTAGTTGAAGAATTACGGGGAAAAAAAAAATACTAAAAAAAACTCCAAATCTGTAAATGCCAATATCATAATTACTCAAAAACTTTATTATAGATAAACATTACCTTGCGTATTGATCATTTAATAGAAAGTGGTCCCGTAGAGGGCCCTGAACTACTAATGTACGAGTTTTCCAAAAGTGCGATTATCGATTAAAAAACACTAATTACACAGAAAAGCTGGAATTTTACTGGAATATTTAGACTATCTTTTTCTTTTGTAACAGGTATTTTTGGATCGTTCCATGCGGATATTCGTAAGATGACATGCCTAGTCTATCTTTGTGTTGTTGTTTTTTTTTAACCAAAATTCAATTTGTTTAAGCTTTTAGGAGCAACTGAACAGTGCTTAAGATTTTTTTTTCTGTCTTCGCTGCAATCAGTCTTATCTTATATTACATTAGTAGTTCCAGTTCATTTTTGGTTTTAAATAAAGTAATGTGGAATCAAGTTCTGCATATCTTATCTGTTAAAGATCTGTATTGTTAGTGAGGTGAGCAATTTTAATCTTAATACGCAAAACACGCCACAGACTGCCATTACTTCAAAGTTTTTCTATCCTTAAAGAATTAACACATGTACATACACAGAGATGCTGGAGTAAATGAGCTTCATTCGTTTCGCTTGAAATGAGCTGTAGAGCTATTCATGTAATAAAAATGAGTGAAAGTGTTAATTTCTTAAGTAGGCAATTTACTTTATCTTCGTGCTTATCTCTTCAAAATGACCTCGATTAGAACCTTGTGAAATTTCGAAACCCATCTAACCTTTTTGGACCTTCATGAAATTTCATTTAACGAGGTAATGCTAGTAACGGATTTTTATTATACTATTATTTCTTTTTTTATCCATTTATGTAAATTTCCTATGTGTATATCCTCGCTTGGTAAATAAATGACATGCAAGCGAGTGTTGTATAGCTATTGACGACATAGTCCGGAAAAGTGCTGTGTAACCTGAAAATAGGGTTGTCATCTAATGCTTCAGGCAATCTCGTAATCTAATTGATTCGCTAAACTTCGATTATATTCTGGCAATTATTTGTAAAATTGTCCATCGATCCATTCGCTTACATGAGAAAGGATTTAACAGTGTAGTAGAATTAAAGAATCGAGAAGATAATTAAGCTTTTTATAAATCTCAAATTCCAATAATATATTCTGCTAAACTTTTTATGAGTAATTGTTAACGTTATAAACTATTACTGTCGTGTCGTAGAATACTTTTGTAATTACAAGTTTTATCATCACCGATTTTGTACAGATAAGCTACTACAGAGCACATTAGCTGTGCTGTTTAATTTTATTACCGTTATACAATCTAAATTTTTGTAACTTGCATTGTTTCATGATTTGGTATTAGATTTCTATTTAATCTTTCAAATAGAAAGGCTAAAAAAAGTGTAGAATTTCAATGTACAATGAACTAGTGTTCTTGTTTATTGGTAATTACAATCTTTTTCTAATAATGAAATAATCTACTGTATTCAGTAAATCTTCACATATATTATAGTTTTATAACTTGTAAGTTGTAATTGCTTAAACTATCTTCATATTTATGCTTATACATACTTATGCACATCACACCTCCCTTATTAACTTCTTTAATAAACTCCATAAACTACAACGGAGTTAAAGAAGTTAATTAAGATACTAATTAAGAAGAATTTGTTTGTTTTATTAACACCTCCCTTTCGTTTGAGGTATCTATTCTGGTTTAAATATTGATGTATATAATTATAATTATGTTGTTTCGTCTTAACAGTACATCTGAAACTAAGTAGGCTTTGTAAGAATAACATTTGAATATATCATCGTCTATTCTGTTTTCTGTGAGTGTTCTTTTATGAATTGGAACTTTTAAATAGCTAGCCTGTTTTAAATAAAGGAGTATATCATAATTTAGGTTATCTCGTATGCCTTTGGGTTTGTCTTGTTTTCTTTTAATTTTAGTTCTTAATGTAAACAAATACTTTTTGTGGTCTTCACGAAGCAGATCCAAGGTTTTCTAATACATCATTGATGTTGCTGTATATCTTTTTGCTACATATATATGCAGCAAAAAGAGAAGAGAATTTTTAATTTGAAATGTCCCATTTTAATATATATATTTATATTAAGATGAGACATTTCAAGTTAAAAATTCTCGTCCTTTACATGTTATTCATTATAAACTGTGCATCTCAGCATCTCAATGGAAGTGCAATAAATTCGAAACAGCTGTCCCAGAGCTTAATAATTGCTCAATAATCGTAAATTATCCTTAAATATTTTTTATATAAACCTATTAAAGCGGGATAATTAAAATCATAAAAGTAATGTTAGTTGATATGTTTTTTCCAAAAAAGAAAAAAAAAAAAATTCTTTTCCAGAAGAAGTTGAGACCTTCTACATATGATAATTTGATAATGCACTGAATTGATCTTGTCATGTTGTCTTTTAATTATGAAATTAATTTACTCTCTTAATTTTTTATTGTTAAATGTGATGTTTTTAATTATTGTAATAAGACTTTGATATAGATATTACAATTTTCTTTTTCTCTTTGTTTTAGGTAAGTGACTTCACTTGATATTCTGATTTAACGGTATGTGTGCATTTTATTTCTAAAAAAAAATTGGATGTCCATGTATCCAAACTGATTTTAAGTAGACAGAAAGACAAAAGGTTAGAAATAATAATAATAATAATAATAAAGGTTACACAGGATGTTTTACATTCTAATAGATTTACTAGAGTTGTGATTTTTGGCATTAATCTGGAATTATCCAACAACATAATTACCCGGAACTTTTCATTAAGCTTAAGTGAATTAATATGTAGTACTCAATTAAGAAACATTAATTGAAGCTTTTCTTAAAGATAGAATAAGTATAGATTACTTAACTTAGAAGTAGTCTAGGTTAGAAAATAAAGAGCAAATTAACTGAATTTTATAAAACACTCTCATAACTGAAAATCAGTTCGAAAACGACTTTTCGGGAAATGCCTGATCAAAAATAAGCACTGGCTTTTAATTATTTTTATCTTGGATTCAGTTCACGCTCTTGTATTATTACTGTGAGTTAATAACTTTTAGAGGCTGTTGTGAAGTTTTCAAATAAGGATAAATTAAAAGGATGAGACGAAAGTTATTCTTGTTCGAAAATTTGTGAAGTCAATAGACAGTTCCTTTTTTGCATTTCGGTATTTGAATATGAAGAAGGCGAGGAAATATGGGTGAATACTAAAAGTTAACAAAGCCTGAAAATAATTTTGACTTCAACCCGGCGGCACTGAATAGATTTCAGGGGTTCAATTTAATTAAGGCCTGACGCATAAGTAGATTTTACCAATCCTTCTTACCTCCTCTGTTCGTTCTTAAAAGTACCTACAAAAATCGTAGGAGTTGAAGAATGGGGAAAAATGGTGATAAAAAAAATATACGAAGCAAAACCGATGACGAACACGAATTCAATTTCTCTCTTCTTTCTCATCCTTTTTTTTCTTTGTTTTCCAGAGAACGGTTCCGTTTCCTTCCTTCTTTATCCTGTTCTTTCTCTTCTTGGTGGGCGTTGGGAGTAAGTCCTCTTCCCTTAACGCAATTAAGTTGCCGGTCGGGAGAAGTCATCGTCTTTTCAGCCAAAACCTTCTCCCAGGGGGAGGTGGAGAGAGCCCTTGAAAGTGGCGAACATGCTTAGTGGGCCATAAAATTGACAAAAGCCTACAACTCTCATTCGCGTTGCTGCAATAAGCAGCAGTTAATTTCCTGTGCCAACCAGTGCCTCGTCCGGACGCCATCAAACCATGATTAACTGCTAGGCACCTGACTTTATACCAACTGTGAGCGGGTGAAGGTTTACTTGAAGCGGACCCGCTCGTTTTGGCTTATTCACAAAGAGGAAGAGACTACTACTTAAAGTGATCACGATAATTAAGTTTATCGCAATCGTCGATTGAGATAGAAGCTCACAAGTCACCCCAATATCATCCCGTAGATATAAATTGAAGATCCTCCGGCATTACGAAATGTCGGAACGAAATCGGGGTTGATTTATTTACTAACTTTATAATTAGCATATTCTGTTTTTCGAGGTTCAGCTACAAATACATGAACGCCCTCACAACTTTGAATATATAAGTTTGTTTGTTTTGATTTTTACCATTCAATATATAAAAAATAAACAAACACATACATATCTGTTTGGAGATACATTATAGAGAGAATGACATACTGCTTCCATAACATTTATTCTATTATTGAATGTCTACATTTCTTTCTTCAGCAACTTAGAGGAATTGCTTCCTAGGTTAGGTTTGGTGATAATATAAATATCAGTGTCAAAAATAATGCATCACAGCATTTGTGAACTGTTTCCGCTACATCATCCTCATTACCAACGGTAGTATTTGGGGAATCGTTTCCGTTGTCATGGTAACAGCCTAAGAGATGCTTGTTAGACAGGTTTTGTTCATCAGTCAATCTCTCTCTATTCACACTTCATTAGTTAATCCAATACTAAAGGTAGTTCTGCCAACTAAATCATGACTAGTATTACACTATTTTAAAAAAAAGAAAGAAAAAGACTTTGTTGTTGTTATTTCCCTATATTGTCATTATTGTTGGTTAATTTCAGCTCGTTTCCTGTCGTTGAATTCTATCATTTTCAATGCATCACAGCATTTTTGTTTGAAAATTTTTCTTCACATGTTACAATAAGGAAAAGCGATCGACATTACGCCTGTAGCAGATTACACTTCCGCAGTTAATCACTTGAGGGCACTAGTGACGACAAATTCGACTTCCTGCCACTTTAGTCCATCACATCACTCCGGTACGCATTATAGAGAATTATTGTAGATGGCATGCGACTCCCTCACAAAATTGCCTAGAATGACAGGGGAATCCAAAGGAAAGCAACTGAAGATGTTTTCGGATGATTCTATTTTCTTCGAATAAAGGGATTAGGAACGTGTGGAGTAAGATAGTAAGGGATTTAGACATATAATCTTCAGATTTCAGACTTGCCTTCTGAGTAGTTCATTGTAACAGTTTTTGGTTGTAAACCTTGATGTCTGTAATAGAGTTTATTGTAGTTTAAGAGACTTATCGATTCGGATATGGAGGAACTGCGACACAAAGACGTACTTTTCCTGCACAAAAGAAGAGAAAAGTTTTAGGTCAAAGATGAAGTTTGTATAATTCTCCAAAGACGGCTGCTAAATACGTTCTTAACTTTTTCACGACTCCTATTTTTTTTTTTTTTATCACTACTCTCAAAAGTACCTGTTCAGATGATGATGCCTTTGATGGAGACGTTAGTTCTTTTTCTACAGATGCACAGAAATTTTGACGTCCAGGGTAACCTTCTCTTAACTGGTCTCATTGCTGAAAAATGCCGTTTTTCTTATCTTTCTGTCTGTCCAAAAATCCATACAGTTAAAAGAAGAAAACACGAAAGCTTCGTATCTCCGAAGCGATGAAGGGGAGGTTGGGTATGAAGGAGGATTTCGGCTTTTGTCGCATCTCGTCCGAGGAGCGATGCGAAGACCCGATAATGAAGTGCGAAGAAGCGCAGTTTTGATAACTGTCGGTGTCAGGAGGCCTGGTGATGAATGGCACGCGATTAAAGAGCGGATAAGGAGGGGGGAAGGATGGTGATCACGATGATGATGATTCTTTCCCGCAGTCTACTCCACTTTTCTCTCCCGCGCGCCGCACTTTTATTGACTTTGAGAGAGAACTCTTCCGATTGGTGACTCATGGTCACGTGAACGAGGGTGGCACACGATTGGATAATAAGAAGGACGGAAACGGAAATTTCTCTCTTTCAACACATTCCCTCAACCCATTAACCAGACGTTGTACGATTGGAACTTTTATAATAGATAATCTAAAACACTGGAAGATAAAATTGATTCACACGAAGTTCTCCAGCCACCTACGAATAATTAGATTGCTCAAAATCAAAAAGCAACATGCCAGCCTTACAAATCCCAAAGCACTGGTACTTTTATATCAATAGTATAGAAGATTCAATGTAATTGAGCTTCTATATTTGGATTTAATTCAAATGAGCTTATATAAAACAGTGCTTTTTACATCTGTTGCCTTTTGAACAGAAACTTGACCGTTGAGGGACTCCACTTGCAATCCTCAGAAAAAGCATTAAATATTTACCAAAAAATATAAAAAAATAAGCTAGATTAATTCAGACTAACTCAGTATCTTTGGAAAATTGCCGGCGTTTCTAATTTACAAAGTAACGTTGCGGACTTGTCAACATACTTAGAGAATTGAAGCTCGTATTTAGGAAAATAAAAAAACAAAAAAAAACAACCTTGAGATTATGACATCAGATTTGTATATCTTGAAAATACCAAACACGAGAAATAAACAGAACAAAAAAAAATTACTTGAAATGCAATTTGATAAATTTCTATTTGAATTTTATTTTGAAGTTTAGTTGAATTATTCTAAATTGATGGAAGGGGATCTAGAATTGTTGACAACTTTTATTGAAAAGGACCTCATTAAATATGATTTAATGAATACACTAATACCTGATATAAAATAACCTTAAGCAAATAGAATTTCATCTTTTGCCAATAAAAAGGAATCATTTAATTCGAAAATATTCAGTGATAATTTCCAGTTTAGTTTTGTAAAATTTTTAAAACTTTAAAAACTAAAATATTATAATTCAGCAGTGTTAAGGTTATTTTCATTTTTAATTTTCTTTCTTAAGCCCACACATTCAATCTTTCTTTCTAATAACTTTTAATCTACACAATGAATCTTCTTGAAACAGGCTTATTTACAGACAGTCTAATTTTTATGTTTGTGAAATTTTTCCTCCTGGTCCTTGTGGAGAAACTTGCACGTAAAGGCGACAAAAATTCAGAGAGAAAAATCACCAGAATTAAACCTTGAATCTTTATCGATGTCGATTATGTTCATTAATTCTTTATTATTTGCATCTGCTTTGCTATGATTAAATTAATTGACTTTAGGTAACTTAAGTACTTTAATTAATTTTCAATAAATGGAAATACTGATCTTTTTTTTTTCTCTCCGGCAATAATTTATAATTATACGAATAATTTATATTTTTTTTTCATTACTTCAAAAGACATATAAAAGTAAAAAACACATTTTAAGGAAAGTGTACTTTAAGTTCTTAAAGGATTTTTTTTTTAATTAGACTATGTTGGCGAATATTCGGAATTTATTTCAAACAATTGAATTTTATTGGCATTGACAGAAAATAGTGCTAAAGTTAAATTTATAGTATTTATCTATTACACTTTGTCTGATCATTGTCTCTTAAATTGTTGGTTAACTCTTATCTTTCCTCTTTGAGATTCACGCTTGGGGTCACGCAAAGGAAGAAAAACACGAGCATTTTAAAGTGGACCTGTGAACCCATCTCAGATAACGCTCTTCCCGTTTCAAAGATTAACGACCCATTTTGTGTCAGAGGTGGTGGAGTGTGCCAAATTGAAGTATACACCGCTACTTAACCGCCCCATTCCTCATGAGGGTGGTCACTACTTATCCAGATAGAATTACTTCGAGGTCGTGTGGTTTTGACGCTTCCTTTCTTTCTGTCAATTATAAGGAAGCGGGAGAAGAAAGAAAAGCACAGCAATTTTGGTATACAAATTAAGAATGCTGTGCATAGTCATTAATCACAACATTAGCACTATGAACAGATTAACAAATTCGTTTTGGATGGAGTTTACAACGCAGCATGTTCTTTCAGATTTTTTTTTTGTTGTTCCTTTCCGAATTCCATACTTGACATATGAATTTCATAGTTTTTCTGTTTGTATTATTTTTGCTATTAATCTTGCTTGGAAAGGATAAAAATCATTGATATTGTTGTGCTTGTATTGGTTGCTAAGCACTTAAAAAATATGCTATGGATACTATCTTGACAGATGCAATTATGAACCTACTGTGCAAACTAAAAAAGAATGAAAGAAGCTCGGTTGATAAATACTGCTTATTGTTGTTGTGGAGACTACAGTGACAAAAGAAGTTAATTAAATCTCCGGATAAATGCTTATGGCACTTCTAGTGTCGATGCCTATATATAAAATCAGTTCTTAAACCTTTCTGTTGGCCAAGTGTGTAACTGTTTTAAGCATTTTACGAGGTTGACGTAGCTGCAGGGATGTTACTAACAAATATGAGTTTAGCTGTCGGCTCAGTTCTACTCATTGCCATAGCTGCCGAGAGGCACAGCGAATACCATTAACCGCGCTTCTTGGTGTGAGAACGAAGCACGTGTTTGACGGTGACTGCATTTGGGCCCCCATTAAGCGTGGCGGGTAATTTGGCGAGGGGACAGTTCGTCTGCTCATTAAGTACCAGTTGACGTGGGCCACAGTTGCTCACGAACCACTTGAACTGTTGTTAACTTGTCCCTTTCAATAAAGGCCATTAGGTACAAATCTCCAGATACCTTAATCGTTGGGGTTGATGTGTTTGACACGGTCTGTTATCATAAACGATGTCTTCTCAATATAGAAGGAGCAAAATAATTCTTCCCTGTTTGTTCAGAACAAATAACGTGACGATTCAATGCTAGGAAAACTCAAATTTTCCAGTGGATATTTATTAGAGCATGAGCATTAAAATTTTGTTTAGGAATTGAAATGTGCGTAGTTTCCACAGAGTAGAAAGGGTTGGATCAAAA
>JAFIDM010009631.1:73584330-73605594 GCA_023159025.1 Thereuonema tuberculata | reverse complement strand
TATATATATATATATATATATATATATATATATATATATATTTTACATATATGAAAATGATTCTTTCAATTTAGACAGAATGTGTAAATTATATGGAAAGAAAGAATGACGGGGAAAATATTTTCAGATAATCATAAGTTCTCATTGCTATTTTAATGACTACAGAATTTTTATCGACTCAAAGTAGACCGTTAGTTTACTTCAAATTTGTTGAACATATGTGTAACTATGAAGCAAAGACAGCATACTTTTGAGAAAGACAAGGTGAACTGAATGTGGATATAAAGGTATACATGAAACTTTTGCTCCACTTTCGATAAAGGTGTGAGATATAGACCAGCAAATGAAAACATCTTACAAATTTTTGGAATGCTTCATATTGCAATTTCTATATAGCAATTTAATTAATGCATTATTTAATTAATGTGCAGCTTTAATAGTTTCAATCAATAGATTTTCTAACGATTGATTGCAAAGCTCATTAACGGAATTAAAATTAAGTATATTGATCCCTTACTATCACTGAAGGATTAAGATTTTTTTCCTTTAAATCATTATGCCTTTCAAATGTTTATTTCATTTATATTCCCACGCAGTCTAAGCAAAATGCAGAATTACTTTTTAAAATTTTAATTGAGGCTTATCGAATACGCACTTCCAAAATAAACTTTTGGTAATATATCATATTTAAAAGTGTAAATTAGCTTTATATTTTTAGTTTTGAAATTGAAAAAAACTGTCAGTACTGAATTGGTACATTGAATCTAGTATTAACAACGTGTTTATAAGTGATTATTTTCATACTGATGATTTATAAATTATATGGATTTACCAATGATTATATTTGAAAGCTTTTTAAAAATATTAACTTATAAATGCTTCTAATCTGAATACAACTTGAGGGTTTCTTTATGTTATTGAATTGTTGATTAGAGACACAGTTGTTTGTTTACAATTACTGAAGGTACTTTTACTTTGGCAGCCATTCCCTCTTGTTGTTAGTGAGTATCGCAATGGTTTCTTATACTGATTGCATTTGCCATTTCTTCTTAGCTACCAAATACACCTAACGAGCTCCTCTTGCGCCAGACACCCACATATAAAAACCATTTAAATTGGATCGAAGTCTCGCCAAACTCTACTCCCCTCACAGTGGAAATAAGCCAGTGCCAACCAGCGACGGCCCTTAATGAGCACGGCTGTGTTGATGTTACCCTGTGTCTGCTTAGGTTGCTCCGCAAAAGGTGAAGAGCTTGTTCAGTATTGACAACCAAGAGTCCAGTATTATGCTGACACTTGGAGAAATTGTACAGACTGGAAGACAGCGCCAATCTTTCTAATTTACCTCTTCGCCCTGCTTTCAGTAGTTTTTCTTCCTGATAAGGTGTTCATTGCGCTGTTTGTGATCGATGCCAAAGTAAGGCGAATGATCTTTAGAGATAACTTGACGGAGAACTGAGGAGTAAATCGAATTCTTTTAAAAAATAGCGGCAAGAGTACATTTTTATAACGTTTTAGAATTTGGGATTTTTTTTTTTACTGTAAATAAACACGAGGAAATCATTTTAGATGAGAAGATTTTTTTTTTTTTTTTCATAATCTAACAAATTATCTCATTATTGGTCCAAAACAAAAAAATATTGTCCATTTCATCTTTTGAATGTTGCCGAATTTACTGAAATATCAAGAGGTATCCTTCCGTCTATTAACTTTAAATTTTCCAAAGTTTTCTTATTATGATTGAAGGAAAAGAAATTGGAAAATTCATTTCTAATAATAATAATAATAATGAAAAAACAAAACAGCTTTATATTCACTTTATTATTATAAGTGTTACGATAATACTGAGTCTAAAAATCTGCTGTAATCTTTGAACTAATAATAATTTATTTGCGCGAATATAATTTGTATAGAATTAATTAAATAAGTGTAATTTGCTCATAGTCACAATTACCTTTACAGAATAAGAAATGTAAAATAAAGCTGTTGAAAGTTTGATGAAACTTCATGCTATCGGAACAATTTTGAAGAAAAGCTGTTGCTTTATTTTTTTTTTGTGTTTTTTTTTTTAAGTCAGAAAATATAATAGTCATTTATAATTTAAAAAAACCCAACTATTTTTAATTATTCTTTATTTATTGTAGAATCGAAATATAACATTTTGAAATTTATAATCTTATAATCAAAGAAAATGAAACCATTTTACGTATTTTAGCTTTGAGTCGTAACTATTGTTTCAGAAAGTTACTTTTTTTCCCGTTTGAATTATATTAGAAGGCTTAAAATGTTCTTAGGATGCGACTGAAGTTAGGCTACACTTGCGCCGTAATAGCAATTTATGTATAAAGTATTGTAGTACAATTAATGGCCATTAAATATAATTTTGTTATGTATTTTTATTCATCGTAAATTGTTTACTTAGTTAACAAAAGAAGAGGAGAAAGTCATGGATATTTTATCTTTGAACAAGAAATTGCTTTTCTGTATGTTTGTTGTTTTTTTTTTTTGGGGGGGGGGGGGTAAGCATCTAAGAAAGCAAGAAAAGACCCCCTTCTTTCGACATTGTCATTATCTCAGCACCCAATTTCTTTGCCGACTCTTTGAAGGGACGACAGAGCAATAAGAGAGACTCTCGCCCTCTCGTCTATCACTCTCTTTACTTCTTATCTGTAGGGGATCAATATGCCAATGCTTACGTGTGATTAATGAGGGCCATTGTATCCCTACCAAATCCCACAACTTTAGTGCACTAACTTCCCCCCCCCCCCTAAAAAAATTCCACATTTAAAAGAGATGCCCAAAAATTTTCTTTTTTTTTTCTTGTTTTTTTTATCTTTTTTTCCTCTCTCTGAACCTATCGAAAACCGCGATAATATTCATTTCCTCATATTTTTGTATCCTAACCGAGATTTTTTTCGTCTTTCTCTTCTAGTCTCCCATGGTTTGTCTTTTTTTGTCTTCTATCTCTATTTGTTACTTTCAAGTTAAGGCTACATTCTCCAATTTGTTTTTTTTTTTCTTCCAAATTCTTTAGACAAACCCAAGTGTAGCCTCTTTTCTCATGTTCATCTCTTTTTAAATTTCATTTTTCTCGGCTGACTAAATCCCTTTCTCTAAATCATTTTCACTGTTTTTGAATCAGTTTCCTTTTCTTTATTTCTTACATTTTCTTCCTTTCTTGCATTTGAGGGATGACAGATAAGAAAGCGCCTGCTAGCCCCTCTCTTTCAATCCTCTTCCATTGATATCAAAGGAAATTTCTTCTCTGTCGACAATGGTATCTCTCTCTTATCAATCAATCACATTTACAGATAGAGGTAATCCCAACCTCAAAATCAATTCTATCCCCAAAAGAAAATATTCCATAATATGTTAACCCTCTACGAATCATTGCTCAGCGTTTCTCATAAATAAACTATTAGGGATATTCGTCAGGATAATTAATTAGTTATAATGCTAAATATTTAAAATTCAGAAAACTAAATTTTTATTTTATAATCGAAGGTCATGTCTGTTAGAAAGTTTATAAAGAGTTTTTTGTTTTGTTTTGTTTTTTTTCCCCTCACTCATTTTAAATATTATTTAGTAGTTTCCACACAACTTTCTGAAAGTTGTTCATATTAACTATTATATTGAAGCTATAATTTTAGGATGAATTATTTCTTATCAACTAAGTTGTTAACTTACCCTGTTTTCTTTGTTGTTTTTTTTTAATGTGTTTTTGTAATAGCATTTTTATTACAATTTATTGAATAGATCTTCAGTTGGTTGTTAGTTCCTTATCCAGTAATTTGGTTCTGATCCTGTATTAATTTTTCTGTTATGACCTTATTTACTGTTACAATTTATTTTTTCAAAGATTTAAATGAATCCAACAAAAAAAACAATTAATTTCTAATAAGTTTAAAATGCTTGTTACTTAACTTCAATATTTACAATAATAAGGTTTCTCTTTCAAACACGTTTCTTTTACTATAGACCTGAAAAATCATCATTTAATGAAAGCTAAAAAGAATTTAGACGCTAGTTTATTTATTTATTCCTACTGTCGCGATAAAAACTTCATTAATTTATATTTAGAAAACTAGATTAGTCCGTTTTAAATGTGGATTTTGCATTAAACGAATCTTTTTTTTTATCTTAGAATTAGTTTCTTTTTAATTTTATCTCTTATTGTTCATTTGTCATTGTGCATACTGTCCTCTCCGGATAATTGTTTAATTAACCAGCTTCATTCAAAATTAACTTAGTTGGCTTTCTACGTACAGTATAGAAGATTGAGTTATTTTTCTTTATTTTACATTTTACCCTTTTGTAATCATAGTAGAATTTTAGAATAATATTCAATTCGAAATTAAATATTATTTTAAGTTCTTTTAGCAATCTTGTAATAGTATTTGTTTTAGCGCTCGAAGTTGTCAAAACAATAATTATAAAGTATCTCGCTGTTAAAAAGATAACTTTTTCTGCTGTAAATAAAAAGAAATGAGAATGTGTTATGGCAAAAACCGTGCCATTTAAACAGAAATTTTTAGGTAGTTATTTGTTAGTACTAACAACATCTTGTAATTTTGACATTAGATAGTTTCAACATTAACTGCAGCGAAAGGCACACTAATAATTTCTTAAGTAATTATTTTAGCCTTAGGATACTAATGGAACAACTTTATTCAAGGTCCGCAGAGGGGCGTAGGCGCACTAGCATAGTTCCATTGTATACGTTGTTTATAATTAAAGTGTTTAATATACATTGACAGCATAGTGCTAGAATTCTCAGTTGAGTACATTACTTCCCAACAATATTGTAAACTTCTCCTTTTACTACTCTCCAAGGAAGACAGTTAACCAAAAAACAATAACTCTACCATTAAATACAGACAAGAGAGGCAGATGGGGGGAAAATAATTGACCGTTGACTTCAGTGGTTTTTATTTACGGCCTGCGTCAAATCATCGAGGCTTTAAAAGTTTGGGAGAGAGAACCGTGCATAAATTAGAAAGAGTTGCGGGTAGGGACATGAGGGGTGCCCGAACACCAACAGCAGGGTGGCTTCTTTCTTTATTACTTCGCGGTGAATGTTAGGCATTTTATAATGCTTATCCTGTTTCCCTTTATTGTCCTATTTTCAAGGTTTTATGACCCCGTTGTTTACTTGGTCCCCTCCACCCTCCCCTCACCCACACTCTCCGTTCAGACAATTTTACGCAGTTTCATAAATTTTCTGTCGTGTTTGATAGAAGAATGAATGACTCGTAAAGCCCAAGAAATAGCTCCTATTGTTAAGTTTGCCTCTCAAGTTATTTTTCTTTTAACCTTGACGACATTGATTTAAGAGTGTAAGCGAAGAAGCATTGTTGTTTTTAGATCAATTTATCTCCATATTTATGTTTAGCTTTATATCACTATACAATAATCAGATTTTTGTGCCTTTAATCAAATTCTACGCTGCTGACACGTAAGCCTACCGTTTGATACAAAAGAATACAAAGAAATTGAAGACGTTAAATTTACATGAAAATACAAATGCCTAGTTGAATTTAATTAAGAATCTGCCAGTATTATTTATAATGAACATTGATTATTAACAGTACTAATTTACATTCAATAATAATAATAATGAGAATAATGTATACATAAGAATGGGAAAATGTTAAAATAGAAAATAACTTATAAGTATTGCTTTGCTAACAGTCTAAAAAATAAATTAAAAGTTCTGTCCAAATTAAAATTGTATGTTTTCTTTTCTAACTACCTGGAAATCAGTACTGCAGCACCGGAAGTCTTTGCTGTTCTCTCCTCTCCCGTTTATTCTGCTATTTTCAAATATTTGTGCTAATTAAAATATGAGAGATTTTAATGATTACACTAAGGAACAAAATTAAACTTTATTTGGACACAAGGAGCAAAATATGTGATACTAATAGAACTTTTCACGCTGAATTAAAATATGAAAATATATTTTATCCAACAGCCTATGTTTTCAAAAAAAACAGCAAAACTTAGTGTAGCGTAGTTGTAAACCCGTTAATAACGCAACAACTTTCAAATCGCAACAAATAGTCCAACGGTACTTATTGTATTCAACTTTTTCTAACGAAAATTTCATGTTGTCATGTGTTTCTTTCATGTTAGTTGTATTGGCACAGAGGAAAATTTGTTGCCATTGTGCAAAAGGACAGCCTTGAAACTAGTTTTGGAAGAATCAATGAATAGTCTCCAATCTGTAGAGTTTTGTTCATGATGAAGTGCATTAATGAAGATATTGCTACAGTACACTAAACTATTAACTAAACAGAATAGAAATCTTGAAACTCTTCCTGACGATTACGAAAGAAACATACTTTAGTGTAAGTATGGAGAAGATTCCACCATTTCAGCCTAGAGCCCAGAAGCTCAGCTTGGTTTTTTTTTTGTTTTTTTGACAACTTCAAATCCTGAACAAGGTCGTTTAATTCACCTTGATGTATCAGATGAGTTTCACGTGATTCTGCTTTGAAAGGAGGATCATCTTGCTCGGCATTTTGTACACCAGATGCTATTTCACATTCCGATTCATCATCGAAAGTTACATGTGCTGGCGGCTGTGGTTTAGGCATGTCCTCACCGTGAGGTCCTGGCTTCATAGCAGACGGTAAATTCGGGTGCTGAACTGTGTATTTGATTTACTACTAATTCCTTTTATCTTAGTAATGCAGAAATAACAGTCCGACGAATGGTTTTGGTTCACGCCACACCATTGGCAAAAATTCATGTGCCGATTACCCCTTGCCCAGTCTGTCAGACGTTTAACACAGGTTGAACAGCAGATATGAGGAGCCCAGTTCTTATCTTGATCCCCAACTTTACAGCCAAAATAAAGTTCAAAACATTTTTTAACAAGTGGAGTCAAACGTCGTCGTTGTTCTTTAAACATCAAATCCCCACACACGTAACAGAAATTATCCGGCTCGTTTATGCACTTCCTAGGCATATTTGTACACGAATACAATAAACTTGACACTACAACACTCACCAAACCGAATGACATTATAGAACGTGCATACACAGAGAAAACATAAACGATACTGATGTGTGACTCACGTCAACCGTTTAGTATGATAAGTACCCGTGTTTGAATACTGAGGGCGCCACTGATCAAAATCTAAATTACCATATGTTAGTACAACAATGTAAACGATATTTAATTAGTTTGATACATTTATTTTTCATTTTTATTATGCCTAAAAAGATACCCAAAATACTGCACAAGCAAATACGTAAAAAATGTTATCACAAAAAAGACTGAGGATGATAGACAATTCTGATTGCATTTTTGAATTCAGCGTAAAGAATTACAATAGGAACACAATAAAACTTTGTGCCAAAAACTGTGTTTGTCAGTGTTATGGAAGAGATTCAGTTACACTTTTTAATCTAATTTGACCCTAATTCATACAAAATTTCGGTATTAATTTTTTGATTGCAGATAAGAAAATTGTAATAATTTTCTACAGTATTGATTGCAAGGAAAGTAAAGAAATAAATGTTATTAGCTCGTAATAGGTAACTTATCATATAATCTAAATCTTCTTCTTTTACTTTTGCTTCATTTGACATTGAAAATTAACGTCTTTTAATGTGACTGTTGTTTGCATTAAATATGAAAACAAAAGACTTCTAATTGACTACATAATGACTTGAGTGGCCGTGGTTGTCTTCACTGAGAAGGTATTGTTGAAGCGGCATTTTATCTGTCGTTATAGCCGTATGGCGTTCGCAGCTCCCTCTTCCCGTATTCACAGGAAGAAACAGCCTCTCCCTCTTCTCTTCTTTGGAACTGATATGCATGAATTCCTCCAGTGGAAAAATGGCGTCTGCCGTTCCTCAATCATCGAATTTCGCGTCTAGAATTGATAAGCTCAGCTCCTTTTTTTTTTGCGAGATTTAAAGAAAGAGAAAAATCTACTTAGGCAAATGTGACTTCGAACTTGATTTTTTTTTAAGAAGAGAGGCGTCTTGGTTGAAAGATTGGTGGCTTTAAATACAGCTTCCGATTTGTTTTCTGTGTAATGAAATAAATTGAACCTTCTCTTTAGACTGTTAATGCTTGTTATTGATCGGTATAGTTAGAAAAAAAAAAGGGTCATTATATAGAATTAATGCAATAAATTCATAATTGGATCATCTGTCAGCATTGAATTTGAGTCATGTTACATTTATGTAGATTCTAAATTATTTGAAAGTCTGTATTATTTGTATATAAAAAACAAAAATGCCTTCGAAAATCAGGAAGACTATTGTTCATGTAGTAGAAACAATTTTTTAGTATTGGGCTTTAATGTTAAGGTATTACATTTAATTACTTTTATAGTATCTTTACTCTACATTACTTTATTATAATATGTTAAGGTAATTTATTGTAAATTACAGGAATCAAGTAATTATAATTTATATATTTGCTTTTTGTTTTTGAAATGCTTAGTTTCAACTTGACTTTTTTTTTCTTAATTGTAGTTAAGAACTTAAGTTGTAATTTAGGAATTTGGAGTTAATAGTTGGCTTATTTGGAAAATCTTTAGCGTCACCTTTCTTTTCAAGTCTTAATTTAGAACCATTTCATTCATGATATCTAATTAAGTCGAAATCCAAGAATTCCAATAAAGCCCAGAGTCTTTCCAATTGATAAATACATTTATTGAAAGACTTATCTCGGCCGTACGTTCATCTTTGAAAGTTGTAAATCTCTGAAACCATTTTTTTGTAAGAATAGGAGAGGGAGGGAGAGTAATAAGCCCTTGTTGGCCTGGAAAATTTTAGCTCACTTAGATTTCTGATATCCTACTAAACATCATCCATCGCCTACTAGGACCAAAAAGTGTATAGCAAGTGCGGATTTTTTTCTTTTTTCATTTTTTTAATAATCTCTCTCTTCCTCCCTCAACATCTCGGAAAAATGAAAATATCTTTGATGTCTCCTCTCGCTTTCCGCCACTTTCTCAATCCCCAAATGCCTATGGACCCCCTTCTCCACTACCTCTCCACCGATCTCCACACTTCCCCACCCGCGATATTGCATCCGCCTTCGTCGTCTCATAAAGCCTTTTGTACTCAACGAGAATTTACATCTGTGAAGTCGGTAGATTATAGCTTCTCGCCGGAATCTTTTACTTTTTTTTTCCCTATCGAGTAAAGCAACAACATTCCTGCCGTGGGAAATGATGTCGTGGGGAAAGGGGCATTTCGCGAATCAGAAATTGAATATAGGAGGACATTCGAGAATTTATCTGATACGTTGAGAATGTATCGGAGTGATATAATGAAGCCAGTTTCGGATTGGGATGGAATACAATTAAACAAAAAACAAACAAAAAGTGTTAGCTTATTTCTATAATGCCGAACAACAAAGCGAATAAGAACTTTTGACAGATTTATGATTAACGATCCCCGGAGTTTTAATCACGAATATACGGAACTTCTAAGCATTCTAATGAAGTAACGTACTGAAACTTCTGCGACCTGTCTGCATCAGTCATAAGGTGTAGTTTCCATAGAAGCTTTTTGTTCAATAAGACAGTGAATAGTCCAAACTGATTAAGGTTTTTGTAGATAATTATTAATATACTGTAAGGAACTCACTTTCAGTGGTGTTCACTGCCGATCTGTTTGTCTGACCAATAACATGTAAAGATCTCAAAAATTTCGTCGAGATTGGAAGAAAATTACGGATTTTTAATATTTCCATAAGCACTTTGTTTTGTCAGCCTAAGTTGCGAATAAATTAGAAGTAAGTTAGACATTACCTCTATTTAGTGGCCACTTTTTCGAAATTTTTTACTTCCTTCGACTGCCTGTAGGTAGCGAAGACTCACAAGCCCCGATTAATTAATTTATATATTACAACAATGAAAAGCGAACGGGCCTAATAAATGTTTTCGTGCTTGTCTATATCGTTTATTTCTAAATTTGAAGCTTTTTCCTTTTTGAAAACTGATTTATTTTATTCAACTACATAAAAATCTAAATGGAAAACTTTCATCGTATAATGAGGCTAGACTAATGAACGCCTCATTATTGCTCAGATTCATTAGTCTAAAGCTGTTGTTAACTTAGGCATCGTTGTTGTGTCTTTCTTGACAGTTAACAGTATCTGAAATGTAGTTAATGACAAAAACTTCGGAGTAGAACATTAGACATAAAAATAACTTGGATTTTAATGAAGTTGGAAGCTAGGGAACCCGTTCCTTCAAATGCAACTTAAAAAAAAAAAAACCCAACTAAATTCATGCTTTGTGAATTCATTAGAAATCCGTAGGTCTGCACCATTATTATACACTTAAAATGAACACTTAAATTATTGACCTATGCATTATATTTCAAAAAGAAAAACATGTACAGAGAGAGAAATGTTATTTTATCAGGGCTGCATATAAAGATAAGCGAAATTTTTTTGCAGTTATAAGTTAAACATCGATGTTTAAAACAGTAATTTTTTTCTTAAGTTTCTTACATATATATATTCATCTACACAAAGAATGAGTACATATTTTATTTCCTTCAAATTTTGCTTAAAGTTGGGTGACATCCTATTACATTTATTCTCTTTTTTGTTTATCTTTCTTATTATTTCAACTTTTTTATGTAAATTGTTGTTTAATTTATGTCTGAATTCTATTTACTTTAAAAAAAAAAAGAAATATATAATGCATGAATGTGGATGAAAATATATAACTTCGTTAATTAAAATAATTCTCTAATTACCCAGCTTCTCATTACGTATTTTAGATAAAACGTCTAAACTTTATTTGCAGCAGCTCAGTATAATAACAGAGTAAAGCCTACGTTATTATGTAAATTTTGTATAATTTGCAGCGAGTTTTAAGTGACAGTAATTACACACTATGTTCGCCAGTGGTGGAATTTTATTTAATAAAACGTAAAAACCTCCACCATTTCACGTATAATTTTAATGGGTAGAGGCAGAACTCAGAGTTTTAACGTAGCTTGGAATACCTATTCG
The DNA here is from genome assembly GCA_023159025.1 of Thereuonema tuberculata. NCBI lineage: Eukaryota > Metazoa > Arthropoda > Chilopoda > Scutigeromorpha > Scutigeridae > Thereuonema > Thereuonema tuberculata. Next base: position 73,594,598 of record JAFIDM010009631.1, on the reverse strand, counting down.
AGAAATTGTGATGACACTAATTTCGCCTTTATCTTTTCAGAATTTTGATCTATTTGTCAGCTTCTAATATCAAGCTGTTATTTCCTGCAATATTTTATGATCACGCTACTCTGAAAATTAACAGTATTTCTCATTTATTGTTGATCTTAACTTGATGAATTAGACCTAAGTTTTTAAATTTAAACAAACTAATGAATACATAATCGTCAAATTCACTCCAATAATACTGTTTGTTTGTTTTTTTCCAAGTTATTTTCTTTAGTTAAGCTGTTGATAGTCAATCAACTGAAAGACCTTTTTTTGTGATTGAACTTAAGTCCATATACATTTTCAGCTTACCATGTCCATTTCTATACTTTTTTAATATACAAAATTAATGATTCGTTTTAAGCTCAAATTTAGCAACATTCAATTGAGCAAAATAAAATTTTCGTGAATATTATACTTTCAAATAATTATACATATTTATTATTTTTTCGTTAGCCAGTACTTTTATCAATCGCCTAGGCCAATATAGTCTGTTATGTAGGGGATTACCGGTCTAAACTAAGCTAGGAGAAGGACCTTTCACCAACGGAATGGGAGCAACTTGCGGTATCGCAAGGCCGTCTCTTTTCGCCTGTTCAGCTCTCTTCACTGCCGAAGATCTTCCCCGTGAGACTGACTGCCTAGCCGCAAACTCCATAGGAATGCGGGATGCTAATAGGTTAAATTGAATGCCGAAGTCATTCTGCGGGCAGAAGATGTTGGATCGAGCAGGCGGGAGTTTCAGCCTGAAGGACTGAGACGAACCGGGATAGGTTGCTCGATAATCTTGGGAGAAAATGTTTTTGCCTGATTAGTTCTGTCAGGTCGAATCAGTTGTTGTTGAGAAATTAAAAAGAATATTGCTAGTAGTTTAGGTAAATTACTCCTTTGACTCCTCCAAATCGAAGATATTTCTGGAGAGAAACTTGTAATGAAAGAAATTTATTATGTAGAAGTTAACATACAATTAATTAATAAGGAAGACTCATATTTGAGATTTACAATTCAGATTCTCTTATCAGATTCAGCAATCAATGCAAACAATTCTCTGATAACTTTTTTTTTTTCTGCTTCATAAATGACAACATGTATATGGAGTTAATGAAGAAGCTTTCCTGTCATATTTTGCTTCTAAAAATGAAATAACTCCTTTATAAAATAACCTAACAATTAGATGTTTTCCTTGAAAAAATTTTAGCTTTGCATTATCTTAAGGGTCAACTAGAATTGTTGGGTAGTCGTTTTAATTTTTGCAGGAAGAAATATGTTTTGTGCCCTGAGCGGAGTTTTTCATCAGTATCGCATCAGGAGGGAACACATTGTTGGTGGGAAAAAAGAGAGCAAAAAAACGACACATCTTCAATGGAAAATGAGACCTCGAAAAGTTTAGTCTTGCTGAAGTAGTTCAGATAAACATTGTGATTAATCTTTGCTTGGGACTTCGACAGGAAAACACAGAAAATCTGAGTTTTCAGTCATCAGATAATAGCCAGTCAAGTGTTGATGGCTCTTTCAGAACGATCAACCATCTCAACCGAAACGAGAAAACACACAGAAAGGGAAGGAAAGATTCGCTTTTGTTTTTAAGCGTCAAGTAAATCCCGTCCATCGCTGTCGTCTTCTCTACAGCCTCGAAAAGGGGTCGCTGCGGGCAGTTTGCCCACGACTCTAATACTACCCATCTCTTCGTTGATGGACGGGCAGGCCATTTAGCTTCCCGCCACCGTCAACAAACTTCACCCTTATCCCATCCACCCCTTGCATCTTTCGACCTCCTCTGAGCTTCTCTGACGCCTCCAGGAGAAGGTAAATTCCCCATTCTTGCGGAAAAAAAGGAAAAATAAGATTCGGCCATTTTATAGGCAATTTTACGTAACAGGCAAAAAGAAATAAAGAAGTTATACAGAGAAATTTTTAACGATTGAATGTTACTGATATACTAAAGTAACTTATCGTAATTTAATTTTCGTATAAGCAGAAGTCTCTTCTTCTTTTAATTATGTAAATCATCTCGACCTTCTTTTAAAGATATAATATAGGCTGATTGTGTTTTTGTTTTTTGCTAGCTAATTTTTTTTTTTTTTTTTTTACTCAGTTGTATCTTTAGATTGTAGTTTCTGCAGTCGTCGCCATTTTTTTTTACTAAATTAATACGTTTCGCTTTCGTTCTGTAATTGAGCTTAATTTCCTTAATGAAAATGCCATCTGTGACTCTCTTTCCAGACGATGTTCTTTATCTTGCATTGAAGAAATAAAAAAAAAAAAAGAAGAAGAAGAGAGAATGAAACTGCTTCGACTTTGACGTCAAATTTCCCATTGAAATGACGCTCTCTTTCAGGATTTTGCGTCATTTAGGACTCTTTCCGATGCCCTCCCTTATTTCGGAAACTTTATTGATAAAATGCATTGAATGATTGGGAATCCTTTAGAATCTGCGAAGGAAATTGGAAGCGGTGTAGTTTGTTTTAATACATTGTTTATATCACCAATGGAAAATCTCGTAAGAAAAAGAATAAAAAGCAGGATTGCTATTGTAGATGGATGTAGCTTTCAATGAATGGCGATACTTGAGTGGTCATTGTGTCTGATTGACGTCATCAGCTGGGGAATGACGTCATAGATGTTTAGATCAGTTTAGAACCCACTGCAAATGATTCTGCTTAGTAGCACCTTTGTGAATGACCCTTCTTTTCTTTGTTGGAGTCATTGAATTAGATAACGACTGTTAGAGAGGCTTAAATTATCTTCAGTGAAAGGTTTGAAAGTTCACCGATCAATTTTGTAATCGAGTTTTTCCAGACAGCTTTATATTAACAAATGATTCGAAGTTTTTCTGTTTGAAGTAAAAATCTTGCAGTCATAATACTTTTTTTTTTATTTCTTGTCAACTTTCACTTAAAATTATATTGAACTTTACTACAAATCTTAAATAATCTTTCTACATAAATCTTACTAGCGTTTTTATTTGATATTAGCTTTAACAAGTTTTAATTTTTTTTAAATTATTTTCATTACTTACTTGAGAATGCCGCTTTCATAATTAAACTCTTGTTCTCAATTTTTAAGAAGTATAACTAAATGATAATCGAAATAAATACAATGTTATAAATGTTGTTATACTGATTTTTAACAGTAACTGCCTTTAATTACTGCTTTTAAGACTGTTTTTCTCTTAGCTGGTTTTTTTTTTTTCCCCTTAGACTTCTTAATTTTCTGAAAACATTTTATTTCACTTCATTTTTGCAATTTTTTTAAATAAAAATATATTCTCAGGTATATTTTTTTTCCTGTTTTCTAATAAGTTACATTTAGCTGGACTTTTTTTTTCCCCTTTTTTAAGTTATTTTTAGTTTTGGATTTTGAACACGTCAACGTAGTGGCGCTCATGTTCTGTGCAATGGCCAAGCGACAACTTTAGAAAATCATCGATTCAGTTTGAAGTAAACTAAATCTATTGGACGCTTGGAAGTATTTCATCAAATCAAAATGTCATTAAACCATTCAGCTCTCACAATTACTTTATTGTATACATTTAAATCTATTAATCCTAATTCAGAGAGCACATCGGCTCCTGTTTTACGATTAAGTACTCATTATGTTGAATTATTTCATTAAAACCGGCCACTTTTAGCTTTGCAATCTTCTTCTGCTTTGTTTTTAGCAGTATTAAATGAAGAGAAAATAATATAACACGTACATGTGTAGGGGATTCCGATATCACTTAAAATCAATTGAGTCGTAACTTTAGTCCAAGCAACTCGAAATTGTTTGTAAAGTAAATTATCTTTTATCAGTAATTTGTCAAGTTTACAGCTTTTGATTTAAAGAATATGATTTCAATATTTAATTTATTATTATTATTACTGTTATTATGACCTGGATATTTATAACTTTAATTCTAGATATATTCATGCAGTTATGTCTTCAATAATTCAATAAACGTTTTCTTTTTTAAGTCTCCTTGCAACCATGTATACTCTTATTTGGAGAAAGCAAGCATTTATGTGCAATAAAATCTTTATTACTTTAATCAGAATAATTGGAAAGGTATTTATATCAACTTAAAAACTGAAGTAAAGATCAGAGTAAAAATTGGCAAGTCATGAAAATCTGGACTTTATTATTATTGATATTTTTATAGTTTTAATTGAGCATTCGCATGCAAAGGCTGTACAGGAATCAGTGACATTCAGATAGTTAAAAACAAGGAAATAAAATTAGATCTCATGGCGCTCAATGCTAGGTTCCATTGAATATACGAGTGTGATTTTAGCGAAATTTTATCACATCAGTGAATCAGCGGAAGTTTAATTTATTTATTTATTAAACAAATCAATTACAAATGAGAACGATGTAGCCAAATACCTATTTTTTTTTAATTTTTTTTTTTGATACACCTATGTTCTATTATAGCTCTAAATACATTGTTCTTCAGTTTTAGCCACTAAACTCTGAATCTGCGATGAAATTGATAATTTTAGTGAAGCACTTTATTTCTTGCAGTTTTAAATGTAATCAAAGGTGAATGATGATCTGAGAAATGTTTCAGGTGCTAGTAGTTTGCGGAAAATAACTTAAGTGTGTGTGTGTGTGTATGTATGTGTTTATTTGTATGCTTTTTTAATAATAGTTAATTTAAGTTTATTGCTGTAATTGAATGCTAACTTACTTGAATTTAATGCGAACTTACCTTTTTTACTTTTTGTCATTTATTTATGGCAAAAAAAAAGAAATTTACATTAAATCTTCTGAATAATTTCGCTCTGATATTAAAATCATGTAAAAAATATTTTAAATACTTATAAAAATAATAAGAAGTAGATGTATTAATAATTAAAAACTTTTTTTTTTAACTTGAACAATTTCTTAGTCAGTTTATTATTAAGAAAGTTCGTAAAGCTGTAGTTATATTTAATATTTTTGAGACAGATATTTTGCAAGTACCTAGTTAAATTTTAGCGAAGTGGTAAAAGTAGTTGATGTTGGCTATTTTCAAATAAATAAATAGGGTCCACTTTCCCGAAAAGTTCCTTGATTGTCGCTATATATTGAACGCATGTCTCATGTAGGAGTTTCAGAGAAAATCGTATCTTAATAATTGAAAACACCGGAAGGAAATTTGAAGATCATAAAACTGTCGACGATAGTGGTTCAACACGTCATAAATTGCAGTTAATTACATCTGAGACCAAATATGAAGAGAAGAAAAAAAAAATAAAAAAGTTTTTATTGCGAGGAAAATATAAAACCAAACCTAACCTGTACTTAAGCTCAAGAGTTGTCTCTATTGTGTTTCCCTATTTTCTTTTTCGCACTCCAGAAAAGCTTCCTTTAAGCGAGGGTTGCATTGACTGTTTCTCGCCAGCCGTAACCCTCACCCCTACCTCAGCGAACTCAGTATCGACCGGACCAGGTGTTAGTTGGGAATCTAATCAACTCGTGTTGAGATATTGCTTTCGAGCCGGAGTGCTAATTGACAGTGAAGAGCGCCTTAGACGACTGATTGAGGGCGTGATTTAAAGGGAGGGGTGTGACTGGAGCCCTTTGTCCACCCTTCTTGTGAATTACGTGATGTAACGTAGCACATGTGGTTTGAAAATTCTATGTCCAGGACTGGGTTTGCCGCACATTGTTTGGCAGTCTTGGAGATCATCCCTTATTAAGTTGAAAATGAAGTTTATTTATTTATTAGTTATATGTTAAAAAAAAGAAAAATTGATTTTTGCTATTTTTTCTGGACAATTCAGCCAGAACGTCTAAACACTCAGAATTTTGATTCAGAATCACTTCACAATATTGTGAATAAATTTATAAAATAATAAAAATAAATAACTGCAGCTTATTGAACAATAATGAGGCCTTTTGTCTTACGATTAACTTTAATTTAGCACTATGATAGTTATCTGATTGATATACAATCACTTGTTTGTTTCTGATGAGTAGACATAAGAAAAATTTGGAAATTGCATCAACTAAATACTATCTCCCAGAGCACAAATATGCTAACAAGATAAATCACATCATTATGTTCATTGATATTCCACTGATGCAAAGTCGAACAACACGGTTTGAAACAAATGGAACCAACTCTTTGTATTTTGATTTAGTTACTTTACAAAATTCATCAGCAGAATCCAAATTTGTTTAAAATTCGGACAATAATTTTAGCACTTCTAACGAAAGAACATATATACATTTTTTAATACATAATTTTTGATAATTTCATCAAAATCAAACTATATTTATTTGTTGTTTTTTTTTTATAAAAAGCAATAATAATTTGAAATTGATAATTGAAAAGCCTAAAGTAAATGTTGTGTCCAGTTTCGATGCATTGCAACTCTTTTATACAACACACTTTATTTATTACTTAGTTTTCTATTTCTTGTAATTCTTAAGATCTTGTAATCGTTTAGGAATGTTGCCATTTAATTCCGAAGGATTTTTAATTACGATCGTATTATTCTGAAGAAACAGTGAAAGAGAATTTTTATTCTCTGCCATTTTTGTTCACATTAACATGTTTATTACCGCAAAAACCTCTGTGTAGGTTACTGGGGTTCGGCTCTCACGTGGGTTTCGTAGTTGTGGACAATCCGCGCTGGGCAGGTTTTCTCGTTGTTCCCCATTTCCCCTGATCTACTTCCACCATTCGTTCTCCGTCTGTCTTTCTTTTTGTGGGATACAGTATAAGAGATCTAAGATCGCTGTGCTTGGTTTCCCTGTCCCCCACATTTACCGTACTAATCGTAATCTAAACATGTCTATTTCGAGCCCCACCCGTTACAATTAACGAGCTGCTGTTATCTTATTAATGCAATATTCAGTAATCTATGTAATTTAATAACTTATTACTAAATTTTAAAATTTCTATTAGAATTACATTTGCCCTGCATAAACCAACCGAGAAAGCCCAACGTGTTTTTTAGTTTTTATTTAGTGGTTGTGAACATAAGAATAAGACGAGATTTACAGACAGCTTCTCATAATTGAGTATTTTGAAAGTTCTCTAGTGTGCTTTAATTGAAGATTTCAGTTGTGGATTAAGGTTTACGGGTTCCAATGGGCATAACAAGTTGATCTGAATATAAGCTACTCGTAATCTTTTACAATTGCTATTTCTGTGTTAACTGAAAAATTTTAGATTTCTAGTATTACTTTTTTTTTTTCCTTTTCAGTAATTCTGCATATTGATCTATGGTAGCCTTCTTTTCAGTGAATTTATGTTTAATTTCTGACTTCAAACAAAGTGCATCACTTATTTTTAAGATATGATAGTAGTAAATTCAATTTAAAGATAATTTGTTTTCTTTGGGTCCATAAATTTATTCCTACGTCTAGAATTATTTATTTATAGCTGTATCTCTGACAGCATGTTAGCCATACGCAAGAGAAATACAAATGTGATGAGATTGAAGATAGCAGTACCGAAGTTATCATTTATCAGCTAAATCTTTTCAAACGACATTTAGTTGTGTTGATTCTTCGTCTTTGGTTTATTTTAAGATTCCCTTTGAGAATGCTTTGTAGTTAGCATGCTTTCTCTGTCTTTGTGGAGCCATTAGAGGATGTGTCAGTTCTTCGCGGCGTTCTCAGATCAGTCTCTGGTTGGAGCTAAATGTGGCATTTGCTTTTACACATACAACAGCTTAGTGATTCGAGGTTTAGCAGAGGTTAATTGGAAGTCGACCCTCTTTTGCACAACCGAAGTGACCATAATAACCGTGAATTGGCCAACCACATTGTATGCAAAAGTAGGAAAGGAGAAGTAAACAGGACATCTGCTATTTACTCCAGCTGATCAATACTGTTTTTTAATTAATTAAAGACTTTTCTTGTAATTAAAGTTTAAAAGATTTGTAGAATTCGAAATAAAATCTCATTGAGGAAAATTCGAAATAAAACTAAATATAGATTTCGAAATTAATTGGAGTTGTTAAAAATTTGTCCAGTACTTTTTACCCAGAAACAATGTTGAGAATAACCATATTCGAGATTTTACTGCCTGGTGTCTCAATAAAGAGTCATGCACGACCGGTAATCTCTGACTGAACTTTTTAATAAAATATAGAAAAAGTTTTGATTGTAGATAAATTGCAATTCAAAGTAATTAGTAATAATTCCAATCAAAACTTTAAACAGTTTTGCTTCAAGTATTAGATATAGCATCCTGCTGTATTTGAATTCACATTTTTCTTTTATCTTGTTGAAGTCGATTTGCTGAGAATTACTTTGATATTTCTGAATCAATTAGCATTCACTCAAATTCAACTTCTCGACTTAAACAGTATTGCTGCTGCTTCATGCGCGAGGCTCATGGTTCTCGTTTTTTTGCTCCCGTTATTCTTTTTTGTGGGTAAATAATAGGTAAAATGGTAGTTAATTTGCGTAATTCTTTATTATAACAGTAACATATTGATAGATTTCTTTCTTGTGGCCTTCAAAATGCTGATCAATCTTTTTCAAAAATATTTTGCAGCTATCCACTTTGTATTGAGGATATTTTTTTTCCTAACACTTTTTTTATGAAGAAATTCACACTCCAAGCTATAGATGCTTGTTATTTATGGTTCTTACCTATGACAGTCGGATTCATTCTTACATCTTGATTGTGACTTGAGCCAATACAACTAGGACTAAAATCTCATGATTTGCAGATGCAATAGTTACTAAATTATTGTGATTACTTCGCTTCAATGGCAAGTTTTGTATGTTTTCGTCCCCTTCCTTCGGTTCTTTCCAATTAATCTGAAAATTAGCAAGAAGTTACCAGGTTTTAAAATCTAATTTAAACGGAGTAAAAGATAGCCTATTTAAGTTTAAATTTTCATGAAATAAGTTTTTGAATTGTCTTGATCATTGTTGGACCAACAAGGCTATTTCGAATGAAAAATTCATTTAATACTTTTTTTGTTTGTTGATTCAGTAATCTGTCATCCCGGGCTGTTGTAACAAATAGCGTTCCTCTAGTTCATATGCGCCAACTTTTGTAACCACAAAAACAATAATATATATACAAGTTCTGTCCTTTTGATTTAGCGCCATTATGTTATATGAATGAAAAATATGTTAAACAAATATATTAAACAAACCTACAATATCGTTTGAAATATAAAGATGGTCAGACAGGATTAAAAGCAATGACAGCATAAGCAAAGACTTAAAAGCATGAAGCCAGAGAAATAAATTTTAAGTTTGGGTCAGCCATAATCAGTGAGATGTGATATTTTATTGGGTTCCCGTTAGATTAGAAGAAAACACGTAATTCATCATATTTCACATTTATTAAAATAATAAAGTCAAATATGGGATTCCTCTATAATCGGCGCATTTTCGAAAGCCACCGATATTTTGTTCTTAATTGAAATTTCATTTCTTTTTTTAATATTGCAGTGTATTTTTTAATGATATTATTTACAAGTTCTTCTTTACAAAAACTCAATGATAATCTAAATTCTTCCACAATCTTCTTTCTTTCCATATCAAAAATATTAGATAGAAACACACTCTTCCATACATTGCATTAGTATTAAAATATTTATTAAAATACTAATAAGGGAGACAAATTTTCAGGAACTGTACATATTCCTTTTTTCAAGTCAATAATATAGGTATAACAGAATTAAGAATAAGCTTGGCAGCATTGGTTTAAAAACATGAACTATTAATAAAATTAATTGTTGATACAATATGCTTAAACATCTCAAAGTGACTATTAACTAATTTTATTGTTACAAAAAATAAATAAATAAAAGCATGGTGATACAACAAATTTAATTGTTATTTACAATCTGACTTATTAATTGTAATCTATAATTTTTCAAAATATTGTTAATAATTTAATTCCTTAATATTGGCTGTTTTTCGGTTATCAAATTGTAGGTAATCTCTAATAAGTACAATTGTATTAAAATTTACTATAGCTCCTTTATACCTATTAAAATTTTTTTCTTTAGAGTTTCTAATAACACAACTTTCCAATATTTTTCTTAAGCCTAATTGGGTTTCTTTATATAAAATTTGGACATTTGTGTCCATAACGTGGCTTTTCGTTATGCAATGATATGCTACGTCTGAGATGTCTTTGTTTTTATTTTTCAAGGCCCTACAGTGCTCGGACACTCGCTCCGCTAGGGTTCTTTTGGTTTCTCCCACGTAAAAATTTTGGCAAGTTTGGCAAGTGATTTTATATATTAAACCCATTTCTTTCTTATAATCATGTTGATAAACTTTTTTACATA
>JAFIDM010009631.1:73500539-73583552 GCA_023159025.1 Thereuonema tuberculata | reverse complement strand
TTTTTTTTTTTTTTTTTTTTTTTTTTTTTTATTTATAAAAATGACCGACAACAAGAAAACTTAAGCCTGCCAATGTAGCAGCTTCATTTAGTCTTGTTGAAACGTCTCCTTATAGTTCGAAGTTTCCATTCTCTGGGTCCAGCAATGCATCATCGTCGTTTGTTCACCAAGTGCGAACGAATGCTCTAGAAAATTAATTAAATTTTGATGGCATGATTCCAGATAATTTCTCCTCTCCTTTTCTCATTGCTTTGCTTCAATTTGATTCGGGGTTAAAGTCGGGATGAGAAAGAAAGGTGTACGTTGAAAGGGTAGCGGGGCGGGTGGCACCGACCATTTTTCAGAGGAACTTGGAGTCTCAGAAGCCATTTGGAAAGCCATCTTCGCATTTTTTTAATAAATTTTTCTTTTTCCTTTTGATAGACGTGCCGCCTATATGGGGAGACGAATCATTTAATTAAATTTTAATCCATTATTTTTCAGTTTCATTTATGGCGGTGTGATGGGTTAATTACGTCCAATTTAAATGCATCGCAGATTCGTCGTACTCTTCTCTTCTTTGCGTTGCATTTTAATGCAGTTATCTTTAATTTAGTTCATTATTCAACCCCACCCAAGCCTCAGAACTAACCCTTAAGCGTGCCCTCCCAGCCTAGATTCCATTTCAACAGGCAGCAAGTCATCAAAGGTGAAGCCTCTATGTTCTCAAGAGGCATTGTTTTATGTAGAGATATCTCTTTCCCTCTTTAATAGTTCTTAGAAATTTCGATTCTGCTTAACTTGTTTCCTCTGGGACCTGACGCTTCTTTCTCATTTCTAAAAATTCACGAATTTCTTAGATAACATCGCGCCTTCTAGTGGATGAGAAGAAGTTTAAAAATTTGATTTACTAAAACTCACTAAATAGTAAAACTAAAAATTAAACAAACCAATATTGACTTTAAATAAAAACTCCTAAAGTAATACTAAAATAACAATAGAATACGACAAAAGCTTCTAGGACAATACTAAAAACAAAAATAAAAAATTTAGAACTATTGAAAAACGTAAAGGCAGTAAAATAGGATAAAAAGAAAACACATACAGTTCAGAAGATCTCATGAACAGCAGCTCTGCTGTGTAACTTGTTTTTCCGCGTTGTTTTAATAAAAGAATGCTGGCAGTGGTAACAATAGGGGAATTATTATACAGCAGTATAGTAAAAACTCTATTATTTCAGAAATTTTCTAGAAAAAATATTTAAAAATTTTTATATTAGGACTAATTAACTTAATTAATATTTTTAAAAAATGTGGTTGCTGTAATGTACAAAAGTATATTGGAAATATAAATATATATGTGTATATATATATATTTGTACATAATATAACAACACGAAATTATCATTTGTTTTATTTCTGATAAATTGACTTTTTAGTATATCACTCCGAAATTTTTTTCAAGTAATGATTTATTGATTTTTTTTTAAGTTGTTTACTTTCTGCTGCTGTATCTTTCGGGTTTCCTAAGTGCTTATAAATAAAACGTTGTGTCTTCCTTGTAGTTCAGTTGAATACGTGTCTTTTCGATATGCATTCGTGCGAGATACGCCATTGTTTTCAGTTTGGCTGTGTAATATCATTAGTAAGTGAATAATCCTAAGGGAAACCCTGAAAGTTTTACGTATGGCTTAAGTCCTTGCTGTGTTATGCAGCACGCAACACATTATTTCTTTCTATCTTGTGGCTCCGTAAGCACCCATCCCTTGATACATTCCTCAACACGTATGTAGCATTTGCCTCTCTCAGCAAGTCGTAGTTTGCACAATGTATAAAAAGGGCGAAAAAATTCTAAACAACCTTCTCAATGTGGGCTTAATCTTGAAGTAAAGGAATATATCTTACTTTTGGAACACCCATCGGGATAAAATAGACATTTCTTTGATCTGAAATTTAAATACATCAGCACTACCTTACATTGAGAGTTTGGGCAAACAATTTGATATTCTGCAGCATACAAGAACTTAAGTAAGAATTCATATCTCACATTATAAATGTACTAAAATACAAATAGATTAAAATATATTTTGTTTTGTTTTAATTTTGTTGTAAACCAAGTTTACAACTCTCCAATTCTGTATATAGTTTCCTAATAGCTTATCACTAGTCTTTTTTATTGTTGTCTTTTTAAACTAACAGTTTTACATTCCTTTTTTCTATATGAAGTTAAAATGGCTATTTAGTCCTGCCTGCAGTGCTCACAAATGCAACTATTTAGTAATTGTTTTTTGTTTTTGTTTGTGTTTTTTTTTTTGGGGGGGGGAGGGGTTAACAGTTGTTGAAGTTGTGGTCAGAACAGACCAATGTTATTGTGAATTTTCCGAATTCTTTGTCGGTTTATTACTTTTATTAACCAAGTGGAAAAGGTAGTTTTATTGTTAACTAATTGCATTTGCAAACTTAGTAATGGACATTTTGTAATTTAACTTCTTTGCTTTTAACAAAATACACAGACGGTGGTGGTGATATTAGGCTTTTCAGAACTGTTGCGGGTATTAACTCGCCCACAATTCGTCGCCGTTTGTTGTCGTTTCTTGGCGATGTTCTGACGCCGTAAAATTGCGTCCACCTCCCCGTGACGCTTCGGTGGCCTATAGCCGGCATGGCCACTATGATAAGGCAGCCCATGCTGCCTTGTAGGGCTGCGCGAAGTTGACCACAAATAACAGCGCATTCAGCTGGGAACAGCTTGTTTTGGCCATATTTCAGAGTTGGTCCGAGAGCACAGCAGATCTTTTTCGGATAACGAGCTGAAATTTCTGGTTCCCTAGTCGGGTTACTTCTCCTTTTCCTGTCTGTATATGCCTTGATGTTTCAAAATATAAGTTGTTAGTTAGCTGCTGGAATCCAAGCTGAGCATTGAGATCTTTGGGGAATTTAAAGTATTCAAATAGTATTTCGTGCATTTGAAAGTTACGGTTAATTTTGAAATGATTATAGTTGATTGTTTATTTTTAAATAACTTATTGGTTCTTGCTTGGTAAAAGAAATCTAGATATTTTTAATCATGTTGGTAAAAAAAAAAAAATAGATTATCTTTAATATACTTTATTTCTAAGTCTTTATTTTTTTGTAATAATAATCGACTGTAGAATTTAAAAAATCAAGTAATATGTAAAATTGATAATAATAATTGATTATGATTGAGAATGCTAGTTTTACTTATATGTCATACCTAATTCATTGAAGTAATGGTTTAATTAATTTAATGTACGAATCTTGTAAATCTATGAAGGTTAATTAATTAATTGGAAATGAAATACGAAATTGCTTAATTATTATTTGCCGTTATATTATTAAGGAATCAGGCCCAAAGGCAAATAAGTACTACTTCTTTGTGTTCTTTGGTTGGAATAACAGTAATCATGTAGAATTTTCTCTAGCAGCTTTAAGAAAGTGCATGATTTGATAAAAAAAGAGCGTCGAGTTACGAACGCCTGGCTAGGAAAACATGTTTGATTGATAGGTTTTGGTTGAATTTTGATATACGATCTCGCAACCATATCCCCCCCTCAATCGCCAAGTTCTGGCCATCATTGGAACTGACAGGATTCATGGACGCATCCGTTTCTTCCTGAAGAAGGTGGAAGATAATGCTGTAGATTGCATTATGATTACAACTCGAACGCTTCAAAAGCTTCTAAAATTCTATGCTCAGATTCATCCTTCCTCTAAGAGTCATTTTCTTCAACGTAGACGATGTATATGTGTGTGTGTGTGTTTGTTTACGTATTACACTTTTATAAAAAGAAACATACATAAAATATCAATAATATACATGTAACAAAATCAAAGACTTTTTTAAGTCAGTAAAACATTAAAATAAGCCAAATCTGTACATTTTACTTTCTATATCTGTACATTTGTAAAATAATATACAGGGTGTTTCAAAAATACACGGCATAATTTCAGGTATGTATTTCCCACATGTAGACAATCAAAATAGTTCATTACAACATATGTCCGGAAATGCTTCATTTCCGAGTTATGGCCTTCACAACATTGAAAATCACCGGAACGTTTTTCGTTCCGCCGGTCGTTGCCATTACAGAAGATGTTCAAAATGACCACCTCCTGCTTGAATACAGACCTCACATCGATGTCTCAATGACCTGCGAACACGATCCCACACTCCAGGAATGTTGCGTATGTCCTCAGAACGTGCCACAATTCGATTCCGAAGGGATTCCAAATCAGGCACCGGAGACGAATAAACCAATGATTTTAAATGGCCCCACAAGTAGAAATCGAGAGGGTTCAGATCAGGTGAGCGTGGAGGCCAAGCAATTGGGCCACCTCTACCTATCCATCGATCAGGAAACGTTCGATCCAAGTACCGGCGAGCCGTACGACTGAAGTGTGCAGGAGCGCCGTCATGCAAGAAGTGAGCGTGCTGACGATCGATCAGTGGAGTGTCGTCATAAACATGAGGTATGGTGTTTTCCAGGAAGTTTGTGTACGCCTGCCCCGTAAGTCTGTTTACAAGTACATGGGGTCCAACTAATCGATCACCAATGATACCGGCCCACATGTTGAGGGAGAACCGCACCTGGTGATGAGATACAACAGTTGCATTTGGGTTTTCATACGCCCATACATGCTGATTGTGGAAATTTGTTATGCCATCTCGTGTGAACTGTGCTTCATCTGTAAATAATACTAAGGCAGGAAAGTTCGGATTTGCAGCACACTGCTGCAAGAACCACTGACAGAACCTAACTCGTGCAGGGTAATCTGCTGGTGACAGCGCCTGTACACGTTGCAAATGATAAGGATACAATTGATGCTCTTTCAGCAGTCTCCAGACAGTCGTATGGGGAACATTCACTTGCAACGCTAACCTTCGTGTGCTGACAGAAGGAGTTCTGTTCACAGTCTCCAGAATCTCCTCCTGTTCTTCTGGAGTTGTAGACCTTGGTCGTCCCCTTCCCAATCCAGGAGAGTGAAATTTTCCATACTCGCACAGACGGTGATGGAGACTTACAAATGTCTTCCGATCTGGACATTGTCGCTGTGGGTACCTCTCCTGGTACAAACGACGAGCCAGCGCAGCATTGCCGTCTGCCTTACCGTACATGAAGTGCATCTCTGCCAGCTCCTGATTTGTGTACATGACACACAGTCGAACGCCAAACACACCACTGAATTTAACCTTCGCCTCGGAATGATCTGTCAGAGTGCCCTCTTAATGTGTCCTTTGACGGCAACGACCTGCGGAAAGAAAAACGTTCAATGAGACATCGATGTGAGGTCTGTATTCAAGCAGGAGGTGGTCATTTTGAACATCTTCTGTAATGGCAACGACCGGCGGAACGAAAAACGTTCCGGTGATTTTCAATGTTGTGAAGGCCATAACTCGGAAATGAAGCATTTCCGGACATATGTTGTAATGAACTATTTTGATTGTCTACATGTGGGAAATACATACCTGAAATTATGCCGTGTATTTTTGAAACACCCTGTATAGTAATCTCATCTCCATTATCAAAAAGATTTTAAGATAAATTGATGGTTCGTTTTCGGTAATTCACAAAAAAAACCAAGAGCTATTTATCATTATAAATAAATTAAAGCTTTGTAGTTAGATCATTAATAATAATTTGTATCTGAAAGTTTTTTCGAAGAATGTTGGCTATTTATGGGCAATCATAATTTTAGTTTTGATAGTTTTTTGTTTTCTATGTTAGTTTGTAAAAGCCAAAATATTTTATAGAACAAGTCTGGGGTTTGTTGATGGGAGTCTTTATTCATTTATGTTCTCTAATAGTGACAATAAAAAATAGCAAAGTTTATTTATTTCTTATTTGCTTCTTTACAAACGTTGATCTGGAATTGTTATTTCATATAAAAACGTTTGCATTTTGAAGCGTGACTTAAATTGCTAATTATTCAAGAAAATAATAAGATGACAAATAAGGAGATTCAGTAGAAAAATTGAAATAAACTGAGAATAACTTCTAACCCAGTAACTGAGAAACGGGTGAACAGTGGGCGGTTGCTATTGTGGTTTGTAAACAAACGAAATAGCTTTTATAACAAATAGGGTCCCAAATAGCTTAAATCAAAGCCGAGATTTAAGTATTGAGGGTGCATTCGCTTCCTTTCCAGTCATTACACCATATATTATGGATATATTTTTAATTCATTTTGGATACATACCTGTGTTAACCCGAAAAGCACCGCCTTGTTAAATTGATGCTTTCCTGCAGTGTACTATCTTTGCAGTGAAGTTTCT
Organism: Thereuonema tuberculata; assembly: GCA_023159025.1. Taxonomy (NCBI): domain Eukaryota; kingdom Metazoa; phylum Arthropoda; class Chilopoda; order Scutigeromorpha; family Scutigeridae; genus Thereuonema; species Thereuonema tuberculata. The sequence goes on along the minus strand of JAFIDM010009631.1, from coordinate 73,577,279 downwards.
CTTTTAGCGAATTCGTTGGCTTAAAGCTTCATGTTATGCTGTATAATCATGAGTACTGAGCTGATAAACGACGTTAAGTTTCTAAATAATCAACTGAACCTAGTAGCTTAAAATTTATTATTTATTAAAGAAATAAAGACAACTGTTGTTTTGTTTTATTTTTATTTTTTTATACATATCACTATTTACCATGTATTTTCTAATTACATTACTTTTTTTTATACAAAAAAAATACTGAATTCAAACTTACGAAGTAGTTATCAAATATAATTTAATTTATCTAATTTACCAAACTCAATGATAAGTCACTTGTTATTTATTATAAAACAGAACACTGTTGGGGGGGGGGGGAATCAGTTTTATTCAATGAATGCTAAATATTGAAAGTTAAAAACTATTTTGACATTTCCATATGTGATTAATTAGCTTTACAAATTAGAATAACGGTTTGCTCTCTAGGTTTTAATGCCTTTTAATACAATTACTTATGAATTTACGGATTTAAGTTGAAATACTGATGCAGTTAGCTTAAATTGCCAACTTTTAGGTTCCGCTATATTTTTAAGCAAACAAGAGAAGATGCAAGCAATGTATTCCTCATCAGAATTAAGATAAGTTCCTTGTAAGGTGTCCAAGCCTTTTACAAACATAATCCCAGAATAACAAAGATGGAGAATGCGAAGTGGTGGAGGAGGGTATTTGACACTGCAGCGGACCTTTCTTCCAGCCACTCATTTCCACCGATAAAAATTACCCTGCTTCTCGTCGGGCGCAATCCCCTGCACAACAGCTTCTTAATAGAAAACTAATTTCATTTGGTGACTCGCCTGGAGCGACCCGTTCCTCATTGTGTCACCGGCTAAGTGGCTAAGATTTTGATTCCACTTAGATATAACTGTTTTAAATCCTGTTTAATGATCTGGGAATGGTCTGAAGGGCCATTAAACCTTTCGTCGTCACTGCCCTGATCGTTCATTCCGTCCCTAATTATTTTGTGAAGGTTGAGGGATACAACCGTTGAAATTGTTGGGTAGAGGTATTATCTACATAATTCCTTTCGACTGCAGCCTGAATGTTTATACATGCATGTGTATGTGTGGGTGTGTGAAGTGTTGATAATTTGGGTTTGCTCTGCCAGAGACCGAGGCCACATGAACAGAACTGGTCTGTAATGATGATTCATTAATGCCTCAGTTATCCGCTCATGAACCTGATGCTCTATCTCAATCGCCCTACTGTTATCAAATTATTCCAGTACAAACCTTCTCTTGACTCTGCTATCCTATTAGAATAGCTTATGTTGGCAGATACTCCGAGTTTACGAAGATGTCCTGGAAAAGATATTTGCATTTGGGTACGTTTGTTTATTAGAGGTTGTTCTTGTGTGCAGTTGATCCGTGTTTATAGTTCTCCTGGATTTAAAAAAAAAAATCGTCAAATTTACATTTCTCAGCGTTAGGATATGTATTCAGACAACATCCAAAGGCAGTGTGGAATTTTTAATAACACTGCAATGAATCTTCTTAATTAAACTGGAATTAATTAGATCTCAGTTATTTGCTTTAATTAACTCAAATTATCACATTATTTAAGATTTAACGCACAAGCATTTAAAAGGCAAGTAAATATTTAAAAAAAAAGTCGTAATTTACATTGTAATTGAATCTTGCTCTTTTGTGGGTTTCCGTTAGATTTTATCAAACGGTAACACTTAAGGGACTGAAAATTACCATGTATTTACTTGGTAAGCCTGCAAAGATATGAGTTTATAAAAATTTCGGATTCAAATCTTATCTGATGTCCGTATATTTTTTACATTTATTGGACATTCTTTTGGACATTAAAATTAGGTTTGTCGCCTCATTATTATGGGTTAACATTTTTATATAATACTTCTTGCGAACTAAACTTGGTGCAAAGTTCTCTAAATGATGTTAGAAATAATCACAGAATATACTTATACGTTGTACTGTATAATGTGCATAATCCACATATTGTAGTGGGTGCCTTTGCAAAACAGAAGTGACAACTAACAGAAATTATAAGTAATTTTCAAATCTCAACGATTTTTCTAATGAATAAAAATAAAAAAACAATAATTTTCCATAAAATTTGCCGTAATATTGATGATAATACATATTTAATACTTAAAATACTTCTTAGAAAGCTTTCATTCTTAAGATGTTTAACTGTTCCGTTGTTTTATTACAAAATGCACTTGAGAATGCAGTTGAGTCGCAAGCTGTGGTCTGGCCTTCGTAATTAATTATATTCTGGCAAGATAGTTATACCACAAATGTTAAGATTTACCACTTCTACAACATGCGCTGCTCTACTCACAAATGTCGCCATTTTGTAACCGTAAAAACTTATTAACTTCTTTCGGACTGCGAAGGTTGTGATTTAATTATAATTTCCAGTTTTATTCTTTATATTTGGGATAGTTGATTATTGGTTAATTTTTATTCTAATAGTTTAAAAATTCCCTTTTTGTTTCATTAAGGGAATTAATTTCTTTTCTATTAAATGTTAATGGAAATTTTCAACTTATGAACAGAATTCAGGAAACTATTTTTTGTTGTTGAAAGGATCGATATATTAAAAGATTATATTATTAAGGATGGACATCTAAGGAAAATGGTTGGTTACCTGATATCTAAAGATATCTAAGGAATAAAGCAACTAAATTACCGAAGGAAAAAAGCCACCATTTCAAGAATTATAAAATTACTTAAAATGAATTAAACCTTTAGTCTTGCCGTTTCGTGAGCAACGAGTGATAAATTATGTTAATTAATCAAAACTATTCCGATTTAAATGAATTGAATTTATCATTAGGGATTTGTTTAAAATTCAAGATAAACGATTAGAGCAATGCTAAGGAAGTAACAGAGTTGTATTTCTATTGTCCTTTCAATGTTCTTGTCTGCCTTAATTCTGCTACCATTCCTTTTCCCCCTCCATTCGTTCAGCTGAATGAAACTCACTGCCCATAAGAATACCAATGGGTTCGGCTGAGCCATGTCCATCTCTCTTCTTCCCATGATCGTCAACTTCTATCGTCGTATCTCCTTGTTCAGCGGTTCAGCAAAGCCTGCTATGACACTGAGTTTCTTTCCCTTTCGTGCTTAGAAGCCATTACAACCACAAAACGAATTCTTACTATATCTTTGTGAGAAGGTTATGATGTCAAAAAGAAGGAATAGAATGCTTTCTACCAAAACACTTGAAAGTTATTTCTATACACCTCTTCTGCATAATATAAAACAATTACTGATATTTAAAAAATATTTGAGTATTTAGAAAATCATGTTTTCCTGAATTAATAGCTTTCTGAAAATATGAATTTACTTTTTAAATTGTTGAAGAATCTATGATGAATAATAAAGGATTTGAATTAGGACCGAGCACATCAAATGCATTTGATTGTTTCAACAGCAAGATTTGAATTTCAGGATTATTCAGAATGGCTCAGTTTTGAATATTGCTTTTATAGCTTGTCTATATCCCAGATGCTAAATCTTAGCATCTGGGATATATTTAAGTTCTCTTCATTTGGGATGCTTTGGCAGGACAAAGTTTGCGATATCGAAATAGGAAATCGTTAAATGTGATAGCAACTATCAGTTAATATTAATGTATTAACGCATTGTAGAAGTGATATAGTATTGTCTATATTTTTCTGAATAGTCTTTTTTTGTTTCTTGAATTAAATGTGAGCTACATAGCCATAAAATTGTAGCTGCAGAGAACAAGTTTAAGCGGGGAAACATTTAAACATAGTATCAAAAAATGAAAGGACTGTTATGGGGTGAAATGAAGACAATTACAGGGAAAGGAGGGTAAAACGAGGACTATTGAGTTGATCGATGTCCCTACATTTCTGCGATATCGCAAAGTCTTCTCCAATGCATAGGATTCCCGACGTAGGTCCTGGTAAAAACTGGAGGCTCCGGTTGGCTTTGGGAGCAATTACCCACAATCTGAGCAGAAACTGAGAGAAAAAGGATGCTAAGACCCCCTCGTTTCTAACCGTCTTTCTTTCACTGAAGAGTGTGGGTGAACAGGCCTGTGGAAAAAAAAACCGCTGAGCGAAGCTCTTCGCTTCATTGCTTGTGGTAACAGAGAAAGCTTGACCTTATCTTCAGTATGTCGACCATTGGTTCAATGATTTAAAAATGACATTTTCGTCTATCGCTTCATCAATTTCGAATGTCTATTGGTCAGTTTGAAAATCTCCAATACAAGTTTTAGTTTTTTGTTGTTTTTTATTCAGAAATGATGCTTAAACTCGCTATTGACTACGAAAAAATATATAACGGTACAATTAAAAAATGTGTTTGTGAAATATCGTCATAAAACCTCTTCTTATTAAGTTTACTAATATTAAAGCCATAATTTAACCAATATGATAGTAAAATATATGCCGAAGAACTTTTATTCAATTCTTCAGCTATTCATTTTCAATTTTGAATAAAAATTGAAATAGTTAATAGGCACATTCGATCAATGAAATAAGCGATGACTAAAATTAAAGACACTTAAAAACGAGATTCATTTTTTGATGATTAGTGACAAATAAGTGGATAATCCTTATTCGAATTCTAGTATTGTTATCAAAGATATGTTGAAAGATACCTACATAATTATGATTATTATAATTTTTATCTTTGCAATCTTTATTAACGAACATAATAAAACTTGGCTATGTCGTTCCTAAACTCGCAAGCTTGTATCTTGAATTTTTAGAAGAGAGAAAGAGAATATTTAGACACGATTATAACTACGATTATAAATCGTATTTTTGACGATTTGTAATCTGTTCGCTTGTATTTAGTTCGTATATGCATTTCCTTCGCCTTTATTCCCTAGGAAAATGATTTAGTTATTCTAATAGAAGAACGTAAAAAAGTCTACAAGATACCCTCTGGTGAATGTTACTCTTCACATTCGTTGATTGAGTTACGTCCCATGATAAAGCCAGATAAATGCCACCACAGAGGAATAGCGAGTGACGAAGCGGATATCCCTGCAGATATCCCCCATATGGCGAAAGTAGCGCAAACAGAACTAACAGAGAAAAGGGCATTTTTATTACAGTAGTGATTGAAGCAGACAAGAATAATTGCTCTTTGCATTGTTATTTATTACTTAAATGTTCAATTAATCATATAAGCTAGAATTAAGGTTGTTTACAAATGTTTTTGTGCTTTGTCTAAATCAGAAAAACATATTTTCTCAGAAACAATGTTGTTGTTTTTTTTTTGTTTTTTGTTTTTTTGTTTTTTTTTCGAGTTGTTGATGTCCCTATTGGTTTTTCAATTAAATTTAATAATTCGCTTTCATCTTAATAATAAATTATTATCACGAACATGAAATATGAAAATTTTCAGTCAATATGAAATAAGAGGCTTTTAATGTAAATTTCATTTAGTACATTGTAGGAACTGGTGCTTTCTTACGAATTATCAGGTGTTGATAATTATATGTAAATGAATATACATCCAACACAATCGTCATTATAGTCTCTAGTTATCTCTTAAAGTTTGACAGAGAGAAAGCTTGAAAGATGCTTAATCTTTGCTACCCACTTATGCCCCCTCCATTTATCATTATCTATTTTCTGTAACTGATGTAGTTATGAATTCTTAAAAAAATGTCATTTTCATTTTAAATCTGATTCTGAGTGTGTGTGTGATGCCACATCTTGGCCAGCGGATTTCGATAAATGTCGTGCAAGTGATACTAAGTAAGTTAGTATCACTTTGTTAGTTCTTGGTAGAAATGAATAGCAAGCTCAGTTTAGGTTGCCTTTTTGAACTAAGTAAATAAATTGTCAATTTAACAAAGTTTCTTATAGTTTAAAGAGTTGCAAATTGTTATTGAAACAAACCAAATCTAAATTGTTTTCCCTATCTGAATTTGAAATTTAACTTCGCTGGATTTGAACAGAAAATAATAATGTCAAGGTAGAAGTATTCAAAAATCCTATAAAATAGAAATTGCTTTGTTATTTTGAACATTCGGTTAAACGAAAATAGTTACTACTAGTATATTTTTACTAAGAACATTTTATCGACGAAGGTTTATTTTGAAAATATACTTGCGTACGTTCAGCTGTCCATCGGATAGTGACCTAACATACGGCGAAAATGAAGGGGTTTTTTTTGAAGATTTGGGAAAGGGGAGGAATCAAGACCATCCGTACATTTTTTAAGTCTGCTCGTAATTCGTACCAAATATTAAGAAAATCGGTCCAATCAGTTTTAGAGTGACGCATGTTCTATCAATATTAAGAGAAGAACAAATTTATGAACAATATATTAGAAATATCTAAATACTGTATTGTTAAAAAAAAAAAACTCTTAGATTAGGATTTCATTAAATTGGAAGATGTAAACTATTGAATTACTTTAAGTCGTTACAGAATTCTGAAATTAAAAAAAATCCTAAGAGAAAAGTTCTGAAAAGAATTGGAGGGGGGGGGGTGAAGATTAAATAAAGAAAAGAAAAGAAACTGAAATAATAGCAAGAGCTGTATGAAATGCTGAGGTCTTGCTGTTCCCACTCTTGCTATCGTTTGTCTTTTTCCAAATATGGGCCGAATTATTAAGTGTTTGAATTATTTCTTGATGTAGCTGACCTAATGTTCCTTTTTTGCGCAGGAAACCATTTTATTTTTATTCCGTTGGAAGCCCCGCTGATGAGGTCCCCAGTTCTCTTCTCGCGAAAGCGACGCGAATCCCATTTGCCGTTGAGCGTGGTCCGTTAATCTTACCCGGGATCATCTAATTTCGAGCAAGATGTTGGCAGCGACGATCCCTCTGACTAAGCTTTTTATCCGGTCGACGGATTAGCTACAGCTCCGGAAGTTTAATTACTGATTGCCGTTTAAGTCCCGCCCCCGAACAACACCTTCCCCCCGCATACTTCCAATGTGTACTTCATCGTCGTCCAAGACAACTTTAGACCTTGGGAAAATCCTTTTCCAATTGGAAAGGCTTTCTTCTTTACGTCGAGTCAGCGTTTCTTTTCAACTTGAGCGGGAACGTCTATGAAGTCATTCCGTATTTTTAACATTGAAGTTGCGGCAACTTAAAGAGAATTAAAGGAAGGCAAAAAACGGACATCGCCCTCAACTATCCAGTCATGTGGATCCATTCAAGCCCCGTTTGAGGTTCCAAGCACCTGAACTAAGATTAGCTGCTGCGAATCCTTCATCTTATATATGAATCCTCCAAGGAAAGAGGATTGGCGAAAACATTTCTCGATGTGATAATGGCTTTTTCTTTTTCTATCTTTTATTCACTTTTGAAAGAATGAGCCTGTGGTTGAGAATTAGGCTAAATCCTAAGCTGCCTTTATCTCTTTTAATTTACTCGATACTCAGTTGTCCATGAATATAAGTTTAAGAGCTGCAAGAATTGAACTGTTCAATAAGAAAAAAAAAACCTAATCAAAGCAGGCCTATTACTGAGTTTTGGATCCGCTATAAAAACCAGTATGTTTCATAAGCGTCGAACCTCTAATTTTGTGGTAGGTGCGAAACTTTTGATCTTTGAGCAGCGGAGCTAATGAAATTGTCTGTATTTGTTAGCACTTATCATTTGAGGATGATTTTTCCATACAACAGAAATTTTGTATTTCAGTCACTGTATTGTACTTCCACAGTTTTGATTTTTGATAAGCAGTTTTTTTTTGGGTTTTTTTTTTCCGTTGGCTTTTTACTCTTGCGGACCGAATCAGAAGACAATATCTGTAATCCGTTTCGCCGAATAATCATTGTCCTGGGTGTTGCCTTAAAAGACAAACATAGAAGGAAAAAAAGATCAAAAGAAAGAATCCGGATCTTAACGCAAACTGAGAATGATTGAACTAATAGTTCTGGTTGTTCCACACCTGGACGACTTCTTGATTTTTTACCTATTTGCTATTAGATAAATTACGAAAAATATAATGCAAAATTACTTATCACCTATGGAAGAACTGCTTATTTATGTTTTCCATTATTAACTCACTTTCCTGGATAAAGCGCCTTACGTGGATGAACTATGAAGTAATAGAAATAGTAGAAATTGAAAAGCCTTTCACAAATTTGGCCAGCAATTTCTCCGTCCACCATGGATCGAAGTAGACTGCGAGAGTCGTGCTTCTCTTTGTCTTCATTTCGTTCTCCTATTCAGAGCCGTTGCTCTCCTTCCACATAGAGTTCATTAATCTTAACCCGTCAGATTTATTTTTAACGCGGTAAATCACAAGTGTACAGGCGGCCAGGTGTGTCTGCATTTTTACAGATTTACAGGCGGCTAGATTAGCCAGGCAGCTCGGGGGCCACAATTCGCAATCCTATGCTGAATAATAAACAGTTTGGGGAAACAGAAAGAGAATGGAGTTCTACAGCAAAGGAGGCACTCTAGGGAGTTTGGATACTAACGACTCCTGTATAAATTGTAGATAAATATTCAATAGGAAAATAACTGACTGCTTTTGATAAATTTAGATGATATATTTCATTGATACAATTCGTGTATATTTTACGGAGATTTACGCTCGGTGTGAAATATTTCAGAGCTGTTAATATTTAATCTACAAGATACTGTAGAATACTTTTTGAGGAGTTAAAATTATGTCGATGTCTATAAAGAGGACAGAAGATTTATCCATAATAATGGTAAGGGGTGACTTTCGAAAATCATCAAGGAATAGCTTAAATAACGAAAGATTTTTTTTTTTTGAGGGGGGGGGGTTGGTTTGATAGTAAAAAGGCGGGCAGTTATGGATATCATAAATTTATTTTTCCCCCGTTCAGATTTGTACTCTGTTGGAGAATTAAATGTTTTGCTTAATATTTCTGTTTAACAGATTTTGCTAAATCAAAGTGTGTGTAGGGTGTGAGGTTAATATTAAATAAGTTTCCCAAGGGGCTTCTCATCTTCAGCTTCCCTTAAACTATAGTAAAAAAATTCAAGTTTATCTGACGATATCCATACGAAATATATAAAAAGTGAATTAAAAAATATACACTACACACACACCAAGCCTTCAAATTGAAAAAAATAATAACAAATCTCATTATTATCAATAATAGGTAAAAGTACTGTCATAAACATGTATTCAGATCGCATGACAAATTCAATAACCGTTCAAATCACGTGACTCGTTTGACTTTTGATGGCCCTAAGCTGATATATTAATAAAAAATGGTACTTAACTGTTATATACTACTTCTTCAGAGTCACTATCGATGCATTGTGTTATTATTCTTGACGCAGATTTAATTTACTACCAGTTCCATACACACATCAAGTGTGCTCCGGCATTTTGGCAATATTTGTGAAAAATTAATTAAATATTTAATAAATATCTTGAAATTTTATTCATCACAAACTTTAGTCATTGTTATAAGGACATTTTTTTCCATCTGTATTTTTACTTCAATCCCTATTTTCAAAAGAAGCAAATATTTAATGAAATTTTTATAAACCCGTTGAAAGTGCCTTAAGCAAACCAAAATGAACTGTGGAGAATATCTTCACGAGATGAGGTGAAGCTTTTTTCGTTATCGATGGGACGTAATTAGCATAATCTACGAGCGCTCCACTTTGCTTCCATCATTCTATCAAACGACTTTTTTTTTTTTCCATCGCCGAAGATTGGCGAGGAATTAAAATGCAAATCCATATTGGCAAAGATTACATGAAAGAGAGAGAGAGAGAGAGACACTTCTAGTTAAAAGAAGAATAAAAAATGCGTTCAGGCAAACTGATATGATGTACGCAAAAGTTCAAACCATACAGGAATTGATTTCGTTCCTCATTTTCTTTTCTTTTTTTTGTGCTTAATAATACAGGAAAAGGCTTAACTTAATATTAAATTCGCAAAGGCGTTGGAAAGCAAACTAAGAGAGAGATAAATAATAATAATAATAAAAATTATATGTTTCGGTTATTAATGGTCACTGAAATGTCGGTGTAATAATGAAATAGATACAAAAATTGCTTAACTGATATTAAGTTGAAATTATTTATTACAATATTGTTTTTGCATCTAGTTTTCTAGGGTAATTCAGGATATAGATCTAAGGATATAATAAAGTAAAAGATTATGTGACTATGAATAATTATATTTTGTTTAACCTGGATTTTGTTAAATCATGAGACTAGCACAGTGAGATTGACGAAAAGCTACTCATCAAAGTGTCCTTGTAAAAATCACGGTGATGGAATGAGGAGATTTAATGAATCGTTTAATATCAAATTTTGTGTCAGTTGTACTAGTTATACCTGCTACATTATCTTCTTAAAGTATGGAAGAGTTTTAAAGCTTCATTATTCATGTATAAAGTTATAGGCAATTAAGATGGTAGAAAGGTCTTGCCTTATTTTTAAAAAAATGCTTAAGATAAAAGTTTGCATTAAAAGAAATCTTATTTCAATGATTAGAAAGTTTTCTAGTAGTTCGGTAATTTAATTAATTGTTTCAGTTGTTAGAAATACACTAATTGAGTACTTCGTAATACGGTTGCTGCTGTCTCTCGGCCGACAGCTTTTTTTTATCCTTATTTAGTTCTTGTGAGTTTGTGGGAGAGGTATGGGTATGCAAGGAGGGTGGTTGTCAGGGGTCCATAAATATTCCCGGTTGGCTACGTGACAGATCTCCCTATGTGATGGATGTGTCCAGTGGTCACTAGTGTGGGTGATTACTTGGCTGCTGGTATTTACATGGACCGCTTGGTCGGTGTAGCAGCTGCCTCCACTCAAACACCGTGGTTCTATCCGTTGCAACATGAAAAAGGAGAAAAGCTTGACACGGCTGGGCTAAAAGCATTTTCGTTCAAAACCTCCTACGAAATAACACGCACCTCGTGAATTCGAATCAGCAGAAATTGGAAGGAACAGCCTTCGTTAAGCAACTGTTCCTAACTTGGAATTCTGTTTATCGAAATTGGAGGCTTATTTCTTTCTTTTTTCCCTCGGAGCAGATTCGAACTTTGCTATTTACAAAGTATATATAGTTACAAAAAAACTGCATCCACTACGAAAGTTCGAGTTAGATTGAAGCTTAAATTGGAGAATTAAATCATTCACACCAGCAACATTGTAATTAACAAAACCAAATTTTACATGTTACAGAAAAGAAACCAACAACTTATATTTTATACTTAAACCTTTTACTTATCTGTTATCCGTAGTTGTCTTTATTTTTAACAAAACAATAATGTTGTTCGTGTGAACGATTCAGTTTCTGGCATCGTCTTTGTCATTTTATTTTAAAAATGAACTTTAATATTCTTAATATCTTAATAGATTAATGTGGATAATAAAGACTTTAATTTTAATTATTATAAATTTCATATACTTTTGCGCAATTAAAAAAAAATAGCTATTATTATTCTATTTTCTGAATCAATATTGGAAGGTGTTTTTGTTATTGCGTGTTTATTTGATAACAGTTCTCATCTTTACTGTTCAGTCTATTGACTGCAATTTGTTCGGTTTCAGCAATTTGTTCCCACTAATATTTTTTCCATCATTTCTACTCAATCGATAGAAAAGGAAGTTGCAGTGGTTTGTGAAGTTTTCTATGGTCATCCTTCCTCCCCTTCCTAGAAATTAATCGAGCCCATTAGGCATTGAGGCACGTGAGACTCCAACGCGTGCCGACAACCTGATTTTGCGGTTGCGCTAAGTGTATGTTTGGATGCCTACTCTCCTCCACTCCTCTCCCACAATCGTCTGGTCCTCATTTTCGACCTCCCCTCCCCCCTCCCCACCTTTTCCATTCTTCCTTCCCCCTCACCTACAGCCAATCAGCTTAACACCCAACCTCCCACGTAGTCAACCATAGCCCCCAAAGACTTTTCTCGGTGACTTCTCTTATAATAATAAAAAAATAATCCAATAACCGTATTTCTATTAATGTTATTAGAAACTGCCTCTTTTCGGCTCCAGGAATTCTCATTTGCGTAATTAATTGATTAATTAACTATTGGAGGCTTTTCTTACTTATTGCTTTTTTATCTTGAAGACAAATTAAAATGTGATATATTAAAAAAAATCCCTCTGCTTTATTTTCAAAAAAAAAAAAAAAACCTTGTTTAAATTGTTGTTAATGAAGATTTTTTTTCTTATAAATATATGGGTACATTCTTTCGAGTTAGTCACATGTTGTGATTCAATGTTTCACATCAACATTTAATAATAATTAAAAATATGGTTTATTTTGAGATAATTTGTCTTAATTTTTTGAGTATGTGGATGCTTACTACTGCTTTGATTTCGGAATGGTTGTGATTTTCAATTTGCCAAATAAGAATGCAATTTCAGTATAAATTATTATTTCTGTATGGTTTATTTTGCCAATGTTGGAACACTAGTGTGCTTCATAGGAAAACTTTTTCATTGTTGTTTAATGAAAGATGCATTGGTAAAGCCGTTAAATAAAATGAAAAACCACCTGAAGACATTATAACACTTTTGTAATACAGGCTGAACTAATCGCATAGAAATACCCGTATGTTGAAATTGCACCAATTAAAAAAAAAAAAAATGCATCTGTTCAATGAAATACTCATTATAATGTATAAAGTTAAGGACCTTATCCAATGAAAACTAGTTTGCGGTTATGACTGTAGGCAAATCGTTGAATCGTTAATGAAGAAACAGTATTAGACGAACAGCTCACGTCCGATTTTTCAATACTTCCAGCAAAACATGAGTTCGAAACCTCAATTTCCCCTACCCCAAACGGCGTTGACAGGCATCCTCGCGAGGATTCATGGGAAATCAATAGGGGCCTCCATCATGGATTATCTCCTCTTTTGTCTCCAATTAGTCTAATTGGGGCTTTGGATGAAGTCCCACGGGCACCTGCACGAGCTCTAATGAATGGAGGTTGCACCCGCAGCTTTCCCTTGCTATTGCCGACACAGCCCTCTCTTCCAATCCGTATTCTAAAGGCTGTACTCACTGTTACTTGTTGTTTTGAAGGATTGCATTTGCTTATAGACCGCACTCTTGGTTGCGTAATTCTGAAAAGAACAGAATTTAAAAAAATAGCAAATAAGAGCACAGAAATGACAACTTAAACTGCTTTCAGTATTTTAGATAAAAGTAAACAGATTATTTATTGGGGGAATATTTAAATTTTTAACAGAAGCTTAAAGTTGATTTCTAGCCTTTCTGAAACTTATTTTTCAGTATAAATTCTCACATTTCTCCATCTTATTTTCTTGTCTTTCCCTCACAAATTAAAAGTATTGTTCTGAAGATTTGATGTATTATTATCTACAGTTTAACCTCAATAGCTGAAAAAAAGATTTTTGTTATAGCCTTTACACTTCATGTGAATTGCTGGTGCACTACTGCCTGTTGGAAAATAAATGCCACCGATTTTTTTTCTTCTTCTCTCTCTCTCTTCCTCTTTTTCTCTTTGGTTGTTTTTATCGTAAGTTCGAAACGACAACAAAGCCATTGGATTCTACGTTTCACTTTTCTTCAGTTCAGTTTCCCATTTTTGGATTGTTGTTAGCACATGAGATTTGGTGCGTTATTTTCTCGTATCTTGGCCTCAAACAGGAATCATTGTTATCGTTAAAAATTTATAGTCGAGGCAGTCATAAAAATTGCATTTTCCCCAGTCTAGATTGAAACTTAACAGCATTCAACACCGTCCCCCCTGTCTATTCACCCATCTCTCTCTCTCTCCTTCCCTCTTTCATTTTTTTTTTCCTTTTCTTTTCTCTTTCAGCCTTAAGATTAATTTTCGTATGGACACTGTTTCTTTCATTGCAACTCTACTTTTTCTCTCTTTGAAGATGCTGCGTCTCTTAATCCGTTCTTTTGGATCTATGTGAAGACTTCTCGGCTCGTCCACTCGTCTTCTTACATACATTTTTTTTTCGCTTAAGAAAGGCGTCTTGAGACTCGTCAATAGTTTCCCCTTTTTGTTTCGCCGTCTTCTCCTTGCAATCAGCAAGATCCTAACTGTGTGACTCATCCATCTTGGGAGAAAGACAGGCTTTTCTGTGGGAGAAGAGGAGGAAACGCGTATCATCCCACCATAAATCATTTCCCTTACCGTTCCTTTTGTGACGTCACAGTCATTTTTTTTTTTTTTTTCGGTCGCGCGAATAACATCCGATCGTAATCTCGGGAACCCGTTGCAGCATCCATTTCACAGATGCGACACCGACAAGTCGACAGGACTTGATGGGTGGCCACCGTGTCGATTGTATACATTGCTCGAAAAAGAACCCAAGGGAGGCAACTGACCGTCGGCTACCACAGTGCAATTTTTCATGGAGTTTCAGTTTATTGAATTCTAAAGCTTTCTGTCTTATTACTACACTTATCTCCACTAAACGTGAAGCAATCTTTATGCTCTGAATCAAATGATTCCCTGATTGTGGACGCCAAATTCGATTGTTAAAAAAGAAATTGTTACATAAATTAACAGTTTTAATATCCAATTTCAGTTCATATTGTATAGAAAATTTCAGTTGGCATAGAAAAAAAAAGCAACTATCAGTCTAACAAAAAAACAAAAAGTCCGACATTTCTTTATACTGTTGATATATTTAGTAATCAGTATGATATCTGATAAGCATAAAGTACATAAAAAAATGGCTTTAACAAAATTTATCGTAATTTAGGTTCGAATTAAAAGATATGATTTATTAGTATGAAATTACTTAAAATACAGAAAAAAAAATTATAAAAACAACTATACATAATTAGGTGACGCGTCTTTACAGTAAAAATTGCTTCACAAAAACCATCAGAACTAAATCTACAATTATTACAGCCCAATGAGAAGAAATGCACTACTGATGTCAACACTTGCTTGTTCAATGATAAGGGGTTGTAAGTATTGACGATATATATTAAAATAATAAATTCATCTGTTCATGTATTCGCTCAGTTGTTAATAATAAACCTAGTCTATGGTTTGTTTTTTGTTTTTTTTTTTTTTTTTTTTTTTTTTTTACAAGTAGGGAATGTATTGTTTAAAGAATTGTGCTTAAACTGGTCTAAGAAAGCCTTTTTATATTAACAAGAATTTTATTTTTATAAATTAATTTTATTGGTTTGTTTTTCTACTTTTCAAAAAAAAGCCTTTTTTACACGTTAACTTTTTTCATTTGGTAGATCAACATTAAAATGCTCATACCTGAAAGGAAGTGGAAAAAAAAGAACCACAACATCGTCATTCAATTGTGCGGGATCTTATGTTGAAATATTATTCTTAAATAGTGTTTCAAAATAACTTTAAAAACAAAAAAAAAAAAACTAAATAAAAAAGAATTTACTTAGTAATAATTAATAACAAACACGTAATGGAGATAGTTTACACGGTAATATTGTGGGCAAAATTCCCTATAATTTTCTTTGATTAACATTCTGAATTTGAAGTTAACTGAGCTGAATATCAGATTCCTTTTATTTGAAGTTATTGAACATGGAACTTTCGTTTAGTTCTTTCTAACTATAGATAATTAGCTATGAACTATTAATTAATATATAATTTTATACATTACATTAAATCGGTTTGCAATAGATAATTAGCATTTAAGTTTGTTTTCTTCTTTTGACACCTTATATGTCTACAATTATAGATTTTTATTTTTTTTATAAATTGTTCCTTGTACCAGTTAAACTTTGAACAATTAGGAAATAAAACCCATAAATTTTGAAATTCTAAGCTTCAATTTAGGTTCATCAAATCTTTCTTAAAAGTTAATATTTATTTTGCTTTCGAAAACTCCTTCGTATTTCTTCAATTTTAAAGCATTTCGCCTATCAGATTCATTTCTGGCTATATTCAGTCACACTGACAGCGATCAAAATTGAACCTTTACGCATTCTCCACTCTAAGTCCCTTCAATTTTTGCTTCCTTCGATCAAGACGCACTTGCTCCCTTTTGATCTTCCGACGTAGGTCGTTAGTTGGCGCCACCTTTCAGTCTCGTCGCTTTGGGGAAAATCGAAACTTGTTACCATTTCTCAGAGAAAGCAGGAAATGATTTTTTTTGTCTGCATGTGTGCGGAGGGTTGGGTGGGTGTCTATAGGCGACATTTTCGATGTACGTAGCTTTCGCATTATGTATTATTTGCAACATCAGCATGAAATTTGGAGGAGGAAGGAAAGAATGTTAGGGGAAAAATTACACATTTCCTTTTTTTTATGCATCGTAGCATCAGCCTGTCGCATCATGTATCTATACGTACATGCAGCGTATATACATTTTTTGAGTGTTTTATAAATAATGATTAAACATTAAAACTTGAAATGGCATCGTGCATTCTGTAAAGAAAATATGCTTAGTAAGAGTAACCAAAATTTTACAAAAGATGGCTCACTCAGTGGATTAGTACTATTTTCTTTTTTTTTATCATTATAATGGTCAATGTTAGTATACTGACTTTAAGATCAATCTTTTATGCGAATGTTTCCCTTTTCTTATTCTTCCAATTGTAAAAAATAAGTTTAAGACTTTCAAAAATATCCTGTAATTTTGAATGTTTTAAGGACAATATAAAGATTTAGTAATTTACGGCATGTAATATATACTGTAAAACTGTTATTCTTTAACGAGATTCTGTTCATATATTTCGAAAGTCTTGCATAAATTTCTAATTACTTTTGTAAGACTGATTAATTCTACGTAAAGTCTTTATTTACTTTTAAGCCCTAGGTATTTTGTTTTGACTGCTGTAAAGAAAGAATTTTCGTTTTTGTTGGCAGTTAAATCTTGAGGAACTCTTGGCAAACTAATACATCTAGTTAACGTTGTTTACTATTGACTTTTCTAGTATGTATATTAATAATTTTATGATTTCATACTATGATTAAGTAATTGCTATCTATTTTGAAATATTATTTAAATTTTGCTGATGTTGAGCAATGTCAATAAATATTATTTTTTTTGTTCTGGAGTATATTTCTTAGCTAAGCAGCAATTGACATAGTATTTCATTACTTTTAATGATTAAAAGAAAGTAAATATTTGTGATAGTTAGTTTCAAGTCAGCAAGAAGAAACGTAAACAGCCTTCATTAGAAAAACAATTGTGTTTCTAGAAATCTAGTCAATTAACTCTCGGTGTAATTACAGTACGTAAGGCCACTTACGACGAAGGATCTTTTTAAGTGTGGAGGATGAAATTGCACTCACATGAAAATCTACCATTCTACTTACTTGTACTATGAAGATTTGCAGTAAAAACAATGTAATCTAGAAAGCACTACTTGAAAACGAAGTGTTACATAGGCTGTCTGAAAATTGCATCGTCGAAGTCACGGCAGGCAGTGTGGTTCAGAGACTGAGAAAACTGAATTTAATGATGGGATCTGAGACTAATTTGAGAGAGAGCTGCCGAAATGGCCACTGGTGTGGACTTAATATCCTCAGAGTGCAGTTGACTTAATATGCTCATAGTTTAGTTGGAAATCTCCCATCTACCTATGACTACTAACAGAAAACCACACTAGCAAAATCTCTAGGTAAGATACTTCTTTATGTTATATTAAGGAAAGCTATTTACAAAGTTAAAAAAAAAAGTTAGCTTCTTCCGTAAAATGGTTTATTTATATAGTAATGGTTTCTGGTGTTTAACCCATTTTTCATCAGAAAACTTTCCGGTGTGCTGTTTGCATTGTTTATCCCACTTATGTCAACAGTGCTTTGTGCTTCGTGCACAGTCAGTGAATGGGTATGTAAAAATTAATAAATCTACATATATATCTACTTACACTAAATTTTTAATGAGCTTTGAAATATTGAATATTTGAGAACATTTATTAATTTTGTGAATGGACCGTATCAAAATTGAATATAAGGTAAATTATTAGTCAGATATACCGTTTGCCGAAGTTCCCAAATCTGGGAACCCTGGGCTCCATTAAAATCACCGGTATTGAGCTGTCATGAGCCAAGCTCCATGTTTTCCTATCCGATGGGGAAGGAGAGAATGAAAAACAGGCGCCTGATTTGCACACGCCAAGATGAGAATTCACGTCAAGTTCTAAAACTTTGTTGCTTTCTTTGTTCTTGAAGGTATAGCGTAATTGGAACTAGTTAACATAAGCTACAGTTTTGCCGTTCAATTAGTTTTGATTTATATGACTCGTTAATAATGCATCTCCCCATATCCTCCATCCTTTAATGAGAATTGTATTCATTTGAGAAAATTATCAACAGATATTACTAAATATATACTTAAAATGCCATAATACAATTCTTCTTATTAAATTTACTTCTTATTTTCTCAATACAGAAATCTAAACATGATTCTCTATACAGAATCTAAAATAATACAAAAACAAGAACTACTTACAATAATAAGTAATTGTAAGTAGTTCTTGTTTTTGTATTATTTTGGATTCTGTAGTTTGGGAAAAGGAGAGAGATTATCTTTTCCTAAGAATTTTATTTCTGGTATGATTAAGCCTTTGAGGAAATAAGACGAAATATCGCCAAGGAGTTAAGAGGTTACAGTAAATTTAATAAGAAGTTTTAAAGATATTACTAAACTAATTGATTTAAAAATGATAATTGAAGAACCGTTTCCAAGAAAGAAATAACAGAATTAAGTTTTGTTTTTTCTTTTCATTAAGTACTGTAATTAAGTTTAACTATGTAAATTTGCTTACTAGTCGTGACAAAGTATAGTAGAAAAAGTGTCTCAAAAGATGCAGTTAAAAATTATTTTTTTATTTAGATAATACTAAAAAAAAAAAATATCCATGATAATAAAACTTAATCTGATACTATGCGTACACGTAGATGGACACATTTCATTGAAGTTAATTGAGAAAGTATAACAGTAATTCGAAATATCAGTGTACAATTTCGATACTTCGTGCTCCCAGTACTCCATTTTCACAACGCATCAAACTTCTCTGATTTCTGAAAAGTTAAATGAAAAACCAAATTAACAAGAATGGTTTGTAAGATTATTTCATGTCATTCCAGGCTTCTTTTTTTTATTTTAATTGTCATTACAGAAAATAAAGCAAGTAGGATCAAATGCTTTTCAGTCTACGGCGTTTTAGATCTGCAGTGGATTTAATTAATCTTTAATTAAAATGGAATTTGAAATCCTAGATCATTTAACTGAATATTGGAACTAGAAGTAGCTACATTTGATTATTGTAATATAAAAGATTGAATATATGTGTATTGCTTGAATAATCATTTAATTACATTTTGATTGTTATCTGTGGGCTTTGATGTCTAGTAAGATATTGTGTTCTGTTACAAAAAATAACTAGCAAAATACTTTAATTCAGTTTTGTATCAATATCAGAAAATTCAATTCAACCGAAAATTAAAATCAGATTAAGTGCAGAATTTTCAGTTTGAAATTGGAAACAAAAATCCACATTTAAAGAATATCTAATTCGTTTAACATTAAAAATTTTCTTTATTTTGATAATTGCATTAAGGCTGACTTTAGATGGGTGGAAACTGGATGGTTTGGTGCAAGATTTTGAATGGGAATTTGCTGACCATCACTTCTTCACCGATTTCCCATCAACTTCAAATGAGGTGTTTTACATCATCCGTCTCCCTTCAAAAACTCACGTGAAGCTCTCGTTGTTGGCGATCCAACACGGCGTATCGAGTATCACATTGAGATATGATTTCTGTTTAAAAAAAAGTTTTTCAATTTTTTAATAAGTGTTTCTTTCCAAAAGAAATATTATTTTGTCCAAATGTTATTTATTCTATCTATCAGACTACGTCACAGGCTTCTTTTTTTTCAAATTTTTGAAGTTATTGTTTTTATACAATCATGAAACGTATTTCCTTTGCGCGTATTTCGGCAATACCGAAAAAGTCTATTTTAAACAATTAAAAATAATATTTGAACTATTCTAATGCTATGAGTAGATAATAAATTGATAAAACAATATTTTTATTCGAAAGATTACCTTATTACTATGGGTATGAATGTGAAATAGCTCGTCGTTTATCAAAAGCGGACACAAACTTGCCAACCGCCATGTTTCTTATTTTAGACGATAGCCAAGCGTAAATAGTTTTGCAGTCATTCGTAATTGAAATTAGACTACAAATTTCTCAAACTCCTCAAATTTTCAGTAAAAAATTGGGAGAACTTTGATATAGTTAGAAGCTATTAGTTTTGATTCTATGTTTCGCCACCATGGCGCTGCTCGCCATCAAACCATCCATCCATCCATCAAAAAATAGAAGCATTCTGAAAACTGATGGCCATCAAGCAATTCCTGCATACAACCACCCAATTCCCACCTGTCTAAAGTCAGCCTGAATGGTTGGTAGTTCTGTTTTTCACTGTGTTTAATTGCCCTCATATTCCGAGCCACCATTTTTTTTTGAACGAGTGGTAAAAATTGCGAAAGTTCTGCATTCCAATTTGAAATTAAAATTATTACAATTTCCACAACCGCGCTTTGTGTTTTTGAAAAATTATTTCGATAATCTAAGAAAAGAAAAATGGTGCAATAATGTTTTTCCTAAAAGAGGAACGGCACTGAAGTCTGTACCATTTTGCAGGAGTGTAAACTAAAGGTCGTCTTTCTCCCTTGACGTGTTTTTAATTATACCGCCGTTTTGGAATTACTGTAATTTTATTAACGTGAAAAGTTAATGGAACGAATTCATTTTCATAATATCTTCATATTTTCTTTTGCGTTTTCCTTGGAAAGCTGTCGATGACAGTGACGCTGGCTTCTTCGTCTGTCGTCATAATTGAATTGTGATTAAAATTGCTCAGTCATTCGTGCCGCTTTGCTGTGATCCAAAAACTTCACAGCTGCTCCTTCTACTTATCTATCACTCCCATTCTTATATTAGTGTGTGGGTTTTTTGTTTGCTTTTTTTTTTCTTTTCTTGAAGGCTTTTTTTCTTGTCTCTTTATGATAAGAGAAGTTCATGATGAAAGTTTGGAAACAACCAGATCGTACTTTTATGATTGCACAGATTCACTTTCAACGATTATGGGAAACAACTCTGAACTTGAAGTAAAGTTGACATTCATTGCTTATTTTTATACACATTTTCACAAGTGGATACTTACAGATCTTTAAGTTTCTCTTTTTTATCATTTTATATATTTGTGTCTATTAATCTTAATTTTGAACATATGACTGCCCAAGTATAATTGCAGTTTCAGGGTCCATTTCAAATCTTGGTTATTCTTAGCTCTTCAATATGAAAGTATGCATCATCTTAATAATTAATGTTTAGGATTCTATGGTGTGGTAAAGGCAATGTCTATTGTTCGAAAATTAACAATAGTTCAAATGCACCTGACATTAACGATGTACTTCTCCGAGCACAGCTAATAGATGATAGATCATGATCCTAACTGAAGGGGCCTTTGAGATATGGATGATGTCTTAATCTCTCAGCGGTTGATGGGCGATCCTGCGTGTTCAGATGTTACGGTTTAGAACTTCTCTATTCAGAATTTGTATAGTTTTACAATCACGCTGTGCTTAGAAAACAGATTAATAATCAAAAAATCTTCGAAGAAATGAAACATTTCTGTAATTTTATTTTTCGAAATTCCACAGACTACACACCGATTTCTACATTACATTTTCTTTGTATTCCACCTTTTGAAGCCTAGAAATCATTCACAATTTTATCCAATGACATTAAAAGTCGTTCCCGAGGCAATCTTTTCCTGATTCTTGTTAGAGGAACGCCTATTTTCATTTTCATTCAGCTTAAAATTACGTAACACCTACTTTCAGTTCTTTCTTTGTCCTTTCTGGAATGAAAGCTGTAATCTCTAAGCAGTTTATGGTTTATGGTATTAAATGCAATAACTATTTTGTACATATTAAATTCAAGTAGTCTACAAAATCCATTTTTAACATCTTTTTTTGCATTTTCTCAATCTTAGTCCTAACTAATCGTGAACTATTTTGAATTTCTTTCAAAGGAATTTAAATTTTCTGTCTGGAAGTTATCTTGTTTGTAAATTCAATTGTTTGCAACTGTTTCAGTGTTTTAAGATATTTCATTATTTTTGTTGATTTTTTGTTTAAAATGGTTTAAGTAATTCTTTGTTGCTAATTCCGATATACGTGTAAGATGAGTACCATCTTAAGCTTCCCCCAATTTTTTTTTCTGTAACAATTGGATCGAGATTTACGAGGTTTTATTTAAAAAAAAAAAGCTGGGATGGGTCCCCACTGGAAGACAATTTCCTCAAAAAGAACCACTTTCTCAGCTATTGCCGAAGCGCGCAACCAAATAGGATTAGGACGTAAGTTGAGAGGAACCCTACCCACCCCATTTCCATAGAGGGAGGCTCCCGTCCTCCTAAAGAGCTTAAGTGACTGCACTCTAGACGCCATACATCATGCCCGTATAACAAGTCACTTTATTACTCTGCCGTTAGATGTCGCCAACCATTTCCTATGAGATTATTCACGGAAAATCCCCTTGCCTTGTTTCAATTGGCCACTGATTGATATTCGAAACTGCGCTTTTGTGAGCGACATTTTAAGATAAAGATCAAGTCGTCTGCGGAAAGAAAAGAAAGTAAAAGTTGTCTTTCTGTTCACTATTCAAGTCGAGATTATACGGTGGAGTTTTGCTGCCATTTTCTCTAAATGATATCGTTTGCTCCCGACAACGAATGGCTTCGTCAGAATAGGGGTAGTTTTTATCCTCCATTAAGGCAAATGCCGGAGATAAATGCTGAAGACAGTAAAGTAGTGAGATCTTCTAAACGATTCTGATGGCAAGATGGGAAATTCAAAAGAGGTTTTCTTTTTTCTCAGGAAAAAAAAATATTGTCTCATCAGGAATACAAACAAGAAATAAGGAAGTTCGCGATCACTCTACTGTTTTCATTACTAAGTGAAGTGGCAGTCACCGTCACTGTCTCTACAACTCAGAAGCTGCCAAAATTACAAAGAGAACAATGATTACATTAGGCGAAAAGAGTAATTAACTGAAAACAAGCGATTCAGTTATTATTAATTGTTAATCATTAAATTTAATGATCTTATACATGGACTTCTGTCCTAGTGCAGACTCTTACGGTAACGGTGTTTAAAACTTCCTTTCATTATAAAACTGAAATCTTCTAAGATTTGTGGCAAAATAGCACAGGGGAACAAAGCGGATAAACTACGGAAACTGCAAATACTGTATTATTCACAATTTTCCAACTTGGTCTGTTGTTAATGCTAATTACTAAACAAAAAGAAATAGGAAGACATGTGGCAAATTTTAATCATAGTTGCTTTTTGAAAGCAATGATCATAATCAAGCTGTATTTTACCTTAGAAAACTGTTTAACATTCATTCGTTTTCGATTCCTTCTATTTTGTCGAATATTTTAAGAGCAACATTTCTGAAGAGCATTTGTTAAGAAAGTAGCCAATTAAAGATAAAGCCTTGTATTAAGATGACTACTGGTATTCTATTAATTACATTCACTTTCCACATTTTTAAAGTTGGTAACTTTACTTTCCTAGCACTGTATACTTAAATAGTAATAAAATAGTTTTACGATGCCATTGTGTATTCTAACCTTCATTCTACTTAACGCCCTATGCTTTAAAATTTTAGAACTGTCATATATTGACAAGTTGAAATATGAATGAAAATACAACGTTAGACATTAATTGAAAACTGTAGCCTGTGGAGAAGTTAAAAGTTATGCAATAAAATGAAAAAAATCTAGAAGATTTAATATGAATGAAGTGACTAATGGAAAGGAAATGCTATAGAAATAAATGGTTTTGCAAAATAAACAACTTCAGATTGGAATACATTGCTTCTCGGCTTATGACTGCCGAGATCTCGTAACGACAGGAGAAAATATGGAAACGTCAATTCTGAGGGAGGGGTTTAGAGGTGCGACTGCAATAAACAGAAGTCTAAATAATGCAAGAAGGGGTCGATAAAGGTGTGTAGCCTGTAATGGAATGAGTTTTTCTTTTCTTTAATGCCACCTCATTCTTTCTCCCTGCTCGGAGAAATGGAAAGACCAATTCGATTACAGAAACCAACATAAATGCTTTCTATTTAGAAAAAAAAAAACCCCAGCCTATACAATAATAAAATAATAAAAAAATCATACAAACCGTTTTTTTCATCAGCTTCGTAATTAGCAGTTATGTTAATTAATGGCTCATCTGTTTGGGACTTTTTTTTTTAATTGCAATCATCACAAAAAACTGAATTTGAATTTCCTTTTAAAATAAATTGAACAACGAAAGGTAATTGTAACAGGGACAGAGAGCAATCCTGTGCTAACTAAAATCCTACTTTTGAATCAAATCCCTCATATTTAGATCATCCAGGTAATATTTGTGTTGTTCAATTAGAAAAATTTTAAATAAATATTTTTAGTCAGTTTTGATAACTTCATATTAAATATCTGGAAATTATTTTACTTTAGTAATTTGACTAACTTCTATTTTGTTTTTGTTTTTTTCTAATTTGAAGACTTCTGATACTGGAGGAAGTAGAGATTTGACTTGTTCTTAAACAGAGTGGATCATAAAATGCTTTAATTTCCTGTTATTTAAAAGATAATGCACTTTTTTTCTTATTTTTAGATTAAATATCAAACGTTTCTGAGATAATGAAGCGATTGAATTATGTAACTGAAGGCGGATTAGCTTTGAAGCATTAGTTATTGTTTTTGTGATTTGCTAATAAACTGTCTTTATTTTACACCATTTTAAGGAAGCCAATAACTTTGGCGCCAATCTCATTACGTTGATGAATTAAATTGCTGCACCAAAACCTATACAAGAAAACTGATACTATGTTGTTTCGCTCCTGTAAATTGAATTCACACACCTTTTTTCTTTCTTTTTTTTCCTCCTCCTCTTTATCTCCTTTTTATTTACCAGATTGCTTTCGTTTCTGGAATCGATGGAATTAAATGAGATTTCTTCTGTCTCTTACTATCAACTTATTCTAAAAAAAAATTAAAGTTTTGAAATTACAAAGTAGATACAAAAAACATCTTTAGAAAAAATAATGGAATTCCAATTGCAGTAAACTAAATAGAAATGTAATGAATATAGAGCTATTATCAGTTTGTAGTAATAGTTACTGTTGTAGTCTATCAATAATTAAGAAACGTTAAAAAATAAACCTATTTTATTAATACATTACGAATCATTTCTTTGTAATAAATTGTAATGCATTTCGTGAGATTCTTAATAAAGCTGATTATAAAAAAAAAATTCTTTTATATCCTACATTAAAGTGTGAAATAAAAAATTTTATCATTACACTTCAAAGATACACATTAAAAATCAGTTATGAAATTGTATTTTTAACATTCGATCATTTAAATAAAGTTTTTGGAATGTTTAAAAGCTGAAGAATAACTTATAATGGTCTCTTTTTAGAATGCTTAGATTAATAAGAATGGTTATATTGAATTATAAAACTAAAACTGTTTAAATATTTTTTTTTCCCTGCTTGATAAAAATTTCACTCTGTTGTAAAGGCTAAGTATCGATTGCTATAAGCCTTTGCTGAGAAGCTTAACATCAGGCGGGGCTTTTATTTTTTTATTCCTTTTACAGTCTATTACTTTTATTGCTTGCATTTATTACAGCTGTTATTGCGAACGTTTATTTACAGCTGTTATTTTAATTATGAGAGAAAGTAACAATACAAATTTGGTCATTTCTGAACTGCAACAAGGAAACAACATATTTGCTCAGAATTAAGTAATAGAAACCTTGTTTCTTTCCCACGTAAATTTTCACCTAAATATGACATATTTTTTGACATTGTGGATCAGTTTTTCTTGCATGCATTGTTAGTCCAAACGGG
Source organism: Thereuonema tuberculata (assembly GCA_023159025.1). Classification (NCBI taxonomy): domain Eukaryota; kingdom Metazoa; phylum Arthropoda; class Chilopoda; order Scutigeromorpha; family Scutigeridae; genus Thereuonema; species Thereuonema tuberculata. Next base: position 73,551,464 of record JAFIDM010009631.1, on the reverse strand, counting down.
CCAACCATTTCTTCATTGTATAGATTTCAGCTTTGCTCCAGGCCGCACCTCAGGAGCTGATGTATTTCTCACTCGAATTTGTAAGAAAAATGAGACTTGAATCCATCGTTACGTGCCAGAAAAGAAACAAAAAAATGGTGTTTGATATAGGAAAGTTTTTAAGGGAAAAACACCCCGAGTAATGACGACGTGGAAGATGCCATGAAAGACTGTATGCAACTTTTGGACGGAAAAGTTGTATGCATTGGATTTAGAAAAAAAAACTGATCCCTTAGTAGCAAAAATGTGTCGATCGCCTCACTGATTTTGAATAGACGATTTCTACTAATAAATTCTGAGCAAGTTTTTTTTTTTTTTTTTTTCTATTTGCAGTTCAGCAATGACAGCCTTACATTCTTATTTTTCGATCAACACGACAATATTATTTAGACAATAATGTTTCTAGCTTTCTATAAATTATGAATTTCTTAGATGATTATTATACAGTGTACGACTTCTCTTATTTGAACTTAAGTTGCAATCTTATATTTCGTTTTAAATGACGATAATTACAGATGATTTGATGAAATGAGCTACGATAACGAAAAAAGATTATTTTTTTTAATGGTGATTTTGTATTTGTTACTTTGTATTTTTTTACAATAATAATGTGGAAACAATTGAAATATATGATCCTTAACGGAATCTATATTACTAAAATCTTTTATTTGTCTGTCTGTCTGTCTATCCGGCGCAATTTCCTTTGAGAATGGAAAATAGAAATAATTTTTACAATGAAACGTCCGCGACGGGAATCGAACCTGCAGTCCGTCTTATCCATTAGGCCACTGGGACTACAATTCAGTTTATATTGTTTTTTGACTTATGTTTCCTTTCCCTCATCAATAACGAATGTATTCAACCTTTTTTTTTTGAATCTCAAGATTGTTTATTTATTTCCGACCCGTCTATTTATTTGTAATTCGAAAATGACAATTAGACCTATAATTGCCGAAACGTTGCAATATTTTAAATATAATATTCTTACTTAACCTCTACGTGATATAGAAAAACAAGCGCGTATACACGGGGAATGGCCCAGTTTTTTAAAAGATAACAATTTCGTGTCAGTGATTACACACTTGCATATATTAACACTTTATCAAAAAAGGTTTTGAACAATCCGTTTTTAACCAAATTTGGTTTTCTTGCTTTAGGTACTGCTTAAAGTGGAATTATCAAAGTAGTTTTTAATCAGTGTTTTTCTTTTTGTCAAATGTTGTTGCAATCTCAGCAATCACTGTCAAATTCCAAATTACAAACCGCAACTTGGCTTTTTTCCCCTTTTTCTCTTCTCTAAACTTCTTTTCTTTTCGCTCCCAAATAAACAAATAAGAATTATCTCAAAGGACAGAAAAAACGCAGAGAAAAGAGGTCTACTTTGTTTCTACCCTCAGGAATCGCACTTTGTGGCAAATCCCCTCGCCCTCGAGAGATTATTTCCCATCCGGGCTTTGCTTGCAGAACTGCTACACCCTAGGGTGACGGTATAAAAGAGGCATATGTTAAGCATTCTCTGAATCCCTCACTCCTCGCATTGTAAGCTAATTACTTTGGGATCTGAGGCAGTGCGTCAAAGAAACACCTCTTCTCTGCCTTCATTCCCTTGAAGACACTAATTAGTTTGTGACTGACATTTAGGTTCGAAAGGTATCATTGAGGATGTTAAACTTTTCCAGCCAATTCGATTTTTTTTCCTTTTAATTAGAACAGATTGATAAATTAAAATACACCTTTACAAATTGTTGATTTTAACATACATTGAGTCTCTAGCTGTACTAAGAATATGTGAAAACATCTTTACATTGTCCTCGATATTTTTTTTTTCTAAAAGTAATTGCTGTTGAACCTCATAGAACAGAATTTTACGTTAAAAATCTATAAATTATCTTTGTAAAATTTTATATAATTTGGAAGACCTGATACTTTTTTTTTCCTGACTTTATGTAAGAATACATTTTGCAATTTGATTTGACTAAAGCATCTAATGTAACAATGAATAGAACGATGTAAATCAGTAATTCCGAAATTTTTAGATTCATAGACCTGAAAAATTTCTAAAGGAAGTTATGGGCCGACGTATTGCTGCTTAACTTTTATTATAATAGGAATTAATAAAATAAATATAACTGCCACGCATCCACCGATGTAAGTGCATTTCCCAAAGGTGAAAAATGTTTAAAACTGCGTTTACAACTTTGAGGTCACTTCTAAGCCCTGCCCTCTAAAACCATGTGAAGAGATATCGACCTTTTTGTTACTTAAATGTATTTGTAGTTAAACAATGCCCTAAAAGCTCGAAAACGTTTGTGACAAAAGCCGTAAAAACAACGTCAGGATTTGAACATCAGGATCAGGACTTTTTCCTATTGAAGATAGGAAAAAGTAAAAAAGTGGGAATTTTTATCGGCCGCTCTTGTGAAACGGATGATCCGATTTAGTTGAAATACAATACCAGCTGAGTCCTTAAGGGTGTCTAGCACCCATAAAAGTTTTAGCTCAAAAGCTCAAAATTTACGGCAATTATCCATGTCACAACTCAAGTGAGTTCCCTCACTTCTAATGCCCGCCCTCTAAAAACCCGTGAACAGATTTCGACGTTTTTGTTACTTATTTGTAGTTAAACCAATGGATCTGAAAATTGTGTGAGCAAAAGCACTAAAAACAACATGAGAATAAGGTTTTGAAGATAGGAAAAATTGTCAAAAAGGGTAAATATATATTTGTCCTTTGTTCACATAGAGTTGAATGCAATAGTGTAATTTTCCTTAGTGTATATTTTTTAATGTAACAATAAAAACTGAATAAATCTAATTGTATATGAAGCTAATTATAATTATGTTTTTGTTTTCTTCATTCATCTGGGAGTGGCTAAAACTTCGTCACGGAATGGCGCTTGAGAAGCACTGATCTAAACAGCAGTTTATATTTTACAAAATTAATTAAGTCTATTTATCAGTCAAGACACAAAGTGAACCACCCAGGTATTGACATGAATATAAATTGCTGAATAAATGAATATAAATTATGTTACTCTTCCGAGTGAGCACTTTGATCTTGAATCGCGTTGTGAATAAAAATGCCGAAGTAGTACATTCCCGTAGAAATGTAGCAATTCACAGAAACACTTCACTCTGGGTTCATGAAAATGCTTGAAAAACTTAGAAAATAGTTGATTTTCACTTACTTTCTAGCAAATAAGAAAAAGAATTTAAAAAGTATCCCAAAATTATTAGTACACATAATTCAAATTCTTCAGTCATATAAACTAAACGTAAACCCCTCGTCTGTTAGTTTTAATAAGATTTATTCAGTTTCTTGAAAAGTGTGTGTGTAGTTATATCATTGTTTTTGTGCCGTGCAGTGTACATGCGGAAGCTTATTCCCATCAAATCATAAGTTTTGATTGCGTTTTGAAGTGGGAATTAATTAATTTGACAGAAAGAATCAGAGTTATTATAAATAAAATAATCACAAAGTAATTTCTAAGATAAGTTGTATTTAAAGTAATTCAAAAGTATTAAGTAGAGACCGAAAATTTATCCAAAAGATAGGTTTTGGATTCATGCTATGTTAAACAAGAATTTTTTTTCTCTCTTTAGCTCCAAATTTCACGGAGCTTCTGATCTGTATTCGTCCCTTATTCATCACAATCTTAGTTCCCATTTAAGAAAACTTATATAACATTCTCAGTAAAATTCCCTGTCCCCCGTCCACACTTCAATAGAATGATGACCAACCTTAAAAAGTCATCCACAAATAGATGAAGAACAATAACCTTAATATTTGTGTGTTTTAATTTAATTATTTGGATTTCGTATTAATTTCATTCCTGTATCTAGTACTCTTGAAGAAATTTTCTCCTATGATATTTTACGGATACTAGCTTTGTACGATAACAACAAATTACATCACAAAAAGTTCTAATTGGTATCAGTCATTTTATATTACCGTAGTCTCTCGACATTTGATAGTTTTCTCTAATAAGGCTTAATTTTACTAAGAGTTTCAGAATTAAAAGGTGTGGTTTTGTTGTAATAAGTCACTGAGCATAGTGTCCAAGTTGTTTGTGTGCTGGTTGTTTGTAACAATTCTTGCAATTGTTAAACCTTTTTTTAAAAAAACTTGTTTACCACAGAAAAAAAAGAAGCAAACTGGAACATGATTGATAATAGGTCTGTCGATCATTTGAGATATTGAATTTTTATAAGATTTTTGTTTATAACGACTCCACCAGAAAAACATTGAAAGGATCGTTCAGGACATTAATCTCGGAGTAGCAATCGTAAACATGTTTCTTATTAAAGCAAATCGTGTTTCTAACAGAGTATATTAATAATAATCTCTCGTAGGTTTTACGAATTAAAGAAAGCATTTTTTGTTGTTGTTGTTGTTGTTTTTTTAAGAAGTCATTTTGATTAAAATTTTGATTAAAATTAAAACTCGCCGTGAATTACTTGATTTCAAGATACAATTGAGCTCTGATATTGACATTATTAACCTATTTACGATATCTACGATGAGTACCCATTCATTTTGGTGCCAATTGTAGTCGTACACAAAGAATCCAGTTGTAAACTATAATTGGGTATGAACAATTTCCCTTGTGGATGTTTGAACGGTGGATGCCAAATTTTCAGACTTCATTTTAAAGGAGAAGGGATGATTGTTCTAACATAATTAATACACTACCAGAGATTTAGTGCATTGAAATTTGACTTTTTAAGAATTTTTTTTTAACCGATTCATGAAAAGTACAAAAAATAAATACATAATAAGAATTGCAAATGAAATTTGAAAATCTGGTGTGGAGAAAAAAAAATGGTGTGTCTTTATATTGTCCGGAGGTTATTCTGATGGGAAGCCTCACTATTTATGCGCTTTTCTAACTTGCACTTCCTATCTAGGATGGGGACACACGATGAGAGAAATATGAGTTAGCACCCTTATTGGACTGACCTTTTGATTTACCAGGGCTAGATCCATAAAGTAGCGCTTCTATCCACTGCTCAAGCATCAAGCGCCCGAATAAAAGGATGTGAGATTTTTTTTTTCTCCGTCCCAATTCTGTTTTGCCCAGGGGCCTATTGAGAAAATGCAATGATGAATCTGGTCCGTATTTTCCACCCGTTTCGCTTCTTCACTAATTCTCTCCCTTCGCCGAACGCTTTCATCCCGTTCTGTTTATTTTTCTTCTCTTCTTGTTGTTCATTCTCTTTTCCGTGCGTTCATCATCTCTGTTCCGACCATCTGGAGCCATAGCTTTTTCTTTTCTTTTCTTCGAATCTGCATTAGTGTGAGAGGGTTGTTTATAATATTGGAATTGGAGTGACTTTCCCGCCTCCGTCGGTTGTTTTCAATCTTCATGGTCTCACTCGCACAAAGTGATAAATCTATTTTGTTTACAATACAGGAAGAATAAAAAAAGAGCGAGAGAGAGAAAACTCATCAACTGCAATCGTTTATTTAGATCACATTGAAAAGTTATTTTTATACATAAGGTACGTTGCATAAAGTTTAAAGAACCTATAAAAAAAAGTAAGCTGCAAACCATTGATAGTAAAAAGCCTTTATTTTTTATAAAAAGTTAAAAACATAGGACAGAAAAACAATTTTATTACCACAGTATATTCACTTTGACGTGTTCAGAGGGGTAATAATTAACGTCCAATAACTGATATACGTGTGTATTACAAAAGAAAATATGGATAGTGTATTGATTCATTGACTTTCTGAAGACGAATTATCTACATTGAACTCCATGTATTTAAATCTTAAGGCTAAAATTCCTTTTCTTAAGAAATATAAATTGCTTAATAATATTAAATTTTATTCTCTTAATTTTTAAGAGGTTATAATATTTTGCTGTAGGTTATCTAAAGCACGAAACATATAAACTTTTTTATTTTGTTCTGTTGTAGTTTTCAGTGCTTTCCACAATGACAGCAAATGATTTTCAGCATTTCTGGGTAGCCTGTAATATTTATTTGACCACTAGGAAAAGCAATATTGGTTGTCCCATTTCATGCGACTGAAACCCAGACCATAACGGACCCTCCACTCGGCTGACTTTCTGAAAAGAGCTGCTCTTCCTTTCTTAAATCACGCCAGGAATATTGTCAATCATCTGAAACTTCAAGATTGAACCTTTTCGCATCACTGAACAAGATTCGTTTCTTCTTTTTGCTTTTGACGTCTTCTTTTTTTGCTCAGTTCAACCTAAAAACCTCAAAACTTCAAAAGGCCAAGAATTGACTTTGTTTAAAATTAGGAGCACATCTGGTGAATTGTTTAAATTAATACTTGTATTATTAAGAATATTGCTTTGCTATTGATATTCTGTTTCCGGATAGTTCTTCTAGGGAATATGTATCAGTCTCTTATTTTCATTGCTATTTGTTAGTTTAATGAATTATTAGGTAGTTATGTAAGTATTTAATATCTGTTCTGAGCGAATAGATTATTCTGACTTTCCATATTTACTAAATTTTCACTTTCTGCTTTGCAACAAATACATGAATTGTATTACATTATATTAAGTACATTACAAATACATGATTATATTACTTACATGAATTATCCGTCCTCTGCACCTCTATAGGAAAGCCACAAATTAATATTTTTTTGTACTACAGCTAATTTTTATTAGGATTTACAAATATTGTCAATTTTAAAATTACAAAATGCTAGCTGTTGTCCCGTCCCATCTCCTGAAACAGTTCTATAAATTAAAGTTTCTTATATAGAAAATGACTTTTAAAACAGAGATAGCCCATTTAATCCCCTGACTTATGAGTAAAATTATTTAAAAACAGAAAGTATCCATTCATTAGAAAAATAAAATACTTCGATGTTGTTTTTAAATACAGCGCTTCCAGAAATCATTAATAGAGTTGTACAGAAAAGAAAAGGTCTTTAAAATAAAATCTAAAGTAGATGAAATTATCATTGTAAATCTCGTGCCTTTATTTGCTTGTTTTAAGTAATTTATTTTGCCTCATTCTTTTTAATTTGTACTATAGCAATGACTGCAATTTTATAGAAAGATTCACGCGCTCCAATGTCATTTAATGATGTTTTTTCATCGTTTAAACTTTTATTGAATATTGAGATATTCTAACTTAACACAGAAACAGAGTTAACAAATCGTTTTCAAGTTAAAAGCTATAATTTTATAGAACTTAATTTTATAACTTGAATCACTGTTACGATTCGACTATTCTATTAAGGTATCTTTTTTTAAAACTATTAAAATTCTTCTAATGACTTATTTGCATCATGAATTCAGAGTAATATTTTTTTTTTCTTCCCAGTTATGGCAATAAACCCCTTGATTATTATCAATTGAAAATGCATCTTCTCTTTTGATTTATATTCGTTTTAGTTATGCTCTTATTATCTTAGGAGCTTTTTGTCTTCTAATTTTATGAGTCATTAAGTTATTCAATTTTAAGTAGACGAAGTATCGGAAAATGAAAGCGAAATGAATGGCTGGAGTGGTGGAAGATAGCGCCGTTACTGATCCTTCCTTACTCAGATGAAAAGAAAAGGGAAGAGGTTGTCATAATCTCGACCCAAGTGATGTTTTCAACTCTTGGCATTGCGCACCCGTTATGCACGGTGATCCATCGTACGGTCGTTCCTTCCTCCGTCGAACTTGGTGGCATCCATCTTAGTTGTTTACTTTGCTCTTCTCGCACAGCCACTCCTTCCATCCTTGAATCGCAACTGCTTTTCCTTCCGCCCCTGCTGATCTACCGATTTCAAAATTGTGTTGTTTCTCCTCTTTGCTACTGCAGTTGATTCGATCGTCTACAAACTTTTGTGCTACTGTTTGTGGTTAGAAATCTTTTATCTGCGGACAACTTATCTGAACTCAATTATTCCTCTCTCTTTTTTTTTTTTTCCCTACGAACTTTTACTGTTCTTTCAAACTGTGATTAAATCTTTTAGATTTAATAATAAAGATATTCACGTTTTTCTACTGAAATGTTGGCAATGCGACATAATTGTATAATATTATTATTCATACGTTTTGTAATCCAGAAAGTGAATCAAGTGACCCCAAAATCCCAAGGAAATAGTTAAATCTTGGCTGTGTTGATTCTGTTTATTACAAGAATAAATTAACGTGGGAGGAATTAATTTACCTCTACAGCTAATTCTGAACTTTCTAAAACAAAATAAACAAAATTAATAGCTCTTCTGTCATAATTTTTCTATCCTTTTTTTTTAGTTTATTCTAACTTTTCTGTTTTCTTCGAAGCCTATATAAATATAATTCCTTTATCTCTCTTTCTAGAATTTGTTTTGCTGTCATGGCCTAATCATCATATTCATTTATAAGTAAGCTTCGAGAAATTTAATAAACTCGAGCGATTGTTCCAAATATTGTCTGGAGAAGCAAATATTTCTCAGTTTGGAATGGTTTTTCGTGCCTTAACTTCGTTTCTTCCTGCAACAAACATGTTTTGCCACTGTTTTCTATAAGCCGGGGACATTGGCTGCTAGGAATGCTGTCGACTGCATTGGAGGGGTTGGTGAGGGGCTTTGGGAGCTATTGGCGCCGTTTACGATATCGACGCTCTTTTCTCCCCCTTTCTTTCCCGTTTGCTGTTTTTTTTCTTTCGCAGTATTTCCTAATAAGCATAAATCACTCCCTCGTTCCGTCCCTTAATTCATCTGTCACTTCGTTTATGCAAATGACACAGGCAAGGGCTCTGTTTACTCTCATTATATTATCCGAATTTGCTTAAATGTTATTAAGTGTGAATTCTAGCCCCAGACGAGAGAGAAGCTCCATTCTCGAAAACCGGGGGAAGGGAGAGACACAGAAATTGGAAGCCTGGTTGCATTATGCATGTGCCTTCAACTTTTGATTAGTTGGAGCGCTTCGCAAATGGAAGGAATAATTCTTCCATGAATCTCCCTTTTCCCGTTTTCCACTTCTTTTGCCATTTCGCTATTATTTAATTGAAGAGTTCGAAAACTACAAACTTTGCTTCCAGGCGATAAAACGTCTATTGAAAGAACACAGGCTGTATATAACCGAGACGTTATCTCTTAACGATCTCTTAACATTAGCAGCACTTGTTAATTGTATAAGATATTCGATCTGTCTTCCGTTAAGAATTGATGTATTTAATGATCAACATAAGTCATAAGTGACCTTAAAACCTGCTAAGTAATAAGAAATAAAAGTGAAAGAAATTAATCGTTTGGCAAGATTTAATTTGAATTTGACATTTAAAACTTATTTTCCTTAATAGAACTTAACAAAAAAGATAATAGAGGGTTTTGAAATCACAAGGGCAGTACAAGTAAGAATGTTTAAGTAAAAAACAAAACAAAACAAGGACACTACGGTTGGTCGACTTTCGTTTACCCGCATGAAAAGCTTTCCATACAGTGATGGTGGTTTATCCCCAGGCATCTCATCTTTGGGCCAATCTTTATCAAAATCAATCTTCCTAGGATAGAGAATTGCTGTTCGCGATCATATGATCATAGAAATTTGGAATTAAAATAATTATTTTCTGAAAACAGAGTTTCATAATTGCATTTGAAGTTTTTAATATTTTATATTTAATTTATTATTTATTTACTTTATTACTTTTATTACTTTAAAAATTGTAGATCAACGCTGTGATTTTTTTTGGAACCTTCTGTGATATAAAAATTAAAAAAAATTAATAATTAATAATTTTCTTGATAAGCTTTTAAAATTAAATAATTTGCTAGAAAAATCATTCTTTCTGTCAAATTTTACATTGGAATTAGCAAGATATCCAATAATGTTTTATAATCATGGTATTATCTCGTTCAAAGCTTATCCAGGATTTTATTCGAGTTTCTTCTCCTGAATAGTATTCTTAATTCCTTTCTTTTGATTCTTGCTCCTGGATTTCTTTCCATGTGGATGTAGATTAACAATTACTAGGTCCTAGGAGCGACAAAAAATAATAATAAAAAAATCCCAACAAGTCAGGCAGATGGTGGTTGTTTTTCGCGAACCTAGTTGATCCCTGTCGACTAGCAGCGTTGATTTGATAGGGAAGAAACTCCGATCCTCTCCCTGGGAGCAACGAAACAATCATCGTCCAATATCCCGAATGAGACAGAGATTTGGAAGTGTGTTCTGAGCCGCCGTCCCGGACCGCGAGGATGCCTGCGGGGGCAGTCGGGAGCTAGAGCACTTGTCGAACTGGTCTCCAGGGAAATTGGTTTACTGTCGCCGAAAAGAGAATTTGAAACTCAATCGTTGGTTTCCACTCTATCCACCTTCCTTCCTTTCTTTTTTTTTTTTCAATCTCTCTCCTTTTCCTCTTGTTTCTCAGCCTCTCTCAATCCTTCAATCCCGTTCTCCACACTCGATTCAACAAAAAAAAAAAAAATAAGATGAAGGTCGACTGAAGTGAGAAAAACAAAGCTGATAGTAGTGTCTTTCAGTAACGGTTCGGCTGACTGTCAACCCCAAAACAACAAAATCCTTTTTTTCTTTGAATTTTCCCCCTGCCCTTGGTGGAAACCCCATGCGTTCCTAATTAAAGTGGTAATTAATTATTTTATTTTTACGTAGTCTGATATTTTCTTCAGTAATTCAATATCAAGCAATCTTCCATCAAATCTTCAAGGTTTAGTTAGCAATTAAATATAAGAATACCTTATTGTAAATAAATTCGAGAAACTTCCGGATACTGTCGTCCCTTTTAATGTTCTCCGAGAATTGTTAGCCTTGCAATAATATGGTAGATTATTAATTTTGTTGATGCAGTTAATTAATACCAATTAGGGAACAAAACTGTTGATTTTGAGTAATTGTTTAAATTACTGTAGAAGTAACAGCGTAATCTGCTTTGGAGTTCACAGGGATAATAAGGGTCGCGACCTGGATGTTGGATTAAATTCCTTCTTGGAACAGAATCTAAGAGTCTTTTCGACCATTAAGATTTTACCTGATCTGAGTTCATTTCGATGTGGGCCAACTCGGTATCTATCTTTGGCTGAAATTGATTTTTATTTTTTTTTAGCCATTTTCTTAAGGAAAGTTAGACTTTAGAATCCCTCTAAATATTACATGTATGATTTGTTCTCCTCTTCTGTAACTTTTCGAACAAGATTTTCTTGGCATATTTACTGATGTATCATTTACATTTGAAAATTTCTGTGTAGATTTCTGAGGAGAAATTTGTTTGTTTACCGTTACTGAGAATTAAATGCTTCTCTTCTACTGTTTTTTCCTTGGGAATTTTTGTCATTTTCACAGTCAGTTTCTATTGGTATTCAATAATAAATCGCATTGGTAGTATCTGCTAAGTATTCATTTACGCGTGCTTTGATTGATTAATTTATTGTGTCTTGGCGACTTATTGTAATTTTTTTCGGATTTAATCGAAATCGTAGATTTCTCAATGCTGTTTAAATAGATAATGCCTGGCAAATGTTCTTGATGCCGTAACAACTAGAGTATTGATTGTGAACTATTATATCAGTTTGTATTGCGTTAGTTTTGTGGTTAAACTTGGAGCTGTAACACTAGTTTTTCATTGACATTTTTGCTGAGTTTTGGCGGGGAAAATAAAAGCGGTTGGAAATGTTTGTTCAGTGTGACAGAATTACTCTTGATTAAACCACTTCAAATTTTGTCGGGCCTATAAATCTTAATTGAAAGTTTAACTTTTGTTATGAATTGATTATAAAAAAAAAGCTTTTAAAAGCTTTTAAAAATTTTTCTTGTAGCTTCTGAATGCGTATGTGGATTTGTTTTGTTCGTCAGTAAACTTTTTTAAATATTAACAATGCATCTCATCTTCAAAATTAGCTACACAGTATAAGTTTAAAGAGGCAGAAGCTGATGTAATGGATAGCTTTACATAAATGCACAATATGTTAATGATACATTTAGAATTTAGAATGTGGTGAGGACGGAATTTTTATTAATATAGGAAACTTGGAAAGATTAAACAGTTAAATTTTATCAATGTTTTTCTACTGCATGATTTTCTTGAAATTCTCGCTATTCTTTTTAAAAAGCCACTTGTAGTTTTCTCTCAATCTTCGTATTAGAGAGCAAATGATTAGTTGTTTCGAAAAACAGTTTCTCGATGTACGTAAATAAGAGCCTAAAGACAAACTTAAAACCGGCTTTATTTATGTAAAACATGCTTTGTAAATTTCAGTAGCAAAAAAATAATTGACAAAATTAATTCCTGATCTGAATCAAAGTATTAACAACTTTTAGAAGCATTGTTTTCGCATTTCTTCATTAGAAATTAAACATTGAGACATGGTTTATAATCATGAATTTTTTTTTATTTCTATATTATTATTATTTTTTGGCCACTTTTTAATACAGAATCAATGACCTTTACTATAAGGACAGAACGAAAGAAACTCTTCATTTATTGCTGATAGAGGAAGATATAACAAGTGCTGCTTTATCCTCTTAAGAGTTAAGGATTTTGTGTTGGAATCATAAATCGTCAGAGTTGTTTTTAAATTCCATCTTAAAAAAATTTAACTGTCGTCTGTAGAGGGACTGCTGCCTTCTCTCCTATGTTGTTTGTGGATGCAGTTCTCCAATCGTTTCACCACGTAGACCCTGAATGCTGTGCTGATTTCCAAGCAAAATGAATACGTGACTTGAATTATTCATCGGTTTTCATCTGTTGCTGCTTTCTTTGATCGTCAAAGTGTAACTGATCTAATGAACGATGAAGAACAGCAAGTTTTTCGAAAGTGTTTTTATTTTGCTGCAAAGTTGCTTTTTTTTTTAGTGAAATACAGAACGATACTCAATATAAGTGAAAAGAAAATTCTATTTTTCCAAATGAAAATGGAAATTCGGTTAGTTGTCGGTTTTGTTGTTGTTGACTGCAAATTTTTTCTTAGTCGTTTTTTTTTTGTCTCGTTGATTTCTTTTATCTCACTAAAATTATGCTTTTTTATATGGTACTCATGATAGAAAAAAAATGCAAACCTTGATACATGTAAAATACATATTTATAATTTTAAGAAATAAATAAAATTTATTACTGATCATCTTCGTAAGTTTCTGTGGTTGGTGGAGGACACGTGTTTAATGCCAACAGTGGTTGTGTGAACATTGCAATATAATACTGCTAAGTAGATAATTCAGTACTGATGTACCTATTTTTTTCTTTTGAACTTACATCAGTATATTCAGGACATACTTAATCAAACAAGAATTTAAATTAAAAATTACATTATCTGTTTTTTCCTTGGGGAAAAAAAAAGTTTTTCTTTGTTTTGTTTTTGCAATGAAAAAAAAAACAAAACAAACAAACTGTAAATCAATTACACTCATCGACATTAAAATTGCTAGGCACAAGCCAATTAAATGAACCCCTGCAATTATATTTGTAGCTGTCATACTATCCACATATATGTATATATATAAAGATCTTCAGACGGATTCAGCCACACTACTTCAGTGTAATGACAATTTATTAGTATTAACTAGTCGGCTACCCTTCGCTTCGCTCCGGAAGCCTCGCTTATGTAACGGAAAACAACTTTGTATTTATTAAAACACAAACACACACACACACACACACACACACACACACACAAATTACATCAACTAAACTAAAACTAAAATTTTTAATTTTTTTTTTAAATTTAATTTTTGATGTCTATATTCTCTCAATCCACGACTGCCTTTAGAACCAGCGTGCGAATCATATATCTATAATATGTTTTTATTTTTTATTGAGATCAGAATGTAGTCCTCGTGGTCTAATGGCTAAGACGTCTAACTTCGGAGCAGAAGGCTGCATGTTCGATTCCCGTAGCGAACTTGTAGAAATTATTTCTGTTTTCACAAATTACAACAATTGTACCAGACAGAGAAATAAAAGATTTTAGTAATATATATAGATATAGTTTTCAGTGGTTTTTGAGTTACAAATAGTATTGGTTTTTATGTTACAAATAGTGATTTTTCAGTATTCTACCTAATAGAAATAGTGCTTCTTTCTTTCTTGAATCTCTTTTTTTAATTACAATTGATACCTTTCAGTGGTTTTTGAGTTACAAATAGTGATTTTCAGTATTCTACCTAATAGAAATAGTGCTTCTTTCTTTCTTGAATCTCTTTTTTTAATTACAATTGATACCTTTCAGTGGTTTTTGAGTTACAAATAGTGATTTTCAGTATTCTATCTAATAGAAATAGGGCTTCTTTCTTTCTTGACTTTTTTTTTTTCAAACATCTCCCGTGTACACGTGCTTGTTTTTCAATATCACATAGAATTTGGTTAATTAAGAATATTATATTTAAAATATTCCAACATTTCTGCAGTTGTAGTTCTAATTGTCATTTTCGAATTACAAATAAATAGACGGATCGGAAATAAATAAACACTCTTGAGATTCAAAAAAAAAAAGGTGGAATTCATTCATTATTGATTAGGGGAAGGACACCTAGGTCAAAAAACAATATAAAGTGCATAGTAGTCAACTTGGCCTAATGGATAAGACGTTTGACTTCAGATCAGAAGGTTGTATGTTCGATTCCTGTCGCGGACGTTTCATTGTAAAAATTATTTCCATTTTGCATTCGCTCAGGAAATTGCGCCGGACAGACAGACAGAGAAATAAAAGATTTTAGTAATATAGATTAAAAAGTAATTAATTTCGATTTGCAAAGTTTCTCAGACATATTAATCTTTGAAATTTCTTTACTATTTATTTTTAATAATCATTCTCTTGTCTTTTTTTATATTTACTGCTAACATTCTAATTAAAATGAGTTCAGAAAGGATTGGTTTGACAAATTATTCTCTAAGTGTTATTTCTCCGTCAATGAAAATACATTACAGGACATTTGCTACAATTTGAAAGTCGTTACTTGTATATACTTGGATATTGATTGCTTACGTATGAACCCTGTAGAATAACAATGAAATGAACTTAAAAAAAAAAAGAAGAATAAGATAAAATATTCCTGTTCTAAATCCCATTTGAGAATGTTCTATAAATTCCATGACGAATGGAGACATCATGTAAAGTGTTCTTACTGTAACGCAAGTGTACTTCCGAAAGATAATGCAGATTTCAATGGAAAATTCATTTAAGACGGTTTGTGATTAAAGCGCGAAGGAGGGCGAAAGGAAAAAAAAAATGAATGAAAGCTTCCATTCTTCATAAACCGCGATGTCCTTTCCTACCAATATCTCTCTTGCTTTTCTTCTTTAATGTATGCGTGATGGATTTGAGAGAGGCAGCTCCTGCAGTTTTCTCGCCGCCAACAGATTTATCCGTTCCTTGCCTAAACTGAAATCAGTTTTCTGCCTACTAACGATTCACGCAAGCTTCCTCAGAGACATGCACAAAGCAAAACTCGTAAATCATAATAAAAAGGTTCTCTTTTTCTGTTATTTTGCCTCTCTTTTGCTTCTTATCTTTTCTCCTTTGACTCTACATCTTAGTGCGAATAAAGTCTTCGGCTTCGAAGATATCCACTGCGGAAACCTACAAAACATTGGTATGCATCGTCACTTGAGCTATCTGGGCTGTTTTCATTTTATTTCTTCCTCTCATTTATTCAGCGGAGTTGAATTTTCAGTTAGTCAAAAATATGATTTATTGATAATGGGTTGTTGACTGGATTTTTTTTTTCGTTCCTTCCCTCGCCTTGCCTTTAAAATTCGGAGCCAAAACTACTTTCGTCTCATTGAATCGCTTCTGGAGAGCAATTTTCGGTATTTGAAGTTCGTCTCGGAATTGATTTACCTAATTAAGAATTGTGTAAGATTTAATAAAATACTTAGAACTTTGAGAAAAAAAATTGGGATTCATCTTCACAAGCGAAAGCTTCAGTGTATTCGTTTAGCTAGAATGGCAGCAAAAAAATAGTTCTTTAGAATCTATGCGGAGTGATTTCAGAAAAATGCTGTAAAATGGTTAATTTTTTCAAAGCAAAGAAGATTAATTCTATCTTAGTGGAAAGTTGCCCCTCTAAACTTTCAGTTGTCATTCTTCTTTTCTTATAGGGAAATGTATTATTATAGATTTATATAAGAGAATACACTCGCTCAGAATTTTATGTAGCTGCATAGTACTTGTGTTTTGAGAAGAATTCGATCACCTCGGGAAATTGACAATTGTGGTCATATCTATCTTATAAAATAGAAACATTTTTTCTTGCAACGCTACATATAATTGTGAATAGAGGCTATAGTTGACTTAATCGGCATCTGTTCTCTGAAATCCGAATCAGGCGAACAGCAGGCTTTTATAGGGTCTTCCTGTTTTTCATACAATATTCAATATTCTTTCATAGGTAATCATGAATTTTCATCCAGTTTAATGAATTAAGTCCAGTGTGCCTTGGGCTCCCAAATATACAGATTCCTCCCATACCCAGCTGTTTCAAATATGGATACATTTATAATCAAAAACTAGATAACTGTTTTATTCGAAAACAATTCCTTTTTTAAAATTAAATATTGCACACATACTTTTCTTTCTTTTTTTTTTTTAATGAATTGCTTTATTTGATTTTGCCATGAATGTATTTAATGTAAGTTTTTAATCATGTTTATTCTGATTAACCTATTTTTATTCTTTTCTAGGTTTTGGATTCGTAACCTTTGAAAATGAAGATATTGTTGACAAAGTATGCGAAATTCACTTCCATGAAATAAACAATAAAATGGTAGGTAGACTTCCATAACTTTGTTATTATCCAATAAAGAAACAAATCTATCAAATATGATCAAACTGAAATAAACAGCTACTGCGTTAGAGAACTCACTGCTAAATATTGATGTAACTCTGGCCTTAGAAAAATGCCAAAATTTAATTTTTTTTTAATGTAGGAAATAAATATTACAATATTATTGATAGGATATTTAGGAAATCCTGAAATGCTTTACAATAGCTGTAAACTAATAGATAAAAGCACCTTGAAGTTTGAGCAGTTATATTTTCTTAATATTTATGACTGACATAGATATTTGATTACTGTTAACTCGCCATTCAAAGTAATCTTTTTCTCTTATAACTCTTGTTTAAAATATTGCAAGGACATTACTCTGAAATTGGCGTAATTCTCGTAATTCATCTGTATTCATAATTGAAAGTTTCAAGCATTTAATATGATGGACTATGTATAACTTTCATGTGTAAATTAGAACTGTCATCATATATTGAGGTTGCAATATTGTACACCGACGGGCAATAACATTCATCAACTGGTTTCATACGAGTTGCTCTGAATGCCGGAAATGAATTACTCCATAATCAAACCAAACTTCAACTTATGAAAGACTATTTCTTTGATATGAAATAAAAGTTAAAAAGTATAGTTACGTTGAAAGTGTAATTTCAAATACTTTAACCGGCTACATGAAATTTTGTTTGATATTCATATACGAAAAATCAAAGTGACAGATGACCCTTATTCTGCAGTATTCTGGCTTTAAGTTATAACATTTCTCGGTACTCGAATGGAATCACGGGAAATACATATTTTTTTCCAGAATGTCGTCTTCTGATTTTGGTTCATATTTGATACGTTTTGTTTTAGTCAAAGTGTTTATGTTCCTTTCTTTCTTGTTTGTTTAGAACAAACGGAACTGAATCTCCTCACTTACACAGGCACATCTTGTATAACTTTACAGCGATCATATACATAAGAGTTAAATAGGGAATTCCAAGGAAACAAAGATAGTTTGGAATAAACAGTTTACACTGACGAACTGCAATCGTATTTTAGTAATAATAATAAAGATAGTCTTTTATAAGTTAGAGAGACTTCTAAAATAGGAAAAAAAACACCTAAAAATTATCCTTTTGAATGTCTTAACGAATATATCTCGACGTTAAAAATGTACTTTTCTTTTACTTGCTATTACTTTAATCATAACAAGAAAAAAAAACATCAAAAAAGAATGAATATTTTGGGTTTCATGGTATTCTAAAGATAATGTTGTGTGTTTTCTGACAGATTTTGACCAACATGAATCTGAAAACAAAACAGTACTTCTGTTTTTCATATGAAACATCGCTTCCAGTGACAATGGAACTGTTTTGGCTCGAGTTAAATCAAACACATATTTCACAAAGGCAATCTTTCTCTCTCTTAAATTTTCCTTCTTGAACTTGCCAGAGCTATGTTACAATACAGGTCAATCGCGATCTGAATATTCCCAATCAATGATACAGTGAGTTAAACCGATTAATTGTTAGATAAGTAAGTAGTATATAGCTCTTCCTTCTAAATAAATTTTGAAGTTATTTGTCTTTTAAGAAAAATATTCTTTGTGTGGGTGGATGTTTTTAAAAAAGCATTGCGTTCGTATTTACCATTAAACAATAGATGGCTGTAAATACACTATCGAGAGGTGTTGAGGTATTCTTAATTTTCTTCTTGTTTTCATATAAAATACAAGGCGTATCGCATTAGATAAAACTTGGCAATTAAATTAGTATTTCGTTAGTATTAAAGAAAATTAGTAAATTAGTATTAGCCAAAGAATATTTGACATCTGGAATAAAGAAATTGACATCTGGATATTGACTTCAGAATATTGATTAGAATAGGATATTAGTATGTAAATTATTAAAAGTGTAACTATTTTTAAAAGAGAGTTTATGAAGGTACTTTTACAAAATAATGGAAAGTTGCTCGGAATGGCAGCAATGTTACATTTGATCAGTTAAATCTCAAAAAAAAAAAAAAAATTGATGGGGAGGGTGTATTCCAGCATTCACATTACTTTCCAAATTATCTTTACAACAGTTACGATTGATTTTTCCGAATTCGTTTTATGGTATATAAATACTCAATTATGATAGTCATTTTTAAAATGCAATAAGAAAGCACTTTACTGCGGCTACCTGCTAGAATTTCACGTTATCCAACTCACGTAAGCACTTTTAGTGTAACTGAATTATTCATTGAATGTGTATATGGAACATAAAGTGAGGCGCTGGTTAGGAAAATATCTCTATATCTATTGATCCCAGTTGTGTCTGCGTAAAAATTGTTCAAAAGCGCCACTGTTGATGACTGTGTATTCTAGCTTTTCTTTCGAAGCACTGTAAATACGTCTGCAGAACAGTGCTGAATTTGGCATCAGAGAAGACAGGAGGAAAAATGTCATTTCTGCTGGTGGTTCTTTCATTGTTGCTTGCTTGTTTTCCCCAATTCCCCGTTGGGCTCCTTCACAGTCACACAGTGACCCGAGGTGAGACGACGCAATCCTCCCGGCGCCGCAGTGTCGCCTTTTTGCTCGCCACACACCCCCGTCCTCTCTTCCGACGCACAGGCAACCTGAGGTCGCACCACTGTAGAAGAGAAGGTCGTCGTGAGAAGAGATGTGTTCGTAAAATGGCAGCGGCTCCATCAAAAAGAATAGAGCAAGATTACTTTTCGCCATCAAAGTGGTTTTGTTTTTCATTTACAGCGGTCTTACGAGCGTCTCCTTATTTTCGTAGCAATTAATTGACAGCAAATAATATGAAGAATATTTGCACCGGCATTAAACTACATCTTCAATAATGAGGAGATAAATTAATTTCTAATAAGTAACACAAATTTAATAATCCGTCAGTTTTGTTTTTTTTTGAATTTTTAGTAATCTCCTTCTAAATAACCTATCGGAAAATTTTGTTGCCTTTCTCTGAAATAATTAGGCGACGAAGGTATAATTGAAATAAGTCAGAGCTCCATATTCTGCAAAAAAGAAAGAAGATTATATTTTGACTGCCTCCTCAGAAGTTTCAGGGTCTTCTTGTACTGACAGATTTACGACTGATTGAATCATTTTAAAGAGAGAGAAAAATATTTCCTGATGTAAGCCATTAAAATAAGAATTGTTGCAAAAATTCTTTAGTGCTTATTAGTAACCACTGTTCTATTTTGAATATTTTTTGCACTTGACCTGTATCTCTTAACCACATTTCTAAAATATTCCGTTGAAATTCAGTAAATCGATCATCTTTAAGACCAGTTTTCCGTAGGTTGAAGTATTTCATTCTGGCAGCTTGCACAAAAATGAATAAAAAGTATTTCATTGAAACTTTATTTGAAACTCAATAAAACATTTGGTTTCCAAACCAAAAGTGTGTTGAAGTATGACTTAAATTACGTTTGATAATTTATTGATTATTTGAATTTTGTCAGTAAATTTTGTTAGTTCTTCAATTGCGTCCAGTCAAGATTAAAATTGTGGGGAGGGAAGAATATTGCAGATATCCCTTCGATTCCTGAAATTTCTTTTAAGAATCTACTTTTCTGTGGCAGAAGCGTCTGAAATATCTTCCTAGTTTTTGAAAAGGTATTTACACTCCTAGTTAAGGTGAAAAAGAAGTTGCTGATGTTTAGGATTCTAGCCACGGTGGCGCTGCTCTCCAAATCCATTATCAGTTGCCTAATCTAACAAATGAACCCGAATTATGACCAACGAAAACATGAGAACCATGAGAAAGACTGCTTCGGGGCACTGTTCGTTGATCAGCTGATTGAAAGTAAATGGCAATAAAGGAAGGTATAAAAATTACCGAAAAAAAAGTTGTTTTTTTTTTATCTTGAAAAATAAAATAGTTCTAATTTTAATTAATAATAGAATTCATTGAGCTGTCTTAAAGTAACTAATCAGAATTTTTTTTTTGAATTTAAATTTTGATATATGATTATTATAATCTGCCTCTTTTCAGAAACACCTCATTTAAGTGGATAAGAAATTTTGCTTTTCTGAATTAAAGAAAAAAAAATATACAATGCTAAATCCTTTAAAAAAAAAAATGCTTACAATAATTGCAAATAAGAAAAAATTAGCTATTCCAAACGCAAAGAAGTTGTTTCCTGTACTCAGTTTGTACTCAGTTTTTAATTTAAGTTTTTCAGGTGACTAGTAGTGACGTTGATGCATGCATTCATTCTGTTAGATCATCATAATAATGAATTTTGCATGTTTAATATTAATGCGGTGAATTAAAAAAAGTTAGGGGAAAAGACAAAAACAAAATACGTCAATTTTATTAGTAGCCATTTAACAGCGGCCTGAAGAAACCTTAAAATGGACTGTAAAAGAATTGGATCAGATCTTATGTGATTTTTTTTTCCTATAATAAAACTTATTGTCGATGTCTAAAAGAATATTTTGCTTTTTCTAGGTCGAATGCAAGAAAGCACAACCCAAAGAGGTGATGTTCCCAGCCAACATGGCTAGAGGTCGGGCCGCAGCAAGGGGAGCCTACGGTAAGTTGAATCCCCACAGGATCTTCTATCTTATTTTGTCCAAAACTTCACGAAAACTCTGCGTTTCACCAGAGAAACGTAAGCGAACTACTTACAGTTCCCGACGATCTTCTCTGCAACATCCAGGTGCTGTACAGAAGAGCCCAGGACACTTCAGAAGCACCCCGCCCCCCTCGAATCTTCTTTCACTGCAGTACATTTTTTAATAGTCTTCCTTGATGTTTCCCACTCTCCACCCATTCTCCTATTTGTGTCACTACATTTTACTCCAATTTCTCGAGAAAATACATTTATAACAAAAATCGAAAAAAAAACTTCTAAAAATGAAAGGAAAGGGAAAGTTTATAATTTTTACGATTTAAAAATAAACGCATTTCAAGATTATTCTGTTTAAATTTATAATTTTTTTTTTATTTTATATTTAATTAAGTTCATTTGCTCTTTACTAACAGAACTCAACTTCACCTTCATAGAATTTCGTTTGTGTGATTTGCTTTCCTTATTTTAATGTTCTAAATGTTAGTATATTATATAATAGACATTGTAATTTTGTATTTTCATTCCAAATCTTTTCTTTTTTAGTCAAATATCTAATACTTATAAACTTTCTGTTTTCCTGTAAAATGTTATGAATGCATTTTTCATTTCTTCTACAAACTTATGTATTTGTTATTTGTTTTGAATAACATGTGTATCCATATTGGCATTGAAAGAAAAGCAAAATTAAGGTAAATTTCTGTTATTAAAATAGTTATCAAATCAACATGAATAATGAAATACTATTACTAATTTGAGAATTTGGACTAAAATCACAATGAAATACAAATGTATTGTAATGTTTGTACTTTATTACTGAATTTATAATTTATTCTATTTGGGGGTGGGAGCATAATTTATAATTAATTAGGAATGAACTAAAGTTAGTACATTGATTTAAATATCAGTGAACTAACGACATTTGTTTATTCATGAAAACCTTTTTATGCAAAAATCGATTTTTTTTTTCTTTCTATAGTCAGAAGAGATTCCTAATAAAAAAATTATGACTTTTCTGGAATTCTAATCGAGTTAATGAATATTTAATCTTTCGAAAAAGGGAGGAAATAATATTGTTTGGTATTCTGATGTCTTCCTCCTAATAAAACATTAAGACTGCTGTTGCAAAATGTGAAAAGAGATGTTATAGACTTCTTGCGGAAGTGGAAAGCACTTCGGCTAGATGATATTACTACTACTGTACCGTAATTTATCTTAAGGCAATCGTTATTTATTTATGTCACGACAACTTAAGAGTGTTGTATTAATAACGAAGTGGTCACGATATTTTGACTTGAAATAAATCAAGTAAATACTAGTTATTTACGTCACACTGCCTTAAGCTACTTAAGATTCAAACTTGTGAATCAGAAGTAACTTACGGCTCTAGAATCAGTTATGGGTGAATTTTTAATAGCATTTGGAAATTATTAATGTAATGCGAATTAAATTCAGTCAACAAAGTTTACGGCAAAGTTTAAATTTAAGTATTAATTTAAACATTTTCATTTATCATTAATAGGAGAAGTTGCGGGCTTAAAATTTGAAGTAAAAAAATTACGTAAACATTAAGTAAATTGTCTTGTTTTTAAATTAGCTTTTCTTGTTGAGCGATTAAAAACTAGGAGATGCAATCCAATATTTTTTATTTTCCTTGAAATAGTTTTTAAATTATTTTCATTGTATTTTAAATAATTGAAGTCAAACTTCAGTGAACTTAAGATACTTTATCATTAAAAAGATTATCATTAAGATACTTTATCATTAAAAAAAGACATCTTGGTAAGGTATCGTTATTTTAAATTGCATTAATCATTAGTTAAACTACAATAATCTTATTTTACACAACTAGCATTCTTTTGGGTCAGAGATGATACTTGATTTTGCGATACCTTTTCTGTGATCGTGTATTCTGATTTTGGGTTTTTAATAAGCCTAATAGATAATACTATTTTAATTTATATCAGTGGGAAATTGAAGGTTAATGAAAGAAATATCTTAAAACTATGTTTTTTTTATAATTATTATTTAGTATCTTGGTCAGACGAATTACAGTGTTAAGAAATGAAGATGATATTGAATGAGTTCATCTTAAACATTCAGATATATTCTCTTTATTGAGTCAGGACCTTGAATTTGCAATATTTGCTTCCCTCTTTGTTTCTACAAGAACAAAAAAAAAGTGCAATAGTGCTGAAAGCGAAAAAAAGTTTATTTGCTTTTGAGATGCTTTTCCCTTAACAGATATCTGATTTTGATCAGAAAATCTTTAAGAAAACCATTAATCGGTTTATAGGAAGCTTTCTTATAGGAAAAGTGATTTTCTGACCTGATTTTTCTTTTCTTTTTTCATTTGTCAAGCTTTACTCGTCATTTCATTTTAAGTAAACAGTTTACTAAAGGGTTTATGCGCTTCGATGTCCTCCGAAAGCAATCGTATTCATTCTCGCATAATACCTCACTAATCCAAACCGAATAGACATCGCTCAAGTCTTAACTCGCCGAGGGAGCAAAAGGCTGTCAAGGTTCGTCCATTCGTCGTCTATATCCCTCCTTCCCCTGTCATAGTCCAAAGTTAATCCGTCGTGCATGGGG
This sequence comes from Thereuonema tuberculata, assembly GCA_023159025.1. NCBI lineage: Eukaryota > Metazoa > Arthropoda > Chilopoda > Scutigeromorpha > Scutigeridae > Thereuonema > Thereuonema tuberculata. The sequence continues at coordinate 73,527,562 of JAFIDM010009631.1, read as the reverse complement.
AACGCCACTTTCATGGTCCAGAGAACTCTTCGCTCTTTCTCTCTCAGCATCCGCACTTTTATTAATTTCCGAATGGAACTGCGATCCACTTGCTTCTCTCGGTCCAGTGGACGACGAATGAAGGCATTGCGGTGGGGACAAGACCAGGGCCGGTCACGGCAGGAAGCGCTCTGCTGCTTCACCAGACGGAAAGCGCAACGACAGGACATCATTTGGACGTTTGAACCAATAGAAACTGAAACCAACGTGAATGGCATTTAATCTGTTCAGTTTGTGGTGCTCCTGTAGCTTGACCAGTTCTACTGTAACTGTGAATGAGACGATTAGGAACAACAGCAAAGGCACTCACTTAGATAAATGAAAGAGCGGTCAAACTTTACAGATTTTTAAGCTTTTGCAGCTTTTTAAGTGTTACTTAAAATCACTGGACTGAATTTTATTCTATAGCTTTAAGTACGGGTTTGTTGAACTCAAGGATTCTACGATGTTCCTTTAGGGTTCTTAAAGAAACTACTAAATTAGTTTAAGTACAAATATTGTCAAAATTCATGATCTGACAAACTTTAATTTTAATTTTTATTTACTTAATATAATCGTCTAATTATTTTTTTTTCAAATGAAATACAACATAGATTGTCTAGTAAAAAATGTATTTTGCAAGTTGCCTTCATAGAAATAAGCTATCAGATTAAAAAAAAAAAAAAAATCATTAAATCATTGCAGTGATATAATTTTAAACTAAAGTCAATTTAATATCCGTTTAAAGCTTCTTGTGAGCTCTGAAATAAAATTCACATCAAATAATTCCTTTAAACTAATAATAATAGAATAGAGCTAGTACAAATATTATATTCACATGTAGATTTAAAAAAAAAATAGCAATAATAATTCGTTTCCCGTAATTTAAAGCTAGCCAATTACTGTCGGTTTCATGTGATGCTTGATCATTGTATCGTTGTTATTTATTGCAGTTTCAGTTTTATGTTATAAATTAATGCAGGCTGGCGACCTGTCTGCCCTTCTCATCAGCGCATTATTTCCTTAGTGGCATCACCGAAAAATCAATACACGAATTAAGATGAAAATCTGGCGCGAGCATTAATCCATTAAATTGTCAAAATACTGCATTTCTGATTCAATTTGAATGGCTGGAAGTTAATAATCTGTTGCTCTAATTAAAAAAAAGTCGATATACACAAATTTAAAATTAGGAAAAAATTAAGACATTAAATCACAAACTTTTGTTGTAAATTTTTTGTACTTCATATTGTAATTAATATTTTCTAAAAAGGACGATTATTGTTATGATTATTGTTAAGATATTTCAAGCCAGCACTGAAGCTACTTATTTCAAGTTAATTCAAAATTGTTTGTCTATGAAAACTCCGGAAGTTCGCAATTTGCATCGTTGGGCAAAGGAAGCGTTGTAATGTAATTCTTTCCCATTTCCTAATGCCATAGTGTAATATTAGAAGGAACATGCGGGGGATGAATCTGACGGCTCAGGATTCTTCATCCTCTTTCTACGGTCAGTTGACTCTCGCTAAGGAGAACTTCCTGTGTCTTTTTCCGTTCTACAGAAAATGAGCCAACTGGCGGTAAAGTTTCAAGCAACAATTCGTAGGAAAGATGAAATGAAACATCTTCTCTTTCACCTCTTTGTCCATGGATCTGATTATTAATAGATGTAAGCGTATTGAAGTTAAATAAGGAAATTGTTTTTGTCTGATGATCTTAATTGGAGGAATTGTTACGATTAGTTCTTCAGGTATTACTGGCTAAATTGTCTTATTTTCTGTTCTAATCATTAGTTCTGCTGTTATTTCTTTGTTTGTTTTTTTTTTTTTCCTTTGAAGTTTTCGTCGTTATTCGCTCTTTCCTTTCCATAATATTTTCCATCTCCAAAGTCTTCTCTCTGCTCTCGTCTCTTAATTGCCGCCTAATTCCCAATCTTTGCTCCATATTGTTTCCGATTACGATATTTAATATTTTTGTTCATTTTTCCCGAGTCTTTTAATCATACCACCACCTCCATCCACATCTCTTCTCTCACATGCCCCATAATAAAACTTCTGAATTATTTAAAACTCGCTGATTTTGAGATTTCCTATCGAAGTTCGTGCGTAAGGAGGTTCTTTTTCACCCCAATCCCCTTTCGTGAGCACTGGCTTCGTCCTCGTTTGAATTTCAAATGCGAAATTTGATGATTCTGAATGAAGAGAAGCTTTAAAACTCGGCCTCTACTTTTATTACTCCGAACTCGAGTGAATCTAAGTGTGGCGGGATTATATTTCCCGGCTACAAATAACTGCAGTTTTCAATTGTCGTAAGACTTCCAATGGGCTTGTGAAAAGCTGTGAACAATGGCAGTTGGGGGAGATACGCTCTCATGCCCCGCTGTTGCAAACGGTTGTAAAAGGGTTTGGGAGGGAGACGCAGCCTTCTAATTAGCAGGGTGTGAAGCCGCTTCTCTTTTAAACAAAAATGTCGAAACCCCGGAAGGAAAGGAAAATGACTCGATAAAAATTATTCAATTAAAAGAAATAATTTTTTTGTTGTTTTAGGTTTAGCACTGAGTCATTTTACTCAGTTCACAATCAATGATTAACAGTTTTCTGAATCATTTATCATAAAATTGCTTTTTTAGCTGAACAATAGTCGTAAAAAAAACGTGGTTTACGAGGAAAGCCACTACAGTCATGTTTGACTTTTATTGATTCTACTTCCATTATAAGAAGTTGAATGAATAAACTGTCAATTACAGCGGTAAATGATTAAAATTTATTACTTTTAACTTCTCTTAAAGTTTTAAGATGAATATCTGGTATTTCATTAAAGTGTTTAATACATCTTTTAATTTTATTTAAGCTGTCCTTTAATTTTCATATGCTTCCTTATTCGGAAAAAAGAAAAAAAAAGTAGTTCTTGAGGAAAACTAACTTTTAATCTTTTCTTACCATTTTTCATTTTGTTCTTCTTTTTTCATCTTCCTTAATTCCCCAAGTGCTCGTTGTTAAGATTTTCAACTTAAACGTTTTACAGATTCTCTGGCCTCTTGTTTGAAGAAGTAAGACTTCAGTCTTTCTAGGGCCTTCATCGAAACAGATGATGATTACTTTATTGAGCCACCGGAGAGGAGTTCATTCCATTTCAGGAGATTTCCATAGACTTAAAAGTCTCAATTCTATAAATCATTTATTCTGATAAGATAACATTCGATTTGTAGAGAGATAAACCATTTCCGCTTTACAAGACGAGATGTTATCTTTTTTTTTTTTTTGCTGAAGATATTTGCCTGTTTCAAGGTAACGATGCGTTTGGCTATTTTGGAAAATTCTGTTTCTGGCCTTGGTTTCCCATAATGTTTTTTTTTACTAATCTCTCATAATTTACTTAAATTATCTACATTTTTTTTCTCCGCAAGAAAAATAGCTTAGTCATATAAAGAATGAGGCCTAGTGATTCTAAATAAAACAAAACCACTTAAATGACAGTTTTCTTTACTTTCTACTGCTGTATGCATATTACCCAGATATCTAATAACTGAAAGTGCTATAGGAAAGAAATTATCAAAAATCTACTTCATGTTTCCGAATTAATGGCAATATACATAAATAATTGACCAAAAACCAGCGGATTATTAATTGTCCGGCTGTATTTTATTGCAAGTAGTCTCCTACTTTTTAAAAAAATATTTGAACGATAACAACCACATCTGCGAATTTGTTTAGTATTGCCATGCTAATCATAGTCTGGTAGAAATTCCTAATAAATAGAATTTCCAATCAAGTATCATTTCGCAAATCTTTAAAGATTTGTAATAATCCTTTTTCGAATTAACTTTATTTTTTTAAATCATTCGATAGTTTCGCGGAGTGAGTCTCGTTTTCTGATAAAATTCTTTGTTTATCAGAATATTTTGTTAAGATAAATAATTTAATATTTGTTTCACTGCACTCAAAAGTTCACTTCAGCGTTTTTACTGCATTTACTAATATTTTTTTTACTTACGAGCAAAATACGCCTGCTTCGAGACCTCAGCTTGCATCATAAAGAAATATTTTATACTATTTGGAAAAAAAATAATGTGTTTAGATGAAGTCTAATTGATTTCAGAAAAAATTAATAGATCATAAAATTTTGCTGTTGAAAATGTTAAAAAAAAAGCAGTTGCTCTGTTCATAATGCTGTACATTTTGTTTAAACATAAAATGTAATTCAAATTAATCTTGGAACCAGAATAAGCGAGTACAGTGTTGACCACTTTTAATCATTCATCTTGGTTTTGATGGATTACTTCACCGACATAGGAGTTTTGAACTCGTTAAACTGTTCCGGCTAAAATCTGCTCAAGTGGGAATCGTTAAACTTTATCTACTCACTAACCTCTCTCTGAAATTGCGTAGCTCGTAATTAAAATGTCGTCTTTAAGCTGTAGGTTGACGGGTTTGCACACTGTGCCCTTTGACCTTCCGAACATGCAGTCCCAACGACAAAAGGATAAGCCAGCATTTTAATCTAATCGCGTTCTGTGGATTAATGAAGCAAGAGTACAGGTGGGACGCACCTAATCCGCAATCACAGTCTACCCCTGAGCAAGGAACCTTTGCAACAGGAGATGGAGGCGCACTAAAACAAGTATCATTTCACAAATCTTAGAACGGCAAACGATAGACCTAAGCGAATATCAGCAGAATCTGAAATAACCTTTGACTAGAGTTCATGAAATATTTCACTTTATGTTCTTTCATTGCTAGCTGATCGAATCCTAAAATCCGGTATAAAAGAATTTTAGTCCGTAATGTAATTCTGCAGCTGAAGGGATCTAATACACATTGAAATAACGTATTCCGAAGGAAAGTCTTTACATTCTCATTTTCCTGTTTTCTGGAACAATCTTCAATTAAATTCTGTTAAAAAAAAATATTTAACTAGTCATAAACTAGCTTCTAAATTTAATTGTTAATTGGTTGCGAAACTAATTTACAAACCATTCTGATAAATATTTAATATTTCTTATAATTACTTAGGCTTAAATAAGAACATTGATATATTCTTAATAATGTTTCCGTTAGAACTACGGATTAATCTCATATTCAGAAAATTAGGAGAAAAAAATAATTATAAATTCTGATTTAAGATATCAAATCACTAGATTAATAAATTAATAAGAATTTTAATAATCTGATCCTTCTTTTTTTTATTATAATCAAACTTTTTCTTAAATCTTTTTTTGTGAAAAAAAAAAACAAAAGGTATTTCTTACAAGAGTTTATGTTGGTTTCCTTGGCCTTCTATCCTTATATCGTTTCAGCTTCTCTTTTCGATCAGACAAACTCGTTAATAAATGCCTGTCTGTTGTTGTAGTTTGATACTGCGACATCGTCTACAAAGCAGTGGAGGTCTAGGTCTAATCTTCCCCCATAAATTGGATAGGACTTTAATTTTGCCGTACGCCACTTCAGAAATCATTCGACAGCATCAGACGCAATTAAAGACCTGAACAATTACGATCCTTTGAAATGTTGTCTTTGAAAGAATGGGGAAGGTTGTATATAACGAAGACGAAGCAATAACCCCTCACCCAGGACATTATTGATGGGATCATCATAACCCTATGCTCTTCTTTTTTCCTCCGTGCAAGAGATGGATGTAACTGATCACCTTAGCGGGTCGTTGGATGATACATAATAGTTAAGAGAGAGAAAAAAAAAACATTTAAGGAGCTGAATACTTCTCAGGTCTTCTGCATCTCCCTCTTCTGTAAGCAAATTGCCTCTCATAAGATTGCAGCCTTACAAGATCGATCCGAGGACAGTCTAGAAAGAGAAGAATACTTGTAGATAGTTAGATTTGTTAGGTTAAGTCGTTTCCCTCTTTGTAATCGAATCTTCAGAGAGAAACCGTTTCTTATAATGAAATTCCTGATTCTGATTTTCTGTCTTCAGCTGATAAAACTGTCTATAAACATAAAATCCTTTTCTTTTTAAAACTAAATTAGCTTGTGTTCATAAAACGATGAGTATTCTCTAAATAATAAAGGTAATTTAATAACAGAAAAGAAAGCACTTAAAAAAAAAACACCCGCAAAGCTATTTGTAAGCAGATTAAAATTGCTTGAATTGAAAAATGGCCATCATGCGGTGGTTCCTTCTACTCGCCTTTAGGGAGTGAATTCCATTCTTAATTTAGACGAGGAGTTTTTTTCTCTTCTTTCGTCCATCCAAAGTTACTGGAATGTTTTGGAAGGGTCTTTCTTAATTGTATATTTCTGACCTCTAGGCCCTGGAATAAGGCAGCGGTATTAAGATTAAATATAAGTGAAACTGTACAACAAACTGTTTCCACAGTGCATAAAGACTGACAGTCTTACGAAAACTTAAAAAATGACTTGGTTTAAAATTTATGCAACTAAGGACTTTATACTATACTTTAACAATAATTGTTTTATTATTAATAATTTAACGAGAAACATTGAAATTTACCTTTTTGTGTAATTCACTACATATATATATATATATCTTAGAATTAATTGGATTGTCTATTGTAGAATGATCCAGAACTTGAACTATTCGATTAGCATTGAGAGTAAAATTCATTAGCTACGGTTACCTAATCGCGATTAGCTCAGAAGAAAGCAAATATTAAAAACCAAAATAAAAAATATTTGAACCTGCATTGCTGTACTTGTTAAGTAAGGTAGAACTATGTAAAATATCATATTTTGATTATATGCTATTAATACTCCCCGAGAATTAAACTTCACTTTCATTTTATTTAATTTCATACTGACCTGAATCTGTCCAGGAATCGTGCAAATCATTTTTTAAATCTTCAATGAAAGACTTAAAAACTAAGTTGTACGGATTAATATACCCAAAACAATGATTATTTGCTTGGATAAAATAATAACTGGAGTTTATTCTTCTGCTAATTATAATTATTCCTTCTGCTAAGAAGGAAAAAATGATTTTTGATTACGATTTATCTGAGATCACGAATTTTGAAAAGACCTTTTTATTAATACAGTAAATTGGACAAAACAAACAGTAGTGAAAGACTGAAACCAGGAGTGGGATCAGTAAATATAATTACATATCAGTTACATAGAACAGGAATATCCTCTACCTTAGCATTATCCATCCAAAGTGTGTACAATATAGCATTATCCATCCAAAGTGTGTACAATAAATATATTCTAAATTTTCACCGTTACGGCGGACAAACAGTTCATGGCATTCCTGCAAATTCTACCTTGAGAAGTTTTAATGAAGAAACTGCCTGCACGCCATAGCTGTATGGCAGGTAAGCATCTGTTCCAAGAGATGGCGGTCATTCTCGTTTGTTAAGGTTCGTCGCCATCCTGTGCACCCTTTCCCCCATGCCAACATACAACCTGTCCATCGAAATTTTTGGATTACGCTAAAAATCATACTCTCACTTGGTCTGTGTTTCCTAAAGTAAGGTGAAACGGCTCCTTCACATGTGCAAGACTGAATCCATCTTTTCGTCCTAGACCGTATTTATAAACGGTTGTAATATTCAACTAAAAATACCTCTTCTATGCTCAGGGCCATTATTGCTTCTACTGATTCAAAACATAAAACCAGTTACTATAGTTTATATTCAAATGGACCCGTGACGTGTGGGATGTGGAATGTTTCATTACTGTTTGTTTTGCCTAATACAGTAGAATTATCATCATTATCATTAATTATTAGAAAATTAATGATCACTTAAGAACTTTAAAAAAAATGACAGTTTTTCTGTCCCCTCCTGTGATTTTTTTCAAGATAATCGAACAGTAAACATGACTTGCTCTCCAAAAAATCAAGTCGATACACCTGGTTAAATTTAACCAAGTGTATTGGCTTGATGTTCTGGAGTGCAACTATGAACAGTACACGTTCATTAAGTCAATTCTTAGTAAACATGACTTATTCAACATTTCCTGATTATTTTAATATCTACATTATGTTCACTTTTTTATCAAAGAATTTCGCAAACATAAAACTGTTTTGCATGCGTATGTCCTACTCCCAAAAAAGTTTTTGTGCTGGGAGTAACAAAAAATGAACAGTATTTTTTTCCCTTTCTTTTTGCTATTTCTTTGTGAAACTGGTCATTCCCTCTTTTTATTCAGCCATTTGCTGCATAAGTCTTGTCTCTAAAAGTCTCGGGTGAATTGCAAGAATAGAAATGACGTCCTCTTTACTAGAATGCGAGATCCGGGAATCGAACTTGCTACTCAGCCTGTGATGAATTGCTTGGATTAATGAAGGCGTCTGCCACACGATCGTTGTCAATGCTATCGATGTTCAATTGTCAGAACATGGCGCCTTGGAGTGTCAAACCAGCCTTTCTTTGGGGAGCCATTAGCTACTGGAAAAGGCTCTGTCAACTGGCAGCATCGTTCGTATTCCCTTCCCACCAACAACAGAACCGGTGGAATATGCAGAATCGATAATTTGCTACATCCTCTTTGTTTGTGGAAAAAAAATAGCAGTAATTTTTGAAATAGAGCATAATATACTTTTACGTGAATCCGTTTAGACCAGTGCATTGGAAGAAGGAAAACAACCCATATTTACTTTTTTTTCCATTTGCATCGCATTTAAGATGCTTTTATTCTAAAAATACAGAAAATTCTAGAAAAGTTCTCAGAAGGAAGATTTAACATTTCAAATTTAAATTTAGCTCAGTAAGAAAAAAAAAAGTCTATTTTTTTTTTTTTAAATAATCATAACGTTTAAATTGGAAGGAAAAAAACCTAGAAAATTGGCCCTTCTCCCCGCAGTGACCTAATTAATTGAAATTCAGTTTGTTATAAAATTTCTATATTTTCGTTATTGATTTGAATAAAGTGATGTTGGTGTAAGACTTAGCATGTTAACGCATGTAGAAGTTACAATAGCCAAACATTCACGATTACGTTATTAATTGTAAAGCCGTTGTTTATTTAGTTGTTCTTTTGTCATAATACTGTTCGTTGTCGTTTACGAGAGCCTTCAGCGCTTTTGCGCATGCGTCAGATCTCCTGCTATTTCTTCCAAATAGGGGCGAGGAAGATGGGATGTTTACTTTTTTTAGTGTTAGTTTACTAGTAGCTGGGTTCTATTTGCGCTTTTCGGGAAAGAATTATGGAAAGAATAAATACTATTGCAAAAATAACAGGCACTAAAAGAAAAACAGGTCTTAATCTCAGCGTATCACCCCTTTGCGGGGTAGAATCGTCTCTGTTGTTGTGATTCTCGCTTTTCGAAACGGACAGTACTTTGATTTTATTTAATTTAATTTAATGTATAAAAATAATTTTCTTTCAAGCAAGCTTAACGTATTAGATACATACAAAGCTAAACATATAGGCCTGTGAAAAATGTGGAGTTGTGGTCATTTTCTCTAATTCGATTTTTTAATTACTTTTAGTGTGTTGTTTTTTATTTAATTTATCTGACCTAAAAGTAAATCAAGTTTTATATATTGATTCAGTGATAATAAGTTATGCTATTGGAATCAACTTATTAGAATTCTATAAACTCAATAATTATATTTACAAAAGTTTTACTTCCTTTGAATCTTGATTCTACAATAGCTTTTTCTAAAAAAAAATATCTCTTGTGGAACTTTTGTAGATAAAAGGCTATTTTTTTCTAATTTCCTGTAGTATTATTAATTATTGGTCAGATAATTAAAAGAAAAACACACACTCACACACACACACACAAACACACACTAAACTGAGTGATTGAGCTATTTGTTGATTTCCTTTTTCTTTTTAGTTAACTATGCTTTTGTTGCAAAAACCATACGTAACCAAATCTTCTGTTAAATGATCGTGACCATTTTCTTCTTTCTAAGAAACGTAATACATAAGCTGATTACCAAAGTTGAGCGAAAATTAGTTACTTGATTTGTCAGTACATTGTGATGAATTGGAATGATGTAGGTCTGACCATCCTTTTGTGAGATAGTAAAAAGGCAGAAATAATCTTCCAAATTCCATTGATAATTTCTATTATGGCGGTCGAAGAAAGATCAGTCGTCCTGAGAGCCGACAGCTTTCTCTCTAATATACTTTTGAACTTCTAATTAAAAATTTAATGAATTTTATTTCGAATATATGTTTTGTTTATTCACATGTATTACCCCTATTTCATTGACAAGTTATTTTGACTAGTTCTCACTCTCTGGGTTTTCAGCAAACAAAGCAACAAAAGATCAATATTAAAACCTGACTTGCCTTTGTGTAGCTCTGAAACTTTTACTTTTAATATCATTTACCATTAAAGAAAAAGCAGTCTTCTACTACAATAAATAAAAATATGTTTAACCTAACTCCTTCCTTCATTCGTATTACCATTTTAAAATATAAAAAAGTATTTATATATTTTCCCTCTTCGTGTCCGGAAGCCAAGAGCATAAACGTTGGACTAAAACTTGATTTTATAAATCAATAACTATCATTTTCCAGAAATTTCTAGTTTTCATCTCTGACTTTCTTCTCATTCAATCATTCATTTCATATTTCAGACTGAAAGTTAATACACTAAGATTGCAGAACAAGTATTAACGTCACAGTAAAACATTATTATTATTATTTATTTACTTTAACAATTTCACATTTTATATTTATTAAACATATTTTACTCCTTTTTTATTTATTGTGTTATTGTATGATTTTATTTATCTTACGCATAAATAAATATCCCTGATTAAATTTTTCCCTTTCTTTTTTTCTGATGATTGACTCTGTTTTCAAATTTTATGCCCTTGAATTTGTTTCTTTATATGTATGTTCTTTTATTGATTTCACTATTTAATTATTTTCCAATGTTGATCCTAATTATTTTCAATAATTTTTATATTTTCAGCTGCCATTTTATTTTGGACTCTTCTTTTTCCCTAACACTAATTTCATCGAATTCATTTATATTACTAATTACTCATATATTTCATTTCAAAATCAGCTCACGAATAAACGTATTCTCTTTATATAAAAAGTAGGAAAGTCAGTTCATGAGGGTTTAAGTCCTCAGTAGAAATAGCTTTGCTTGAAACTTGATATAGTAGGATAAAAAAATTGATGTGGAAGCAACTCTTATTCAGTATATAAATATCTTTTAAATTTATTGTTAACCAGACAATTTCTCTGGTAACTTCCTTGTATGTTTTATTGAAAATAAGATATGGCACCTTTTTAAATATTTTTTTTTTCTTTAATTCTGTTATTGATTTTTTAAAGTTACGTAGACCCACACATGTAGTGGTCTAGTTAAAAAATAAGTAGTTGAAATATAGCATTATATGTTTGTACGCATTAAGCCCTAATATTCTTTTTAATGACCCTTAATAACTTTCTTAAATATTCACCTTAATTCTTTACGATTCTTTATTTATTTACTTTTTTTTTAATTTTATATTTCGCTGAATTGGAGTTGCTCATTAGAAACCTATTGAAAAAAAATAGGCCTAAAAGTACAACAAAGGCAAAGTAATCTATTCTAGATATTACTCTTAATTGCATTACTGAATCCCAGATTGTCATTTCTTAGTAAAGCTGTACTCGAAAATATTTCTTTTTTATTACGTTCAGAAACTCCTTGTATTCCACGGAAATCCTTAACTATCTCATTAAGTCATTCCTTTATATTGTCATCTTAAATTTTTTAAGGCAAATTGAAATAGTAAACAGTTAAAGCAGTATTTAAGATTTGTTGTAATTATATAAAACTTCTTTCTAAACCTTTTATCTGTGTTGTATTTCTGGCATTTCAACGACAAAAAAAGTTAACATTTCGCTCTGATTTAAAAAAAAAAAAAATAATAAAAATAATAATCCCGTTGAGTCTTGCGAGAGGAACATTGCAAAATTGTGGTAAAGTATAAAAATATAAATAGCCAAATGGTAGTATAAACTCCATAGTTAGTTCTAAAATACTAGGATAGTCTTACGAAATGAATGCCTTGTTTCTTTCTGTCCTTATTTCCCCTGCCCCCTTTTTATTTATCTCACTCAAAAAAATTACCTTTAGGGAAAGTTTGGATGTAGTTTGTAAGCAGACAGATTTTAGTATTATTGTCCCCAAATAGTTTGAATGAAAAAAATATTCCTTCCAATTACAGCCGAATCCCGAGTGTCGGCCAATTCGTAGTGAGTGAAACAATTTGCAGGAACTGAAACAAACGTGACGGCAATGTTACTTATAAATGAGCCATCTGGTGGCAAAAAATTGAAACTGTTTTGATAATTATATCAAGTAGTCCGATCAAAAATGTAAGAAAATGGATAAGAACTGACCGTTCGTTTCTTTTAGTAGCTGCAAAGAAAGTAGTACGGAAGAAATCCAAAGCCTTATTAAACCAAGTGACTGTTGAGTTTGTGTGCTCTTTAGAATCAGATTGATCTGTCTTATTTTTATCTGATCTATCAAAGCCCTTTCGGTAGTGTGGTAACTCTTTGGTGAACCATATTAATAACTAGAATTTGTATGTTGTAGTCCTCAGTAGAAATTACTTCTCTTAATAGACAGTTCTTTTGTTGTTTGATTGTAAGTAGAATTTAAAATTACTGACTTGCAGTCATGATGAGTCCAGTATACAATAATTAATCCCCGTAGTTATGTAAGATTGTAGAATTACTTTCCTTTGGTGCTATTTTGAACATGTATTTCTTTATTTTCATACTTACAACTTTATTTTTTTTTTCTTTATTTTTACTTAAATCTGCAGTAATTAACTTCATATTTTTAATTAGATGCAAGGAACTTTTTTTTTTTTTAAGTTAAAAAAATTCAAAAAAATTGACTTTATAAAGTTAAGTATTTATTATTATTAGTGTTTAATCTTTATTATAATTTTTTTAGTAATTACTAAATTTCATGAAGTTCATTTAACAATATTTTTAAATTGGCTCATGTATTTTGTTAATTCCTTAGTCCTTGCATCTATTGTAGAAATATCAACACACTTTTCTTCTTTTCTTTTCTTTTTCTTTTTTTTTTATTTTTCTATTTTTTTTTTTTTTTTTTGTTTGTTTTGTTTTGTTTTCTTGATAAAACATGACGTTAATCAAACGATTTTTCCTCTTTCAGATTTGGTTTGGTCCTTGGGAGCCCTTCAAGATGGTAGGTAGTTCTTTGTCATCGCTTGGATAATACTTTTTCATTTGTTGCTAATTAATTATCTTTCAAAATGAAAACTGGAAGCTTCGGAATAGAATGTAATTTCAGAAACATTCTTAAATTACAGTCAGTAATTACAGTCTTTCCCTATAATTTTTGCGTTAGGGTTTGAAAAGATATACAATGTTGGTTGAAATAAAATTAACTAGTTCTGGGAACTTGTTAGATACATTTGAATAAGCTAGTAAACACAAAGCCAAACCCAACAACTATTAGAATTACAATTAATCTCAATGATCTCCTTAATTGAGGTCTATATCAACCGAGTCGTTCTTTTTTATCTGTCGTTCATTAAGATCTCAAGATGTTATATCTGTTCCATCACTCAGTGAAACGGCTTTTGTTACTTTAGTTTGATGTAAGCATTGCCGCTTCGCTTATGATTTTGTTGAAGGTTTTAATTTATGATTTTTTAGTTGAAATGCCAAGTTATTGTAAGAACTCTAATCATTTAGCTTATTTTATTCGAAGCAGAAAACATTTAGAAAGCGTCAAAGAAAAGCATGGTTGTCTTTTCACCAAAAGTGTGGTGATTGGTGTGAAATTCTCTTTCCAAATTTCTTGTTATCTAAAGTAGTTGTGGTTCCAATTACTTCGGATAATCGAGGTTGATGTTTACAACGATGACTATTTAAAAGAAGATGGAAATTTGCTGAATTGAACTATATAAGTTATAATCTTTTAATATTTCACTTGTAACCAAATTGATTGGAAATGGATATGTAAATGTGAGGCATTGTTTACGCCATCATTCTTAGCACTTTTGGATACAGTTTATCTTCTATTTACTCTATTGAAGACATTAACTTAAATAGATTACTCTCGAAATAATTGATAAAAATTGTGCTTAACGCAAGAGTTTATGATTTGTGGAAATCCATAAAGATATTTTGCAATGGTAAAAAAAAAATATCTAGCAGTCGTCTTCGTCGCCCTCCCCTACATCCTCACTCCATACTTTAATCTCCAGAAAAATAAACGCTTTCTCTACAACCTAGTGAAAAGGCCCATTTCTTTTTCTCGTTCCTCCTTCATCTGGAGGAAGCAGGAGTCGAGATGAATTATCTCTCATCCTCGAAGAAGAAGAAAAGAGATAGGCTCTGTGCAAACACTAACCTCTCCAACTTACACCCTCCCTCCTCCGCTAATCACATCTCAAGTTGTTGGCGGCGGAAATGGGGTCTGCTTTTCGGACCACTCCACACACTCACGTCGTCCTTCCAATACGTCATACGTCAGTGGCCGGCAGGAATTGCACTCATGAGGCAAAAGCAGCCGTGATAAGCCTGATGGTTTCACCTTTTTCAATCAGACGGACGCTGGTGCTTTCCTGATTTTCATTTGCTTTCCTATTTATTTTTCCCCTCCTTTTTCTTTTACTGCTGAGATAATAAGCCTACAGATGCTTAATCACTTTAAGTGCCCAAAGTGCGCTGAATTTTCTAACCAGTAAAGATGAGTTCCGACCAGCTGTCCAATCAATTCTTTAGAGAATGTTATTCAGCCCAGATTCACTAACCTGGATTTTTGAGTGCTATCAATGATCTGAATCAAACTGCAAACTCAAGTTTTTTTTAAGTAAATGCTGAACATACAATTGAATTCAAGTTACATTTCAGCATCCTTTGTGTGTGTGTGTAGTCGGTTCGCACCGAAGTGCGAGCTTCGTTGCCGAAGCATCCGTGCTCCAGGGAGCGCTAGTGTTCCCAAGACGGCGAACCCCTAGCAGACTCCCTAGAATTACAAGGGAAAGATACTGGGGTGGTTTCCCGTGGCCTTCCCCAGGACGCCATTAAGGAATGACGTCAGACCGAAGAGAAAGTGAAGAAGAGGCTACAACACAGGAAAGGAAATTTTTGAAACATCCATGCTCGCTACCGGGATTTGAACCCGGGCGCTGGCACATTGATCTCACGACAGACCGACGCCTGAGACCGCTCGACCACACCAGCGCGGCCAGCATCCTTTACTACGTAGTAAATTAGCTAGTTGAAATTTTGAGAAAGAACAACGTACATAGCTATTAATATCTACAAAAACTGGTATTCGACTAATGACATAGTCGCCGAGATCCTGCATTGGTAATAACAGCTCAATTACTATTCATTTAAATAGTAACGTGACACTAACTATAATGACCTACATTTTGAGAAGGAAAACTTTATATGTAAGATTAAAATAACTTCTTAAACCACGTTTTTTCTTAGCGCGTTTTTCTTAATGTTCTCTTTAGAATAAAGGTAAATTGATTGATGTAAATAGATTTAAGCCGGGGCTTTCTATTAATTAAAATTTAATAATAATAAAATAACTAGATCTTACTACTTCTTGCAAATATCTTTCCTAGAATTTTGTTTTTACATTTAGAATAATAATGGCTGAACACTTTTGGAAAATTTAGATCACAGTGTGAGTGGAACTGTCAAATAACATAAATAAAAAGAATAGCAGGGACAAATTGAAAATTAAGGAAATATTTCGGATTAGGAGACAATTTTGCATATAGAAAGCATCCGTATTATATATATTTATGTTTGAAAATTACAATAATTCTGTAACAAGAGTAAGGCTGTAGATTGTGATGATGCTTAGAATGAAGAAGTCGATTATACCTAAATTGTTTGTCTAAATTGAATAGTTAATGTAACATCATTATATTGTTTCATTTTCCTTTATTTATACGTAGAAAAATATATTCTTTGAAAACGGACTTACAAAGTACGAAATACATAGTAAATATTAGTTTTTTTTATATTTTTAGTTAATCATGAAGTAATATCGCAAATGTATGCGGGCATATAGGCAAACACTTCCCATTGTAAAATTACCAACATTGTTCGTAAGAATAAAAGCTTCCATTTTTCATAAAAGTAAGATTTGATTTTAGCTTTGCTAATTTAACTCTGATACTGCTCAGGAATTCTTGTATTCTCTTCTAGAATTTCTTAGGTATGTATATCTTCAAAACCCTAATACAACTGTTGGGTTAGTTTTTCTTATAAAAAATGTTTCGCTAAATAGTTTAAAACATTGGTTTTAAAAATATATTCTATTCAAAATTGAAATACCTTTAATAGTTTTAAAAATTAAATTCATTGGAAAAAAAATACAACAAATTGTAAAATAACAAAAATATTTCGTTTAATTTTGTAATTTTAATATACCGAAAATTAAATCTTAGTGTATCACATAAGCATTTTGAAATGTGAGTGACTTATGTTGAGGATATTGTTTTATTTAATCGTGTAATTCTTTAAAATTAGAAATAAATTCTAATTTAAAAGCTATTCAAAGTAAATTGCTCTTTGATAATTCAAGTAGACCTAATCTAGTTGATGTAATTGAAATCAACTAAAATAAAAAATGTTTAATTTCTAAAACCCTAATAAAAGTTTTGGGAGAATTTCAAACATCTTTTAAATAGCAATCGTATTTTTTTGGGGGGGTATGTTTCTATCGCTATAACTAAGAGTTTATAGTGAGATAAATATCTAATTAAAGAAAATTTTTCTTTTTGTTTTCTTCATTATTTTACCGTAAATGCCCATTTCATTACAAATAGCAACAGTGCATCTAGTAAGGCAATTGCCCTGTTTTATTATACATTTAAAGCAAATTAACTATTAAGACTTTTTGAGACTGTTTAGGATTTTAAGACACTGTTTTTAAATAGTCCTAGTTTTCCAGTCAATATATTTTGACACTTTTTAAAGTTATCTTTTATACGATACGAACAGAAGTCGTTACTTGTAGAGAAATTACACAAATATGAAACAAAGCAATATCCTCATTCTTCCTTCCCAAAGGAAGCATACTTTATTATTATTATTACTGTTATTTTGTACTTTTGCTTTTTTTTTCTTTTTTCCTCTCTTGTCATTGCAGCTGGCTTCCCAGCATACGGGTACGGACGAGGCTACACAGGCTATCCAGGGTTCAGTTATCCCTTTCCAGGTATGAACTTAAACATGCAGCAAATTTGCATCCCATATCCACTTGAGCACTTAAGTGTATATAATATGCATGCAATGCAACTGTAAAAATGGAGTATGGTTTATGTCTGATCAATGGCCCCCTTCCTTTTTTCCGGTTCCTTAAACGACCCCGGGGCTCATGCAGACTTGATCAGTAGGTGTTGGGCTGGTAGTCGATTCTGAATTTCCAAGCGACATGTAAGGAAAACAAAAAATCGAAAACCGCTAATGACCTACAACACAACTTTCTAATTTATTTATTTTAAATTTCTATATATATAAAATTCTCGATTAACTTAAAAAATTCTATATATATATAAATTTAATATTATATATTTAAGACATTCGCTTTTTATATCTTCAAACTTTAATTTCCTGTAAAAATTATTCATTTCCTATTACATCTTCTGGACCTTTGTTGAAACCCTATTTATTTTATCTGGTTTCCAACCTTCCCCCCCCCCCTTTCAAAATAATATGTTTATATGTTCAACTGTGGATCATTTTTATTATTTTATTCATGTCCCATTCCATTATAAATTCTTTTTATTATCTGTTATTTTTATCCTAAATAATATTTATATCCCTCCTTTTTCAACTTCAGTCTTTCCAGTCCTCATTGTCATTTGATGTGATATATTTACTCCAGGAAAAACATGTATTTATTTAAATATGTATCTCTATACATTCTCTGTCTCCGTTCGTAACTGCTTGGTAATAAATTTTAAAAATTATAGACATATCAAAAGTAACAATACATAGTCACTCCTTGGCACGAATAAAGCGTGAACAAGTTAAAATCATAAAGTATATATTTTAGGTATATTTATCTGTCTTTTTATTAGAAACTCTTAGATTTGGAATTACAATGAATATATGCTATGGAAAAAATTGTAATGGAGTTAGAGTTGGGTTGAAATTAACAGGGGTTGAATTAGGTAATGTAGAAAGTAAATTGCGAAAGTTAGCAAAGGACTCGTTGACTTGGGAATCTTAGAAATATCCCAAAGCCTCACAAAACTCCATTTTTACATTTTTGTGTGTCCATGTACCAGGCATAGCAGTAGTGTTGTAAAGGTGTATTGGTAGCTTAAATTTTACAGAATCTATTTTTTTTTTTCAGAATATTAGGGGATTTTAAATAGAAAAAAAAAAGGACTAAATTTAAAAAGAGAGATTTATAATTATCTTTCTTGGTTCTCTCTTTATCAATCCATATACATGTATTCTCAATTATCCATGTATGCAATTGGTATGAAACTGAAAATTTTTTTGGCGTAATGAATAAGAACAATTTGCCCTAATCCTCAAAAATGTTGATTGTATAACATGTAAATGAACTGGTCACAGAGAAATATCTTGTAAAACACTTTTATATTTATTATTATTGCTATTATATCTTATAAAAGTTTTATATTGTGGAAAATATTTTCGTTTTATCTTGAGATATCGAAAGAAAATAAATTATTGAATTTGAAAACTGTTGCTCGGATTTGTCATTTTATAACCGATCTCATTCAGTAGAGGTAGTGTACACACGCTTATATAATTCACAGTAATTTAACAGATACATCACATCACACACACCTATACTACACTTATGACATTAAAGTTAGTCAGGTTTCTTTTAATTTTTTTTTAATTTTTGTTTTTTTTATATTTTATTTTTAAGAACTGGCTAGAAGGCCTAGATTATTCAAGATTTGGCCAGTGTGACGATTTTCAGTGTAGAATAAGTCTTTTATTTCTTTTGAATTCGAGAAACAAGATTTTATTCTCTGAAATTTAAAAATGCTGATCGACATAAAATGGCAATTCGGTGTTATTTCTTGAGCAGATATTTTTAAATATGGCTCACTGAAAATAGCCACACATACTATAGAGGACATAATAAAAGGTCCAAATTGTTCTCTAAGATCTCGCTCATTAAAGCAGTGTGAGCATGGAATGTTTCGTATTTATATATTTATATATCTATATATTTCGTAGAGTAATATGATAAATACTTGGTAGTTGCATGGTGCTGCACCGGATATTGGAATGTTGACTTTTTACCAATAAGTGTTTCATTTTGTTTCCAATCGTAGCTATTTTGCTAAAATTCTCTTGTGGCTATTTTATATATCTTGTAGCTATTTCTGTTTTATTTTACATTATGCCTTTAACGTATTGATTCACGATGTCGCTGTGTATTGTGTTAGCACCTTCACTGACCCTCTTGATTTTGTGCTTCTCAAAACGTCTTAGTTAGAAAGCCTGCGAATCCCGGGGACAAGAAGGTACATCTCTTTGGTTGTAATTATTATCATGGTAATGACTTTTAAGTACATTTGTAGAACAGATAGATCTTCGTACAGATAATTAAATAGCAAAACCAAATAAAAGTTAGATTGATGACTTTAATTTTAATCAGATTCTTTTTTTCAGATTTTTCAAGTTTTCATGTTGACCTACAGCATCGTAGGTTA
The DNA here is from genome assembly GCA_023159025.1 of Thereuonema tuberculata. NCBI lineage: Eukaryota > Metazoa > Arthropoda > Chilopoda > Scutigeromorpha > Scutigeridae > Thereuonema > Thereuonema tuberculata. The sequence continues at coordinate 73,507,939 of JAFIDM010009631.1, read as the reverse complement.
TTGTCAAGAGAAAATTATAAATGATTAATTTATTTAATAAAATTAAAACATACAAAAATTAACGTATTTTAGATCTTTCCAGATCTTACGCGAACGTTAGTATGTCAAACTTGGAAAGGAGATTTTTTTTTCCTTACAAAATGTTTTGCAAAGGAACGTGACATTCTCTTTTTTTTTTTCTCTCTCTCTCTCAGCATTTTAAGTAAAAATTTCACTGAGGAAATTATTTGCATCACAGAGTAAGGCGAACACATTCTATATAATTGTAATGCTATTCCGCTACAAATAGGTATGACCGTATCATTTTCGTAGGGAACCAATCAGGTGTCTCGTCTCTTGGAACCCCGGTATTCAAAGGCCGTAGAGGGAACGTTTGCGACTGATGGTCTTTTCTCCGCAATGCAGGGCTCGGTGTTGCCGTTCTCGGAAGTGGTGCGTCCGGACGAGGGGGGCCCGGTAGGGGGGGGCGAGGGGCTATCCTGGCATATCCGGGAGTGCCTGGTAAGACCCCCCAACCTCCCCTGATATCTATTCTCTGAATGTTTTCCTATTCTTCTTTCCCCTTCTATCCTCCTATGTAGATTCCTACCCCTCCATTTTTGTTATCTATCCTCTCCCTCATATTTATCTCATCTGATTTATTTGGGCTCAGTTGGTCGAAGGCAGAACTACTTATTCATCCAAAGATAATCTACTTATTGGGATGTCCTCTACTAATTTTTGGGAAGAAAAAAAAATGAAATAATGGTATTGCAGTTGAAAGTCGTGATTTCAAAGAGAAAGAAAAAAAAAAGCTGCAGACATGAGTACTCCCCCTTTTTTTTTTTTTTTTTTTAAGAAACATGAGAGTTTGTTCAGCTATTGGCCATTTGGGTCGAAGTAGATCTTTCCCAACTCAGAAATAAAAAATAATAATGCAAGTGGCAATGACATTGACTTTGCTACTCAGTAAATCTGAGAAAATAGGAAATGATTACGGGTTTTTTAAAGAATATACTTACTTTACTGAAATGTCTGGCTTGTGGTAAAACATTTGGTAAAGAAAATTCTTCTATGACAAAACAGAATTTGGTGATTTAAGAACATTACTTATTATTTTGAGTAAGCAAAACTGCTGCTTGTGAGATCACACCTAATCAGCAATCTTTTCTGCATTTCTACGACAATAAATGGATTTTTCCATAGGTATCCGACAAATGGAATTATGCAAACCAGAATGAATTAGTAAAACTAGCAATATGAAAAGTGACGATTTTGCATGTAGTAGCTGCCAACGAGGACTACAAACAATTCCTGCTTATTAAAAATCTTGATCTTCCTTTCATGTAACATTATTATTTTGCAGTTTCCTGCAATATATTTCATGCAGTCATTTGCAACAAATGAGTGTAGTTTGCTTGTCTCTCTATTTCAAGTAATCCAATAAAGTCTCAGTTAAAATGTTGGCTTTCTGCATTAACTGAAAGTTCAGCTTAATTTTAGATATGCCCATGTTTCTGTCATGGTATTTTGCTAATCTTCTTGGTAACAATACGTTTTGGTAAATTGCAAATTCATGGGCTTTGTAAATGCAAAAGCACAGATTTTCTAAACTGATTTTGTCATTGCCTCTTTAGAGCAAGCGAGAACCTTTCCTACCCATTCAATTATCCCTTATTCATTATTTGTTTTTGATTTTTTTTATAGTGCGGTGAGTCAGTAGAATATGTAGGTCGTGTCCTTCTGTAATCTTATTTGTATATAGTTACTCGATTGATGTTTGTATAGTACTATTACTACAGCATTTTATTAAAGATTCAGCTTTGAAATGTTTTCAAGTCAATACTCTAAGAAAATAGAATTAATTAATTGAATCCGTTATTAATCGTCTACAATTGAAGTTTTTATTGAGCAAAACTTTCTGGAACTAGGAAAGCTATCAGATGAGAAAGACGCAAAAATGAAGTTAATGCTTTCCTGAGAATTTATGTTAGCCATATTCCTAAAATCCATATGTTGTACATTTAATTACCTACAACTGATGTTTCTCATAATTTTTAGGGATGGATGACAAGCATGAAAGTTTAGAAACGCTACACAATTTCCGAATATCATTAATGTTATTTTTAAAACTGTGCTAAAGCTTCAGCATCAGACATTTGTGTTCCCTGTTAAAAATAGATTTAGCTAAATAATTGATTCCATTAATTGCACCTTAAAACACTTCAATGCTGAATTTATGCCTCTCGTTAATTTTATTTTCCTTTTCCAGGCAATTTATCTCTGGATCAGGTGATATTTATAGGTAGTAGTAACAAATTGACTGAATTCTTAAATATAGTTAAATCGGGAACCATATTTCAGAGTTAATGCTGAAGAAAGTACATCAATTTATTTTTCCGTACTTTCAAATTCAGTGTTGAATTTTTATAAATCATAAGACAGCCTTTGTATGAGTATTTTTTGTAATTAAAAATTGCGCTAAGTATCACTTGATCCTAATCAAAATATTTATTTAATATAAACTTACAGTTTTATGTTGTTCTTTTTTTTTTTCTTTTTGCCTTAAATTATTGATTTTAATTTTTCATGTGTTATGGTAGTTAGTTTGTATGTTTTATATAGTAATATATATTAATATAAGCTATTTGTGTAAATAGCTTATTCATTTTGTTATATTTTTTTTGTGGCAAAATAATGTTAATTTTTTTGTAATGCGCTCTTACATTTTAATTTAGATTTTTAGTAGCAAATTTAGAATAATATAAAATTTATTAAATAATTTGAATTATTCATTTCTTAAAAATATAACCTTATTTTCAAATCTTTTTGTTCCAATTAAGTTTGTATATATTGTGATTTTATAATTTTTGTCTTTCTAAAAGTGTTATTGTCACTTTCATTTTCTTAGAGTAGATTAAATATATTAAATTTCACTGTACTTGTATAAAAATCCGCACTAATATGATTTTCCTCCTAAAAACCCTCCCCGTCCTTTTTTGAAATATGTTTCGTTTTCAATGTATGAAAATTGAATCAGGATGTATAGGAATCGTTTTCACTCATGGTTGTTTCCTGAAAAGGCATTAATCTAATAATAAAGGCTCAGAATGCTTTAGACATTTTGACACAGTAAGGAATTTGGACAGATACCTTCCTTATTGATCAACAGAAATCAGGGCAATTTGTGCAGCTGTAAATAAATCGTTGATTGACAAAGCCTCAAGATAATTACAGCAAAGTTTAAATAACCTGTAATTAAATCTATTCTTAATTAGCATCTTTTTCTAATATTGTTACTTCTGAAATGTCATTCATATTTAGATTATTGCAGAAAAATGAACATTCTGCATTACTAAGCCTTTAACTTTATAATACTTGGATTAGTCAATGTCCATTTTTTTTTCCTTTTAGTATACACATATTAACCCGTTCAGAAAATGTTCTGTAAGCGATGTCCCTTCGATTTTGTTTTACTTTACATCGAAATTTATTCATAATTATATTTGTTGTGGATTTTTAACTTTGAAGGATGGTAAGTCAGCATTCCATTACTGTTTGCAGAACCTCACTTTGTAAAAACCATTTTAATCAGTTTTGTTATTAGAAATTAACTATTTTAAAAATATGAATATTCAATTTTTTTAATTCAAATTCAATTCTTAGCTGAAAAGGATTACGAAAAATTTGACACGACGTTTCCGGTGTTTTAAATAGTATAATTTGCTACTTTTGTCCGTTTTTTCAAAATTGCTTTGAATAGAATCTCGAAAATTCCTTATTAAAAATTATATTCACACTTTTTTTTTGTCGAAATTGAAATTCCAAATTTTATTAAAAAAAAAAAAAAAAACCGGCACATAGTTGTTTATCATTTAATTAGGCTAACAAAGATAGGTAAAGAGAAGGAAAATGGTACTCCAGGAAAAAAAAAAAAAATATGAATGATTTTGAAACTGTTAATTGGCAATTTTGTTTTAATGTATTCCTGTATTTACCAGATATCTTAATGTAGACCTGATAGCGTCCTTTCTCAAATTGAGTTAATTCCTTTCGCTTTATATTTCACTTTACCTATCTTATTACATCAAAAAGAATTTAATTATATAATTTTCAATCTACCGTTTAAAGCTTTAGGCATTTTAGCCACGGTATATTCCTATAAATCTTGATAAAAACCAATCAAACAATGTAATTTACTTTGTATCCTCTTATATTAGGAATTTATTTTTTCGTAAAATTGCTCCACTGCATAAATTTCTATTTCTGTACATTAGAGTTTATTTTTCTAATGTCAAATAACAAAAGGGCATTTTATTATTGTTGGTTTATTTTATTTTTATTTTATTTTACATTTTATAAGGAAAACAAAGTAACTGCTATTGCTGATGGACAAAGTGGTTAGAAATGAAAAACATTTTACATTAACAACGACACAAACTTTTCTTTATTTTATTTTCTTTTTCCGATTTTTTTTTCTTTATTCCTGTAGAACAGTTTTAACATGCTCGCATATGTAGTTAACAGAGTAGCCATTATATTAGACATTTTCTTACTTATATACTATACAATACTCACATTTGTAGAATTTTTCCCCCTCTTTTTTACATATTTCTTAGTAGTAGTAGTTGCGTAGATGAAATTTCTGTATTAATATTCACTCCTATAGTCGCATGTTCTTCCTTATATTCGTAATAAATCTGTGAAGTACTTATACAAAACCCATGTAGGTTGTGGGATAAAGCGTTTTAGAGCAGTCACCACCAATCCCATCGAAGTAGAGAGCGTAGTAGCCGAAGAAACGCATGGAACCGCCAATGAGCAAGCCTGCCTCTTTTCTATGTAAATTAATACTAATCAAGCGGTGTAGATATATCATATATACAAATTTTTAGAAATATTGAAGTTGTATATTGAAAGGATTAGAGCCCCCTTTTATTATTGTTCGTTGGGCTATGTTGTTCTTTTCTGTTTTCTGTTTTTATTTTTTCACTTAGAAAAGCCAGTATATACCATTTTTTACCGAAGTACCCATTGCCCTTTTGACTTACTGCTATGCTTTATTTGTACATGTGTACACTTCTTGTAGACTTAACGTATTGTGTGATTGTAATTTTTATTTTTTAGTTTGTTTTCTATAATTTTATGGCTCATCTAATCCTTTTTTTTTCCTAAAGTTAAAAAAAGGAAAGGAGCTTTGTACATATTATTTTGTTTAGTTCCAATTTTGCAGTAGAAAAATCTGTTACAATAGTGTTATTCTCCTTAGTAGAGTAGAGTGGTAAAAGTAAAAAGTTTAAATACCAATCAATTAACACGCAGTAGATTTTGACAGACAGAGTAGCTTGCCAAACTGTCATTATCCCCTGGTAGATCTTGTAACTCACAAATATTCAAGCCCCCTTTGTACTGTACATATGAAATAGCGTATTGCTGTGTGTCTTGTTTTTAAAAAAAACCCTCTTTAAAAGAACCTTTTCTTATTTTCTGGCATGGTGGGATTTTGGAGTTTTCACAGATGACATTAGCTATTTATTCTTCTACCTCAGCTCTCTTTAATACTTTTAGATAACTAAGTTTCCATTAACCTTAGTTGGCTTTATTTTCTTTCCTCTTTTTAGTTGCATGGTTTTGCTAGATAACCTGCTTTATTTACATTTTTTTTAAGTTAATCTAGATTGCTGATTTAACGATACATTTTTTTTTATTATTTTGCAAAAAAAAAAAAAAAAAAAAAAAAAAAAATCTACTTTAAGTTTCGTTTCTTCCTTATTTTCGTATATTATATAATTTTGACGAAAAAAGTTGATTTTCACACCAACTTCCCTCAACCCCCTTCAGAGCTTTCTTTTCGATTCTCTAGTCGTGGTTCCTCTAAATGCAGCGGCAGCTGAATGTAAGTATTAGAAATCGTTCCACTTTTATATTAATACAATTTTATCTTTAAAGTTTTTCAAATTTTTCAGTTCAATTTTTTTTTTATCATTTCAATTTTCGTAAACTTAATTATTCTTTAATCTGTAAGTTTTTAGAGGAGATTTAGAATAAAAGGGAGAAAGATCGGGGCAGGGATTTAAAACGGGAGGTTTGACCTAGGATAAAACAAAATCGGCCTTTCTCTCTTCTCCCCCTATTAACATATCCTTCCTCGTGGTTGTTTTCTTTTTGTTTTTGTTTTTGGGTTATTTTTCGTTTTACTTCTGTCATGGACTGGCTAGCAGAAGCATTAAGTTTCTCTAAGTATAATCAAAATTAATTCTGTATAACACCTATTTTTATAGAATTCATAATTAAAAAGTGGGAAATTAGAAATAAATTGGTGTTTGACATAGAAGTTTTAATGAATATCTTTAAGGTAGTAAATGCATTTTTGTGCAAACGAGTGTTTCTGAAATAAATCTTCACAGAAATTCTGTAACTTTTAGATTTAAAAAAAAAAAACCGTTTAGAATAAAAAAAAAATTTTCTATCATTTGCCTCTGATAGAAAATTGATATACTATTATTAGAAAATTAGATTTTTAACTAGAATCATTTATTTTCAAATAAATTGAAAAATTCTTTCTAATTAAATATGAATAATCATTGAAAGATTGAAATATAAATACTTTCATAGCAAATGAAATTCGGTCTTGTACGAAGTTAGTTTATAGAACGAACACATAAGTAATGTGAAACTTCACAGAAATTAACTTCAATATTCGACTTATTTCACTTACAACAAGTAGAAAAACTTCCAATTTACAAACACTGAAATGTTAACGATTGGTGAGAATAAGCTAAATCTGCTTTTCTTGAAATTTGGTTTTGTTTTTTTTTCCTTTGTTTGTTAAGTCATGAAAACAACCAAAGGAGAAGTTTTTGAAATTGTATCTGAAAATACAAACAACAGAAATTTCCACTTTGTAAAACTGAAAAAAAAAAACACATTAAGTTTGCTTAAACCCGATTAATGCTAAACATATCAAATCTTGAGCACTAGGATCATTAAAAGAATTATATAAATTGTTAGATATCGATAGAATTCTGTTATAGTGTTTTATTGAGTTTCTACAGGAACTTTTCACCTTCATGTGCTAATTTCTCAACAAAAAAGCAGCTCTGATTAGCACCACTCCGCCATATCAATTTGTTCTACGATTTCTTCTTCACTTGAATCACACAAAGAAAAAAAACCACAGGATGAACATTAATTTATTACTGTAATACTCGAACTCAAGTTTGTTTTTAATCAACAAAACGGAAAAAAATCAAATTAAGTTAGATCGTGTAGCCAGACATGCATGCCAAGTTTTCAGAACAGCTCTTCACCAGTTCAGAAGTTATGAGAAAAGAAGGAGACACACACACACACACACACACACACACACACGCGCGCACACACACACACACACACACACACGCGCGCACACACACACACAC
>JAFIDM010009631.1:73397736-73500529 GCA_023159025.1 Thereuonema tuberculata | reverse complement strand
CGCACACACACACACACACACACACACGCGCGCACACACACACACACTGACTTGATGTGTCTCATTTTCCAAGAAAGAAGGCCAAAAAGTGAGATCTTTTTTTATTATAGTTGCAAAGCTGTTTTTATACGCTCATTAATGTATTAGTAACACTTGCAGAAAGTTGTATTATACAAATTTCTGAGGTAACGTATCGTTGAAACAAGTAACACTGATTATTTCATTCAAATTTTAACAAATAGCTAAAAAGTGAGAGGGTTATACAGAGAAGTGATTTATTTAACCGTGGTTGGCTACCACATAAATAGATGGAATTTAAATTGATTTAAAATTAAGACTGCTCCAAAACAGTTGAATCAACAATAAATGAAAATAGATTATTAATGATAGAAATTCAATTAAGTGATGAATATTCAATCTCAGAAATAGTCTCTTTCTGAATAGCATAAAATATTATTCTAAAGGAGTAGGGAGTAATAAATTTCAATGATAGAAAAGCGATAAATAAAAGCATATTATGAACTGTTCTTAAGTTAGTAGTTAACCTTTCAGTTGTCTTTTGTTCATTGCTAATTATAGATATTATTGTAACTACTGTCAGCATGTTCAGTACTTTCTTCATGAACTTCAACAGTTTCCTCTGCGCTTTTCTGAAATAATCCGAACAGTGAATACCATGAAGGACGGGATCACGATTCGATCCTCATCGGTTTGTCTGCAGTGTAATTTCTTCTTTCATAAATATTCAGCGATTTTTCAGCAGTTATTCACAAACTATGCAGTTTGCTGGCAGCCGTCAGTGTTTATAGTTTTCATTACTTTTTTAATAGAGGATATCAAAGGGTATCTTTACAAGGTCTCGAAGATACTGTGAGGTGTATCTGCTCTGTGACCTTTATGGTCTCAGACCTTTAATTGAAATGGGAAGATGCATTCTCATTTACTGCAGCTTAGGAAAGCAGGAACTATATTCTGGTAGTTGATCTGGTTGCTGATTGTATGGATAGTCCACAACATAAACATTGATGTTTATTGGTGACATTGTCTCAAGTTGATGTCAAATTTATCGACAGCTTCATGAGATGATTGTTTTATTGCTACACAGTCCGTTTAAAAATATTGGTCTTTCTTTAACAATATGGTAAATATACTTTTCTGTAGATATTTATTTATCCTTTTAGTCAACGTATGACAATGGACACTTGCATTGAAAAATATGAAGAATAATGGGACTGAGAACTAGGAGAATGGTGTAATTCAATGCGATTTCTGCTTTGAAAAAAAGGGGGTACATGTTTTACTGCTTTGAAGGCACAGTTTGAGTACTGGATGACTCCAGGATTTCAAATATCAGCAACATCGAAGTATTAATAAATATATTTGTTGAATATCAAAAAGCTTTTGAAACCTATTCCTTTACTTTGTGGATAATAATTAGTTACCTTACGTTTAGTTCAAAAAAAGTAAATTTACACCAACAATATTTATATTTAGGATTCAAAGATACTATTTACAGCTCAAAAAACATCAGATAAAAAATACTTACCGATATTTACTGACTCTTATTTGGAACCCTTCTTAGATTTTAGATACTGCTAAGTATCCTAAAATGAGGTCATAGTGCCATGACTCATTTGTGTGATCGGAGAAGGCTCAGACCGTAAAGCAGCTATTCGTTTGGCTCCAGATCGTTAACTCGCTTGTTGAGAGCATCGTTCGAGAGACTAAATCCAGGTTTTTTTTGGCTTAAATTATTTGTTATTTATGAAATCTTTCAATGAATTACAGAATATTGGGATTATTTCGATGTTTCTCGGCCTTTTTGTTTTGGAATTTGTTTGGCACACTTTGCTCTTCGGCAATCTATAGTTCTGACACTTTCTTCCAGATTTCGCATTTAAAGACATCTTGCGAGTTGGAAAGGAGATTCTCAGTATTTTAGACAACACAAACGATAGGTCATCGATAACGAAGGTGAATTGAACTGATTAGATCTAATATTGTCAGAGAGCAGTAGACTGACAGTAGAACAGCTAGACTTCCTAATGGTTACAAGTGCAATATTCGAGGTTTCAGTCTGCATTGAACAATTTTACATATAGTACATATATATATTGGTTTCATCTTTTGTACAATGTTTTCTAAGTTTTGTAGTTTCTGAAAATGTTCTTCAGCTCCCTCATGGCTCGTAAAAAAATATCTTACAACATTTAATGCTCTTAGCGCTTCTGCTTGTGTCACCGCTTGACTTTCAGTATCATTGTCGTTATCCTTACTTTCTACTGCATTGGAACCTAAAACTTGCGAAACAATTTCGGAAATCGAAGCTTGAGAAGTGGTAGCAATTTCATCATCAATTCTCATATATTCACTTTTCCCTTCTATAGCACAGCCGCGATTTCTGAGATCTTGTATTAACACAGGTAAAGGAATATCGTTTTCATCATCTTTTTTCCTAGAATTTGAAGGGATGAAGTTCTTTGTGAAAAAGCTGTCCCATCCGTCAGTAGGAGAAATGACTCCGCTAAAAGGTCGTACCCATGGAAAAATTCTTGGAATTGAATCAGTGTGGCACTGAAATCACAGACAAAAGTGACCTTACATGCGATTACGATATTGAAGACCTGACCATACATCCGATAATCCATATCAAAGAATTCCTATTCAATGAGCCGGGACTTTAGAAAAGTGACCTTATATGCGGGTGACCTTATATCGAGGTCCGACTATATATACATTGCTACATTATATTAATCTGTGCAGACTGAAAAATTCTGTAACTTCATTTGTTCAGATTTTCATATGAAACGTGAAATTTTCATCTTTTTCAAAAGAATATGATATACGGTGATCCAAGGAAATCTTCTGGTTTTGGATAGAACTGACCACTGCCAGTGATCAAAGAACATTATCAACTAAATATTCGAAATCTTGCAAAGCGTCATGGAATTTTATGTGGTGAACTTTTAGATTAGATTTTCTACTTTCAGAAGACAGTCTACACACCGATTTATAGCTGGAATACTAACTGTTGAAGAATATTCTTTAAATAAGAGAGCCAATGGTCTTGTAGTAAATCCTCAATGTTAAAATTTCCTCCAATATCGACGGACTTTTCTGCACAGTTACAGTAAGTATTTCGTGTCTGTGATTTCGCTGTGATCTCTTGTTTTAGCTGTAGGTTCATTTTCATTAAATGATGCCCTAAAATCTGTTCGAATATTGGCCAAGAAGTAAATATTTATTCATTAAGAACAACTTACAAGTCTTTAGATAGAATACCACTTCTTAGGTTCACAAAATATACTTGGCTTTTAGATTTATCTTACTCCGATATCTTCTTGACCTACAATAGAAATACTTGGAATAGAGCTGGTCATTGATAAACAACGTGATTGAGCAAAATTGTGAAGTTGTGAATAGCCTTTCAGAGAGATTTGTAGACGGAAGTTTCTGTAACTAGGGAATACAATGCGTAAAATTTGTTGCAAGAAGGCAGACTAAATCCCAACAGGTTAATCCTTTCGAGGCACTGAAATTTCCGTTAGCGCAGGATTTGAACATGAAAACTCAATCCAGGATTTCGAAACCTTCCAAAGTTTCCACATATAAAAACAAACCTCAAAACAAAGAAAGCTTGAGAAAGAAACATAAATAAAACATAACTATAGAATTAATGATCTATTTAATTAATTTGTTAATTAAAGGAATTTTTACAAAGATTAATCCCAGTAGAAAATTCAGACGAAAGCTAAAATATAAAACAATTCCAAAATGAAGGCTGATTTGAATAAGAATTTACATTAAAGGATACATTTTTCTTCGCCTTAATATCAACGCCGTATCTACGAAATTTAGAATTTATTCTTGGAAAAACTTTTTATCAACGTTTTCAGTCTTATAAAATTAATTTGTAAAACTGATTAAATATGTTCGGAAAAGGGAAATAGTTAGTTACTTTCTATATAAGGAAAGGTCATTAGTGAATAGCATTGCCATGAAGTTAGTTCATTGATGGATTTTAATGATGTCTGGAAGCAGCATCCGTAGTGGATTTTTTTTTAATGTCACAGGAGCAATTTCATGCTATCCAGTCCATTTACTCTCTTCTTTCCTTAACTTGAAGTCCTTTCTCCCTTCCTTCCACCCACCTACCCCTAATCTTCCATTGAGGGGAACACGAGGAAGCAGAAGATAAAACTTGCCAACCCTCATTCTTTTTTTCTTTTTCTTTTTTTTTTTTTGAAAGTATATGACTAGTAAGATATAGAGAAGCCTGGGAGCCTTAGCATATTTGTGGGCCTCGAAAGAAGGTAATAGAATAGCTTGAACATTTGTGGGGAGATCCAAACGGGGCGAATACAGCCAGTCTAACAAGACCTTTAGAAAAATTACTAACTACTGAGAAACTGTTAAATCTTCAATTGTTCGTAGATATTGTCAAAAAATAATCTACCGACTGATAACTGTGCTCTGTTTTTGTGATTTAATTTCCCGCGTTTGTGGTTTTATTTTTTATTTTTATTTTCTTTTTATGTTTTGTTTGATTGATATGATTGATTGATTGTTTGTTTGTTTGTGTCTTGTCTGCTTACGAACGAACTTCGTAAACAGAAGAAACATGGTCGTGTATTTATATCTATATTGTTTTGTCCCATTGACTTTTTTTTACTCTTGTTATTTGCTTCTTAACAATTCTGCCTGCCCGAAGGATGACATCATGGGTAGAGCTAAGGGCAAAATTAGTTTTGTCCGGCTATACGCCACAGTGCGCATATCCACTTTCCTTCGGTGGTAGAATTAGCTCGTATCAATATATCTTAATCTATTTCCTAATATATTTAATATCTATATTTAGAATATGAAACGTAAAAACGAAAGATCGATATAGCAATTTTATAAATAAGTAGCATTAAATTGCCATTTGCAATATTACAGATGCTTTATCACTAAACTTCGAAAGATATCATCTATGCTATTTTTCGTTAAAAAGTAGAAGCCTTTCAATATACATGTAACACATAAAGCCAAGATCTTTAAAACAACAGCAGATTTTCAATACGATTTTGAAATATTTGTAAACTTTATCCATTTTTTTAAAAAAATATTATAATAAAATAACATATAATATAAATAATAATACAATATAAAAAGTATTAAATTATTGTTAGCATTAATAATAAGAAGAATAGCAAACAATCTATCTACAGAAGAAGACATAACAGACTGATAAGAAATACTTGATTATTTACTGTATGTTTCGCTTAAAACAATTTAAAGCTGCAGTTATCTTAGAAGGTTAATTTAGGTATTCTAACAAATTGACAATCTTCAACTATGATGCTGCTAAAATTTAAACATAGAAGCTATTAAATAGCCCATCACATCACATTGCATTACATATAATCCCTTCGTTTTTAATGATGCCTCAAATATGGGAATGGATGGGGGAGGGGACCTCCAAACGGGTCCTAGGGCCTACCCAGCCCTCGATAGAATTGGTACCAGGTTTCTTCCCTGGGAGTTAAAGGCGGGCGGGCGTCGGACTGACCACCCGATCTCAACGTAGTCCTGTTGGTCATGAAGCGCCGATAGGCTTATCTCCCGCGACCCCAAGGGCATGTATAAGCCTATAGTGGGATACTTCAACTTATGGGGGACCGTATTAAGTCTGTGTGAAGTATTAGTTACTTTGTCTTCAAATTTCTCATTAAAGTATATTGTAATACAAATTGCAAATGTCGAATAGCAAAAGTAATTTGAGTTTTATCTATTTCTATCACCGAAAGAGTGTTGGAAACACTAAGCTAAATTTTATATATATCTGCGCACTTGTAAATCTTTAGCTCGGCTTTTTAACCCTTTCCCTCTACTCCTAAGCAATCACAAACTTTTTTTATTCCTATTTGAAATTATTCTTAAATTATAAGCAAAATTCTTTAAGTATTTTTTCTATGCAAACCAAAATCCTTTCTCTCGTATTTATAAACTACTCTAGCCCGTAATTATTGTATACGACTCCTTTCTTTTTCAACTAATTCTTTTTCTCTTGTAGACATCCTAGGATTTAGGCCTACAAATACTTCCCTGAGAAGCTTGTATCCCGGGCAGGGAGAACTGTTACCGTGTGAAAATAGCTCTGATTCTAGTTACGTATCATTTTTAGTGTATGAAGGTGATATTTTATATGTCGTCTCTGTTCTTGGTAACGAAAAATATATATTTATACATACTTTACACTTTTTTTTTCGCCCTCAATATAAGTGGCTTTTTATATTCTATTTTATAATATTTTTTCTTATAGTTCATAATTATATTCTCACTTTTCAGCATGCTTATATATTTTTATTCTTTCTGTTTTGATATAAGTATTTATATTTCAAATTTTGAGTTTGCTTTGCTATTCTAATTTTTGTTTTATTATCTCCTTGTCGAGATACTAAAATAAAATGGAACAATTTGTCAAATGCCTTGGAATTATTCCTTTGTTCGTTTTCATTTGATTGTTGCTTATTTTATGGCTATTCCTTATTTTTCTTTCTTTCAATTTCATTTGTTTTGTTTTTTCGATTTTCGTTATTATTATTTATTTATTTTGCCTTTCTTTGTGTTTGGTTGATTTTATTAATGAGTTTGCTTGTTAGCTTGGTTTTATTCCCCACGATTCAATTTGACCTGTTTGGAAAAAAAAAAAATGAAAAGTATCCAAAGCCGGATCAAAGTCACGTTTTTTCATTTGTTGATTGCATTCAGTAGTTTATGATTTCGCTTCACTGGTAATGTTTTCCATTCTGCCTCTTTTTCGCCAAGCTTCAGAGTGTTGTTGATGTTTATATATAAGACCATATATATATATATATATTCTCTTGGTTACATTTTATATTTCTATATAAGAAAGAAATGATATTTTTTTATATTCTATGATCTCCCTCACAGTCTATTATTGTGCGTAGGTGGGACGAACAGTAAGCCTAACTATATGATTTAGATTCCTTTATGTTTGGGATTCCTTTGAAATTCGATAAACGAACTGTGTTGATACTAAATTGAGATCCTAAAAACATCTTTGCTTGTTGATATTCCTCAAACATTAGGCCTAATATTATGTGTTGTTAATTTCAGTCAGAATCAGAACATTATTCTTCCTTACCAGGGGAGGATATATATTTTTTAAATTTAATTAATAGAATATATTTAAATTCATAAAATTAATTATCCTTTTGCGATATTGTTTTTGTTTTATAGTTATTTAATAATGGTTCAAGTTGATCTTTAAAAAAAAAAAAAAATCCCCGGTTGCTTTTCGTACTTCGTTTAGGCCTAATGTAATTTGTGAGACAAAGTTCGTTTCTTAGGTTATAATTAATCTGGATATTTTTTGGGACTCAGTCGGGATTAGGAAAGGGTGTTGCTTATTATTTCCATTAATTTTTTATTTCTCTGTCGATATTTGTTTAATTCATTCCTCATATTCCCTACCCTCAATTACTGCTTATAAACATAACGTTAGGCTTACTGACTTCTCCCCACGCCACCAAACTTGTTTTTGCCGTTACTCCAGGCTTCCCTGGCTACGGCTACTTCCCCCCACCCACTGGGGGTGACCGCCACGCGTCCGCTTACTACGCTGACTACGCCCCGGCTCCCCCGGCTAGTCATGTCACTAACGTTAACGTACAGCGAAGCGAGCCCTCACCTATGCCCGTCAATAATTCGCCCATGCATAGGGATCAGTACACTCAACAAAGACCCCCGACTACAGGTAAGAATTAACCATGGTTATTCGGCCGATCCGTCCTTCCAACCCTTGTCCATCCTTTTTTCCTATTCCAAACCAATTACCAGTTGAGCGAACTGGCCCCAGACACGGTACATATTGATATGGAAACTGATTTTTTTTTATCAAGCTTAATTTTAGGTCTTTTCTCTCTTTTTTAGTCTCTATTTGTTATCTAATTAAAACTCTAAACTTTTTTTTTATTTATTTTATTGACTTTTTTATTACAATTATTATTAGTTAAAACTAAAAATTATCATATTAACTTTCTTAGATCTTTGGATTGTTATTAGTTTTGTTATTTGTTTAATTATGTTAAAATTAGATACAGATTCGTTAATAAGATTCTGTTTGTAATTGGTTGGTATTTTGAAGCTTGATCTACAAAAAAAAATATAATAATATTGTAATAATTACATTCATAATGAACAGAATAGCATTGTTGGTATTGTTAATAAGATCTGAATGTACAGTATTGCTTTTTTTTATGTTTTATCTGAAGCTTTTTTAGGGAGATTTGCATTAAAAAAACATGAATGAATTATCAACATCAAAAAAAGAAAAACCACGATTATTGGATGTGTTCATTATCTTCTAATGACCGTAGTAGATAAACTTACTTTCTCTTTGAAAGGCTTCAGATAGTGAACTTCGACTTCTGAGAATTTATATTTATTTTTTTAATATTTTTTGCTTTTGTTTTTTTATGTGTAATTTATTTGATAACTGTTAGTTGGGCATCATTACTTGCAAAAATCAGAAGCATTTTTTTGGGAGATAGATTTTTTTTTTTCAAACATTAAAATTTTAGAAAGTTAGATATTTTGTTATTTACGAATTCAGTAAAGCAAAAATCGTTGCAATAAATAAATAACGAAGAAACGCTGGTTAGTTAGAAAGTCCGATTTGTTTATTATTACAGTAAAAAAAAAATAGTATATATAGTATATATATATATATATAACATTATCTGTAAAATTGCTAATTAACTTTTTTTTTTTTTTTTTTTTAATATACAAAATTTGTACGCGTTTTGTTTAATTTACTTCAAAAGCTAAAGCTAACAATTAAAAGATATATATATTTTAACATTATAAGTTGTAGAATTACAGTTGTTTTCGAAGTAGTTTAAACCTAGAGTAACATACAATTTTTTAATTCTGTTTTCATTTAGAAATAAGTTAATTCATTAATTTCCAAGAAGTGTATCGTTATTGAATAAAACCAGTTTGACAATTAAATTATATTTAGGCTTAAATCCGCTTCTGGAATCAATTGTACTTGTGTCTTGATACCAGTTTGCACAAAATATGTTTAATTAATTTTTTACGTTTCTAGATATTCGAAATAAAACGTGTAATTTTTTAAATATTTGTTTTTGTTGTTGCTTTTTAAATTTTTAACTTTAAAGCGATAATGAATTATGTTAAAAGTAATTTATAATTACTGTGTATCATTCGAATGATAATTCTCCTCGTCCTCCCTCTTTTTGTGTATATCAGTGTTTTAGTTCTATAACCTTTTATTTTATTCCTGATTGACGTTTGTGGTTTTTTGGGGGTCCAGCTTTGTTTGTACTAATGCTTTATTTATCTGTCCTCACTGCAAGACCCTTTAATACCCTACTAACTGATTTTCTTTGATGTCCATTTTCTCAAATCTTTTTATCTTTGCTTCTTTATTTCATAAACTTGATAAGCCACCATATGTCTATTCTGCATTCTTCTTTAAGATTAATGATTTTCTTAAAGAAAGTTAACGAATTTTTCTCTTGTTAGAAATTGTTACGTAAGGAAACATATGGTGTCTTTTATCGGAGAAATGACACGTTTAAAATATGATGTATTAGCAATTCATGCAATAAATCATGAAACAGAATGCATATTATATGATTTACTTAATTTCATTAAATAAAAAGTAATTTATTAATATTGTAATTTTAAATTCTATTTTCTTAAAAATTAATTATTTTATTTTGACATTTTATAATAATTTTGTTTGATTTATTGTTGTTGATTGTCTGTTGTTCCCTTCATTCTACCATTTCTCTCAAAGCAAAATTTTGAAAAGTATTGGGCATATTAATGGTAAGATAAAAAGATGTAACTTCTTTGAAATGATTTACAACATGGGGGGGGGGGATTAGAAATAACGTTTAACGTTTATTTTCTTCTTTATTTTTGTTTTTGTTGAATCCAAATTATTTCAACCTCTACAAAATAAGAATGAATTTCAAATATTATCAATAGTTTCAATTCTCAGAAAATACAATATCAAATGTATTTTGCCTTGTAGTGCAATTAGAGAGAGAATCACATTTAAATTCAAATAAACTAATAAAAGACAGGTAATAATTGCCAACACCAACTTTCATCATAGATGGAAATCTGCTTCATCAGAGACTTTCTAATTATTTATTAACAGTGGCACTTAATTATCTTCTAGGAGAATCAGTAGATAGGTATTAGCAGATATACAAATAAACCAAGGTAGATGGGTAGAATTGATTGTTCTTCCTCTCTTTTTACCAGTCAGAATTCAAATAAATCAAAGATGGAAGCATATTATAATCTTAGCTTCTAATTAAGATCGAAGTTTCTGAAATTGGTTAACAATAAAATAGCTGGAATGGCTTCAATCAAGTCTTGAAGTATCAACGAGAGAAAGATCTTCTCAAGTGTTGATCCTTATTTCTTCGCTGGAAAGCCCTGATCCCCTCCAAACTATTCCTTCGCTTTCCCCTCCGGTTTTATTCTACAATCGAAACGACTTCCTTTAATTCCTATTCAGAGATAAGTGAACAAAAGGACGGTGATAACATACGGATAACTTTGAAAATGGCTCAACCTCATGCATATTGAA
This sequence comes from Thereuonema tuberculata, assembly GCA_023159025.1. Lineage (NCBI taxonomy): Eukaryota > Metazoa > Arthropoda > Chilopoda > Scutigeromorpha > Scutigeridae > Thereuonema > Thereuonema tuberculata. The sequence goes on along the minus strand of JAFIDM010009631.1, from coordinate 73,489,890 downwards.
ATGTAAGGGTTTAAACTTCGTCCACAGAACTACCGTTGACACAAAGGAATTATAAGAAAGTAGCTCGAGTTGCAGAACGGATTCTCTTTTTATCAGTCAACTTATAACAACAAGACATTTTGTGAGAATCTAAAAAAAATTTAATAAAGAAATTGGTTGAAAAATATTTACTTATTTTTTCGCAGTCGAAAACATAATAAATAGAAACGTTCTTGAAATTATTATTTAGTACATTTACGTTTAATAAAGATTCGGGCTTTAAATTTATCGACCAGTTTCAGTTGACCAGTAGGTGGAAGAACATGCTGAAGATCTCCAGCACGTGTTCGAGCTATTCACTCTAATTATAAGAAATGAAAAAAAAAAAAAACATGTTGATAAAACTGTCGGAATTAATTGCATTTGTTTTAGGAAAATGGAATAAGCAACTTCCGGTTGTTAATTGGAAATCTCCAAGTCGAATCCGGTTGTTTCCGTAGTTAAAGGAAACTAGTTCGTCAGTTTCAAAAACAGCAAAGTAGTGAGTTCTTTGTGATCAGAAACCTCTGTATATCTGTATGTACAGATGCCCACCGGATGCCGGAAATTCTTAATTTTTGAACTTGCGCAATCTAATTAGTTGGTCGAATCATTTTCCTTGGCATTGATCAAGCATTTCCGAACATGACAATACGAATGGGAATGACTTTAGTGAATAGCTTTCCTACTCCAATCACACAACTCTGATTGCTGCTCCATAATTAGTTGTCATTCCTGCAGTCGTCTCCTTGTTTAACCCATCTTTTGTTTCTGTCACTCGATAATGGAGGGTCTGTGGTACCGGAATAGTTTTCCGCATCCAACAAGAGATGCTCTTCCGCCCACGCTAATGAGTTCGTTGATGAATCGAGACAAAGGGTAAAGTTTGGGAGGTTTATTGATGCTGTGATTTTTTTTCTTTATTTTGTTAGAAGCTGTCTCTTCGAGGACCAGTCTCATGATTCTTCAAGCTGCTCTTCACAAAGATTCTTGGAATTTAAATCAGTTGTATTCAGTTTTTGAGTGTCTAACTTTGAATTGATTTGTTTTTATTGATCATCACCTACTTATTAAATTTTTCATCTAATGAAGTTTCATTTGCAGAATGTACATTTCTATAGTTATTTCCAATTCATTCAAATTACATCATATTATTTGAGACATAAAAAAGTAGTTAGCTATAGACAACAGAATGAAATGCAACAGTATAAAAATGTAGTAAGTCAAAACTTTTTTGTTGTTCCCTTCATTTCCTTTCTGCAAAAATGTAGTGCTTTAGGAATCCTAAAACTTTTGGATAGCTTTTGTTAGAAATAGGATTTTTAGTCTCAGGTTTTTACGAAAGTTCTAAAGATGTGGGGCAATCAACATTTTTTTTAACTATTAATGAATTCTGAGAGTACGACAATTCTTTATTTATTTTTAATACAGAAAATTAAAAAAATAATTCCTAAAATCTGTTTACTATTTATTATCAAAAATCTGCTTGTAGAAAGAATTATGTACAATAGAAAAATATTTATTCATTGGAGTAAAAGCTGAATCTTGAGAAATGTATCTCATTTAATGAGGAAACTTCAAAAACTTTGCTTTGCTTTTGCTGCGCTATTCGTAATACCATTTCACTCTTTAAGAATATAAATTTTTATGCCCTAATGTTGATACATCTGCTGTGATCACGAATTTCAATTTCTAAGCATCATGTTGGAATAAACTTATATAATCTTGTTTAAAATCCATCCTTATGATTTCGTTCTTATTTTGAAAGTCCTTGCTAGCAATGCAAAGGATTGAGTCTTTTGTAAATAAATCACCATAGCTGTAGGTAAAGCTGATATCAACTTGTTTTCGGTTCCCCTTTGCATCTGTCACCTCTCAATCTTTGACCTCGAGGTCAACAGCGCAATACGGACATCGATCCAATATCATAATTGAAATGCAAATTGGGAGTAGTCAAATCTTAAACTCGGCATGATGTTTAGCTCTCTCTAACATTTCATTACATCATTTCGGCTTGGAAGTGATGGCAACGAAGAAACGAGCATTAAGAGATTGCTGATATTGGCACTGTGTTCATTAATAAGCTGTGGGAAACATTAGAAGAGGAAGAAACGGTGGTTGTAAGCTGTATTCTGATTTGCTTGTAAGCTGTGCAATCCTTCAACTCATAAAGCAAAACTTTTATACTTTTATGTCTCTGGCTTGATTTACGAATTGTATTCATTTTCATCTGCATAATTAACACCTTCATTATTCCTTCTGAATATCCTGAAATATTAGTTGATTTATTAGAAAGGAAATTTAAATTATAAACACATATCCTTCTCTATACAATCTAAATATAAGAGTAAGCATTAAGATTATCCCTGAAAGTCAACAACTCGTTCGTATTCATTTATTTGCTTTCTTTCTTTTCTGAAACCTATTTCAAATCTGTTCTAGAGAATTGCTTAAATTGACTTCTATTATATACTTCTTGAAGTTTCATTATATATGAAATTGAAGTTTCTGAAGCGAACAATGATTTCTATTATTGTAGTTCTACCTCTAATTGTTGATTGTCTATCACGTGCCAAGAACTTTCTAAATTGCTGATTTTCAAGTTTAAAAGAAAAGAACTAAATTACAAAAAATTGCTAATAGAAAAAAAAAAAGAAAGAAATTTAAGTGAATAATTTAACTAAAAGACCTTTCACATACACACACTCACATCAATAAAACCAAACAGAAAGAAGAAAAAAGAAAGATTCATGGGACATTAGTTCTCACTAGTGAAGTCTTATTCACTGTGACAGTCTTGTTTTTCCATTCCTTCGTTCAAAGCATTTCTAGTTTTTTGAGGGCTTTTTTTTCCCCCCTTGACATTTTGAATCTTATGGGGCATAAAAAAAACCGTCCTTGAAATGTGACAGTACTGGTGGTAATACAGTCAAAGTAGAACGAATACTTCTTCAAGAATGAGAACCCATCTGTTTCCTTCCCCTTTTATTTTTTTATTTTCTTAGAGAAAGCAAATAAATAATAAATACTGAATAAACCATGAAGAGTGGACAGTATAAGCGGCGAATAGCAGAAAACCAAAACAAAATAGGGAGTTATTTATCCTCGTAGTAGGAAGGAGGACGTCCCACAATCACCCACGCTTACGAGGAGTGGGTAAGGTTTGAATCTCCTTTCAGTCCGCTTCTCCTGTTTTGATCGCGATTACGAATCTCCTTGGCTCAATTTCAAGGATTTTCTTTTGTTTGTTTCCAAAGTAGGGTGGATGGAGACGGAGAAAAAGGACTAGGACGATGTATACGGGACCCGAACAATTTGGCCGATTGCTTTCCTTCCCAGCCTTCTCCCTGATCCCTCCTCCGCGACTTGACACGGCACTAGAATTAAGCGTGACGAACCTCCATCCATTCACGCCCCGTGTGCATCTATTCAGGAAATGAAATTACCACCGTCCGCCACCAGATGGCTGCCAAAGTTCGCTCAACTCTTCGTGTAAATGATTTTCTCTTTGAATTCCATCCAACCTCCACCTCCTCTTCCTCATTCTATTTTCCCAAGTTTGTAATTCGTGGAAGGGATTCCGTATATGCGCTCTTTATCGTCATCATCGTCTTATTCTTCATTCAATTCTTTCATTGAAAAAGAAACACGAAAGCACTTTTACTGATGTACTATGATTTTTTTTTTTTTCATTTTAGGTTCATTTTCATTTAAAATCAAGCAGAATGACTGAAAGAAAGAACAGAAAATTGCAACAGATTTCTTCGTAATGGCGCAATAGCATGTTAACATCTTATTACTGGAGGATTAAAATCAGTATTTTTATTAATAAGAAACACGTTTTATAGAATTCCTACTTTTCTCATAAAGACCTTTTTCCGTTTTTTTCATTTACATTCAGATTTAAAACAAAATATCTTACAATTTTGTTTTAAAATTGGTTTTGCCTTATAAATATCCTTGTCATTCATTTCTCTGAAGTCCATTTGTGTGAAAAAGAACGAAGTTTATTTTCCCTAAAGGTAACAATGTACTTTAGAATTCGCCCCATCTTGAAATTAATTTTTAATACACAAAACCGTAAATGCTGTGATTTTCATTTCGAAATCAGTCTGAATACCTGTTTCTTGTCAGAAATCAGAAATAGTTAGCTTTTGAAGGTTTCCTGTAAATGAAACCACCAACCTTTAAAGTTGTTCCCTGTGGCGAGGAGCGATCGATGCTTTAATCACTCCCTGTATCTTTGAAAACTTGAACGAAGAAGCAGTTTTGCGGGGGCGAAATCAAGGCCTTGGAGAGCCAAAATCGGCAATTCAATTCCCCGTTGCCTCATTTCAATGTCTGCAGAGTAAAGAGGGAAAAAAGAAAGTTCGAGAAAAAGAGATTTTGTCTCTCGTCAGGTTTTTCTTTCTCATTGCTGTCGGAATATTTACGCCCACTGATATTCCAAGTGGTGTGATTTTAACTCGATCGGACTTCATAGAGTTATAAATGGTAGGAAATAAGATGGAGGAGTTTCTCTACAGTTTCCCTTTTGGTGCCTGGCAGCTGCCATCTCGGGAGGAGGGAGGAAGGAGGGACGCAGCTGCTGCGGGAGCAATTAGTGGGTCCCACACCCACCCTCTCTTTCGTGCGATGGGTAATTGCAGTCCTCGAAATTGATAAGGGCCAAGTATTAAGACCCATTTGCATAATGCACAAGGATCCAATTTAAGTTTACAATCACACACATGTTGTCGAGATGCCATTACTTTCCGGAAACGTCTTTACCCGTCCCTACCTCCACTTTCAGTGATTGGGGGTGAGGAGAATCATGCACCCTCTCCCTATAGGATAATCGGTTAGATTTTGGGACAGTTATCAATTTCCTTGTCGCTGAACATCTCCTCTCGCGCCGAGATCAAGGGATTAATTGGCATCTATTTTTATTTCTGCAAGTGAGGTTTTCAGAATCGAAATTTAAACGTGTCTTTTTATTAATTACACGTAATTCAGCGTAAAGAAAATTCTCTTTCAATCGCTTATGCGTATCATTTTTTTTCCTCCTTCTTTATCACAAGTCTTTTTCATCTGTTCAAAGTAAGCCAATAAGAATTTCCCGTTATCTTCATTCAAATTTGTCTCTCTGTATATCTACTGACTTTTGCCATCTTCATTGATTGGGTCTTTTTTTCTTTCTTTCTTTCTAAAACTCAGTGGCGATGACACTAGGTGTCGTTCCCGTAACAGTCACGTGTCATTAAAGGCTCGTGAAATCGACAAGCGTGCCTTTTTTACGATTCCCATCCTTCTTCCTGTCTTCGTGTAAGAGAAAAAGACGTAGAGAAGGTTTAAAAACGGGGGAAGAAAAAAAAAAAAGTGCCTCTACCCATCGCTCCTTTGCGTAAATGGCGGAGAGGGAAAGAGAAAGATTGAGGGCTTTCTTGGATTCTTGCCAGTTGCTGCTTCCGGTGCGAATGCCTTTTCCGCGCAAAAGATTTGCCACACTTTCGCCTTGTTTTTCATTTTAAGTTTCATTTTCGATTTAAGCGACAGGAAGTTGAGTTTTCGGAGTGCCCGACATCTCCCACCTTCAAATGGAAAACAACAATGGTACTAGATTTGTCATTTTTAAAAGACCCGAAAGATACTAAAATTAATCTCTTATAACTTACTTTCTCAGAACAAAAAAGAAAAGATCCTTCTTAAGATTTGATCTATTCAAAATCATTTTGAAATGTCAATTATTACTCTTAAAGAAAGGGTCCAAACTGAAAGAGTTGATCTATTGAATTTAACTGCACATATAATTCAAAGGGTTCCCAAACTTTTATAGCTATTCAGTATCAATAGTGGAAGTAAAGTTTTTTTCGATTTACTTTATGGTACAGAATATTTTAGAATAATTATTCCTTAATTACATCTGAAACTGTGGTAACAAGCTTTTACAATGGCATATGAGGAGATATTAAGCTTTCTTACACTTCTTTTTTTTTTCTAAGCGAAGGTTTGAATGAAGTTGAATTACAATATAGAGTTGGCTGTGGTGAAAATAGGTCCTCATCAAAAGATAAATCAGTGACTTTTTTTGTCAATGTTTGCATTAAACAACTGATTACTGGCACCTGAGGTTACTAATGCTCTTTATGCAATAAAAAGAAAAGTTTTTTTCTGTTTAAAAAACCGCCATATTTTTTTAAATGAACCGACTAATTTCGTTTAGCACCCGGCACTGATCTAAAACAAAATTAAAGCATTATTATTTTATTATCACTTATCTCTCCAAGCTCAGGTAGAATTAACGAAAATAAAGCCTTGTGGTCATTGTCTATGATTGGATGAAAATGTGATCCACGTCTACGATTGGATGGGGAAAAAAAAATTAAAAATTGCCATTGACTGAAAAGATTCAAGTAGGATCCTAGACAATTGCTATGCAAAAGAATATGGTCCCAATGGGTCAGAGGGTATGAAATTGCATAGATTTCATAAAAGCAGCCATTCACTTTTATGTACATAGTAAGATTGGTGACTTTATTTTCGTCAATACAGTTGTTTAATATGTGAAATGTCATCTATTTTTATTCGAAGTGATTTTTATTCCATTTCATAATCATTTACTTAACTGTATGACGTTAGAGATGGCTTTTGTTCCTGTTCCAATTAAGCTTTCTTTTTTCCCCTCGATTTAACTGAAAATAGATTGCAGTGGCTACCCTCAGACAACTAGCCTGAGTGAACAATTAGAATGCAATATATTGCAGTTCACTTGTTAAAACAGAGCTGTTAATTAACAGTAGATCTATAAATAACACAGTGAAAACAGTATGGTTAAAAGGAAGTTTTAATAAATACTATAATGCGATTTCATTAATCCAGTCATTTGAACACAGCGATACGTGCTTTGCCTATTCTTTAGATTTAATTTGTTATTTTTATTTTTGTCTCACTTCTTTCAATTTTAATTTCCATTATGCTAGTTCTTAAAGAACCCATTTTTATAAGCTAACTTAAGAAATGGAAATTTTTAAATATCTCAGTAATTTGAAATTCCTCGAAATCATACACTTTTCCTTTAACTACTTCTTGATTCATCTATTATCTTTCGTCATCAATAGTACATTAACCTAAGTTCTCTTAAATAGCTGGTATAACTGCTATTCAGATGATGCTTTGATAAATTAATATCTTCAAGTTGAAGGTAATTTACTTGTAAAGCTATATTAATACATGAAAAGAGCTCTGAATTCTTTATGAATTAAGTAGGGTAAGGATTTTTTTTCTTTCTGCAGCAAAGAAAATCCCTAAATTTGATGGTTGTGAAATATGGATTGCCTTTGCATGTTAATGGAGAAGGAACAGAAAGAGCACTCAATCAATTATAAAATGAAAAGTCCTGACATCACATCAGTCAGTTTCTCAACGAGGTTTTTCAACCTCCTTTTTTTTCCATGTCCTTTCTCAGTCTTCCCTTTCCATTTGATTTTTTTTTAATAAAAAAAAAAAATCCGCCTCCAAAAATACAACAGCAAAAGGCGATTTCATTGCAGCTTTTCGTTTTCAAACAACATTTCTGTTTCGATAGCAGCCATATTCCATCCGCCATTTTCTTTATTCTTAGCTTCAATTATTAATCGTCTGTCCTTTGCGCTGTACAGAATCGACGGCGTAGCGAATAAATTTAAGCCAGGGTGAAGGAAGAGGATTGGAGGGTGGGGTTACCTGTTCCGGGTAATTTATTAACCTTGCACTCGATAAAATGGAAAGCGAGTGAAATATGGTGACAAGTAACTTATTTATCAAATACGGCAGTGGATGCATAATAAAAGATTCTTCACCACCTATTTTTTTTTTCCTATGCTGTAACCTCCCCGATAGAGTCTCGGCTAACTTGATTTTTACATGCAGGGAAGTGACAGTCATTCGAGAATATTTTTTCGGTGAATTTATGGTTTCTATTGTCGTCTTCACAAGTCTTGAAAAATGATAAATACTGAGGCAGAGAGATGTATGGGCAGTGTAGGAAAATCGTCAACATAACCCGAAAGCAAATATTCAACTTAAAGTATTTATTATTCAGTCAATATGTCGATAAATTTCCCGTTATTTTAATAACCATTATATTCTGTAAGAGTAATGGCTACTGTTAATAAAATAAGTTCTAAAATTATTAATGTATTTTTCAAACTTTTCTGGAAAAACTTAAGACACAAAAAAAGAAAAAAAAAGTTTTCTGATCAATTCAACAAATCAGAATTAAGCAGATCAAAAAAAGAAACTTTCTTATGAAGTTGTTTACTATATCCCTGTTACTGTAAAAAAAGGTGATTTTTCTCTTCTAGTTTAACTTAAAAATGTATAATTACGTCATTTGGCTTTGACATACCTAGTTCAGTAACACTTACCGGTATATTATTTAACGATGATAAAAACGACAATAAAAATGCATAATTTAAAAGTTACTGTTTATTTTTTTGTTTTGTTTTGTTTTTTTCTTTTAATATCTAACTTGAATGTGGATGCTTTAAGTAAAACAATATTTTAAAATGGAAGAAAGAATGAAGGGAAATTTGTTTGTTGTTGTAAGTGTTTACTGTACCGTTAATTGTGTTGTGCTTTTTAACATTGTTGTTTTTATTTTTTTTTTATTTTAACCAATCACGGTTACCACTCACCAAATCCCCCCCTGTTTCTCTTGCAGTGGAGCTCACGAATGGTCAACTGACCCCCAACAGCAGTACTCCTCTACTAACACAGGCCCTCTCAGGTAGTTAGTGCAAACCTATTTATTTTTATCTGAATTTTCTGAAACTCTTGTCTGCTTTTATGACTGACAAGTCCTTGCAGCATGTGTAATGTTTCGTATTTGTTGTTTTCTGTGTGTATTGCTTAATATGAAATGTTCCTTACTGTGTCTGAATTATCATTACTTGAGGTGACACGCGGCTATCAATTACTTCTTATTCATTAAAAGAAATGATACAGATCACTACAAAGGTAAAAGCTATTAAGTTTTTTTTTCGTATAACGATTTAATTATGAATGAAATATTGTCCGCCAGAGGGAGTTTTCCTGCAAAGCACAACGATTGCTTGTGAATTCCAACAGATCCTGCTTTGGGAATTAAAATTTGAAGTTTTACCATTAATCGTGACTTGTATCTATTTCGTCCTATTTTTTAATTTTTTTTTTAATTACTTTTTGAAAAGAAAATTTTTTATTTTTATTTTTTTCCATGAAGTAAGTAAATAAATGGACTAAATAATTATAATTCAAGTACCAATGAAGAATGTATATATTGCCACTACCTCTTCAGTAATTCGCTTAATCTTAAATAATATTGTCTTCTAAATTTTCACATTAACTTAATGGGTAGAGAAATTCCTTGAGAGTTTTACCAGATATTAAATAGTAATTAAAATTTTAAAGACTCATTATTAAATCTCGAAATACAACATGAAACTTAACTTGAACAAACTTTTCATGATAAATAAATTTTAAAATTTTCCTTTTAAATTGGAAGAAAAACGTTTAGAAAGAAATCCTAAGCAGTTTTTCCAACTAAAATGAAGTAGTGATGTTGTAGAGAATATAGTAGTTTTGTAGAATAAAACGTTGATGTACGTCAAAAGCTGTCCTTCATCATGACTTCTTTCGTTGCTTTGATATCTACAAACCGAATGTTCTTGACGTCATTTGGTTTATTTCCGGTTTTCTTAATGATGTTGAAATGGCAAAATAGCAATGCTCAGTTTATAACTTCAACAAATATCAGTAAAGGAAAAAGGAGTGTACTGCAACCATTCCCTTTAGGCTTAAAAATATTTATAAGACTGCAAGTCTCGTCTGGAAGTTGACATTGTAACAAGAAAATGTTCTGCGCTCTCGCTTTTCCCTTTTCTTCATAACTCGAGGCCGAAAATATTGATCATGAAGAAAATGTGCGAAGACAGATTGTCTTGATGTCGCAAGCTCCATAACATAATGTCACACCTTAAGGCGCCTAGAACGTTTTACATATTAGGGCTGAAAAAAGGCAAATTGAAAAGTTGCCTCGGTATGTCATCCATCCACTAAAGTTATAAGCTTTATCTTCGTCCTGAAACCATTTAAGATGAATTATAGGGGTGGCCTTCCTCCATTCTACAGTCTCCTCCCACCCCTTATTTCCAAAAAAAAAAAAAACTTCTTAGATTCTGTCGTTGAAATGATTTCACTAAAAAAAAAAAAAAAGTGCTCGCTATACATCCTTAGAAATATAGCTTCTAAACCGTCTTTTTTTCTAGAGCTGAGTGGGGAAACCATCAAATTCTGCTTCATATTTTTGATTTTTTTTTTCAACTTCCTAATGATTAATAGCGTTTCTAAAGTAGCCAATCTATTTAGAAGTTTGACGTAATTTAACATTCAATGACCCATAAATCATTGGCATTTTGTGGAAATTTGAAATCGTTTTCAAATTTCATCTTGATTTCGTTGTTAAATAAAAGTTATATTTAAATGTTTCTTTTGTTATTGATAGTAGTATACGAAAAATTATCAGTTAGATGCGATTGTTTTGATGTTATCCATAGTTTACCTAAAAGAGGTTTCAAAATATCATTGACGGCGCCTTTGGAAAGATATACAGGCTAAGCATAAATATTTCCTCTAACATAATTATTTATTCACTTGAAAACGAAAAAAATGTAATTTTTATTTGTTATCTTTGCTGCTACTCATATCCTTATTTATTGCCGACTGTAAGTCATACAACGTAGTCTCATCTGGTTTTATTAATTTTGTTAGGAGATAGAATTATTAATAACATTTCAATCTTCCATATTATTACAATCTTCCATATTATTACAATAATGAGTTTGGTAATAATATTAATAACATTTCAATCTTCCATATTATTATTACAAAGGATTTTGTTCTTACAAATTATTACAAAGGATTTTGTTCTTATAAATTATTACAAATGATTTTGTTCTTACAAATTATTGTAATAATATAGGAGATAGAATTAGCAAATCTCTTTACTTTGTTACAGACAATACTTTATTATTCACATACATCGACTGGGTTGCAGTTCATTATCGCCTACCTCTAAGCAGGGACAGAAACACGAATTGGTCCAGCTTCAGTTTTTAGCAATTCCTGTCTGTTTAGGATTCTCAAACTTTGTTTAATGTGATAGATACGAAGTGGTTTTTAATTATGGAGAGTAAACTGAGAAAAATTTAAAATGCTAATAAATAAAGAATAAAAATGTACAGACAGTGGGCAACAAATAACTCAGGGACAATCGTAAGTACAGTAGAGCCTCGATTATCCGCAGAATTGGGTGGCAAGGGTACCGCGGATAGTAAAAATCGCGGATAACCCGAAAAAAGACTAAAACTGAGGTGTAAACACGAAAAAACATATTTCAGCAGAAAAACTACGTTTTATTATACAAAAAACATAATATGCAAAACCCAGTATAAATATTTACAGTATTTACAGTACGGCAGAAACCTTTCTGCAGAGAAAGAGCCTGCCACTCATCCACAAATTCCGAGAAGGCCTATAGGATTACGATGCACAATAAACCTGTCAGTAATTTTCGACCTTCACACTGTAGGACCTATTGTATTTTCCCTGTTGTTGGCTTGGATTAAAATTGTTTTTTTTTTGGTTTTTTTTTTGAGGTTCGTAATTAAAAAAAATTTTTGCGGCACTCGCGGATAATCGGGGCTCTACTGTATATCACAGGTCATGAAAGTAGCCCAATCGAATTTCATTGTATTGATTATTTATTATTTTTAGCATGGGTAAGTTCATTCATTCATTACCAATAATAGTTATTTTATCGCTCTCCTGCAGTGAATATTGTACTTCATATAAATAATGAAAATAGATGCTTAACAGATAAGGCATGGCTAACTCTGAATATCATCTCATTTACTTCAATTAGAAAGAAAAGGAAATTTTGGGGAAAAATAATATATCAATTTGTTTGAATACGATATTCGCTTGGAGTTCCAAGGCTTGTTTAAAACGATTCTGCATTTAAAATATTCAAACGACATTTCAGAAAAATTCAACCATTCATCAAAAATTTCGTAGACTTCTAACTTTGTAATCTTGTAGTCATTATTGTAATCTTTAGAACCTGAAATTATGCATCACACTTTTTCGAAATATAAAATAACGCTATTAATTTTTACACCTTAACATTTAATTTATCTTATTTGTTAAGATATATTCTTCGAAATATTTCCATTTGATAGTTTTAATACTGGTTTACAAATTAGAAAAAAATCAAATAAACTTATTTGTAAAATTAACGACATTATTTCAAGTATTTTGTTTATCATCCACTTTAATTTTATTTACAATTCCAGAACTTTTACTAATATTTGAAGAATGTTTAAGATATCTAATTCTAAAGAGGGCAAAAAAAAATTCATTAATTCTTTATGATTTTAATGAAGCGTCATCTTTACATTTTTCCTTTTGGGAATTTCATTTATATAAAATATTTCAATGAAGATAGAAACTGCACTGATGCCATGGCCTGGAGTTATTTGCATAAGTTCTCTCTCTCTCTCTCTCTTTTTTAATATTGCTGAATGTTTTATTTAAATGGCATATTTACCTTTAATGTATATTTGAATAAGAGCTGACATGTCTGTGCATCGCCCTCCTACAGTTTAGTGAAGTGTTTAAAATTTAATTTTTGAAATTTAAAGCTTCTTACCTTGTTTAATGCTGTTAAGCGTCGATTTTTGAATCTCCCTTCCTCTTTACATTTTCATTGCGCTTAAATAAGACATTTGTACTCTTCTTAACTTGGAAATTATTCAAATTTTCCTTGGGGGCATTTGTAAGAAAGTTCCACATCCCCCAAATTACGTTACTCTCCACCTCCACTAATAATGGAGATTCTGCCTTTTGCATTAGTAGAACACACGCAAAAATAATAATCTTCGTGCTTCATTCCTCCTTTCTTTTCTTTTTTTTATTTTAGTGTTTTCTGAGAAGTCGTCTGAAACTGAAAAAAGTAAAACATTTTATTGTTCACTTCGCGCGCTAAATTAATAGAAATACAACAAGCAAAAAAAAGTGTTTCGAATTTCGCTTTTCCACATTATTAAATAAGGACTGGATCCACTTCTTGAAAAAATGTATTTTTCATTTTCAGAATTGTGCAATTAGAAATAAATATATTATGTTTCAATAGTTCCTATTGCACTTTTAAGCTACTGAAGCGAAAGGCAAATATCTACATCCTTGAAAATCGTCTTTTCAGAAATTTATGCCAATTGTTTATCTCGCTCTAAATATTCCAGTAGCTCAAGATAGAAAATCTGAATTGAGAAATTATCGAAATTTTCTTACTTATTCCTGGATCTTACTTATTTCAATGCTAATAAACACCAAAAAAAGGCATTAATAACAGCCACAGAATAAAAGTATCTGACAACTAGGGAAAGAGAAACATCTACGACTTACCTGGTATCAAACCTACTCCTAAGTATTGCAACTGAGCAGCCAACTGTCGTTGGTCTAAATTATCAAAGCAATCAATGTCAGTGAAGCAATTGAAGAGTGAATGATGTTACTATTAACTTTTAGTATTTAGAGTAATAAACTTAAGTAATGGACTAAATTTATGTCACAGTTATTGTTTTAGGAACACTGTGGACTTTTCAGCTCCACTATTTACCATGCCATCAACTACACTTCCCTGTTATAATTGAAATGATAACAACGCTCCTATTGTTTTTCTACAAATATTTAGAGACAACAGAAGTTCGTAATACTAAAATATTCAAAAGTTTATGGAATATACATTTTGTTATTCGAAACATTCATTTTCATAATAAAACTTTCGTGTTCTGAAAATTGAATTGAACTCGAACCAATTTGAATTGCAGAAAACGTAGATAATTCTTAATTAACTTAGAAGTTGTTAATTGACCTACTTCCGTTTCCATTTCTTTCATCTAATTTAATTTGATTTTATCGCTGGAAAATTCGATTTAGCTGGAGTTGAAAACTTTAGATTAATAAGATTGCATTTAAAAATCAGCACATAATATTGCCGATCCGCCAAAGAATTCTTCATGAAAAATTATTTTAATGGTATTTATCTTTTTTGCGAATTAATAAACCTAAAAGACGGACGTTGGATGGTAAATGTGGTTTCAACTTCTTGTCTCAATGGATAAGAAGACGAGACACTTTAGATTGCTATCATTGTAGGATTCAGCAGTTATATTGGAAAACTCCCCTGGTACCTTGGCATCACTTAATTAGTCTGGAAAAATAAAATTAGTTACTAAACATTCTGAAAAACTAAAGGAGCAGTGACTTTTACAAATAAAGATAAAAAGCAGACATTATTGTCAATAGTACAAGTATTCTTTCTTTATTTTTGTATTCCTTCAGTTTTCAGTAATATAATGCGAAGACGCGGCTACTTCTTCGCTGGTTTTTAGCTTTAGATAAAAAAAAAATAACAGTTTTTCCAGCAAATCATTGAGGAATTAATTGTTAAAGAGGACTTTCTCTTAGGTAATTGCTTTGATAATTGGCAATTCCCTGCTTATTGTCCTGAGAATAAATATATAAGTTTGTATTAAAATAAGCAAAGTCATCAGAAAGTTGCTTTTGAAAGCATTTAAGAAGCACTTTCATTGAGGTCTATGCCGATCTGTAAAGTCGATTTGGAGCCACAAATCGCAAAGGTTATGGGTGGATGGGTGAAAAGCACCAATGAAACGGCCACATGCTGGCTCCCAATCCCCTTTTATAGTCATTTTGGGAAAAATGATTCAGTTATATAGTCGTCTTGCAAGTTCTATCGAGGCATCGCTTCCTTGCCTTTCAATAGCCGACGGGGTGAAAGGCCAGAGCCCATCCCAAACCACCTGTACTTTTGCCAATGGAGGTTACTGTAAGATTTTTTTTTCTTTTGGATATCAGCAACTGAGAACAATAAAAATCATAGAAAAATGTGCTTAAATTAAACAGAATTTAAGCAAAAGAAGGTAAATTATTATACATATTATTAAAAAGTTGCAGTCTTCAACATTGTTGCTATAGTAAGACTAAAATAGAGAATTTTGTTTAAATTTTGATCTTTTACCTTAAAAAATTATATTTTTAGAAAGAGTTTTTTTTTTTTTTTACTTTGTTAATCTATACATTCTGTTTTTACATGAATCTAAATGGTAAAACTCTTCGGCTTGCAACTTTCTTTATGCTTAATATATTATTGTTGCATAGATACATTCGGAGTACAGTTTCTTAGTTTCATGCAAGTTCCACTTCAATTATTGAAAGTTTACATGCGCTGATGCTAACCATATACCTTCCTGCATCTCTCTCATATCTATCATTCGTTTAATGTAATGAATGGCTGTATCAGTTTTATCTGTTGCAAAGAAAATCTTGATATAGAATCAAGCATCATCGATTGATATATCTAGTACGAAATAGGAAACAAAAGCAGTTTTGCTTCCTTTATGTTTTTAATTTTACTGCATTTTACAACTTTTTGGATGTTTGATCAAAGCTATCAGTTGCAGGGGAAAAAATTACCTTTTTATTAAAAAAATGTATTTATATCATTATTTGATTTATTTATTAGGATAAAATGAACTCCAAAGGCTTTGAAGCAGATTTGGACCGATAAATAATTTGAGTGAGAGCATTTTTGAAGCAACAGTAAACATTTAGACTATTACCTCCTTTAAAATCTCGTCACTGTTGTGTACATTTGGAGAACTAATAATCCTTATAAAAAAAAATTAATTTTACAATACTCAGTGATAAGACGATTTATAATTGGTTAGCATTTCCTATGACTCCTAGTTGCTTGCAGCACTTGGTTTTTAATGTAAATAATTATCTCTTAATATTTTTTATCTTTCCGTTCAATTTTGTAATTTCACTTCTGTATTAGTTATTTGTAATCATACTTTCAAAACCGATCTACTATTTAAATTAAGGGAAATTGGAATTGAAAGTGAAATTCGCTGCTCGAACTGACTGAGCGTCTAGGTGGCCATTTTGTTCGCGTCTCCTGTGGGCTTCATTAAATTAAATCTTTCGCCTACGCTGTAGACGGGCGGTACAGGAGCGACTGTCTGGCGCCATGCACAGCAGAGGTGAGCAATGGAGGCATCACTTCGGATTCCGTAAACAACACAGTCCGGAACAAATCAAATATTTTTATAAAGGTAGGAAAATACCAAGTCACGTGGCCTTTTATTTTGCCAAATCAAGTTTAGATCAGTTTTTGTTTGGATCAACTGATGTTTATTAATAGATATCGATTACTGAACCAGTGTTTCTATACATTATCATCAAAAAGAATCATCAGGAAATGATGATTCAAAAAGAAAAAAAAATATCATTTTATCTATGATTAGAAACTATTGGATATCACTATTTATTTAATAAGAAAGTTAAGTATTGCAGACATGCAGTTAAATTTTTAATGAACTTGAAATTTTGCAACTTAGTATGTTACCAATCTTTTTTAAGTTAATAGTTGAAATATGCGCCCTTTTGTTGTTGGAACGATATTTAAAAACGTTAAAATGCTAAATGTTTCGATTATTTTGAAGTTCTGCTTCACAGAGTTTTACTCTGTACTCTAAAATATTCAAACATTTAAATATCAGATATTAGAAAAGAATTTGGCTTTTTAGTGATTTTAAAATGAAAGTGATTTAAAAAAAAAAAGTATCGAAAATTAACCAAATTGTTCATCAACGTTAAAATGTTCCTGTTTCGCTTGGGTATATTATCAGCACTAACCAGTCGTCTAATGTTCGTAAATCACATTCGAGCAATTAAATGGATTCAATTACTTTTATAGAGCCAATAAAATAGACGACTTTGAACAATACTATTATCCCTGAGGATTTGTCTTTGCCGATTCACTACAATTTTTACATCCTTTTTTTTTTTAAATGGCATGAGCCACAGTTTTAGTGAACTCTTTGAATCTGGAGATAGCCAATTTATCTGTTAAAGAGATGTTTCCATCTACAAGTCTTGGAACTGAATGAGTGTGCTTTGAAATTCCCTCTGAGAAGCGATCGTTTTCTTTTTGGCTTCAGACATGATAAGAAAATTCGAAAGCTGTAGTTAAGAAAGTTTGAGGTTTGACTTTTTGATTTCATCTTTCTCTGAAGAAAATACTATGGGCGGTTGGACACGAACGATTATTTATCAAGTTTACTTTGATATGCCGAAATTTGAACTTTATTATAACGGAAATAATAACAAATCATTTTTGTAAATTCATTAAAATTATACCTTGAAAATAAAATGATATTAATAATCATAGTCAAATTCGTCATTATAATAATTACAATAAGCCCTCGATCCTGGATTAAATAGAAAAAAATATCAGAAATTTCACTCATGCAACTGATAATGTCCGATAAATGGAAGATTTGTCTTATTACATGAACAGTAAACTTTTAAAGAAAATGTATAAAATAGCATTGCAAATCAATGAAGAATAATCTGATATTTAAGTAAACTAAGTAAATTACAATCTTTTATTAATTTTGTAAAAACAACTGCTGTAATATCTAAAGATCGAATGGTCTTGTAGCAAATGTGATAACTGTCTTATTCATATGATAATTTGTTCATCAAATTTTGTCATAAAAGCCTAAGACTTTTATAAACAAGAGAATGTAATGGTGCGTCAACACAGAAAAAAGTTTCGCGGTTTCCTTCATATAATTTTCCTTTTAAACTTTCTTTATAAATCATTTTTTTCTTTTTCATCTTTCTGGTTTAATCCAACTAAGTAATTTGATCTTTTGTGGCGGTGCTGTAAACCTTACCTTTTTTTGTCACTTATCCTTAATTTCGTAATACTATCGTTGTTTATGGGTCAATCAACTATTCTTTGTACTAAACGCAATGATTTTCTAACAAACAAAAATCGAAAATCTCATTTCCTATGGAGCACATTTTAACGATTAGTGAATGAAGTTTTAGTTAAGATAACAGGCAGAGCACTTTTTTTAATTTGAAGAGCAATATTTTGCTTTATTTAGTGAGATTATGGCGGTAATTTGTCCCCTGCGTTACTGTCCTTGCGGGACAAAACAAAACAGCTTACTTTTCCCTGTCATTGTCGCATATCCTTACTACCAGTTACTACTATTTAACATATATTTTATATATTTAATAGCAATCTGTATTAAAACATTCGCTTTGGGAGTTTGCGAAGTCTCTGAAGTGACAGGGAAACCAAATACTCGCGGGGAAACATTGTCTCCTAAGTTACTGTAAAAATAATAAAATATTCGTAATTAAACTAACATCGGTTACTGTAAAGCTTTTGATCAATGACCTAATAATACTTTGGGGTGAAAATAAAGTCCAAGAATTATTTCCAAAAACAATATTTATTAAATTTGTGTTCGGGACACACTTCGATACAAAGAATAGTTGATTGACCCTTATACTATTATTCTCAGTTTGTGAAACTGCCTTTACATTTTGTTTGTCATCTGGTTGATTTATTTTTGTTAGTCTAATACAAAAGCATTTCCATTAAATAGTGTTACTTTTCACTTTGATCCAAGGAAACGAAGAAATCAGAAGTTCAGAATTTTGTTTTTACTTTCCTTTTGTAATAACTTTCCTCATTAATGCAATAAACGGCAATTATCCAGCAGGCTTGACATGTAACGAAAACGAATTTCCATTTTTCTAATCCTAATAATATATTCATTATATATTTGTTTCATTAACAAAACGTAAGTGTAATACGTTGTAAAAATAGTTGATTGGGGGAAATTGGTTTCCTAATTGTGAGAAGGAGATATTATTTGGTTTTTTTTTTACTTACAATTCAAAATTCTACCAATCACCAATGAGAATCTCCTAAGCTTAGGCTTTAGTACAATAGTAGTGAAACATAGCATTTTTAGACGATTACTTTTTTAAGTAAAACAAAAACATACGTAGATATTTAATCTCTTATAAGTTAAAACGATGTAAAAAGATATTGTTCAAAGCTTTCTGACAGTTTCGATATTGTCATTTCCCTTCGTGTACTTATGAAAATTTCAACAAATGTAACGTTAGTGAAAAAACATCAACTGTTAGTAACGTTTACTTGTGGTTTAAAATAACAAATTCGAGATTGTTTTTTGTTTTTATTATATTAAAAGAGGTATTGGTATTATATAGAAGTTTTTATTTTGTCGTAAATATAAAGATAGCAATTCTAGTTAGTGATCTTATTTACGTAAATTTTAACAGGCATTGTTTGTTGCCAAAGTAGATTAAAATCTGGGAATGAATGTTAACCCGCAGAAGTCTTACTCGTTAGTGGCCACATAATGAATAAATGCTGACGGTCAAACCGTCTAAGATGTCCAATTATCACGGCATGTGTTCTTTTTTTTTTTTCCTCCCTTTCCAGTGATGAACAACTATGGTCCACAAGGATTCGGGCCACCTACCTCCCCTGCCAATAACCGTGGGTTCCCACCAGCCAACAGTCCAGGGCCTATTGATATGTACAACTCCAGTACAGACAATGTGGGCTATGTGCAGGCCACTAGTCCACAACCTTCGGGATTCCCTGCTATTGCCGTCAGCAGAGTAAGTACACTCAATGTAAGTATCGAAGAGTATAAAGCACCTCTCCGGTTGCGAAGAGGAAGTTTATTATCATTTTTGTATTTACTCGTTGTATAAAAGCAATTCAATAGTATCCAAATGAACATGAAGAAACTGTAGAAGAATGTTTTGTTTTTGTTTTATGTTTTTATGTAATATCTTTCTTATCTATTGAGATTAGAATAATTCATTAAAAGTTTCCCTTAAAATAGTAATATTACCAACTTTTATTTCAGTTCTTTTGATTTACAATGATAGTAAAACTATTTTTCAAATTGATCGTAATCTTGGTTCTTTATTATATAACAAGTTTTGACATTTTTAGTACATTTTATCTTATAAGTATTTAGTGTGTTTTTTAAAACAATTTTATTATTTTAATATAATTGTAATATAAGTCTTTAAGTACTTTTAATCTTTGGAAAAGTAATGCATTCTAAAGTTTACATTATTTTTTTTTCACTGGGTGTAGTTATTGAATGTAGCACTTTCCAATTCTTAGGTTTCTACAGCTTATTATATTTTGCGAAATCCAGCAAAATAATTACGCGTTAGGAATAGAATTTAATCGTAGACGAAATTTATTTAACATTTTACATAATGAATAATTGCATTTCAGTAGATCATCTTGTATGACTTAAGGTTTTGTATACCAAAAATAGAAAGTTAAAAATAAGCATTGTAGATATTTTGCTTTAAAATATATACTTAGTCGTTTCACTTAGAATTAAATTACTATCATTTCTGGATGGTAAGAAATTACGTAAATAATCGAATCAATGGTTTTGTACAACATTGATAGTAATTATCATTTGGCGGAGAAAAATAATTTATTGATCACATTAATATAATTTGAAAACGAGAGCAATAGTTTCAGTGTTCGTTTGACAGCAAATACATTTTTAAAATTTGAAAACAAATTCCATGATTAATATTTTTTTTTTAGTTACATTTTTGTATTCACTGTAAATAATATATTTTAGGAAATCAACATAAGTAAAAAAAAAATTAATGTGTTTATGAGTAATGCATTTTTTTATTTTCACATTTTTCTCTAATATTTGTCTGTGTTCTCATTGGTTATATCTAATAATCGTATACTTAACTAAATTCCTGCAGATATTTTCTATTCCTAATGGAAACTATAGAACATTCAGCTGTATCTTATGAACTAAATTATTCATACATATAGATAATTGTACTTTTGAAAATATTCAGTCATTGCAGAGTTCATGTTCTTTATCAATATTCAGTAATTTTGAATAAGTGCTAATTTTTTTCTTGATACTTTTTTCTAAAGAGCCGTTGATTTTAATGGGTTTTAAGGGTATCTCATTGTTGCAAATCTAATTTCAGTAGTAGAACATAATGATTACTATAGATTACTACATTAAATATTAAATTAGTAATTTAAAAAAATTACTGAGAAGGATTAATGACTTGGCAGCACACTTTGCTTACAAATACTCCTAGTTGAGTTTGTATTGTCAGTGTAGTCTGTTAATGATATCGAAACTAAAATTAGCACAATGACGAATGATTTAATCTTTGAAAATGTAGCAAATTATCAATCTTCATTATAAACAATTGTAGTTTGGATATTCAGGAAGACGAATTCCAAGCTATAATACGTTCTAAGGAAACGAATGTTTCAGCTCTGCAAGAAAAAAAAAATAAAAAGCATAATTATCAAAGATCTTTGACTTCAAAATTCAGTGAAGAAAACTGTCCTCATAAGTTAATACTTCCTCTAGGTTCTACAGTAGTTACATTAGCCCGGCATATGAAAGAACATCAAACAACCTTTCCATAAGCCTGAATTTCAGACTTAAAAGAAAATTATAAAACACTATCTAAGATAATTGGTTTTATAAAACTACTAAAATATTTTAACTGAAGCAAGTGTAATACTATCAATTTCTAAATTCATAGCTATTTTCTTGAAACTATACTGATGAGTTTTCAAAGGCTAATGATAAAAGTTTACAGAAAATAAGATTTCGAAGCTTCTCGAAGTTCTTTTTTTGGAAACATTTCTCGTTTGCCTTGATACTTGTCTTTCACTAATTGTGAAAATATGTTTGGAAAAATCTGAGAATCTGTTTGTATGAATAAAATAATTAGAAATGAAATTGTTACGTTCGTACTGTTACAGTTCCTGTCACTATTAATTAGGTCAGAAAATATTTGCAGTGATGCTTATTATACATTAAACAGTATAACTTGTGGATACTGTTAGATAACTCCACATTGTTCTTTGGTGAGCGTTTTGGTGTAGTACATGAGAGCCCGCATTTATTGGTTCTTCCTTCTATTTCTTCCAATAAAAACAGGGAAAATGACTTCTGCTTCCTATGATTGTGCAGAATTCCTATGATAATTGTCGGATGTTCTAATAAACCTAGAATAAACGAAAGCATACAGTTCTGATAGCTGGAAAAATGGAATTACTGGTAATTTAGTGAATTTTAGTTTAACTAAGCATATTACATTAAATTATGAGCAGCCCAATATAACGTAAATAGATTAAATAACAAAAATAGTTTCAGTACTTAATGATAGTGCAGGCTTGATTGAAAAATTACCAAAACCTATTTAAACATAGGATTAATGGATACTATTTTTAAGTATTAAGTAAGAGTCTCACGCATTTTTGTAGATCTGCAATTTCCCCAACTATAAATTAATTGGAAGCATTCTTTCTGTGTATTATGCTTAATTCTTACCGAATTATTGCTGTTGAAAGATAACGTTAAGCCCAATTGGAACATAACTAATCGGAATTGAAATAATAAACACCAAAATAATGTGGTGTTGTATGAATGCGTTGACAATTTTGAGGCAGTTTAAAACACTCCTTTAAAAATAAATAGAACCAGTCACAGGTTGAATTCCAGATAATGTCATTTCCTATTTCGCTAGATTGGGGATTTAAAAAAAAATCTATGATAAGTAGATACGAAAAAAACATCTTCAAAATGCCTTTAACCTGTGAAATAAAAATTCATTGCTTGGTGTTGATTAGTTTCGATTTTTTACAAATCATAATTGTGAAGGAAGAACCATATATCTGCGATCTCAACTGTACAAACGATGATTCATCGATAAAATGGTCACTGATGCTTTGCCGTTGTTCGCAGGGGCCCCTGATAGCAGCTGCGTTCACTAACGGCTATCATTGAGCCCACAGCAAATGCAAGGTGAGAAACTCATTCGATGTTTTATCAATTTTCCATTAAGGGATAGTGAACTCATTGGAAAAAAAAAATAATAATAAAAAAAAAACCCTCCATAAACTTTTTGTTGTGACTAATTATATTGTTATTCTAAAACACACTACTTACACTTTAGACACACAAAACCATTTGGGTCCTTTTAGGGAAATCGCTTATGTAGTATGAATCGCCGTTTTTATTCCAAAGGTTTCTTTTGATTATATTGCAACCTAAGAAATAATTTTTGTAAGGCTCAATAAGGGTATCTGTAGTAGATGTTAAAGTGTTACCGGGCATCTCATTAACAAACTAATCTTCATCAAATTCAAGAAATTAAAAAAAAAAAAGAAATTGTATTATTTTTGACTTTTAATTGTCTTTTTTGATTTTTAAAAATCTTAAGTATATGCTATTAAGTTCACTATCCCGAATACCTCCCGATTCCACACTTAGACAATCACACACAATATCACAACACAGTACTTATTTTCTTTGTATTTCTATCAGCAATGAAGACATACAGCTTATTACTTCTTTTTCTGTTTCTCTTTTTGATAGGATTCATTTGGAGGCGTGTCTCAGGGAGGCTTGGACCAACCGACGAAGTGGTCTGTCTGGCCTTCACCTGTTCTCCACCAACGCCAGCAGTGTCTCCCTCAACAGTGTGCGACACTACTATTTACACAGCATGTATGAACATTTGTATAATGTTAATGACGTATAAAGATACATGTCTTGCAGGTATTTTAACCAATGATGTGAATGTGTTTTTAAATTACGAAGGTTTTATTGTACTCACAACTTTATATATGAAATGGAATTTTTTTGTGTAATTCATTATATTTTTCATCTTGTTATTTTTATTTTTTATTTGCATACTTTTACTGTTTTTATTTTAAATTGTTTCTTTTATCCCCCTTCCTGTCCATCCAAAACTTGATATCTTGTTTTATATTTTGGATTTCTTGTCCTTTAACAGTAGTTTAGTAAGCCATCATTATTTAGTAACATGCTATTATAGTGCGGTTATAGATGTACTAGTGTGTAGTAAAATTTAATAGTATTCTATATATATCTATATATTAATAACTGACAGGTATTTAGGGTTAAAGCTAGCACTTGCATTTCTTGATTTATATATATATTTTCGTTATTTAATTATTTTATCCCAATTATAAATTGTTTTTATTTGATGTTATCATATTTTTGCATTAATGAATCATATTCAAGCAGCAACCTTTCACAAATATCAGTGACAACATGCATTGATGTATCATATGTGATTATAATGAAATTTTATGTCCACTATATTATTTAAATTGAATCTATGGATTATAATACACTTAGCCAAGGGTCTTTATTAAGTCAAGATGGCTGCCCTGGGTACTTTTGGAGTAGCTTCGTGCCACTCCTTCTGATTGTGTGTAACTTTGTAAATTATAATGTGTATCCTATTGTGTTTTACTTCTTTGTACGCATGCAAAACTACTTAATATTTAACCAAACAAGGAGTCGATGCCCAATGTTCCAAATAGCCCCCTCCCCCATTATATTAAATAACTCCTAATACATATTACTCATATTATAACAGTGCATTGCAGCCTTTGTAGGCAAAAATCGTTGCTAGCTTGTACTGATTCATACTTCCACCATACTCGAAGTTGGAACACTAACATAAATTCCATAATATTAACTGTGTTCATTCTAACGGGCAAGAGCATGTAGTTGCAGGCAGGGAGTGGTATAAAATGTCCACCCCGTTTAACGCTTATAATAGATAGTCCCAAAAATGGCGGACTGCCACTTTTCTGGGCTACGAACGGCAAGTGGGTAGGTGCCTCCACCTGGTGACGTTGCACGGGAACCACCGACCTCTGAAAAGCACTTTATTGTATAATATATATATATATTTAATATATATACATATATTTAAAATATAAAAGTAACTTGGTGACTGTAGTAGCTGTTTTTCCACATTTTAATTTTATCTTTTGTGGACGGTGGATCCCATTGCGGCACCAGACGGAATCAAGCTGTTTTTCTGCGACTTGGCAATATCCTCATCTGGATTTGGCTCTTCCGATCAGGCTAAATATGCAATTTTTGTATTCCTTGTGATAGCTAGATAGTTAGATTCTCTTTTACCCTTTCCTTAACCCCATTTCCCCTTACATTCCCTTCCCTATTTCCAGTGGAGACGGCACTTGACCCCTTAAGCTGTTCCCGGCTGATTCAGACCTATCTAGGCAATACTTTAGCTATTCAAATCTGTGTGGGGCAAGCAATACCTTCGCTATAAACAAGGTGGTCAGGTTGGTTCACAAATCCCAACAAGGGACTTGGACATATATAAATATTCCATGTAGAATGCTATGTAGATCAATTAAGTCGTCAGTGCTGTATTACTATAATATATCTATTTATACGTATGTATATGTGTGTTAGACATGGCTTTAGAATTAATTTATTTATAAGATAAATAATATAAAGTAGGTAAATTCCCCTTCCCACCATGTTTATCGAGAAAATTTGCCCATTTCTCAGAAAACCAACCTGGCCACTTGCCATTTTTTAATTTGGAGAGCCCGGGTCTCTCAAATACATCCCAGTACAAATGTTTTTTGTTTTTCTTTTTCTTTTTTAATCAAACTCTAATTTTTCCTGAATTCCCCAATCTCTCAACATTAACACACACAAGTACACATACAAACACATACATTGACACAAACAACACACAATACATTCTAGATACTTATTTTTTATCTTCATATCCCTTCTATAGTACTTCACCATATTTTACATATTTAAATTTACCCATATTTTCTCCCTCCATCCCCTCACCACGATTGCACCAGTAAAATTTACCCAATCCCACAAAATGCCCTCCCACTTTATTCCATACTTTTTTCTCCCATTCTTTCACATTCATTCGCTATCACCCAATTGCAAAGGAATGGCCCCTCCTTCTGTTATGATGGCTGCCTTTTAGATACATTTTGTAAATAAGAATTGTCATTACATTTTTTCCAAGACTTAGCTTTAGCTGTAGGGTTAGGTTCTGAAGACTTAAAAAAATAAGTTTCAAATATGACTGAATGGAGGACACTCATCATTCTTAAGCAATAGACTATATACATTATATAAATATATATAAAATATATATTATTTATGCATACATTAAAGTGTTATGTAGACAGCATTTTTTATTTTATTGTACTTTTAATTTCTCTAATTTATTACATTTTCCTTCTAACAAAACGGAAAACCAAAAATAACTCCACCCGCTCCATCCATTCCCAAGAAGTGAGCTTGCCGGCTTACGCAGAGCTTAGTTTCTCCTTTTCCCATCCTCCCTTCCCCTTTTAAGTTTTTTTAGTAGAAAGTTTTGTTTGAGAGAGAAATAAAATTAAAACGTACGACCCGCGCATGATTCGCCACACAGTCGTTCTTAGTTCAGTGGTATTTAATCCTTCTGATATATTGTCATTTAAATATTTTGTGATCTTTAATTAAACAATATATAATCTATTCAGATATATTGATATTTTCTAAATACTTATGTATCATTGACGTAGTCTATCCCATGTTTTCAAAGGGAATATTGCGGTATTTTTGAAAACTAATGTCGTATTTGTATTCCGTGGGATTCTTTTGCCCTTGTGTGGGTTTAAATTCCACTGTGAAAGTATACGGTTCTTTCTTCCTTGTTTCTTCCTTAAAGTATCTTTGTTTCATTTTTTAAATGTTTGGTGTCCTTATTGTATCGAAACGTATTGTGATACTGACAGCAAGGCAAGCTGCCAGGCGATGCAAAGTCTAGTCGTTCAATTGTGGCTTTTTTAAAGAAAACTGGATATTGTCGTTATTCCGCTAATACGAGGTTTCAACTTCCCTTGTCTCACCGTGAATCTTGTAATTAGTCTGTTCGTAGATCTTGTTCTGTTGGAAGGGGCAAAGGGAAGAACAGCATTCAATGATCTGACCGAATGTGTGGCGAACCCATGATAACTCTTCTTGCTACTGGGAGATGGCTGGTTCGATTTTCTTTCGTTGACTTTAATAAAGACTTAATAAAAACCTTTAAAAGTAAAAGTGACAAATTGTGATGGGTTTAT
Organism: Thereuonema tuberculata; assembly: GCA_023159025.1. Lineage (NCBI taxonomy): Eukaryota > Metazoa > Arthropoda > Chilopoda > Scutigeromorpha > Scutigeridae > Thereuonema > Thereuonema tuberculata. Next base: position 73,462,922 of record JAFIDM010009631.1, on the reverse strand, counting down.
TTTTTTGAGGGTTGGGTTTCTTGTTGACTGTTTATCGACAGTGGGCCATAGAAAAGTAGTAGAGATGTAAATGGTTAAAATTAACTGTTATCTTTGACAAAACATTAAAAAAAAAGTTTTTAACTGGAGAGATATTATTTTTCTGAAAAACACAAAGAGATGATTTATAATTTTGAAACTCCTATTTTTTTGCAAACGAGTATTAACTCTCACCAAATAGTTTTTGGGGACTATTTTAGACTTCAGTTACAGATGGTGAGATATTAACCAAAATCTTTCCGAATTATACGTGGATAGTGGTGTTTTAAACTAAATTTTTTACACCACTACAAAAAAAAATTTTTGACAAAAAAAAAAAAAAGTTATTTGTTCCTTGTTGACGTTGTTGTTTACCATATGTTGTTGTTACAGCAGATTTTAGAATGGGTTTCAACATGTAAGAAGGGTTAAAAATAAAGGGGAAAAAGTCACAATGTAATCAGAATCAACCAGTCGCAAAAGAGTTTATTGCTTAAAGTACGTATTAAAATAAGTGAATAAAAGGAATTCCAAGGAATCCATATGGATAAAATATATTAACTATATTCAAAAATATTTCGTCAGGAGTTTTAGGTAGAGGCAGCTATAGGTTCTGCGGGCTTAAGGGCAACGTATATACAAATTATTGATGATTATTTTTTCCCCAATTCCTGGTTACACTTTCCAATACAACAACCCATAGCTTTTAGAATATCAATGAATTAAAATATCGACGAAAGCCATTTATAAAATGGCAAGTCATATATACTTCTACAAATTTTTTTGTAAATATATAAAAAAATGTTACAAGTGATTTGCAATTAATATAGGATTGTATAAAGAAGAGTTAATTTTTTCAGAAAAAAAGAATTTTAAATAAAGATTAGGCAGGAAATATAGCAACTTCAAGCAATAGTATTCTCTAGATGGAAAGTACTTTAGATATAGTCATAAAAAAAAACTAAAAAAAAATAAAAAAAAAAAGAAGAACGAAGGTTTTTTTAGCTGCAGGGATACCAAATGGATACAAGAAAAAAAGAAAAAAAAGCTCCAAATATATATAATAAAGAAACTTATTTGACAATGAAAGAATTGTTTGTCAGTCCAGGTTATAAATATGCATTAAATATTCAATATAATTTTCCTTATATATAAATATATATAAATATATATATAAGCATTGCCTCTTTTTAAGTGTTCTGGAGGCATTGCAATGTATTGTGTACATATGAATAAACTACTGCCTGGTTCTACCAATGTCTCTTGCTGATTTGTGAGAAACATTTGTTTGTTATAACCATGTGCTTGAGTGTGTTCAGTACTCGAGTAGCTATTTGTGAAAAAAATGTAGCTTTTCTCTAGCAACTTAGTGCTTTAAAACAATAATGAACATACAGAATTTTAAATATTTATGGGTCTTCACTTACTAACCGTATAAATATGTCCCTGGCGTTTTGTCCTCTAAAAAATGTAAAAAAAAAAGGTTAAAAAAAATGAAATATAGCCACATTGTTGAAACTACCAATGAACTTCTATTTATACATATGATTAAATTATTTCAATATAATCCCACTTGTTGGGAAGGAATATTTTGTCTTTTTTTCTTGATTTTTTTTATATATATTGTGCATGGCTTTTTTGTCCTGTACAGGCTTTGGTTAGCGTTTTTTGTACAGAGAGTAGTAGTTGAATGTATTGGTAATAGATGCAGCACATAGTAAGCCAGCCGCTAACAAGGTGGATTGAGTTTCTATTTCCACATATTGGCTGGTATTTAGCTAGCATTGACAGTGATATCAATAGCCATCTGAATTGAGCAATTTCTAAGGATAAATAATATTTAAAAAAAGCAAAAATAAATATATAAATATAATAAATTATTTATAAAATGGTTTTTAAACGACCTAACCAAAGCTATATTGAATAACAATACCCCCCCTATATTTCAAAGAGCAGTTATACTTTGGAACCCGACAGTCATAAAGACTAGAGCCCTGCACAACTCGTTTGCATTCATTTTAGTGATGCCAGTTTCTTTATTATTAATATTTATTTATTTATATATTTTTTCCATTTTATTTTTTTTCGTCAGCGTTGAAATTGAAAACCCACTTGTGTAGCCAATAGTAGATGAACTACCTCTTCTAATTCATCAATCACTGGAAACAAACCCACCGTTCCTTCCCGTCAGAACTTCAATATGTAGCTTCCTTAAAAATGGCAGTTGTTGGTAGGGCTCTACGTCGAGTTCCTGCTCATTTACTATCCCATTTTTACTGTTTCATATTTGACAGTGCTGTAGTTCAGAAAAACCCCAGGTCTAGCGAAAACTCACAGTTCATGCTGACTGGCCTTATGCATGGACCCCAACTCTAGGTACATAATATTGATGATGATAATCTAGTAAAAAAAAAAGTAAAAAAAAAAAAAAAAAAAAAAAAAAGTAAAAAAAAAAAAAAAAGAAAAAAAAGTAAAAAAAAAAACGAGTGTACTATGTACATTCCAAGCGTTATATACCCCATGAAATCACATACATATATAGGCGTGCAGATATATATATATAGTTTCTGCCCGTCCCACGTCATGTTTTTTATGAATTATTATTATTAATATTATTATTATTATAAATTTATATTTTTATTTCATTTTCATATTATATATACATTTTGTTCTCATGTATATCTCCCACTTCCTTATACCCCTTATAATATCCAGGACCTGTGGACAGCTCTATTTCCCTTTCCCTACCATCCTATCTCACCCTTCGTTTTTTTTTTTTTTGTTTTTTTTTTGGTTTTTTTTTTTTTTCTCTGAGAAAGAGTTGCATCCCTTTCATCACTTCCTTTAAATGAAGGGACCGAAGGGAACTCTTCTTGAGAAGGCATCCCCTTTATATTAGGGGCGCTGTGTGAAGTGCCAAAGTTTTTTCCTTTATTATTTATTCTCCCAATTGCTTATTGAATTCTATATTTTTCTTTTTCTACTTTTTACTTTCTATTTTGTTTTTGTTTTTATTATCATCTGCCTACCCATTCCAAAATTCCCTTCCCCACCCACATCCCTGTGTGTCTTATCAAACGAAGTCTTCTGAGCAGTGGGAATTGACATCATAACCCCTTCAGATTCCCTTCTAATTCCCTTCAGACTCCTAATTCCACTACTTATAAAAACAAGAGATACGTGTCACGTGGTCTGACTGTTGCCAACGTAAGCTCGCTCTCGAACAGCCAGATATAGACTTATAAATCTCACAAAGAACAGTTTATTCCAGACTATAACAGGTGCTTGACTGTTTAAATGATCTGCAACATTAGAGATGGTTTGGTTAGTCTTTCCAAGGTTTCATGGGTTCCTAAGTATACAATCACCCTCGAGGTTCTTAAGAGGGAGAGGACAGTGAATTTAGTTTGGGATAGGTTTAGAAAGAACCTCTTAGAAGGGGCCGATTTCTTTTATATCACAACTCATGTTCTGCCAATTAGCTTATTTAGATTTTTCCAATGGCAGAAGTTACTTTTTTTCCCCTTATCATCATATCACCCCATGTACCGCTGTTTTGTCTTCGTAAGGATTTAGATTGGTTGTCCCTATTGTTTAATTTTTAAGGATTGTTTACAGATAATAATTGTTATAAAAATTTCACAAGTGTGACACAAATTGGCAACAGTCAGTAGTCACGTTTCGCATTAGATTGAAAAAAAAATATATTTATACGAGATGTTTATTTTTCTACGATTTCTTTTGATCTTCAGTCTTCCCATAGATTCAGCAAGACATTTGAATATCGATTATTAATTTCATAAAAAAATATTTTAGTTCCTTACGTAATTTATTTTACCTTTTGGCTATGTAAAAAAAAATGCATATGTATATAAATTTTTATCCTATGTCATTATTAATATTTTTCCTAAATCTAAAATCAAAACATTTTAGAAAAAATAATCAAATGAAACCATAAACCAAGTGTCCTAATTAATCATAGATAATACAAAATCCCTTCCCTCCCTCCCCCTATCCCACTCCTTCTTGTCCCGTTACCTATTTCGAACGCGATCTTCATTACGAATTAAAAATAAAATTTTGGCAGCATCTTTTTATCGATGGTTTTTGAGGAATTAAGTCTTGTTTCTTGTCTAAAAACGGTATCTTCCGGTAATAGTTCCTGTCACGTGAGCGATTTTTCCTTCCTGGTTTTCTGCACCCCTTCCAATTCTATATTATCGGGTTATATTATGTCAGTATTTGTTTTTGTTTTTTTGTATTTTGTATTTTGTTTTTCCTCTTAGTCAAGACTTTTGATACTTGGATACTATTTCAAGATCTGTGCTATTTTTTCCATCGACTTTATAAACAACGAAAATTAATGGACAATCAGTTAAATGTCTTTTGATGAAACTTTATTTATTTCTTACACTTAGAGGTATTAACAGGGTGATGAAATGTTCGTTCCATATTTTGCAATAATTTGGAAATCCAGTGTCAAGGGATTACCTAATAAAGAGTGTTTCTAAGCCTTGGCTATACTTCTGATTGTTTGAATCTCTGAGTTTGTTACTCCTTTTTGATTTATTCCCTTTTCCAGTTGACAGACGAGAACCCTTACGGAAGTTTTTAGATGTTCCTTGCATATTAGGTTTAGAAATCTCGATATTATGTTGCTTATTTCATTCGTTGGTTCTTTTTCAGTGTTTCGTACTCTGCTGCTCAGAAGTGAACAAAAACTTTTTGATGTTTCATTTGTCATTTAAAGTTTCTTATTTACTCAACGAAGTAATCACTCGACCTATTGAAACCCAAATAAAGCAGGATGTTAGCATGCATTGTAATTCTCCAACTCAGGTTCTCTCTCTATCTCTCTAATTCTCTCTACTCTTATAAAATATATATTTATCTCATTTTTAATCTTTTTCCTTTTCTCCACCCCATTCTCCCCCACATTGTACACACACACATATACACACACACCCTTTCTTATTGTCCACCCTGGCTTGTTTGTGATTGTATCATTGCAGAGGCCGCTGTGCCTCCCAGGGCAGATATGAAATGTCCTGTTTTTAAGCAATAATAATTCACCATGATATTCTTCGGTGTTGTGCATCTGGCCTTGATTGTATAGATGTGGAAAAAGGGTGAAAGTATCTTACGTGTAATGTTATTTTTTAAACTCAATGTTAAATGAACAAATTTCATTGCAACACTTGTGGTCCACTTATTGATAGTGAAAAATGTTCAAACAAAGGACTTTACAATAAAAAAAGTTTGGCCTGTGTGCTCTGTGTATTTTCTTTATTTTTTTATTTTATTAAATGAGTATAAAAGAAATATGCCTAACTATAGAAAGATAAAAGATGATTTGACTTTGGCTAATGGTGCTTTTTGTAACTATATATTTGTTTATAATTTTAGATGTGTTATATATTATTCAATACTTTTTTGAAAGCATTATTTATTTTCATTTCATCATCTTCAAACTATGCCTTACAGTCACGTGAGAACGGAATAAAATGGACATTGTTGGAAAAGAATTGTTGGAATTTCTCTAAAAACGCTTTAGTAGAAATAGAATCATATATAGATGTAGTTGCCAATTAGTGAGTAGTCAAGTAGTCAAACTCATCTTCACCTTTTTATAACCAAATAACACAATTTATTTACTTTAAACAATCTCAAATTGTATATAACAATAGCAATATTAATATTGCTAAATCATTTTTATTTTTTTTTAAAGTTGACTTAATCTGATTTGACAACAGAACAAAATAATAAAGGTTTTCTACAAAATAAAACCACAAAATGCAAAGAACATCTGAAAATGATGTTCAGAAATCTATGATGGACATTTCTACAAATTTTATTTATTTTTTTATCATACAAAAAAAAGTTAAGTTTTGAAAAGTTTTATGAAACCTGTAATTTCTAAATTCTAATATTTGTTTTTATGTTATTTACAATGCTCATATATAATTTACAATTTAATAAATTTTCTTAATCTTTTTTTCTGCAATAATAAAATAATTTTCACGTATGATAAAAAAAAAAAAAAAGAAAACAGATTATGCCACAAATAATGTCCATCATCTTCAAAAAAAAAAATGCTCTATTCAGGTCTACATTTTACTAAACAATGCATTATTTACTTTATTTAATCTAGCATCATCTCCATCTTGCAGTTCATGACTTCTTATACTAAGGTCGATAAAATAAAACCCGAGATTTGTTTCTTTTTTCTGCGTAACTGATTGAATGAATAATAAGCATAGTTTTCCGTCCAGTACTGAATTCTTTTTAAGCGAAACAGTTCCACTAAAAAGCAGTTTGCATTAAATAAACTTTTAAGTTATCAAAATTTCTCTGACCTCAGAGAAATCGGAGTTTCACTGAGGTTTATAATTGGTTATAATTTTGATTAGACGAACAGAAGAAGATTTTGCGATCGAAATTTGAAAAAAAAAAAAATTAAAGAGAAAGTGCAAAAAAGAAAAAAAAACTAAATACCTTAAAGGAAATTTCTATAACTTCTTTTATCTTCTATATACACGTTGACTGTATATTAGTATATTAAAATAATACTCAATGAAGGACATCAGACAAGCGGAATAAGTAGTTTTTCCTAGATTTATCGAAGATTTGCAAGACTTTTCATGATAGCTAAATCAACAAAGATAATAAATGAATCGGAAAAATATCCGTTTTTATTATATTGACCTTAGTGACTAACTTCTGTTTTTTTTTTGTTTTTTTTTTTACAACAAATAAATGAAGACATGTAACGAAGTATCTCATCTTAGAAATAGTGGAAAAAGAAATCTTAATTCTTCAGGAGAACTAAGAGAACTAACTATGAATTTGAAATCATAAATTGTAAGATGATGATGATGATATACTTTGATTTGACTTAATATTGTTTATTAATAGGAATAAACAATATCAATTACAGCGATAAAGTTGCTGTAACAGTAAATTAATGAAAAGCATTGTGAGTTTCTGCTTGCTAGAACTTTGGAGTTTTCTTTTTAACTGATTTAGAAGGGAAACATCTTCATTTTAGGGTGTTGATAGTGGTATCAACGTTTTCTAAATGAAAGCTTATGTATATTTTCTAAATCTTAAAACTACAAGGGGTGCTCTGAAAATATCTTTAATTATTTTTTATTTTAGTTCCAATCGACTTAAAAATTTAGCTGCATTTCTGTGGCGAAAACAGTAGAAATTGGCATTTTGTTTTGTTGATGGTTTTGCACTTCTTTTTTTAAACAAAGTTTTTTGAACGCAGCTTAAGTTTGTAAGTCCTTTTTCATGGTTTTATTTCACGAAAAATAGAAGTCAAATGGTGGAAATGTCAGGGCTGTCGATATGATTTCTTATGAAATTATTGAATAATTATGAAAATGAGAGTTAACAATTTGCTTGAGCAGACTTTTTTGGTCAAGGCTGGCGGATGAAATTAAACCCGCTTTCAATTTAAAAGCAGCCTCTTAATTCTTTTAATGAAATATAGTTACTTCAAAACCTCAGTAATTGTTTATTATGACATGATAGTTCTGCCATAGAAACTAGTGCAAGTGATCTTCATTGAAACTTAATGCAGAATTTTAATCCTTTTGGATGAAAATATTGTAAATATAATCAGATAAAGGATATTCTAAATTGTAAATCAGTTAAAGAATTTTTTAATTTTAATTGTGAGAAACCAAGTGAAAGATCCGACTAAGAAGGTGCATAAATTAATCATCAGTATCCGGAGGTGCATCAGTATTTCTATCTTCGTACTGAACAATTACGTTCAGCTGTTCAAGCTAACGACAAAATTCAATTATATAAGCAGATTATTTAACCGATTAAAGTTACTGAGATTTTTAACAGGAATGATCCCTCGCTTAAGTTACGCATTACTGCTGCTATATAGTGAGCTTTTATTGGATTTTATAGCACACTTGGTTTACTGCAACATAACATTTGATCTAGATTTACAACTACTGCTTTTAGGATTACTTTCAGATCTACCCTTGTAAATACTTAAAATATTAATTATTAGATAAATGAAAATATTTATATTCCGAAGCTTTCCAAGGTTTAAGCATTGATATTCGAAAAGAAAAGAATCTATAAAAGAACTTTTGTAGATTCTTTTCCTAGTATCTCAGAAATTGATGCTTTTATTTTGTTGGACGATCAGAAGCAAGTTTCACGTTTTTTGTAAAGAATGTTTCTTCAGATACCTGAATATTGTCTGAATGGTTTGGCTGAAGATTAAAACTGCAACCAAGGATGCAATAAGATACTGGCAAAGAGATTTTCGGAACTAAAGCTATCGTAAATTAGAAACTTGTGAATAAACTATTTTGCTTTCTTAAAAAAAAATGGATGAAGACATCAAGAAATATCTACAACCAGATAAAAAAAATATCAACAGAAAACAGAGGTGTAAAGAAGATACTCCACCAGGCTAAAGGAATTCTCTTATCATTTCTTCTGTAATTTGGAATAAGAAACGATTCTTCAACAGATTCAAATTGAAAGCATTGATAGTTAAATACCTCGTAGATAGACAACATCTCTATACACCAAACGATAGACACGTTATTCACCATGATCCAGAATTACTTCTCTTGAATTCTTGATTAACAGAATCAAAGATACACTTGCAATCCAAGTGGATCGACTACACTAACTCATTGCTTTTCATTCCTATGGTCAGTAAATAATGCATTTGCCTTCGAAAGGTTTATAAAACTAAACATGAAATACAAACGACTTTGATTAAAAAGAAAGGAACTTATATCAGAGTTTCTTTTTACTTCTTAACATTCATTAAATAGTCCGTTCAACAGTGTTTAATCAGTTAGAAATAAAAACTGTTTTCTTACTGATTATCCCTTTGAACGAGTAATTATTTAACAATAAACAACAACAAACAATGGCTTTTGAAAAGAACTGGTTTTGATTTACCCTTATCACACAGCAAGTTTTAAATAAAACTCAACTATTTTTAAGTTTTGTATCTATTTTTCTGCGATATTATTTCAAAATAATATAAACCGTAGTCAACGGGGTAATCTTACAAAAAAACTATTAAACAGAAGTTATCTAATTTTACCTATTTTTAATAGATCTCAGGCATAAGTAAATATTGCAATACATCATGATATAAAAGGCCATTACAGATTAAATATTCGGCTGTTTCATCAAAAGTTCTTCTTTTACCTCTCATAGAATAAAGAACATATTAAATAAATCTTCAGCTTGGTCAGAAACATCTTTTGATTCTGACTGTATATCTCATGGAAAAGCACAGCTCCGAAAAATGTCTTTCCCTGTATAATGTCAAAAATCTGTATCTCAAATAACGTCTATCGTGTTATCCTGGAAAGCACAATGGTTTTTCCTTAATATAAGAATTTTTGCTGAGTTTTGTTACGACGAACCAAGATAAAACGATTGGATAGACATTGACGTTACAGTATCAGAAGATGGACATTTCTTAGTTTTAAGCATTTTTTTTGCTAAGAACATTTTTTAATGTATTGACTAAATTAGAGGTGCTATTTCCCTTTTCATAATTAATATGATTGGCCTTCGTTAAGGATCTTATTATTCATATTTAATAAGAAATAAATCTCCAAAAGATATTACAGGTTTTTCCAGATATCTATCCGTTTGTTGATAGTCTGTACCTCAAAAAGCTGGAATTGTAATCGAATCTTACCAAACTTATTCCATGTCGGGATGCTAACTACTTTTTGTATTTATTTATTTATTTGTTTATCTTAATTATTCTGCTGAAGTTCCATTTGATGAAATCAACTTAAAATCATTCCTCTGGTGTTACTTAAAATTATACATCATATGAAAACTCGCACCAACTTGGAAGTTCGCCGCATGTTGTATTGCAATATTTTTGATGTTTGAGATTATATTAATAAGAAAAACAAATCATTTCGTAATATTGACTTATTTGACAACATTTTTAGTCGTTATTAGCGTAATAGTAGAAGAGAGGAGGCAATCTATATAATCCTTACATCTGTCAAAATTTATGAATATTCAGTTATTTTGCTATCAAGATATTTTCATTTTAAGCCCGTTATGTTCTCTTAGTAAAACATAAAATGAAAATATATACGTCCAGACAATAAACCTTTCATTTTTTAGTATATTTCCACGCTTCCGCACAAACACCACACACACACACACACATTTTTTTTTTTTCAATCTTTATGAATATGTAGGTTCTACAATTTTTAATTTCTTCACGATTTAATTGGGGATTTTAAAAGTAAAATAAAGGAGATTTCTGCTAAACTTACATCTTGTAGCTTAAATGGTTGGAAAACATGTTTCTTTTACACATTAAGATATCACAGCAGTATCATAACCGTAAGATCAGTTTGCACAATTACTTTTCATTGGACTTAAACTAAATGAACAAGACGATAATCGAGAAGTTTAAAATACTTTTTTTTAAAAGAAAGGATTTTTTTTTTTTTTTTTTTATAATTAACGGCTTGTAGCAAATCGGTTTTCTATTATAGCTATTACTCTCAAAAAATGACAGTATAATGATTTTTAATACATTACTTATTTAAAACAAGCAAGTATTGTTATATTAAAGATTGCCTCGAATCATCATATGCGGTAATTTAAAAAAAAAATCACAGAATTCTCAAATAACAGTAATAAAAATTAGCCTTGATAATTAATATAATAAAGTATTTTTCTAAATTTATAAACTGAAAGAATTAATTGTTGTTTTAAGAATAAAAAACAAAACAAAAAAATAAAAGCGACAGTTGGTATAAAAAAAAAATAGATACAAAATGTTTAAGATATGTTTTTGTTTAAAACTTTTCTAAATATTAAGTCAATAGTAATTTAAGCATTTGCTGTCAGATCATTATGAAGATGATATGAGCACTTATAAGGGGAAAATTAAAAGCTAGCAACTGATAAACAGGCTGTTATCCTTAACAGAACGAAAAATGAGAGAGGATCTTACTTTACCAGGAATCAGTGAAGTTATTTTGATACCTGGACCTTAGTAAGAGATGGGATATTTAGAATGCATATGAACGTACCTTTTTATAATATCAAAAAACTCAACTTTCTAATTTAATATTTTTTTTTAAATACAAAATGTTCCTATTTTACTACATTTGTGAATTTTCGCTTTGTGACTGTTAGCATTTTTTTTTAACTATCATTAAAAATATCCTGAGAGTAAGAAATATTGGAAAGATAGAGAAGTTCTTATCGCATTTAAATTAAAAAGAAAGAAAAGATTGGAAACTTCTTTGACTTCCGGCTGATGATGCAATTCTAAGTCCGACGGACAGATCAAATTCAAATATGATACCTGTGGTGCTATGAACAAGTTTTGATAGGTGCTATATTTCCTGGGATTGAAAAGTACTGCGCCTGGACATTTCCTATTCAAAAGAACGTGCCGCCTTTCACGAGCTGTTCTTTGTAAGGAAGCCACTGTCACATACAATTCCTAATGATTGAAAATCCTAATTATGAGCTGCTTTAAAGGAAAATATAGTTATTTCAAGTGATTGCAACATAATTCCTAAATGTATTCTTAAATTGAGCCATATTCAATTTTTAACAAATTGAAATGCAGTAATTATGGTTTGATGTCAAAAAACAAAACAAAACCCACAGATGTCCGCTTTAAAATGTATTGTTTCAATCAAAAGATTTTAATCTATAGAAGGTGATCTTCATTTTATTTGATGACTACAATTTCTACGTAGTTTCTTACATTTCTGCTAGGTTGGCACTTTCCGAACAAAGAAAGTAGTTCCATAAACTTCTTGTGAAGGCTCATTCTTTATGTAGTAACAGCAAATAAGTCTCCATCACCCTGGAAGTGATTTCGTGACTTGCCTTTTTGCTGTCTAATGATGAAATAACAGAAGCTATCAAGCTTTGTTTCTCCAGCCTCAGTCTTGAAGACTGTTTATTGTTTTGCCAGATTTAAAAGAAATTACAGAAATTTCTTAAATTAATTCATTGTAGGTTGAAATTGATAGCCTCGATTTGGATGATTTGGGTAGATTAGTAATTATCATATCTTTCTAATGTCTCTTATTTAGCTTTCTAGGATAATAATGTCCAAGCAGAGATTTGCAAATGTGGTAAAAGCTTTTTTTTTTTTTCTTAATTTTCGATCTCTTCAGTCAGCTCTTTATAGATATATATTCTGGAATTTAAAAGGATATTTCTTTCAATTATTACGAAAATTAAGAAGAAGAAAAAAAAATCAAACAAAAAATCGTCGTTTGCTGACCAGTATATTAGCAGCGAATTTTCTATGCTTTAAGCTTGAAGTAGAAAATCGCTGTTAATAAATTGTCTGATATGATTTCAGATTTAATGATTTGTTTGTTCTGAAAAGGATATTCTCTTAAAAGCATAAATCCAAATTTAAATAAATTAAATTTTAAGAAAATTATTTTCTTGATTAGAATGAGCTGTTAAATATTATTTATTCTTTAATGTTGGAATTATTAGAATTGAATTTTACGCAAATTGTTATCTATTAATATTATAAACTGATCATGTGGTTAATGACCGGTGATTGACTATGAATGTGCTATCATCATTATTTTTCAGGCATTTCACTGTCATTAATTTGTATTGGTTAAATTTTAAAAAAAATATTCTGGCGGCCAAAATTTTATCATTTGTATTCTTATATCCGCTATTGATAAACAAACTTTGCTAAATTCTGAAAGCTCGAAGAAACAGATTAAAAGAAACTAAATACTAAGTGATTCTATAATGCTTCAGATGATGATTCCATATTCTTCACAAAAATAGTGCTGTTAATTAACTAAGAATCATTCATTATCAAGCCTAAATTTCAAACAAATTATTGTTGCTTCGTAAGTAGAATGCAAAGAATTAAAATGGAATAGAAATTGAACTACTTGAAAAACATTGACCTGCTAATTTGTTGCTCTAAAAGTAATTTTAAGCTCAGATAAAGAAATATTTTAATTCGTTAACAAGTTTTCTCCTGTGTTAGTAGAGACCAAACATTTACAATTTGACGAGTGAAATTTCATTTTAGTTGTTTATTTATAATATTTAGAGTATTATTCTATTTGAGCGAATAATTCACAATGTTGATAAGAGCTGTGACATTGAGACAATACAGAATGCAGGAGAATATCCTTTTAACCAAACATTAACAACACAAATATTAATGGTATTAAAAAAACATATAATTAAAGCTTGAAAATATACCAAAGTGTTCAGCTCATAAAAGCAAGATCTGATACCAAACAAGAGAGACATTTTAAGAGCTGGCTTGTCACTTACCACTGCTTTGTAAAATAACAATATGGGTTTCTGGCAAATTACGCGATAGCTTAAGTCATTATTTCCTTTGCAATTAAACTACTTAACAAAAACGAAATGGATCTTCTGAAAAGACATATATTTGATAAAATCAAAATGATGTATCTCACATTTTCCATTGAATGCAGGATGTGATACTAATTCTCTAGTTATATAAGTTATATGAGAATGCCATTAGCTCATGCTTATTTTCTTCCCTACTATAAGCATGTAGTGATACGCCTTTCTTGTTTGCTTTGTCAGCTATTTGTTTCCCCTGATTAAATAAAGAATGAGATTTATCCGAAATTTTATTTTGTTTTATGTATCTTTATAGTCCTAAAATCGTCCATATTATGAGAATTTCTGAGAAACTGTGAATTTGCAGCTCATAAGAAATTGATAGCTTTGAAAATTATGAAAGTTTACTTTTGATTAATTATTTTGAATATGTAAGGATTGATTCATTTATTTAATAACTTCCAAAATATATTTGAAATTCTAAATAATATATTACATTAAATGTTAAGTATTGTAATTAAGATTATTATGTAAAGATGATGAAAGAATTTAAAGTCTTAGCAAAAAAAATTTTAAATAATTTACAAAGGATGGTTTTAAAAACCCTACGACCATATTAGATCACTTTCAAATATTATAAATTGTAAAATTGCTGTCATGGTTTTGAAATTTTGAGAAAACTAAACTATTAAAACTAAAAGATAATAGAAACTAAATTAGTTCATTTAGTACTTCAGAAATTCTTCAACAATGGAAATCCCAAATGTTGTAACTTTATTTTGAGACTATAAGATATGTCAAACATTAAAAAAAAATCTGGGAAAATTTTGCCGATTTTTGCCATGTCAAGTTATATTAAACTACTGATATACAAATGTATACAAATAATGATTGTGTAAAATCATTCTTGTTATACGATATGAATATTTATATCCAATACATCAGACCTCGGTCTAATAAGTCTCCTCTTTGATTTATTTGAATCTTCTGCATTATTCTTTAACTTAGGACTCAAGAGAAACTACTTGTTTTAGAGAAATTATTGGCTTCAATTAAAATTTTAATTTTAATTAGTAAATCGTTAGAATTCGGTATAATATTTCTTACCGGTACAGGCATTTCCGAATAACATATAATTGGTGCACTAAATATATATAGAGAGAGAGCTAATAGAAATTTGCGCTTAATGATACTAAGATAATTGAGCTTCTGAAATGGAACAATATAGAAGTTCTTTGACCTCTATAGTGTTCTTCCTTCTACTGTAAAAATTTACTATTTCAGAGCATTCATTTGAAATGTGATTGGAATTCACACAATGTGTATTACGTTGATGTCAATATCTTAACTGATTTTGGTTTTGGATGACAAGTTTAAAGCAGCTTGAAGATAATACAGTCCTGGTAAATTGTTATCTATCTGAATAGAAAAAAAATTATAGAGCGATAATCATCAAGAATTCTATTATCATTTCATTATTGAACAGTGATTGCTGTATATTTAAACTACAGTCATCAAGAATTTGAATCCCAAATAAGATATGGATTTGATTTTCTTCCTTAGTTCTGGAGGAGGAAATCATTTAGGAAAGTATTTGCTTCTGGAAGGTCCTTTCAAGATCTTTCCTGGAAATTCATTCAGAATTGAAGCTGTCTCACAACGAATATTAGTACATATTCAATACTGATACGTCTTCGCATATTTACATTACTGAAGCTTTCAACTCGCTTCTGATCTGTACTCCTCCACCGATTACTGAAATTTTTTGTTTCATTTCTGGTGAACGAATTATTATTTATGACTGAATAGTCAAGTGTGAGCGTTTACTGTATATTTCACAATATTGTTGATGCTCTTTATTGTGCTACTGTTGGCACTTTTGGGGACGCTTGCGAGCTAAGATTAAGTGTCAGTGTGAGCATTGTGGAGAAGGATCACACTATGCAATTATTGCACCTTCTTTTCAGCGTAGTTGTCATCATAAAAAATATCTAAAGTTTTGTCTAATTCATTAGCCATCTCTAATTGTGTAGTTTCTTTTTCAAAAAATATGTAGATTTGTCAGGTCACAAGGATTAGAAAAAATAATGTTCCGGATTAATTAAATAATCAGATAGATTTTATTTTATTTATTTTATTTTATTTTTTTAAATTGCTGAGAATTTTCTCTTCTGACAGTTTTAACAAGGCAAAAAAATTAGAGCAGGTAAACCCATTAGATATCACTAAAACATTAACATTTAATATGAAAATAAGAGTTTCTTCAAAAACTGGCGTCTTCAGAAATTTAAATTCTAAAAAAAAAAAGTTTTATTGTAATAGAAGAGTAAAACAAATGATTTTAGACCAAAAAAAAATCCCCCCTTTTTTTTTAATTTGTAGCATCATTTGTATGTTAATCTTAACAATTATATTTCCATAATTTTTCATGAAATGAAAAAGTTCTCTACACACTTTTTCCGGTGGTCACCGGATGTAAAGGTGTTCACTAATCTCCACAATAAAGCTGTCATGCTCAATAAAATATTAGAGGGAAGGGATGGCAGAGATTATCACTTCCGCTCTTACAAAATAAAAAAATTAAATACTTTGGAGGAAAAATATTTATGATCCTCGCTAATTGGTAATAAAATGCCAAGTGAGGGTTAATGATTAAAAAAAGAAACAAACGATTACTACTTGTCTGGCAATAGATGTAGAAAAATGGTATCCATTCTCAAGGATCTTCCTTCCAAGATAACCAGGAGCTGGAATGATAAGCTGATTGCTATAAGAAGACCGGAGTTCCTTTAGAGTAAACAACACGTGAGCCATGAAAGTAATAGCTCTAGAAGATCTCATCACTGAACCCTTCTGTCCACTTAATGCACTCGATAGAGAAAAGCTCAAGATAGAGCTGAAACAGGAGAACAATGAAAGAAACATCTAATATTGGAATGTAAGGATAAGATGGAGGAAACTTCAGTTGTTACTATAGTTCAGTTCACTACTGCAAAGTCAGTATTGTAATTTTATAAGATTTGGCAGATAAGAGGGTATTTAAATCAAAACAAATTACAGTTCATTGGAAACTTTGTACTCATCTTGCTCCAATGTAATTGAATAACAAAATTAATGCTTCTGGGTTTTTTTTCCTCTAACTTGAAAGATGGAAAACAAAATGAATATCCATGAGATATATTATGTAAAATACAATGTAATTCAAATTAAAGTATCCCTTTGCAGAGCACTTTGGAGAGAGAACCAGTGGGGGAAACAATGTCAGACTTGGAGTGTATACAGGTCTTCGGAAAAAGATTTCTTCAATAAAAAAAAAAAATTGCTCAAAAATGACCGATAGGAGGGAATATGGCGCTGCCTGAAGATACCAATTACAATAGTATGAAATGGATGGTTGTGTAAACGGGAAATGACCATAAACAATGGCATACCAAGTGTTATCGAGTGATTTTTATTCATTCATTCCATACATTATGTAAAAGTGGTTTATAGCATCGAGAGCTGACTGAAGCTGCAGTGAGTATCAAGGATAGTCAGAGGCAATGTTCAATGTGTTGGCCGTTCTGCACGACCAAAGGCTGATACCGAGTGACTGCATGGTCGACAGCAGAACGCAATTGATCTGGAAAGATGCTTCTCGTGTGCAGTGCGATTCTGTCCTTCAAATCTGCCAGGTGAAGAACGTTAACCCATGCACCATGCTTTTGATGTAACCCCAAAGCCAAAATCACAGGATATGGTGAACGTGGTAGCCATCTTGTTGGGAATGCGCGACTAATGATTCAATCCTCTGTGAAATGTCGTAGCGACTGTTGAACATGACGTTCTATGTGGGGAGGTGCTCCATCTTGTATAAATGTTATCGTGTTGAGGAGGTCGTCTTTGCTGGAGGTGCGGGATCACGAAACTGTGCAACATGTCCCGATAACGAGTTGCGATTACCGCACAGGTTATAGGTCTGGTTGGATGGATTTTCTCGAAGAAAAACGGGTCGATCAAAAATTTGGCCGAATCCTTACACTGTTACCTTCGGTGAATGTAAGGGAATCTGTTGAAACTGACAAGGATTCTCTGTAGCCCAAATCTTCAGTTTTGCGTATTCACTGCTCCACATGCATGAAAATGAGCTTCATCACTCCACAGAATGTTCTAGGGCCAATCCTCGTCCACCTAATGCGTCACAGCCAGGAATGTCAAAGCAAAAGTTTCTCGGATGTCGCTATCGCCAGACTGCAACTGGTGGAGGTGGCTGAGTATATAGGAGTAGTTTATTCAATGCTTTGCGCAAACATCTCCGTACTGTTGTGTACGGTACATCTAACTGCCTTGCTACGGCACGTTCCTACAAAAATCTCACGTGAATACTCAACGGCTGCCGTTGCAACATCTTCAATCACTTGAGGTACCGGTATTCTAGGTTTACACCCTCTTCCTGCTCGGGCTGTGAGGCTACCCGTCTCCTCAAATTGATGAACCATGCGTGCAATGTACATGGTGTCAATGAACCTTGTATTCGCGAAGCGCCGCAGCAGCGTTTTCACCAGTCTAGTAGAATAACTTTAAAAGTAGGGCACGTTCTGGAAGAGTGAGATATATCGCGTTCGTCGAAGAATATCTCCTACCAGCCTCACACTTCTCGATGCCTTACTACGTAGGCGCTATGCAAATTTCCACGATGGTGCCGCTTGCAGCGCCGTATTTTTACCTGTCGGCCATTTTGAACTCATTTTTTTTATTGTATCTTTTCCGCATGACCTGGAATATATACATCCTAAGTCACTGGTTCTCTGGAGAGAGAGTGCTCTGCGTAGGGATACTTTAATTTGAATCACCTTATATATTGAGAAATTATGAACAGAAACTTTTATTTCATCGAGCGAATATCAAGTTTTCGGAAGATCTAAAAAGTACAAATTATTGTAATGTTCACGATAAGAATTAGAGTGCCGACTTTCTAAAACTAGCAGGGAAAGTGTTCATGCAAATGATTTCTTTTTATCATAAGCTAATAATTATGAATAACCTTGTACCAAAATTAACAGAGAGCTCCCATTATAAATTGAAGTCTATCGTAAAAAATAAAAATTGATTAAAAAATTGCTGAGTTATCGTGATGGGAAATTGATGGATTTGCTTATTTCAGCTACAAACACCATTTTGAAGCTAATGACAAAAGATTTTTGCTTTAAGAGGCGCTTAAAAAGATGTTATAAACGTATGACAAAGCCTTTGAGTGGCACTGCTTCAGTGATAGCTAAAAAAATAATTACCCTTACCGTGCAAGCAAACGCCAAATGTTCAGGTTTTTGGAAACAAACTTAGTTTCTGTATAAATATAGTGATTTTGTTAAACCACTTTGAAACAGTTACTGATTAGATCCCGACATCACCTCTGACTTTTCAGCTTAAATCATGACTCAGAAGAGGGGAAGCACTGATATATTCCATTTCGAAATTGAACAAACAACGTTGAAAATAATTCAATTACAGTAGCTACAATACATACATGGCGAGTCAACATCTTATGTAAATTCGCCTTTACGCATCATAATTTCCATAAATATAAAATAACTGTTCAATAAGTTGTCAATCTGTTCGAAACTGCATGTATAATTTAATTATACCTCTATTATTTAAGCTAAAGAGGAGTGCATTTTGACTACAAGTTCTAAGTTATCAAAGAGCGATAAAAAATTCAAGTTCATTGCGAACTCGATGTCCCTTCAGTAAGAAATGACAAATCTCTTTAAAGAATTGGCATCTGCTTTATCTGATGCATAGAATGAATTTATTTCAGCAAAAATATTATTTATTTCCGAAAGATAATCTTCTGCTTGTTGAATTCTACGACTTAATTCGTAATAACCTTGGATTCAATCGAAGCCGGGTGGTTCGTTGCCATTGAATTGGGAGGGGTCTTCTTTGTTTGCTACTATGTCTCAGCGTCATCAGTCGTGATTGGTGCTCAGTAATCAGCTTTGATTGAAATTCCCTGAATTTTGGAGCAAGTTTTAAAGCCATTTCAATGATGAAGCTGCTGACTGAATTTGGTGAAGGAAGCAAATCAGAGCGGTGTAAAAGCTTCATTGATAGTGTCAATGATCCGAACTATCACGAAACTTAGGCTTTTGTGATTTGGACATACGATGACGTAAAACTAGATGTTTGGCAATTGAAAATATTTTTGAAGTCATTATATCATTTCTATTATATTTTGTGAATAAAAACTTCGTAGGCTCCAGGTCCAATAAGTAACTTACAAAGGAATTCAAAAATATTTTGCCAAATCCTCGTTAAGGAACTAAGTCGCGAACCGTTGTCATAATGCTGGACCTAGTAACTGCTGGCTCTAATTGTAGCATGTGTCTGTGCAAGATCTTGTTGGTGGTACGACTTTCTGTTTTCGAATGTCAGAATGGCTATTAAAGAAGATCTCAACTTATCTTGTTCTTTTATCGGTGAATATCTTTTCAGCAAAGAAATTTCCGTTTCATTTAAGATTAGTAACATAACAGAAAATCTCATTGTCGTAAATAGTTCTACAGTTCTAGATCAAGGAAAGTAATGGAGATAATGGAGTTTATAATAAATCAATAGATTCGTTTCTATTGCAGATCAAGATGGCATTAAAGCTCATTTCCAGAAATAGTTAAGAAGATCTCTTTTAAGTTCTCTTTAGCTCTGTGAGTCTTCTGACTGTGTATGTTATTTTCTGTTTTCTTTGAAGTTTCGAGAGTATCCAGGAAATGGATAATGATATGGTAGCTGCAATATTAAGAATCGATAAACTTAAAGATTTGGCCAAACTGATAATCCCTCAATGCTATCAAGTATCAGTATGAGTTTCACTTATATATTAACATCATTATTCTCCTGAATGATTTGCTTATTTCCATGCGATGAACCACCGTAGACTTGTTAAGCGTTCCAAGTTTAGAACAATGGAATTTCGGCATCTCTATTCCAACAGTTTAAGCCGACAAACATATTCATAATGAACTTTAAAAGCTCTATCAGTAAACGTCGATAATGCGTGTAAACCACAGTGCCAAATTAGTTTTGTATTGGGGAACTGTTGATTCTACTATGTCATAGTTTATTAAATATTGTTTAATAATGTAAAATGTATCGTAATAAAAAAAGATCTTCCTTTGTTTTATATGAGATGTGAAATATCTTCGGATGATCATCGGCAACTCTGGACAGCAGTCAATTCCACATAATGAAAAAGGTATTAATTAATGAAACCTACACGGTTCCAATTGAAGATCGATGTGATTGATGTGTGATATAATAAATTCATGACAATGAAGTCCTCAACAATTGTGCCCCAGGAAATGAAATTAAAGCGTAAATGATTTCATTTATAGTCTAAAATTAATATTTTAAGTTTGATGAAGCTATTAATAAAAGCGAAGCTGATGGCAATGAGTTTTCTGTAAAGAAGCAACACTGAAAGAATGAAAAGCGAAAGGATTAAGCATTGTTGGGAAATAGGCTCACCACTAATCGATCCAGAAAAATGAAAGCTAACTTGCCATTGTTGGATTAGAATTACAGACTATAATTAATTACTATCAAAAACACATTAACCTTCAAAGTGTTAACTGTTGGCTTTTTAATTTAAGGATTTCTGGGATTGGACAAATTAGAGTTTTGGTGTAGAACTACATTATATTCTAAAGTGAAGAAATAATAAAAAAAAAATACATTATATTCTGTTTCCTATGTATAAGTTTTGCTGAATTAATGATAACTGATTATAGTTTATCTTCAGGTGTTTCATTAAATTTTAATTATTGCATAGCAGCATAAAAGAATAAATCTATCTATTACAAAATATCATCAAAGCAAACGGACTTCACTATCGTGTTCAGAGGCCCAAACACCGTAGGAATGGGGTATTTTCAGGGGCCAACGCCCCCCCCCCCCCCCGCTCCAGATATTTTGGCATTGTTGTCGTTGTATCCACCTAACAACTCCGGCACAGAAGATCGGATCGACATATGAACTTCACCGTCGTGTTCAGAGACCCAAACACCGTAGAAATAGAACATTTTCAGTGGCCAACGCCCCTCTATCTTCGAGATATTTGGCATTGTTTTCATTAACAGTGGATTTCCACTGTTAGCTTAAACGTTAGAAATGCAGCCGTTTCGTTTTAGTTGTCAGCTATAGCTTGATGAGTAAGATCTTGGACTCATATCCTGGAGGTTAACAGTTCGAATTCGTATATGTACTGTTTTGGGGTTGATTTTTTTTTTTTCCTTAATCTTTTTTTCTTTCTTATTTTTCTAACCTTCTTTTATTTTTCCTTACGTTAATGTTACTTCCTTTTTTTTCTTTTTTCTTTTTTTATTATTACGGGTCGCCCTTAAATTTATGCTTTAGCACAAAATTGTATTCACATGTTTTTTTCAGATAAGTCGTTTTTAAAATAATTAACGCCAGTTTCTTCCAAAACTATGTGCATAAAAATATTATTTCTAGTACCTGGCAGTAATCTTTAAGTTTTAGTGAAGTTTAACCTATCAATAAAAATGTAATTGTATAAGGATTATCTACCCCAAATTTTGATCCATTGACTTAATCAATTTTTATGAATTTAAATCATATCTTTAAAATTAAGATTCATTTCCTGAAGCAGAAAGTAAAAAAAAGTAACTTCAGGCAAAGTTAATTTGTAGTCGTTTTTTTCAATTATGGTAATATGTTTCTGAATTTCAGTTAAAGAAATTCATTAAAGTGTTTTAATTTAACGATTAAGTTTTGAGGCTTTTGACTGATTGAATATCGTAATAAAATTATTTATTAGTTTATTATTAATTACTAATTTTATTCTAATAATACCGTAGCTAATTTTTCGTTTTCTATTTTGTAATTTCTAATAATCTTATTCATTTTAGTTAATTATAATTTATTTCAAAATTTCCCGGGGAAATATTTCAAAAGCCAGAAACCCTTATAGCTATAGAACAACGCAGTGTAGATTGAGTACATTAAAACAAATAACAAAAAGCTCAGTTTCCCCACAAAGAATTAAGTAATGGTAATTGCCAATTAACTAATAAGGAAATATGGAAGCAAATATGGATCATAATTATGAACAAGGTGGACTTAAAGTTATGTGAGCAGTAAAATCTTACTGTACAAACTCTTTTAAATTGGATAACTCAACCTCAAGACTGACCATTTAATGAGATGGAAAATTAGAATTCGTCTGAAGTTTGTGAGTATCTGTTTATTTTTTTTATCTAAAATTTGCATTTCTAAATTAACAGTTTAAATTAAATTTCATAGATTTATAAAGATTTAATATTGTTTTCTAGTCATATAATTAAAGTTGACATATTCTTTGTATTTATATTCAAACATTGTTATCTGTGGAGGTAACATCATTCATCGTACTGGCGATAAAATCCATGGCTATCGATCCTTACATTGTCTGTGCAGACAACCCTGTACAGGAAACCTTCATTTTCACATTTCAAACATTTGAAGATGGAACCATTTTTAGCACAGATGGTGTGAGGGCTGTTGTGATTACGTTGATAGAAACAGCACCCACATGGAGAAATTCTTGGACCAATTCTTAATATTACTATACTTTGAAGAAGGTGTGGTATTTCATGCATTACGAGTACATTCTCCTTTCATTTAGTTCAGAAATTTCATGTTCAAAATTTCTTTAACTTGCAACAAATGTTAAATTGACTTGGCAAAATTTCTTACATTTTTTACAGATTTTTGTAGAAATTTATGTGTTTAATGATAACAGGCCAACTTGTGATGAGCAATACTTGTGGATGTATTCCCACTTGATTGTTGCTTTATTTTTTATTAGTAAGTATTTACCTCTAGTTGCTTAGTTTATGGTCGCCGGAGGTCGTGGAAGTTTTCTCTGTCTGAATCCTGAGATAGATCCCGTGGTTGACCGAAATGAAGACAACATTATCTCCTCCATGCACCGTGGCATTGACTCCGAATATTGCAAATTGGATTGAAAAGGGTACTTTTAAGTACTAAATGCTATCCATGGTAAGCGAATAATCGCTGGAAAAGAATCGTTTAATAAAGCTTAGACGTTTTTCTTTTTTGTAAATATGTAATGATAGCTTTAGAAATTACTGATTATGGCTGAATATAATCTTTTTTATTGTACAAAAAAAATTATAAGCTCTTTTTTTTATTATAGGACAGAACACTTAGTTTTTCATTTTCAGTATGTGTTTGAACTGTCTGTTTATCTAAATATCTATTATTATAGATGGTATACTAAATAAGACAACACATTGGCAGTATCAGTGAGTATGGCCAATTTCGCTTAACGATGTCTTTCTAGATGTTTACGTATACTTGTAAAAGAATATCTCTGCTAAATGATAGTTGTGATTCATGTGCAAATTACTTTTCTGCTTCCAAACTAATTTCCATACATTTGTTGCAAGTTATTAAAAATTCAGATTTCGTGAGTTTAAGTTATAGTAAGAGAAATTTGGCTTTGATTTTTTTTTAATTCTTTTAATAAAAACTCTAATTTTAGATCTAATTTTCATTTAATGATTAGAATTTTTCATTTAATTCTCATTATAGAAAGTGAAATATTTTTCATTAATTTTGGTTCCATCAAAATTATATATAGTTATATAGCATTCTGTTCTTTTTGTATTGGGCTTAGATGGTTATTTAGATATCGGCAATTCGTTTGATGAACTTGTAGGTGGTTGAAATAGCTGAATTAAGCTAACGTCTATACAAACAAAATTTTATATCTAAAATTAGGCGAATAAGGAGGGCTAACCTTGACTTCTAGCTACTAAGCCTTTGGCTGTCGCATCACAGGAATTCAACTGCTGCAAAATTGTTGTGTACGCACTACGTTGAACCAACTGCCATGTGTAAAGCTATGACATTGTCAAGAATTGATTGTGGCAGTATTCATAGCTGCGAAAGCTTGGTTTGATGTTGGTGTTACCTCCCAATTACCTTTTAAGCCAGTCCATCTCGTGACGTCTCTTAACATTTCTCCCTCTGTCAGGTGACAATCCATATTCCGTCAATTAAAATGGCTTGGAGCCATAAATGATTTTTAGTTCAGAGAGGGGCGTGGTACGATCAAATATTACCTCCTTCTTCTCCACAGGATGCTTCGTCTCATGACGTCACTCCGAATTTTTCTCCGTTTATTCCTCCAGTTGCATTAGTCTGTGGCCATTAACAGTCCTTTATCTTTCTAGAGGAAAGGGGGGACTAAGAATGTCAAGGTTACGCCTCCCCACTAAGAACTAATTTTAGATGCATAAAATTTTGTTTGTAATGATTCAGGACGTAACCTTGACTTCTGGCTAATCAACACACAAGTTAAATTCAAAGCATTAAATAATGCTTTGTTCTTTAAGGGATTCATGACGAAAGACCAACAATAAATGAGGTCTTTAATCGATTACAAATTCATTTGATACATGGGTGATGATTGCCGATCTACTACGTTTACATTGAAGTGCAGATTCGCAGTTTGGAACTAGCTAATTGTTTGAGAAGCCCATATTGGGATCAATGATTCAACAACTATTTCGTAGCAATTCATCTTTTAAATCCCAACATATTATCAAAACACAGATTTATCAAAACTCTAATTACGAATGGCAATTGATTTGTTGTAATTGAAAAATAACTTTTTTGTCTTGATAATGCAGAGAAAAAAAATCAAGCAACTAAGATTGGATTATAAATAAAATTATAAATATTGCATCAAATCTGAAAGGACTAGATCTAAATGACTGGAGAGATCGTAAAGATAGTTTCTTTGTTTTGAATGAAACTCAATTAGTGGATCCAAAAGTTTATGATTTTCGAGCAATCACTGTAGCCAATATTTTGGCAGTCAACTATATTCCGAACCTCTGGGATGGCCTAGTTACTGATTTTTTTTTTTGGATTTTAGTTGATATTATGAATTAAAATAATTTAAAATTAACAAAGGGCCACTCTTCATAACCTGAATTTTTATGGGAAGCTTCAAGGTTATAGGAATCATTTGAATTTTCTGGAATGAAGCCAGTAATTATTAGTTTCAGAGTAAACAGAAAGCCACTCCTTGTTGAGTTTTATGATTAATCATTACATAGCTCCGTAGTTGAATTAGGATGGTCTTTAATAATGAATAGAGAAAACATCATAATATATAAACTGGAAAGAAGCTAAGGCATCTTGCATTTACAGCTTCTTCGGAATATTCTCTGGTCATTTTCCGTTCTGCAAGTAGTTCGGGAAAAAGTACTAAGAAATTTATGTCCTGTTTCCTTTTATTCGAAGGGGGCGTAATGATAGCTATTTGAAAGTATGTTTTTACTGATGAATTCGTTGAATAGGAGACGGAAAGACTGGATAGCATGATATAAAAATCTTCTGTGCAGAATATCAGATAACAGAAGGAAATACATATCTATCTCTATATGTTTGCTTTCGCTGTATAATTTACGTTAAATACGAACTTGTTTCTACATACTTTGCTGTATACATTCATGAATCTTCCTTAATGAAGAAACAGTAATGCATTAACTATCATTCAAAGCCAACAAGCATGGAAGTGTTAAGAATCTTAGTATTTCTGTATCCTTCACAGTATTCGGCATGTAATAGTTACAATTAATATAGTGTAGCTACATACAGTACAGGGTGTTTCAGAATTCCCTCCGGGATTTCGGAGATCTGTAGATCACAAACAAACTCGCCCACAGGGACGAGAGCGTTTCAGTGAAAAGACTACATAATCAAGTTTTCCTTTGTCATATGTCGTGGCTTAGTTACCCGTTTCTCCACTAGGAGGCAGTGTTGCAGAAACATGGCGTTTTCAGGCGAACAGAAATCATTTTGTAGTTTAGCAGCTCGCTAAAACCAAGTCAATTGTAAGAGTGGAACGTGGTTTTAGAATCAAGTATCATACAGAACCACCAAGTATCATACAGACAAAAGAGTGGTATAAGAAATTCGAGGAAACGGACCCGCAAAACGAACAGGCAGGCCAGGGCCATCACCTCTGACTGTGGACCGCGTACGAGAATTCTTTACCAGGAGTTCTGAAAAATCAACATGTCACGCAAGCCGAGAATTACAAATATCTCATGTGACTGTTTGGCGCATCCTAGACTTGCATATTAACCATACCAGTTGCAGCTGCTTCGGGCTCTCACTCCTGAAGATCATATGAATTCTGTTTGCAATTTCAAGAACGTCTACAGGAGGAGGCAGATAAGATTGTGTTCAGTGGTGAGGCGTGCTTCCATCTTTCTGGTAAGGTCAAGCGCCATAATGTGCGTATTTGGGACACGGAAAAATCCTTCAACACATCCGTGATTTTCCCAAGGTTAATGTGTTTTGTGCAATTTCATCTGGGAAAGTGTACGGACCATTTTTCTTTGCCGAGAAAAGTGTTACTGTTTTTGTTTACTTAGACATGTTACGGCAATGGTTACTGCCTCAGTCGCATGAGGATAGTGACAATTCATATTGCAACAGGACGGAGCATTGTCATTTGGACGTTCGCCGTCACTTCAATAACACTTTACCTCACTGTTGAATTGGACATACTTCTAACGAAGACTCCGCACATATTCCATAGCCTCCCAGTTCCCAATGAAATCCTTCAGAAGCAATCAAGTTCTTTTTTTTAGATATACATTCACCAGAAACCATGACCACAAGTAAGATGTGTCTTAATGTTAAGGACAGCAAATAAAGCTAATAAGCTGGATATGTATTCCAGCTCGTATTTTTTTCTTTTGATCATTCGTATAGTTTCAAAACATTTCCTGGTAAAACATCAAATGAAAAAATGTTTTTTCAGCCAGTTTTTCATTTTTGAAATTTCCAACAGTGAATAATTTTGGCTATTTATTTTAGATATTGTAGAACTCTAAAAACTCGAAATAATTCGCTATTTATCTCGACTTATACATTTTGTCTGTTAGACCAAATATAGATGTAGATATATGATTGTAGTTTTTAGAGCAGTTTTAACTGTAGTCATCTGAATATGTAGGTAAGCAATAAAACAACTGTGTAGTAATTATTTGTTACTCTTGGACAGTGAATCCAATTTCCTAGATTTAAAGTATTAAAGTGAAAAAAATATTGGCCCTTTAAGCCCCATATCATCAGATCTAGCAAGTTAATCAAAATACTGAAATAGCTAGTTCTTATTAATAATAGAGACAAAGAAATATTGATCAAAAGCATTTTACTACCATGGATTCCTTAGTAAAATAACATTTTATTCACGGTTACGTAGGTATAGAATATGAACCTAGATGAAACAGTTCAAAAGTAATTCTTCAGTTGAATTAAATCTTAGATAATAATAAAGCACAAAGTTTATTAAAGAAGTATCTTATCAAAATTTGGCGCAGAATAGATTTTTAACATTCCTTTTGCTTCTTGCATTTTTCCAACATTCGAACAGTAGACGTCCACTTGATTGATAAAGGTAAGTTTTTTCTTTTGAGTAGAGTAGAATCACCCTATTAAAAATGATGTTGATGATAAACCAGTCCTGCGTTTAGCTTGGTATTTTCGGCAAACAAGCTGTACTTCCAAGCATTCGTAAACAGGAATGGTCTATCTGAAATACGAGAGGGCTTTGGATATATTCGTTTATCTAGAGTCAAACTCTGCTTTTTAACTGAAACTACCCACTGTACTACCAAATGACCGGAAGTTGGTGGAGAGTTTTAAGCAAATCAAAATACGAAGTCCAGCTTTTATTGGAAAGCTGCTCAGTGAAGTCATTGATGGAGCTCAGGTAAATTTGACCGAAGTATTTGTTTTTCTCAGTTCGTAGCAACTGGATGGAAATTATTTTGGTCATCAACTATTCAGGATTTTATAAGTAGAAATATTGTTATCAATGCCTTCATGAATTTCATCAAAACATTTTATTAACTGAAGCAGCTGTACCCATTGAAATCCTATCAAGTCTTGCACGATATATCAAGTTGGTTTTATTCATCTTTCAAAACACTATCCATTACTTAGTGTTTAAAAGATGAAATACATTGAAGCCAAATTTTACTATAGATGGATCGTCACCATAAGATGGGGAGTAATGTCACACGGTGGACTGGTCTAGAGGGAGGAACAAGTTTATTTCTAAAATAATGAAACTTCGAAACTATTTTAATAACTGTAACATTATTGTTTAATTGGTTTTATATACATGGTACACAGTTGGTTCAACCTGTTTATGCAATGATAAGTGAGTAGTTGATGTTTATTGTGATAAATCAAATAAAAAAGGCTGTAGCTAAAAGTCAAGAGCTTCAAATTATAAGTATCTGTCAATCAATGTTTTAAATTCCATTCCAGTTACTTTTAGATTCGGAACGTTTTTATATCAAGCAGAATAAGTGCAATAAATATCTTTTTCTTTTTTATAATTTTTCTTTCGCTTTTGAAATTACAGAATCCTTTTTGTATTATAACTTGAAATGTATTTAGTATTATCAAATGTAGTTTACAAATTGAAATGCAATAGATTACTTATTTTATTACTGAACTATTTACAGATCTAAGTATAGTTTTAGTATTTCTTAATCACCTACATTATTAACAGATAACCATTCAGGCCCTCTAATAATCTTGTAAAAAGAAAAAAAGGTAAAAAGATTACTGAAAACATTTCCTTTGCATTTTTACTTCTCTAGGAATATTTGGTCTTCATGAGATAATCATACTCAAAAATTATGGATATTACGCATTGATGATTACTAAGTCTCTTACATTGGCCTCCTAAAACATCTGTACAATCAACTCAGGCCTCAATTTGGATAAACATTTTTTTGTTAACTATTTACTTAATCAGGAATAATTTGAGTAAGCTGATAGAATAGTTTTTTTTTTTTCCTTTTTTAATTCTATAATATGAAAAAAATTGCTATTTTTTTGTATTTAAATTACTTGCTTTAATTAAAAAGTTTTACATTGCTAATTCTCATAATCCTTTAAAGCTTAAGAAAATGCTTTCTAATTTATTTGAAACAAATTACTTTTCTTGCTGGTTTTAAATAAAAAGTAAATTTATTTAAAAAAAACATTATTAGTAATATTTTTAATGATAATTTCAGTAGAAATCTTTTTATTTTTCACACTACAGATGCTCCTCTACTTATGATGGGGTACGTCCCGTTAAACCCATCGTCAGTCGAAAGTACCGGTACATTTAATGCACCTAGCATAGCACAGGTCGTAGCTTAACCTAGCGTACCCTTGTCCAGCATCACGAGAGAGTATCGTACCTCCTTTCGCTAGTCAGAGAAACGATCAACATTTAATATTCGAAATACTTTTTCAACTAAATGCTTATCGCTTTTGCACCATCGTAAAGTCGGGGACCGTCAGTAATTTTTTTTTAATTCCCCTTATTTATTTCTGAGCCAAAAACATGAAAAGATATATATAAACAAAAACATGTATTCCCTCAGTAAATATCAGTGCTATAGTGGCCCCAGCTGGGGAGAAAGGGTTGTGAATGCTTTTATAGTGATCTATTTTTTTTATTTTTTTTTAAATTAGTTAAAATTCTAATGCAAATCATTGCAAGACTTTTTTTACAATTTCATACAATTTGGAACTTGAGGACCATTAGAAAAATAGCCTTTAACATTAATGCACTTAGAAGTCTATTGAAATCTCTATAATATAGTTTAGCATACTCTTTAAATACGAAACTAAAGATATATATATATCTAAACGCTTTATAGGGGAGCTACAAAAGAACATAGTTGATTAGGCTCTAAGTAAATTAACACCAAAATGTATTGAAATCTCTCCAATGAGTTACTGTTAGATATGAAGTTTAACGTAAATCACATGAAAATTTACATTAATATTTTTTTTCTTTAATTTGCATAAAAGATTCTAAATAAAAGAGAAATCCTCATTGATACATAGTCATATTATATGTATGTTCTAGAGACTGAAAAACGTGAATTTCAATCATTTTTTTTATTATTGTTTTCTAGGTTTCTGCCAACAGAAAAGGAAAAGGCCAATTGTGATTAAATATGAAGAGTTTAAACTCAAAACAAATCCATCAATGAAGAACTTTTTCCATTTAATTTGATGCGGATTTTGATGATTATTTTTTAAATTGATATAATCCCAGCTAAAATACGAAGCCATTTTCATCTAAATAAGATAAATAATCACTACAAAGATATCCATAATTTAAGAAAACTGACTATTGTAATATAAGTACGAGTGGTTCCAATTAAAATGTTATCGGTATATGAAAGTTTTTGAAAATGAGATTGATCTTAAAATATTATATTTAGATAAGTTTCTTTGTTTTAGTTGGCATTCCTCAGCTGTGCTATTGTAAAAATTTGTTCTGGAGAACAGCAACGCAGATGATTCAACATATTGTGTGTCGTTATTAAGATTAAAGTAAGGAGAGTTATAAGGATTTTGAATACTTCAACTTAAACCTGACTCTAATTCTGGATTGCTTAAACATGTGTCAGAAAGGAGAACATGTGAATCAGTGCAAGTGCTGCAAATGGAATCCGTAACCTTAAGATGCTGCTTGACCTTGCAAAGCTAACCGCGAAGTCACGTCCAACAACGTTTCTGCTATTGAAAGGCTCATTGGAGAAAACCGGCGTATTAAGCTGAGAATTGTGCAAGTATCTCAATATGAGCATTGGATCTTTTCATCCCATTTGGACCACCCAATGAGGCATTAAGTGGAAAGCATTTCCACTCGGACGACGACGTTCGAACAGCGTTGCATGAGTGGCTCAGCAAGTAACTAAAGAAATTCTTCTCAGATGGAACCCAGGCAGTTGAAGATCGAAGAAATGGTTCAACACCACAGTCTAAAAATAAACTAAAAGTTGTCTAATGTGGATTTCAAAAATGTCATATATTTTTGTTTGCTTTGTTTTTTAATCTTAACAATTTCATCAGAACTACTATCATTATTACCAATTATTTTGTATATATGTACAACATATATTTACAGATGATGCCTAATGAAAACATATCTGTGATTTCTCTTTTCATGAAATATTATTAGGATTGGATATAAATTTCTAAAAGTAACTATAACTGCCTGTATCCTGTTTTCAATCACAAGATTCGGATTGTATCAATGTTAGGTTTGCCATTGGTTATAACGACGAAATACAGCATTGATAGTTGATGCCTTGTGATATCAGATAACTCTTTTGTGAAATTTTTAACCACACTGAAATGACGTAGTTTTCCTGCCAGAGACATTTTCTTTTTTTTTTAAAGGAAGACAATCATGAAAGTCGCAAAATTCTTTATTATGACGTAAATAAATATGGTAACCTTTTGCATTTAGTAGAGGCAGGAATTTGGTGAGTTTTGAGAGAATTTCTATTTCTAAAAGCTTCTTTGTGAGAAAGTAGAAAATATGATTAAAGCTATTTTGGTCGTTACTTTAGATATACACTGTATACATCCTTAATTACGTAAATTGATAAGTGTACCGATTAAACTGGCAACTCAGTGTATTGGCGCCTGTTGATGTTATCTGGCATCAGTAACCCTTGGAACCAGTTATTAATTTAGCAGTCATTAATTATTTTACCAGTTATTAATTTACTTCGTTTTAACATCATTCCGTTTTTATCACCGAAGCAAACCAGTAATAATGCAACATTGATGTCAGGCATGGTCTAAAAAGCCCATTCAGCATTTAGTTTATCGATAATAATTAAAAGCTCTTATGAAATATAAAATGTATTCTATTTAATCATATTAATCAATTATAATGATTAATATTGCCTTCTGATACTTCAGTTTTATTTTAAAACTTTTATATTTGTGTCACGTTTTAATTTCATATTACTGTATAAAATTTTTATTATGCAAAAATACTTAATATTTATAAAATATGCCTGAGTGATCTATACATTTTGCAAGAGTTATAATATCAAGTTTCACTTTGTGTTTTTGATTTTAAAAAAAAGGGCAATCGATTCGATATTTTGAAAGATATTTGAATTTTTAGTTCAACAAGATCAAGCATTAAGCAGTTCTGCATTTATGTTATAAGTCCCTGCAGTGGATTGGAATTACGATGAAATCAGAACAATAACTAAATATAATGTAATCTAAGCACATTGCCTTTATAGATTAATGAAAGTTGTATATTATCTCATTAACAGCATTCATTTTTTTATTGTTATTGATAAAATTATGTCACAGTTACTAAGTTTTGTTGGAAAAATATATAAAAGAATTTTGTACATTTTAAAGTTTTTAGTCTGCGTTCTTGATGGACTTGTCTTAAGTGAATTTGTACATCGCACGTGGTTTTTTATTATGAAATCGGGACCGGAATTTGCTTACTTCCATTTTCCTTATTTCTTTAACCTGATCACCTAATGTTTTATAACGTAAAAGAATTCAGAAACTATATAAGTAAATATGCGTCTGTTGTTGCAACTAAGGGCAACGCCTCCGACCAAGTTCACGATCCATCCTCCATCCTGTTTTTGCTTGCCAATTCTCAGACGTCTCGAATGATTTCATCTTACAAGGGAATGGTTAGGTTTGTCAGATCGAAACATCCCTTGAAATTTTTATCATTAATTCAGGACCTTAAGTAGTTGACGTATACCAAATTTTAGCTGCTCTTATGCACTGAAAGGGGGTTAAAAAAAATGCTAAAGTTACAAGAAATAGTGATGTGATGTCATCACATGACTCTTTGCGAGCCACGCATGATGTCACGATTCTTCCGTGCAGGCAGCTCGTTCAAGGTCACAGACAAAAGAGAAACCTCAGCGC
Organism: Thereuonema tuberculata; assembly: GCA_023159025.1. Classification (NCBI taxonomy): domain Eukaryota; kingdom Metazoa; phylum Arthropoda; class Chilopoda; order Scutigeromorpha; family Scutigeridae; genus Thereuonema; species Thereuonema tuberculata. The sequence continues at coordinate 73,429,718 of JAFIDM010009631.1, read as the reverse complement.
AGAAAACGTATTTTTATAATTTATAAAAAAAAAAACCACTAACTTTAATTACAGTTTATAAAATAACAGCAATAACTAAAAAATGTGGCCACATTTGTATTTTAAAAGAAAGTACTTTTACATATAAAAAAATAATGAATAAACACAAAGAATAAAATAAAGAAAATATAATATTACAATTAAAAAATTGAAGAAAGACTTACGTAATGGTAACTGTAGACTATTAGCATATTATAAATATAATTAGAAATAAAAATAATGACAATAAATCGAATAATAATTTAAAGAATTTAGCAACAAATAAAGGAATAGAAAATGTTTTAATTAAAAATGGAAATTACTGTCGTAAACTTGGGAAATATTACTACATGTAATTGTAAAAAGAATGTTTTGGATTTTAGTACAAGTATAAACTCAACTGAATAATCAACTGACAAGTGTGGCCACATTTGTATTTTAAAAGAAAGTAATTTCACATAAAAAAAAAAGATAAAGTAAAAATATTACAACTAAAAAAATGTAGATAATGATAAATGTATGTATGTATTTACCATTAATGGTAATGTATGTAATGGTAAATTATTGGGATATTATAAATATAATTACAATTAAAATTAATGACAATAAATCGATTAATAATTTAAAGAATATGTTTTAATTAAAAATGGAAATTACTGTCGTAAACTTGGGAAACATTACTACATGTAATTGTAATAAGAATACACTCTTATTGCAATTATATGTAGTAATGTTTCCCAAGTTTACGACAGTAATTTCCATTTTTAATTAAAACATTTTCGATTCCTTTATTTGTTGGTAAATTCTTTAAATTATTATTCGATTTATTGTCATTATTTTTATTTATAATTATGTTTATAGTATGCCAATTGTTTACAGTTACCATTACATAAGTTTTTCTTCAATTTTTTAATTGTAATATTATATTTTCTTTATTTTATTCTTTGTTTTTATTCTTTATTTTTTTTGTGTAAAAGTACTTTCTTTTAAAATACAAATGTGGCTACACTTTTCAGTTATTGCTTTTATTTTATAAATAGTAATTAAATTTAGTATTTTTTGTTTTGTTTTGTATATTTATAAATTATGTATTTTGTGGTGAGCGTTTTGTCTCTGACCTTGAAGGATGTACCGGCAGCGGGAGAAGCCTGACGTCATGCGTGGCTCGCAAAGAGTGGTGACGTCACATCACTACTTCTTGTAACTTTAGCATTCTTTTAATCCCCTTTCATTGCGTAAGAGCAGCTAAAATTTGGTATACGTCAACTACTTAAGGTCCTGAATAAATGATAAAAATTTCAAGGGGTGTTTCGACCAGACAAACCTAACCATTCCCTTGATAGTCTTTCGTGTGTTAAGTATCGTCTTAGCGTGAGTGTCGTAAGTGATGGCCAAAAATAATTACAAAACAATAATACAAAAATAACGCTTACAATATAATAAGTTACAATATAACTCGAATTATCAGAAGAAAAAGACATTATTTTCAATAGTTCCTGTTTAAATGTATCATGAGTTGATAGTATCAACAGAAAAATACCATATTGAAAGCAAAAGTTAACGTTATCATATTTAGTTGGTTTGTTTTCACAAGCAGAATTTTATTTGGATTGGTTTTCAATGATTATGGAAAAACGTTTCTTGATAATGTGATAAAAATTATGATTTTACTTGTTAAGTCATTGAAGATTTGTTGGGAATATTAATAATCTAATATTAATAATAGGACAACCTGTTAAGTGTTACTTATACTGAATTTATATTTCTAGATTGATGTTCCCATTCGATTTTATACTAAATTGTTTAGTCCCATTAAAAATAAGACCAAGATCTCGTAACTTTAAAGATATTTTAGTAAATTTATTTGAGAAAGTACTCAATTAATTTGTAACACAATACAAAACTCCATTTTGTATTTTTTTAAATTTTAATTAATAATAATAATAATAATAATGGTTTTATCTTATTATAAAATTTATGAAAAACAATAAAGAAATAACTAGGGGAAATATATATTGTTGACTAACTGAAATATAGAAATAAGGCAATTCCATCAAACCATAATTCGGAATTTTATTCTTTACAAAAAAAGTCATTAAGTCCATGTAAATAATATTGTAATTATAATGATGACCATCATGACTTTCAAGGAAAAAAATAATATTTGAAATACTTTCCATTTGTAAATATAATTATGAAACATATTCTGTGAAATTTGTAATTAACTCAAGCAGTGTTAAATATTTTTGTTTAATTTTTTTTGTTACAAAGAAAAGCAATAAATAATTAATAAAAAATGAAATTAGAATAGTGCTACTATATTTCCTAATATTTGTTACATCTCCACTGTAGAATATTTTTATATTTAGCAATAATATATAAGATGCCTGACCAAATTTGTCATATGTCCGTTGATCAAAGGAGACATTTTCGTAACTTAAGTCGATCAGTGAAAAGATTGAAGCATAAGTAAGCAAAGAAGATGCTCTCTCATCAATTTCCGCTAAATTTGGATTTCCAAAATTTCAAAATTTTTGAAAATAATTCAGCAGTTTCCAGTCATAAAAATACAAATCCCTAATTCATGTTTTTGTTAATGAACTTCTGTACTCATATGACTTCATGTGATACTAGCACTATCATGTGACTTCATTGTCCTTTCATTCTAGTAGTAGTGATTTATATTTCCCCATAATATTTTGTGAAGTATTTATAATATTGAACATTACATTCAGAAAATAATTGCTGAAATCTGAAGTGATATCTGGTTCTTCTTTTGTTTATTTCCGTTTGAAACTTTTCACAATATAAAATGTCAGAAGCTGCTAATTGCACGTAATGCTTAAGGGGCTGTGATGTAATCAAATGCTTTGTATCATTCAGAGGTTGAAATTTCTTCATAGAAAGCATTGTTGAATTCTGTAAATAGGATTCGTTCTAAACTTAATTGTTAAGGCATGGGTTTATTTAATTTTGTTCATTTTTCAACTGCCTTTCTAATGCCATTCCTGATCTTATTATAAAACAAAATGCCTTTTTTAATTTGGAAACGCAAACAATATTCTAATCGTCCTAATTTAAAATATCGTCATAATTTCAGTTATTTAAAAAAGATTTCTAACCAAATAAGATTTTAAAAAAATTGTGGCTTTGAAGAATTCATGAATTTTGTGTGTTGTCTTACAAAATGGACAAAAACATTATAATTTAATTATGTTTAACTTCATCAGAAGATTGTACAATGACATTTTTCATTTTATGAAAAACAAAATCTTTATTTAAAATTCGTTCATTCTATTGTCATATTTTTTGTTAGGAAAATTATCGAATGTCATTTGTCATTTAAATATATAATTATTTCATTTCAAATTGGCTCATTTTTATTCCAAATATTATTGTGGCAACTATTTTCCAAATTTGATTTACTTTTTTCCATAAGACTTTTATTTCTGATTTAAGGTGAGGGGGAGCAAGTGCATAAATGACCTCTGTATCAGTAAAAAAGGAAAAAATATTGCTTATATCTTTACAGGGTCTTCTACAACTATTGTTTCTTCTATCACTTGGTGGCAGCTGTGAAGTTTTATTGCTTTTATTTTCTGTGACATTTAGAACTTAAAATTCTCCTAGATGGTAAGAGTACACAGTCTGAGGGCAATTCATAAATATCCAGCTTAATTGTGATAACACATACTGATTTTTAGCAATTTGAAAGACTTTTCAATTTATTTTGAAATTTAATGCAATATTTTTCGCTTTTTAATGCAATTTTTAATGTAAGATGCCCATAAATATTATATGTGAGGCAAGTATATACATTTTGTATTAGGTACATGCATATTGTATTGCACACGACATTCTGATTTTCTGATAATAAGACCAAGGTACCATAGAGTCTGATGATTAGCTCCATCTTTGGCGCAGCTTAGCCACAGCTGCTTTTGCGCCATTAAAACCCAACCAACCAACCAATCTCCATCTTGTCCAGCCCTAGAATTGGACAAAGGGAAGATTTTTTTTAATTGTCTCTACATTTCACATTATACTGTGGTTTATGGAGGAAAGCTGCCTAATCCCAAAAATATTTTCAAACATTTAAATTTAAAAAAAGTCATTCTATAGCTTAAACGTTGCAGAACATGCTTTTGCCACCCGTATTGAATCACATTCCATTGCAATGGCGCCCTACGCACCTTCAGGGGCAAATGCTTAGTTCACATATCAAATAAAATTTTCATCAAAAAAACAAACAACAGCTAACAAAGTTATAAATTTATTCCACAATTTATCACAAAATTCCTAGGTTCCTTTAACAACATTTTTGAATCTTGTTGTACTTCGTTTGATTTTATTGAAGTCTTAAAAGTTAAGCTTAAACTTTTCGGGCACACTTATCCCCCACTCCCTTACCTTTGTCTGCTAAAATAAGAAAATAATTTTCATGTTTATTTCCATAATTGTGAGTGGGTTTTTTTTCCCCTTAACATAGTATTGCTTAATACAGAAAGTTTATTTACTTTCTGGAAATTTTAGATTATTAAATTTATTTACTAAAGAGTTTGAGGAAAAAAGTAGTAACTGTTATTTTTTTTATGTTCTTAACTACAATAAACAGTAAATTTCAAAATGTTAGTAGTAGAAATAATATAAAACTCTAATAACAGTTTTGTATTTCATTTATGCATTTATTGAATTTACAGTTTATCAAGAAACTTAAACAGGAGAAACAGAAAACTTGAACTTTGTAGAATCTTTTACGATCTGACAGAGACTGAATGTTAACGAAATTGAAGTGTTTTAGGTCTATAATCTAAAGAAATTAATGCATCATAAAAGAATGCTGATAATTTAAATGCTTTCTATCCAGTGAGGAATTCGTTATTGTGGAAGAAACATCGATTTTAAAATTAATCTTAAAATTACTAACTTAATAAACAGCAAATGAACGTGTTTAGATTAATAATCACAAGTAGAAAAGTGAACACTTAAATAATGTAAACATAACTAAAAATTTTAAAAACCGTGACAAGTTCCATGTTTCGACATAACCTTAAAAAGTATTAGTATATGTTTACATTATTTAAGTGTGTTTTTTCAACTTGTGAATTACTAACTTAATGTTTTTCATTATAAAAACTATTGTTTTTAACAGTTTTATAATGAAAAATATAAAATTGTCGACTTTCAGATTAATTTCAAAATCGTTGTTGCAAGTTATACAATTCAAAACAATACAATAACAATAATAATAGAAGCAAAAATTCAGAGAAACTTTATAGTTTTAATCATAACTAAACAACATTCTTATGACTGTGTGTGGAATAGTTAAACCAAAAAAAAAGACGACAACGCATTTAAAAATTATAAAATTTAAAACTGTCAGGGACATTCTGTCATGTCATTTTTTTTTCTATCTATATTTTTAACTCATTTTTTTTTATTCCCTTCCGTATTTATTATTTTAACTTGGAAAAGCTTTTTTTTTTCCTTTTTCTATTTTAATTGTTTTCAACCTATTTTATCTTGCTTTCCTTCATTTTCGCTCAGTTACTATGGCAACCCTACTTTTGCTTTATTGCGCAACCATATTTTCCCGTGAAAACTGGAAAATTGACCCTTCCTTTTTTTTTTTTTGCACTCGTTACTTTTGACCCCTCTTGTGTTTGGCTAATTCTTACTATCTTCTATCATCCTTAATCAATTATTTTTAGGCTATTATTTTCTGTGGAAACCCCCCTCTCCCTTTCATCTTAAAATTACTTTGAAATGCACAGAAGATCGTTTCAGCTTTCACTCTTGTAAACACGAAAAATATAGTCTCCTACCTTATTGGACGATATGAGTATCGTCGAGATTGGATACTCCTAATTTTAATGCAGTTGGTATTACACAGTTTGACGGACAATGAGCGGACGGGCTCATTTTATCCGTATTTTGTTTCATCGCCAAGTGGATATGTTCAGAAAACTGGAATTTGTGAAACTTCATTGTGTCGTGTTTGTGCTTCAAGAAATCATCTAATCTGGCCAGATGAGTGAAACTACTGTTCAAACTACAGGTAACCAGTGGCTATAGAACTAGGACAAAGTTGTAAGTAAATTTATCTTCACTTTCCTGCTGATCAGATCGGCGAGACTGCTACTTCTGGAAAAGTGTCTTATCTAAACTTTGAAGTGCTTTCCGTCAACTGCATTTTTCCCAGACATTAATTTTTGTGTTTAATCGTGTTTTATTCTTATTAAGGACTAAGCCGATCATCTTACGGTGCATTTCTCTTGCGTTAGTCGCTATATTTTTTTAATTTATCTCATTGTATGTGATTTCCACAGAATATCTTATTTTATTCCCTGTATAACTTATTCATCATTATCCTTGTATGTTAATCCATTTTATTAAACTTGTTTATTGTATATTGAGTCAAGGTTTTGCGTGTTATCTCTTTTATTCATTTATTTGACCTTATTTTTATATTGTCCCATTATCTTCTTTGCATTTTTCTTCTGATTCTTTTTGGGCCCAGCAGAATCAGAATAAACTCCCACGTGACAAAACATTAAAAGGTTACATGTGTCGGACAGTACTTTCACCGCTCATCATCAGACCTAGATACAGAAGTAACGTAACAAATTAATCTCCATGGAGATGTTGATCAAAAACAAACTCTCACTATGCTTGCGATGTAGGCTTAAGGAGATATGAGTTTGTTTTTGGTCGACATCTCCATAGAGATTAATTTGTTACATTACTTTGTATCCAGGTCTGAAGATGGCGGTAGAAGTACTCCCCGAAACAGGTAACCTTTTAATGTTTTAAATTTTAAAAATTTTTAAGTGTGTTGTCGTTTTTACTTATGTTTAAATTCTTAAGGCTTTTTAATTCAATTAATAATTCGTTAAAATTAATACGATTTATAAATTTGCTTACATTTTATAGTAGAGGGAAAGGTGATAATATGGGCACTGTATGTAATATGAGCCCCCTACGTATCATTTAAAGTATGGCACGCAGACAAGCGGCAGCAGCCGAAACCATTAGTCATAGTTCGTGGATTCGCCGCTAGGTTAGTCCGACTCAGTTTCAATGTGGCTGTCAGGGGTAACAGGTTGGTTTCGTTTTTCTTAGTAAAGAAAAGTTTGTAAGGTATGTATTTCCTTTGATATTTAACTGATTTCTCATTCACAGAGTTGTTTTAAAATTACCGGGTGTCTATATGCAACGATAAAGATTACAAAACCGTAATTTTTAGTTTTATTTTGTTTTAGGGAATACTATGATTTGAGGTTTTGTTTCCAAATATGGCGAGGGTTGTAATATGAGCCCCCTTGTGTGCTCATAACAAGAAGAGCAAAAACGAAAAGAAATGAAAAAGAAAGAAAAGGAAAACTTAAAGAAGCCGAAAGATGATCAAAAGAAGCAGACAAGGGATTAAAAAAAAATCGAATAGTCCCACAAAACGATCATGCAAAAGGAAACTTAAACTAGATGACTTGGAGCTATCTGACTCAGATCCAGACGTTATTAAGTCTATTGATTCAGGGGAATCAGTGATGGAAATGGAAATTGGCGTGGAAAACCCTGTAGAAGATGATGCTGTATGCCTGTTCTGCGAATCGCTGTTCTGTGAAGACAAACGAGGCGAGCTTTGGGTGCAATGCCTTGTCTGTAAAATGTGGGCCCATAACGAGTGCGCACGATGTGAAAAAGACCAGTATATCTGTGACTTTTGTAAATAGCTGCAATTCAATTAACTATGCAATTTTTTGTATTCAAATAAAACTTATTTTGTCATTTGCAATACAGTTTGTAATTATTTACAAGTATTTTTGTATAATATTACTATGGGGCTCATATTACCAACACACATCAAATTATATAAAAGGTGTATTGCCCTACAATTTTATTTTTAAATGGACAACACCTAATGTAACTGAACAAAATACAATTAAACCAAGTAAGTAACTTATTAGACTACATTATTCCGTAAAAATAATGGTAAATGTATAATTATTATAGACTTATTACACAAAAACAAAATGGGGACTCATAATACAACCTTTACCTCTAATTAAGAAGCTTTCCCCCTAACTCGATACTTTAATTTACTATTAAAAAAAGCTTAGATGTATTGTAAATTTAAGAATATTTTATTGATTTTGTATTTGAATCGCCTATTCAGAACAAAACACTTATGGCTAATAAGTACTTATTTCCTAAACTTTTGGAGGAAAAAAATATAGAAATCCTCCTTAAAATATTACAAATTTTGATATTTAATATAAAGAATAAAAATAAATAACTTGATACGTTGCATGATATGCTGCACAACATAGCAGGACTGGAGGAGGTTGGAGTTTAGAATTTGATCACTAAAAAAAAGAATTATTTTTATTGCGAAAATATTGATTATATTTTTAAACAAATTCAGAACGTTATTTTACTATTGTTTTATAGTTTATATTAATGAAACATGATTAAAAGACAATGTAATTAAACTGCATTCCACATTTAAATCATACTATTAATAGGCAAAAAACGGATGTACGGATGTTTGTTTGCGTGTCATCAAAGTGGAGAGAGAATATTTTAAAGTGTATTTTTAATTTAATTTTAAAAATACACCAACAAATGTATAAACAAATTAGTGTAAACTTTTGCATCTATTCATTTAGTGAATAATAAAACAAAATGAACTAGAAATAATTCCTACGTCCCTGTAAGGCATTGTGGGGAACTCTCTCATAGGCTCAATTTGGAGGAGACTATTATTTTAGGGCAGGAGGTTAACTTATTTCGCCAAAAGCATATAAGTTAAAAAATATGCAATATATTAAAAAATCAAGCATCGTATAACGATGGTCTTTCGATCAGCGATATAATTGCCATAGCACAAGTTCAGCAAATAAATTTAGGAAGAATTCCAGTGTTTTGAAAAATTTCAAAAATGTGGTATCTGTTTTACTTCCGTGAATACGTCACGAGTTGCAACTAGTGGTTCCATATTTGAATGGTGTTATGCATCATTTGACCAAGCGCCAAAATAGATTTTTTTTAGATTATTGCTCCATCTACTAGCAAAAGGAATAAACTCTTTATAAAAAATTGTTCCTGCTTGGTATCTCAACATACTTCTGCGGGCAATGCATTTTGAATAAACGCCAATCGACTAATCGTAACGAACAAGATTTGCATCATGTGACTAACGACCTTTGAAGGATTTTATTAATTTTGATAATGATCAGAAGTGTCCTTTGAAAATATCTCCATTTTCTTAACTAACACTCTAAAAAATGTGAAGAAATACATAAGCTTTTGCGATTAAGCGAATATCTCGAAATCGAATTTTGGCGCTTGGTCAAATGATGCATAACACCATCCATTTTGAATTTACTCTCAATTCCACCAAAACGAGATTTTTTTTTTGTATCTCATTTACCTTGTTTAATGCAACTTAGTTTCATTCAGAAACAGCGCAGCGGAATCATCAAAAATAGGAACATTTACTTTGGTTCGGTTGTTTAACAGATGATGGCGCTAATAAACAGAAGACAAATTTCGAAATAGAAAATCCCTGTTACTCTAAAGAGCAATAAATGTTATTGTGATTTATTTTTTCGGCAAGTTTTATGGGGGAAATAAGTTCTAATTTTATTAAATTTTTGTTATTTATTTATTGTATGGGCTATATTTTCCCACTAGTTTGCAACATTAATTCTGAGGATTTTTAAAATAATATGATAAATTCTGTAGATGTAAATTTCCCACTGCCTAGCCAATAGAGTGATGAAACGATAAACTTTCAACATTTGAAAGGTTTGATTAAATTAGGCAAGTGAAGAATTTTAATTTTTGCAAAGATGATTAAACAATTTTCTATTTTGTTTATTGATTAATTGCAGTTTGAATAACATAACTCTCTATTACAGTAGAGCATCATTATAACGGACGTCGCTTATAACGGACAGTTTAAAAAAAATGTAATAATAAAACAGGATGCAAATGAAAGTGTGTTTGCATATTATGAACACTTACGGCACCTCCGTCAGTTATTAACTGAAGAAATAAGCAGCAAACAAACCCAGCAGAAAATAAATTATTTTTTCAAACCAATGAATGTAAGCAATCAACATGAACCAGGACCTTCTTGTTCTAAAGATTAATGCATCTTTTTCAATTCAACCTACTATGTTGAAGGCTGTTTTATTTGATGTATAATAAATACTTTTTATAGTTAACTATTATACTTTCATTGATGTACAATTGATTTATACCCTGCTGCATTACACCCTATAAGAATTATTTGTTATAAACCGGACTTTCAATAAAACGGACAACCTTCAGCCCTTATTAGTGCGTTGTAATGAGGTTCTACTGTATTTCCATTAATAAATAATCATTTTCCCTAATTTTTTTTTAAATGTTTTCCGCATCAAATTTTTATATCTAACTATATAAAAAGAAAAGTCCTGACTGACTCACTCACTGACTCATCAATGCCCAGCCCAAGCTCTTGGATCTAGAAAGCTGAAATGTTGCAGAGAGGTTCCCTTTATGATGTAGACAAGGAGTAATGCTGGAATGTGCTAGTATTTGCCGCCTTTCAAAAGAATTTTCGGATCGCATTACAAGAATAGAAAGCGCATAAAAATATTCATAAGAATCAATAAGACCAAGTGCTTACTAAGCGACATCTTAAAACAGCTGTTTCACGATCTTTGGGCGATTGTTAGCTAGTAGTAGTCATCAGTAAACAGTGAGATCTCGGTACAGAAGATAATAGGAATGATCGTGGGAATCAACCTGGCTGATTACTGGTGACTACTTCTAGCTAACGATCACCAAAGAGCGTGAAACAGCTGTTCTACGATGTCACTGAGTAAACACTTGGTCTCACTCGTAGATTTCGTATATGCAGGCTAACATATACTATTGACGTATTTTTTTTTTCCCTTTTACACCACGTTAACTTCGTTCAGTTCGGCTGTGATTGCCCTCCTGCACTGCCCTCTGACGAAGATAAAAGAATTCTTAAAGAGAACTCGTTTGACAAGAACGACTTTATTAGTAGAATTTTGATGATTGATCTACTTTCTTAGGAAAGTGAGGCTCATCAAACAGTGAGTCCTTATGTGTCCCCTCCTAAGAACCTATTGCTTGGTAAGGGCTAATCACAATCTAACTTTATATTTGAAATCTTTTCCAAGCGAGTCCTTGTTAAGGAATTCACGCGAGAGGGCGACAAAAGTTTCTTTAGATAAACATTAGAACCTAAACAATGGATTTTTGTCGATATCTTAAATAATGAATATTAATCCTTTTAGCTAATCCATTGATTTAGGCGCGGTTTGATAAGATTAAAATTAATCCTATTTTCACAAGTAAGTAATGCGAATTTAATTAATTATTATTTTTTTTTTTTAGAAAATGGAAAATTTGAACTCTTTATATTTAGCAAAAATTATAATTTGAAGATTTTTTTTTGTCATTTTCACAATTTGAATAAAAACAAAGCAAAGAAAAATAATAACGGAATTATAATCATAATATTTTAATTTCATATATATTTTACCGTATTGACCCGAATATAAGACGGCATTTTTTTGCAAAATCCCATCCACGAAAGTACTATTTCGTCTTATATTCGCAACCAAACTTGGAGCGCGCACGAAACGCACGGAACCGATACCGAAACCAAGCGTGCTTTGGCGCTGAAGCAACACCACCTGGTGGCGTTGGCTGAAGTCGATCGTAGGCCTAACCAACATGCTCCAAAATAAAAAAAAAAAATATATTCTACTACGCTTAGTGGTGTTGTACTTTTTTGCAAAAATAGTTTAATTTAATTTCATAAATGACATTTCGCCTAGCTTAGAAGTCACAGATTTAACTAAATATTACTGACATTAAGCCTATTACTGCAACCAAAAGAATTAACGATTTCATCATGAACTGGATGTGGGAAGATAATTTGTCAACAAACTTTTTTTTAAATAATTTACTAGAAATATTTGTCGAATTACGCCTCGTTAATAGGTGTAACGTCTTATATTCGCGACCAATAGTTTTTTATCAAATCGGAGCTCAAAAAACGCCATTCGTCTTATATTCGAGCCGTCTTACATTCCGGCCAATACGGTAATATATGTTCCTGAAAGATCTTTTCCTATTTTTTTAATGTTTTTTTTTTTAGATTCTCAAGATTTTTATAACTCCTATTATAGATTTAGGCTTCCTGTGTTTTTATACATCTTTCTTCTTTACAGGTGTGAGCAGATATTATTTTGTGTCTTTATTCTGTCTGAAAAAAAAAAAGATATTTCTTTTATGTTTGATCTAATTTAATTCGTAAAATTCGCATCCAGTCATAAAATTATTTTTCTTGGATCTTTTTAAAGAAAAGAAAAAACTTCTTTGCATTCATCTTAACATTCTTGATACCTTCCAACCGTATACAGTCCTTCATGCTGTGTAACGGATTCAGGATTTAAAATTAGAGATATTTCCTCATCTACATATTCATCAGATATAACCTCTAAATGGCATTCTGCATGGATATCTATTTACGAAACTTTTTACATTCGATATGAAGACGTTGTTTTTAGTAAGAAACTGTTATCCGAAAGTATGAATATTGGAGCAGCTAATGATGCTTGAAAAGCTTATCGTAAAATATATTATAGAAGTGAAAAGTTTTCAGTACGTTGCTGAAACATCGGTTAATGAGGATTTTCTTATCAAACAAGCCGTTTCATTAGTTACATTCTATTTTTTATTATTATTATTTTCTTAATATTTTGTCTTTTATTGTTTCTTTTTATGAATATTCTATATTTTAACACTAAGATATATGCTTATTATTTAATGTTTTAGTAAATTTTTTTTTTCATTTCATCGAAAATCCAATAAATATAGCTTACAATCAAGTCTTGAATGCATTCATAGTCTTTCATTGAGAATGTTTTTGATTCCTTGTTTTTACATTGTAATAGATTCGAATTTGCTTGATTGTGAAAACTGAAAAATAATTTATGATGATCCACCATAAGGCTTTAATAAACCGCAAATTGATATATTGAGAACTTAAACTGTATATGAAATTTCATGAAATATAATTCCATCTTGACATATTGTATATCATACAGCAGTGGAAATAAAAGCTGTATATCTGCATCAATAACAAAATGTCTATAACAAAATGTACACTATATGGCCAAAAGTATCCGGACACCTTTCCGACTAAGTGGATTGGGCAGGTCAGGAGGTTTAATACGTCATCGGACGCTATAAAAGCTTTCAATGAGTATAGTCAAACAGACGGATTTTGACGATCTCGCGCTTTCACGTAATTTACGCGAGATTAGCCTCTATCCCAGTCTTCTCACAAAATGTCGAGAAACAGTGCTATTCGAAGCAGCGCAAGGAAAATAATATTGCAAGTTAAAGAATATTTTTGGAGGGAATTAATGAATGGAGGACCTCTCATTCCTTTAGAAATAGTTCAAGACAGATTAGCTGAAGCAACTGGTGTATCCAAAGCCTCCATCACCAGGATATACTAAATACCTTACACCTCCTGAAGAGGCTAGTGGCCAGATCTCGTGATTTCCATAATTCTCAAGCAAACGAGATCGTCAAGATCCGTCTGTTGGACTATAAGTCCTTGAATATCTGTGGGACGAAATAAAACGCAGATTACGTGCCCCCCCCCCCCCTACATCGCCCATCTTCCGTGGCCGGACTCACTTCAGCTGTCATGGCCGCCTGGAAGTCAGTTCCTGCGACTACCTATCAAAACCTGGTGGAAAGTCTTCCCAGATGTGTACAGGCTGTCATCGATGCAAAAGGGGGACCGATGTCATAGTGCCTCAAGCCTTCGCGTCCCGACCACGGGGTGTCCGGATACTTTGGCCATATTGTGTATATCTCCTGCTTTTAAAAATCAAAACAACCAAAGAAAAATCGTTATTGTTCTCAATATTTTTTGCTGTAAGTAAAAAAAAAAAGTCCAAACCTTTTTGCGCATGAAATTCTGTTGCTCAAGCTTTTCATATTAGAAGCTGACGTAAGTTTTATACTTATATCAAATAACTCATTCTGAGCTAGAATTCGCGTTCTACATCTTATTTAATTTTGACTAAAAGTCGCATTATCTGTGTTTTGCACCAAACCATTCAATTGGATTTTTCATTAAACTAATAAGGGTAAAAGTTAGATATTGCCACATTTATTGTTCTGTTGCTTCAGTTTTGCTGTCTGAAGATCTTATACTTAATAGCCATTGTCTTAATAGCCAGTTGATTTGTTAATATTAAAAGAATTTAAAGTGGAAATGTCAATTTAGGATTCATGCTCGTATATTGAATTAAAAATCCCATCAGCTAGAGTCAAAAATCTGCTGAACAAAAAAAAAGTATTTTTACGATGTCTGTATGGTCAAATGACTCATCAATTCAGAACTCGACAATACTCCTCAAGGGTCTAGTCCTGATCCAGAGCAACCTATAAGTCCGAAGAATGGTGAATCGCTGGAGTCTACCTCGACATAAGCAGACTAAAATAGTAAATCAATTTTTAAATTGATACCTGTAAACCCTTTCTTGAAATTATAGGATTTCTGTAGCCTGGAAAAACTTGAGGTTTGTCTTGATACTGTTTCCTTTGCTTCGTTTCTTCTGATTGCATTTTAAGAACATTAACAATCTCTTTTTATAACAGTGAGACTTTTTCTGCTTTCATGATTCTTTCTTCATAAAGACTGGGATCAATTTTTCTTTTTGCGAGTTTGACCATAGTCTAAAAGGCATCGGGATGTCTTCAATACCTTTTTCTTGTAATTGTGGATTCTTGGAAGAAGTAAGGATAAATCGTTTGTTGACTTTTCTCCTTTCTGGTGAGTTTGCTTATGCCATTCAGTGGCCATAATTAATTTATGAGTCTAATAATAATTGCAGTGTGTTTTGCATTTATGCAAGATTATCAGCAGTAACAAATATATTTGCAAATTTATTTATCAAAATCCCCAAACAAAATTGAAAGATATCGTAAAATTACAAAATTAGTAGGAAAAATAGAACTTTCCATATTTCCATTTTATTAGCATGAAGCTAACTTGCTCGAAACATATCTATAGTAGACGTTCTCGCTGACATAACGTTGCAAACAATCAAGCCTTAGGCGAAATATATTAAAAGTCTTTCTATATCTCCAGAAAAACTTTGTGCGGCAATTAGGTAATAAAAATGTATATAACATTTAAACTCATCCACAATTAATATGGCTACTAATAACAGAATAAGCACATAAGCATAGAAAATTTGTGACATGAGGATTAAAGGATCAGACAGTTGTAATTTAAATCCACGTGAAATGAAAACAAGAGATGCCGCAAGCTCATTAAGTTAAAGGGCACATTCTAGGTTCTATTGAATATATGCCGTTAGGATTATCGTTGGATATAGATTATCGTTGAACGATAAGAAAATATCGTACAAGTCATTTGGTCAGTTACAAATTTTTTTCTCCATAAGGCATTAATAGGCCTCAAATGGATTAAAATATATTGAGAACTTGCTTATGAAATTTTATGAAACAATTCTTTCTTGATTGTTATTGATTCTGTGTTGCTGTTCCATTCAATGTTGGAAAGTGATTTATAAATTATATCTCCGTGAAAACAAATTCTCCTTCGTGACTATGTTTTTTACATAAATTTTCTTGTTCAAAATTTCAGTGGGAGGGAAAATATACTAAAAAAAATGGCATTCATTACCAAGAGTCTTAAGTAATTTATTTTATTCAATAAATACCAAACAAAAAAGAAACAGTAAATAATAGTAAATTAATTTGAAATTTAAATTCTTTAAATTGAAACAAGGATATATCTTTAATTTTCTTTAATTGCGTTTCGAATCACATTGATTCTCTGTTGCTTGCCATCAGAGCCACAGGAATTGCTTCCCATTCCTGAATGGAAACAGTTTCATGCTCCTGCAACGATCTTACAATGACGATCAAGCTTGTCCCAAATAGTTTCACTGCATTTAAATCAGATAAAGGTCAGTCTATGTAGGCAATTTTATGGATATTAATCTGTCAGTTGGCCCAATGGGAATTAATTTGGTTTCCCTGAACGACATTAAGGTTAACATTTGAGAAATCTAGCCACCGAGGGTCAAAAACCGTTCTGATTATAGTCTTCAGTAGACACTTATCTTCATTTCTCTGGCGCCTTCCTGATATTAAGAAAATATTGTTGAAGCTGAAACCATAATTCTCTTCCGACTTGATCTAATACACATATCGACTTAAGGAAGCGATACTCAATCGTTTTGGATCCGGAAATTCTAAGCATATTAACATTCACAAAGTTATTTAACCAAGTTTGCATGCATATTATTAAAATTTATTAAATGCCTTCATTTTGACGATATATTACATTTACAGAGGATGAGGTTTCCTCGAATAATTGCCTTGCTATTTGCTACATTAAATTTCAAATAACCAAACTGTTAATATTCAAATCTTATTTGTTGTTTCAAGAAAATCTTTTTGTAATTAACTCATACAATTTTTTTAGGACTAACCTATAAAAGGGTGGAAACTTAGGTCTTATTTTTAGATTTCGAATTCATGCTTCCTTGTTTTGATCTAAAATTGATATTTTTCGTTCTTATATATCAAACATTTTCTTCTTTGTTTAAGGTTCGGGTTTTTAAGTAAAAATTGCTTTTTTTTTTTTTATTTGATTTGAATAGAGGTAATATTCATAGACTAACGTCATCTTAATGGCCACGTGCACCAAACTTCAATTAACTTTGACGGCTGCATTGTGGACGTACCTAAAATTAGTGGGGGGTGCTGCTCCAGAAAAATTTATACATGTTTGTTTCCTTTGACACAATTTTAAAACAAATGCTAAAATTTTTTTGGAGGAGCACCCCCCACTAATATTAGCTTCGTCCACAATCCAGCCATCAAAGTTAATTGAAGTATGGTGCACTTGGCCATAAGTCTTTTAAGTCATCTTAAAAAATTGCTGATTTATTAAAAAGTCATAATTGAAAAAGAATAAAACCTATTTTTCACCAGTTCATACCGTTAAAGTAATTCTTAACAACCTTCCTAAAAATCTGCTAACTTTCTATTGTCGAATATATTAAATAATTAAAGAAAGTATTTCTTGATGTTGCAAGTGTTTTTACTTTTTTTTAAGAAACTATACCTTACATTAGTGTTATCTATAAGGATCGTCATCTGTGGGTGAGGGACTGAAGTGTTGTGGTTGATGAAATATCGAAACGTTCAAAATTTGATTCCAGGAATTTTGGATAAGAAAAGTGATACAAAAATTAATGAAGTGTGCCGAGGTTGCATCAAGCTACATCTCAGAGGATAATGAATCTGTATCAATCTTACCGAATTTGTCTTTTTTCTTTAAGATTTTTAGAGCTTTTTTTAATGATATACTGCTTATATGTAGTAAATTATATGTAGCATATTAAGAATAATTTACCCGTAAATTTTGATTTAAGTCCACAGTCGTTTTTACAGCCGAGCAGATATCTACAGATTCTAGTCATACTAAGCCAACAGGACAAAGTTGAGCTCGAAGGATTAAGCGCCTATCTTTCGACAGAAAGGATCCAATGCTTAGATTAGTTGAACCTTAGGGCCGCACATACGGCAATTTCCTTGAAATAGGCGGACAAAAATGTTTTTTCGAATATCTCTAAAGCAACGAAATAACACTTTTACAGTAAAGTTAAAACCCCGATGTACCTAACCATTCCAAAGAAATTTTTAATTAAGCCGTTATAATCACCCGAAACCGGTTTGAAATCACATCTCACATGTCTCAGCCTGCACAGCGCCTCAGTCGCTCCGAAGTAGTTGACAGTGAATAGCGTATGCTCGCGGCGTCTACACATCTACATCGAATTTTAACTTTGGACGATCAACCTTCAGGTGTGTTCATTTAAAAAGTATTTATTTAAATAGATTCTAGATGTTCATTGTTAAAATAAAAATTGATAAGTCAATTACCGTTTTCTTAGAGATTTTTTCGTAATCTTACCAGTATGTTAAGGATAAAGTTGTCAGGATCAGTCGAGGTCATCAAATATTAAGTCTTATTCTATAGTATTGTCCTTAATCTTTCAAATAACATTGCATGTACGCGCTACTTTGCAACACTTTTCACAAAAATTCATTTTTTTTCAGGTAGTAGTACAGCGCAATCAAACCGCACAGCTATAGTTACAACAGAAGAACTGTTTTATGTGTTACTGACAGACAATAGTTCCTTTATATCTCCTTCCCAGTGCGTTGAACACTTAGTTAGTTATATAGCTCAAGACGTGGAAGGCCGAAAAAGCTTTTCTCCGAGAGCTCCGACAAAACAAAAAGTAGAGATAAATCTGTTTCTCTTTTAATTATATCAGCTAATGACGAAAAACTGTCATATGCGACTCAGAAGAGCGGGAAAGAGGAAAACTGCCGAAGTAGTCAAACTAGCGACAACTGCTATGCCTAAGAGTCTAAAAAGAATGACAACAGCGTTTTCGTCAACCCCCAGCAATCAACTCATGCCATACACACTGGAGAAGTCTTTAGCTCTCATGATCGACCTTAATTTGAGCAAAGAACGATACATAACAATGCAGAAGGGTGCTAAACAGAGAGGAGCTAATATTTACGCAGCTTACTCTTCAATCGTTGAAGTAAAAAAGTAATGTTACCCAGATAACGATTATATTATGGTGACCGAGACTGAAGCTAATATAAAGCGACAAGAAGGTTAGTTCAAATACAGAAAGAAGTGTTGGAGCGAATTCCACCCGAAACTACTGAAATTGACTTAATATATAAATGGGGACTAGATGGAAGTGGGGGTCACAGCGTCTACAAACAAACTTTTATAGATGCAAACATTCGACATGCAGACTCTAACATCATTTTTTCTAACCCATTCCCCTTGAAATGTCCGGACCTACCTTGGATTCAGGGAGTAAGCAGATTTACTAGAAAAATGCGCATGCCTCAGCCACCAGATATTGCAAACCAATTAAATTTGTATTGCAGAAAGAAACGAAAGAAAATGTGGTACAACACTACAATGAAATAAAAGCCCAAATTAATGAACTTTTGCCAACTAAAGTTTTCTTCAATGGTCTGATTTTGGTCAATCACATTTTGTTAAGCACAATGTTTGAAGGGAAAATAATAAATATTTTATCGAACAATTCAGCAAGCCAGAGGTGTTACATATGCAAAGCCTTGCCAAAAGATATGAATAATCTTGAAAAGGTCTTGGCAATGGAATGCAATGAAAATTATTATGATCTTTCGTGTCTGCATTCCTACATTAGAACGCTTGAATTTTTCCTTCATATAGCCTACAAAATAGAATTGAGAGAATGGCAAGCTAGAGGATCAGAAGCGCAAAGAATTGTGAAACAAAAAAAAGAAAATATTTACCAGAAATTTTATGAAGAGATGGGGCTTGTGATTGATATGCCAAAGCAAGGTAGAGGAAACTCAAATGACGGCATTACAGCCCGAAGATTTTTTTCAGATCCCAAAAGGGTTGCCGTCATCACAGGAGTAGATTATAATCTTCTCCGAAGATTTTCAACTATACTTAGTACCCTTGCAAGCGGATATGAGATCGATGTACCCAAGTTCCGAAAATATTGCTTAGACACCGCTGAATCATATCTTCATCTTTACAGCTGGTACCCTATGAGTGTCACTGTGCACAAAGTCCTGATTCATAGCGCTAATATCATTGAAAAAATGATTTTGCCGATTGGTCAGCTTTCGGAAGACGTGCAGGAATCCTGGCAAAAAGACTGGAAAAACATTCCAACATACCAGAAAGACATCTAGGGTCAACACAAACAAAGACATCATTAATTGTCTCCTCATCTCGTCAGATCCTGTAGTAACTAATGTTAGAAAACTCCCGCGCAGAAAGACAACCCCTTTCGAAAAAGAAGTCCTGGAATTACTGAAGGGACCAGGTCATTAGCAATTGACAATGTTCGAAGAGGATGATGATAGCAGCGGAGACGATTAAATGTAATAATAACTGTAAGTAACCGACTAAAATAATAATAATTGTAATTAAACTCTGTAATGTAATGAAAAAAGTGCTTACGTACCTTACGATATCACTAATGATGATTTTAATAATGCCACAGCAGTCCACTCTCACCAATTCGCCCACTCAATTAATTTCTCTAATCCATCTATACTATGCAAGGAGCCCAATCATTTCATTAGGAAATGTAAAGAATCAATTCTAATTCTTACTTCCCCAAATTGCTATAATACTACCATTTCTGTTCAGGCTATAGCCGAATACGGAATTAATAAACCACTTTTTTCCCACTATTAAATAATATTTTTTTTGTTTTGTTTTGTTTTGTTTTGTTTTTTTCCTTCTCATTCTCATTAGGTTCCACCCACGTCACATCCGTTGACGCATAAGCTCATCTTTCCCAGTCGATCCAAGCAGTCAAAGCTTTGGTCCTTCCTCGTGTCATGTCCGGTGACGTCACATGTGCTCAACGTGGAAGCTACCATGCCATTGATCTTTATTCATATGTCCCCATTGGTTCATAGCTATTTTATGTTAATTTTCTAAACCAATATTGTACTTAAGAACATGTACTCTTAATTTTAATTAGTTGAGAAAGCTCCGTCACAAGAGCGAAACCGGTCCTTGTACCTTTTTAATGGGTAATTAACTTTTTAAACTACATTGTGTGTCGGCGTCTTGTTTTATATTTACAAATGCACACATTAAAATTCATGAAAAAGTGCTTTTTCTTTTTTACATTTGTTTAGTTTTTTTGATATGTAGATATAATAGAAATATTAGAAATTATAGATGTAATACACATACTGTATATTCAGACTACGTATTATGACTGTAGCTATATAATCTGTCAATGTGCACACACAAAATAAGAGAAAAAAGGATGAAAATATTTTTGTCCGCCTAAATCGTAGCAAATGCCGTATGTGGGCCGGTTGGAGCAAAAGCAATCCGGCCTCCATTAGGCACCAGCAGCTATAAAGGATGTCCCAGGAGGAAAGGTCAATATTTTGGAAGGTGATAGCATCGGTCATTTTAAGCCAAAAAGTTCCTATGAACGAGTGTCCTACTCCGAAAGGTTTCCGAGATAGAGCTATTCGAATGTGCAGTTTCAAAACGAATGACAACAAAGAGATATTAGGTACTGTAAAAAAATAAAGAAATGAAAAATATCTGAACTTTCATCGGTGAGCGTTGATGAGAGGCAGCCGTTTCGTCCTTTTTGCGGACTCGTCAGACAAACCCATTAACCAGATTAAATGCTCAGATAATGCAAAAGTGATAAGGGAAACTACTCCCGTACCCGGCTGTGGTCCTCCGAAAGAAAACACATTTAAAAAAAAAATCACGTACTGTTTCTAATATTTACTGGCCAAGTTACACATTCCTCACAGTTTATAATAAAAAATTCCACCGCCAACATCAATGCATTTCTCAACTCTTGTGACGTGTTGATTATCTGAGTTCATCGTGGTGTTCCTTTATGCTCGCAAAAGTATCCATTATGTGAACGAGCAATTCGTCTCACGTATTCACTCTACATCTGTACACTTCACTCTTCATTCAACCCCATAAACAGAAATCCAAGGGGTTAGGTCTGGAGATCTTAGCGCCGTGCGGTGGAAGAGAAGGAAAACAACGGCCAGCATGAGCATTGACAATTGAACGCCAAATTTCAATTATCTCAGAAACCATTCGGAATAGGACACTCGTTCATAGTAACTTTTTTGCTTAAAATAACCGATACTATCACCTCCCAAAATATTGATCTTTCCTCCTGGGACACCCTGTGTAACAATAATGTTTCATTATCACTATTATCTCTAATACTAGTTTCTCTGTCCCTGTCTCACTATTTTAAAATTTAAGCATTTTTTTTTTTTCTATTAACACCAAGTTCAAGTAAGTTGTTCGTTGATTGAGTTTTATGGCACAATATTAACTATGGCCATGCTGTGCCAGGAAAAGTCAAACAATAAAATATAAAAAGAAATAAGAAATGTCAAATGCACAGAAGCTCGGTTATAACGCGATCTTTCGGATCCAAGATCTCGAAGATCGCGATATAACCGAACTTTTATTACTTCGCGACGTCAAATGTCGTATACCTCACCCTATTACCGCCCACATGATTCCAAATCGATTTAAAATGGTCATTTCGCGATTACCTACATCATTCAGAGCTATGTGAGAGAATTTTATATTTATAAATACAAAATCATTACCTTTTCAACACTTTGATGGGTTATATTAGCCAAAATCGATTTGGCGCCGCCATCTTGGCATCTTATACAAACGACGAGTCACGTGGATCGAAACTAGGTATTCGTACGCCTATTAGATTACATGGGCCTCATTACTGGTTGTCATTGGCAGAATAATAGATCTCGATATTCATTTTGGTTAAACGAAAAAGTCCGCGGTTCTGGTATTTTTTTAAAAATATATTGTATTTGACGCATTTTCGTGACATTAGAGTGGGTATAGCCTCAATGTAAGTAGCAAATCGCGAGCAGTTCTCTAAAATCAATCGATTTTAGGCAAATAAACGGTAAATTTTGCAATTTTACAATTATACCCCTTTTCCAAAATAGAAGGGGTCCAAGGCCAAATCGCGTTATATCCGAATTCGCGATATAAACAACCGCGTTATAACCGAGCTTCAGTGTATAACTATAAACTTTAAAATATACACTGAATAGAATATTGAGGATGGCTACATTTTCTTTTTCATCTACTTGGGTCAACCGGAAGTCACGTGACGTGAGGCCAATTTCTAAACCGTTTATTTTAGATGACCAAAGCGAAAGACAAGTTGTTCTTATCATTGAGATGAACTTTTCAAAGGTAGTCCAATTTTATTTGACAGGTTTGTTAGTAAAATTATAAAAAATATCAGATTATGTTGACAAAATAAATATCAGATTCAAATCATTAAAAATAGTCGCGCGTTCACAAAGATGAAGAAATTGGAAAATGGATGAAACAGATAAAAAATATACTCCATTTAAAAGCAACAAAATATGCAGAGGAATGTTTGTTTAAAAAGCGGATAAAAACAATGACGACAACACAAAACCGGAACATTCAATTAAAATGTGATGAATGGTTAACATTGCAAGTAGCATACATTGGAGCAGTAGAAAGGGGAAAAGAGTTGTTCTTGAAGAAGAAGATATTGGGTATTGGCTTCAGGGAAGAGATAACCACTAGAATTGGCTACTGAATGTACAGGTTGAATGGCAGGAATTCCAAAATGACTTGGTATCTAGCACAAAATAACAAAATTTACATTTCAAGCATTTCTGATCCGTCGTGCAGAAGATCGGGTTTTTTTTTAAATGCCACAAGATTGGTAACAGTAGCGTAACGACGGAAGATTTCCATGCTTTCTGTGTTGCATTACAAATAGAACTCCACCAAGGTTTCGGGTGAAATGGAAAGCGTGAAAATGTTCGTGGAATGCTAATACAAGCACTAATGTGATCACATCATATACATTCTCAATAATGTTGTTTATGTCATCGGACAGATCATCGGCCTAAAGATTACAATTAGTAGTGCATTTTGGCCAATGTACTACATCACACTTCCACCGAGGAGGAATAGATATAAAGGCTGAAGATTGAGGGAATTCGTTAAGAATGATGGGAAAATAGTTACTATCTCCACGATTGTTAATATTCTAATAGCCCAGGAAAAATTAGGGAAGAACCATACTAAAACCAAGTATCTATTCAATTACTGAAAAAGAAATTGGCGAGGAAGTAAAATATGTAAATGATCTTATGTTGAAGATGCAAGATGGTGAGTAAGTAGCAAATCTTCAATAATGACATCATTAATCATCCAATATTAAAAAAAAAGCTGATTAATGGTAACTGGTTAATGAGATCTTGTAAGTTTGTAGGTGAAACTGGCGCAGTAAGAGTAAGATACAGCCTACAGATGGTAAGTAATCGTCCTATAGATATACGAGCAGCAACAGCTTCCAAACGAAGTAATGAGCAGAGAATGAAGAGACATCTTCTCAAATAAACAACAACTAGTTTGAAAAAGTAAGAATTAATCTTTCCTTAAAAATCATATTGCACTAAATAATTTATATTGACTAAAATATTCAGTTTAAAAACAATGTTCAATCTGTAAAAGTTCTCTTTCTGCCTTCTCGGTTTTCTTCATAAGATCGAAAGAAACAACTGAATGCTAAAGTTGTTTCACTTTCGCACAGAAATTGAAGAATTTTTCTTTGGTATTTTTTGTTCTGTTGACTTCTAACTACATCTACACTATCTCTTTCCACCAGAGCAATTTAACGTCGCGTCGTTTATGTAGAAAAGGCCAACGTAGTCCAATTAAGAGGACTAATCGCTCGCAATTACTGATTGGCGGCCATCTTGAAACCTAACAATCATATTCATACAAACTTGTATACCTATTACAAGATTTACCAAACAAAAATTCCTTAATCAGATGAATGAAGAGCTCAGGAAGGAAACAAACTTATATTCATTAAAAAAAAGTTTCGTTCCTATATTATCTTTTTTTTTTAATTATCGGATTTGAAATACATTTAAGCGGGAACCAACTAATAAAGGATAGAATGGAGTCCCACCAAGACTAAACTTGAAAATTCCCAATCCATTTGATGATTTGATCTATTGTGGAATGATTTTTCATAAAATGAATTTTTAAGTTTTATCTCAAAATTTTGCTTTATAAGAGACTAAAAAGATATAATTGTAAATGTTCAAATAAAATATCAGGGAATGAAAGTTTATGGTACACCTAGATCTACGACTTTCAGTGCATCAAAAACTTTTCATTTGAAGCTTCCCCTGTTGAGTTACAGCCTTTCGTAGATAAATTTGAGAAAAATATCACTGAAGAGGGTGGTGAGGCGGAGATAAGAAACATCTTTCTTTCCGCTAAAAAGAACTTTTATTCATAGTTCCATCAGCTCATCTTTGAAATCCATTGGGACATAAAAGCTATTTAAAATGTTAACATAACATTCTATTAGGTTAGATAAAAACAAATTTAGAGAAACACAAAATTAAAGATCCCGTAAAATTTGCACTATTTTCAGCATTCGGACGACTGGCCAGACGCAATCTTCAACCGGAAGTGGACATACTTGGTTGAGAGCATCATTCGTTCTGAGCATAGTCGATTCAGTGTAGACCGACCCTCATTTTGTCTCATTACCACTTTCTCACCCAGTCAGTGGCCACTTAAAAACGGATGTGGCCTGGATCGGAAATCTAATCCCCCCCCCCCTCCCAATAAAAATTTTCAGGTCTTGGGAGTTTTTTTTTTTTGGGGGGGGGGTTTACACACCGGAAATCTAATAATTTCTTCCTTCAGGGATTAAAAAAAAAAGCAGGCTTAAAACTAGATGATACGCCCGATATTATACTTATTTTTATCGTTGTATATATAATGTTAAAAATATATCAGGAGGTTATTAATATCTAATCCATCCAATAAAAAAAACCCAGGTTCGTTCGTTCGTAACAGAGTTTGGTTCTAATCTTGCCAAATATATTCTGAAATTGGACGTCAGGGCAGCAATCATGTTTTTGAGTAGATGTTGTTGTTTCTATCTATTTGCTTGTAGATTAACTAGGCTTAAATAGTAGTAATTTTTTTACAGACATGTATGCTATATTTTTACCCACTTTCGTTTTATATTTAATGGTATTATAATGCCTTGATTCCTCAAGTATTCTTCCTTACTATTTTGCAGCATGCGACAGGTAGTACAATACTGCAATTAAAGATTGCAATTCCTGCAATCAGGAATTTGTGAAATGGAACATGCTTCCCGACACCCACTTGCTCTACAATTGTAATTCGAAGTCTATGAGATTCGAGCAATCGTCGAATAAGACTATTCCATTACGAAAGATGCGTTTACTTTAGGGGAAGTCTGGTGAATAAGAGCATAGTTAAGGTTTTATATAAAAAAAAAGCGGTGTCATCCTTGTTACTACATATTCAATGTTCCGCCATTTCATCCCTCGATGTGTCGCGTAACTTAGCAAGAAACTGTGTTAAATAATGTACAACTATAGTATGAGCTATGTGCAATTAATAAAATAGCGCAAGTAGCTCATAGTATTGAAATTTCTAAACACAGACACAAATGCGCGCGCTCAGCTCACATTGTTATACTGATACATAGGATGAATAAATTACACACAGATATAATTTACATTTTTTGTGGTAATTATTCCCCAGAGTGGTGATAAACTTTTTATATATCGTCTACGTATGACATCAGTAGGGCCTTTGTACATTAATATACACTGTCCGGCCACTTTATTAGATACACCTACCTGGCAGCGTGTTGGGCCTCCTTTAGCCCTGAATTCATCGAGGCATGGATTCCAGAAGATGCTGAAAACGTTGTTGAGGTATTGTGTACCATGCAGATTTGAGTGTGTCACGCAGTTCCTGAAGATTTGATGGAGGCCCGTTTCAGCTCATCCCACAAATTTTCAATCGGGCTGAGATCCGGGAACTGAGCGGGACACTCAGCAAGGAAAAGTCATCGAAATATTCCTCAAACCATCCCATAGTGATGCGGGCTTTGTGCACCGTTGTGCATCCTGCTGGAAGTAGGAATCTGCATGAGGATAAACTGTTAAAATGTACGGTTGCCCTTGGTCAGCTACAATGTTTAGGTACGCTCTAGCTTCCTGACGTGCCTCTAGAGGTATCAATGGAACCAAAGTGTGCCAGGTAAACATCCCCCACACTATGACACTACCTCTACCGGCTTGAAGAATTGTTGTGAGACACAGCATTTGAGCGCACAGCATGGGTATGCCTAATAACAAATTCATTATCCTGGTTGTTTAGGATCTTTGAGTTTATTTTTTTCATGAGTCTCGTTCTCGAGATGAAATTCATTGTTAAGAACGAGATGAAATAGTTTTTTTTTTCTCCCTAGACTTAAATTCGACATCTTTTTTTTTTCTTTTTACCAACTTATATCTGATTCCAGTTTGAAATGAGGATTAATAGAATAAACTACTACTTTTTCATTATATCTATGAAACGTTTTAATATAATGGTTAATGGATAATATCTAAAGATAATGGATATAGAGATTTGGTATTGCTTTACCATCAAATTCCCAACTGTATAACAAAACACCCAGAAATACCAACGTGGGTCTAAGTAAAATATAGATGATTCAGGATCAACCTGGCAAGAAGATAGTCCATCATCTTTTCTGGTAGCATACATTTGGTGAGAGTTCACTCTGCATCCATTTAGTTGGTTTCTACAATACTTCATCGAAGAAATTAGTGTAGCCCCAATTTCTGTAGCATTGAAAACAATCCACACTCTGTCTATTAATCTCCAATCAATGTTAATCGCTTCTTTGTCTTGAAAAGATTTATTAGGTGGTGGAAAACAAGATGGTGATATCTTGTCAGTAAATTTGACAGAGTGGTCTAATTTAATCAAACAAGTCACAATTTTCTGAAATACCTTGGGCTTAGTTTACTT
The DNA here is from genome assembly GCA_023159025.1 of Thereuonema tuberculata. NCBI lineage: Eukaryota > Metazoa > Arthropoda > Chilopoda > Scutigeromorpha > Scutigeridae > Thereuonema > Thereuonema tuberculata. The sequence continues at coordinate 73,402,078 of JAFIDM010009631.1, read as the reverse complement.
TTACGAAACATTCTTCGTTTCATAATCAGTTGCCAATTCATTGAAGTCCATTACTCCAATATAATGAACGGCGTATTGATCCCTAATGGATTACAGAGCATTTATACAGAACAGTACTAGACTCCAGTTTGGAATCGGCGTATAACTGTTTGGGAGCTTTTTATTTTTTAAGCTTTTAAGAAAGCAATTCTTTTTCTTTTTTTTTTTTTTAAATCGAAGTGCGTATCTCTTGAATTACAGCATGTTCTTTTTATTTTTCTTTCTTTAAATAAAAATAAAACCCTTACATTTCTTTCTTCTAGTTTTAAAACAAACCATTAATTTTATTTTTCTTATGGTTGATTCTGAACTTAAATTTTTAAACTAAAGTGATACTTTATTAGGTACACCTCTGCTGTGCACACAAATGCTGTGTCACAACAAGCCGATGGGGGCAGTGTCATAGTGTGGGGGATGTTTTCCTGGCACACGCTGGGTCCTCTGGAGGCACATCAGGATCCTAGAGCGTAGCTAAACATTGTAGCTGACCAAGGGCAACGGTACCTTTTAACAGTTTATCCTCATGCAGATGGCTACTTCCAATAGGATAATGCACAAAGCCCGCATCACTATGGGATGGTTTGAGGAACGTGACGATGACTTTTCCTTGCTGCAGTGGTTTGCTCAGTCCCCGGATCTCAGCCGGATTGAAAATTTATGGGATTAGCTGGAACGGGCTGTTCGCTTCAGGCCTACACCTCCATCAAATCTTCAGGAACTGCGTGACACACTCATGTCTGCATGGTACACAATACCTCAACAACGTTTTGAGCATCTTTTGGAATCCATGCCTCGATGAATTCAAACTGTTTTGAGGACTAAAGGAGCCCAACACGCTACTAGGTAGCTGTACCTAATAAAGTGGCCGGACAGTGTTTATGTATTTAATTTGTTAGTAAATTGATTATTATTTTTTTAAATTAAATTAAATTCAGAAACACTTTTTTTTTATTCGGAAAAATTACTATTCTTATTGAATTCTGAGTCTTTTTTTTTTAATATACTGTATATACAATTTCTGAGGTAAATTTTTGGTCAACAACTGTTAATTAAGAAGGAAAAAAAAAGAAAATTATGAAAGTAAAAAAAAAATAAAAATAGCCATTTCTTTCTATGCTTGTAATGTAAAAAAAAATTGTTAAGAAAACAGAAATTAGATTCTGAATGCTATTCAAAACTTTAACTGATAACAAATGGAGAAAAAAAGAAAAAAGACCAAAAAACTGTTCTTTGATACCTTCTGTTAATTCTTTATACAGGGTGTACCTGAAATGTGCTGCCAAACTTAAAGCTGCCAAATTGTATTCAATCATGCAAAACAACGAATAAATGTCATGTAAACATGGGTCTGGAAATGCGTTATTTCCAAGATATGAACGATGCAACAATACAGAGGTGTTGGCCATACAGTCGCTCAGTTTTACAGAAAGTGCTCGAAATGTCCTCCACCGGCCGCAATGCACGCAACACAACGTCGTTCCATCGACTGCTCAATACAGTCGAATTGTGTTGCACCCATCCACTATGTAATCATGCAGTGCGTGGGCGTTAGGGGCCACTGTGGTCTACACTAATGCTTTAAGATAACCCTATACGAAAAAGTCCAGAGGGTTTAAATCAGGGGAACGAGCAGGCCATGCTGTTGGTCCCCATTCCAACTGTCAGGATAAGTTTGGTTCAGAAGTCATCGGGCTGTAGTTTCAGGTAACGCTGTTTTGCATGATTGAATACAACTTTTAAGTTTGGCAGCCCATTTCAGGTACACCCTGTATATTTGCCATACTTTTGTTAGGTAAGCAATATTTTTATAAGAGGATTATTAATATTTTATTTCTGTTTTCTCGTCTTTTAGGTATAATAATATGAATTAAAGTATCCTAAGTTTGACTATGAAAATTTATTAAAAAAAAAAAAAAAAAGCCTAACTTCCTTGTATAACTAGTCTAGTCAAATTAGCTCAAAAAATGGGCTAACCTCAAACTAATTGCAATACAATTTCTGAGAGTTGAAAATTTCTTATTGAAAATTTTCCGTAGAAAACGATGGTGAAAAGTCTACCACGCTACGATGACGCGTTGATCCAATATGGCGGATTTTTCAAAATGGCTGTCCATTATTTGAGGTACAGAGTATAAATGTTTATTTGCCCATGTGTGGTATCATTTTATATGTTTTTTTAGGACGAAAATAATCAAAAATACCATCAAAAATTGTTTCTGATGACAATAATTAAAATAATCGGGATTAATACAATAAACAACGATAATTATATGGAAATATGCCGAACACAGTTTTGACATTATTTTTTATTTACATTTTTTTTGTTTTACATTATTTGAAAAGAATGAAAAATTTCAAAAAGATAATATAGCACTCCTAAGTAAAAGAATAGTATATCATTTCAATCATCCTCCATGTCCACTTCCATGAAATTGCAACAGCTTATTCCTCGACAATCCATTCTCGTATCTGTGCCCACTACTCCCTGTCTTTTGCATACACATTGCAGAGTTGCACATTGACTCTTGATATAGTCACATTTCACAAATTTTAATAAATGATCTGGTGCTTGTGCTTGACTCATTCAAATGGGAGTCAATCTTCCATTTTTCACTTCAAATCCCCACTGCAATGGATCCATATGAATACCCATCCACTGCTGTACCTGATGATATACTCTCAGAGAATGAAATTTGCAGGCATCCTCTGTAGGAGGCAAGACTTCCGGTTTCACATGTATTGTTGATTTTGTTGCCTTTGAAGTGAAAGTTGGAAGTCTTGTATCATGTGGTGTGCTGTCTCCTCCATACGACGATATAATGGCATTAAGACCAGCATTTTCAATTTCTTCTGTTGATTTTTGTGAAGTTTGGAATACAGCAGCACTTTCTTTGAAGCTGCCTGATTTTCTTAGCAACTTTATGGAGTACCTTTTTCCTAATCCAAATGGTTTGGAGGTGGCATCACATACTAATACGGCGTGAGCAAATAAGATGTGAGAGCAGATGTCATCACCTAAAGCTTTTGCTATTTTCCTAATATAATGCACAATTATGCTTTTGGAAGATTTCTTTGGTTCTGGGCAAAGGAAAATATCACATACGTTTTCTTGAAAATGATGAAGGATTAGTATGAGAAGAATGGTGTCCTCGCCAACAATGGCTGCAAGATGTTTTTTGGCGACTCTATAGCCTCCATAACGACCATGACGTCTGCATCACTGCTTTGATGAGCTTGCTTTGTTTTACATCCAGCTTCTTCTAACGTTTCCGATAACTGAGCAATGAAAGCTTGTTTATTTTCATTGTTACTCAGAAATAATTCTTTCTAGATGGCAATGGAGGTAGAAGTTAAGATATTTACTTTACGTCCTACAATATCTCGGTATCTTTTTAGATGGACTTCTGATTTTGTAGAAAACTTATCTCCATATCCCGTCGAATACTATTATTGCCTGGTCATACTTTGTTAGCACATATCTTTCATAGGCACAAAGCATCTCATGGAATGTCTGATTCCGACTCCAAGGAAGGCGATGTACTAACCAACCATCATCAATGAGGAAATGTATATCTTCGGGCATGTTAGCAACGCCTGGTACTTGCTCTTTAATATAATTGGCAAGCTGTGACTTCCCAGATTCCCTCATAAGTCCATGCTTACCGAATAAACTAGCTGGGTATGAGCAAAGCTCATAACGAAACACCTCCTGCAAATCCATCCCACTAATCTAAGCACAAAGCAACAGGCGCTGAAACAATAGTTCAGGTTCAATAATAAAGATTTCTTCTTTCAATTTAACAGATTGGCCTGATTTAATTGGCTTAACATGCTTGCTTTTATATAAAAAGTTAATTGCAATATGTATGTTCACATTTAGTCATAAAGTCGACAAGAAAATTATATAAACTTTGTCTGTATTTATGACATATTCCGCTATTATTTTTATATTATTATCAGAAACAATTTTTGATGGTATTTTTGACTTTTTCGTCCCAAAAAGCATATAAAATGATACCATACATGGGCATATAAAGATTTATACTCTAATATCTCAAATAATGGACAGCCATTTTGAAAAATCCGCCATATTGGATTAATGCGTCATCGTAGAGTGGTAGACTTTTCACCATCGTTTTCTACGGAAAATTTTCAATAAGAATCCACTCAGAAATTGTAATGCTACTAGTCGGCTACCCGTCGCTTCGCTCCGGAAGCCTCGCGTATGTAACGGAAAACAATTTGTTATTTATTAAAAAAACACACACACACAAATTACATCAAGTAAAATAAAACTAAAATT
>JAFIDM010009631.1:73375076-73391829 GCA_023159025.1 Thereuonema tuberculata | reverse complement strand
TTATAACCTGATGGCTTCAAAAAACAATATAAATAAAAAAAAAAATATTAATTAATTAAAAACAAAATAATAAATAAAAAAAAAATATATATAATTAAAAAAAAAAAAAAAAAAAAAAAAAAAAAAAAAATATCGATATTACGGATGGAAAAGTTTTAAATGTAAGTTTACTTACCCAAATCCACTTAAAGATGACCACATGCCTGCTACACATCCGTGAGTGGCTGGATCATCTGGATATCCTGCATTTCTATTGATACAGCAAAATCTTAATATTTCACAATTAATAATTTATAAAACTAATTTATTTGTAAGTGGGATTTTGCTTTAGTAGTTTCATCCAAATAAAGCAAAATTTCTTCTGCAGGTGTTTCTCATAGGTTAAGTTACAAAACGAACTTTTAGTAAATGATAATCACTGTACTTGCAAAGGTTCTCATGTACTTACGCTACATCCATTTAAATCTCCAAGTTGTTAATCAAGCCTCATGACTATACATTTGCAATCAATGCAAAATAGTGATTAGGAAATAGTGGGTATACATGTATTTATCTATATCATAGTTTAATTTAAAAGTGAAATAAGATTAGAGTGAAAAGTACTGCCAAATGCAGTCGACTAAATAGTAATCAACAGCCTGCAATTGTGCCCTGAAAGAACGCCTCGAATTGGGTGTGTCAGACTTTCTATAATACCAGGATCCACTTGGAATCGAAGATTCTTAACCGAATCTAATCCTTAAATTATTTGACTTTTCGAAGAGATTAATTTTCCGTAGTGGAAAGGGTGAACCCTATGGGTCTTTACCATCTTCTTCGCTTCTATAAAGCCTTAATGCTAATTTGGAAGAAACAGTCAAGTATTACCCGTTATTTGAACCAGATAATAGCCACTGGTCAGCAAAGATGCAGTGACCAACGTCTTTACCAATTACACCTTGTTTATATGAAAGACAAGAATTCTCTCGTATCATTCAAAGTTTCTATTGGAATACAAAGACACTTACTTCTAACAGATTTAATTTGCTTTGAAGAATTTTTTTTGCTCCCCTCGACAATTTTAAAAAAATACATTTATGTTAAATAAACTTTTACTTTGCTTTACGGCAATGTCTTCATTACTTCTAACAGGGTAAAACAGTTTAACCATTTTTTTTTTTCTCTAATGTCAAGATTTTCAATCGACTGCTTACTTAATTTGTATTGAGCTATCGTACGGATTCATTACAAAATAAGAATTAGTTGGTTTATAAAATGTAATTTTTCTTACTACTTACATAACTTCTTGCAGTGCGTCAATAACTCCTCCAAGTTGTAATCCACCTACCCCGATTCCATTCAGAACTAAAGTAAAGCACAACAGCCACATAGTCCTGCAAAGAAATTACATGTTTATTGATAAAAACTTAGAAAATAGAAATAAACGAACCATCAGAAAATCTAACTTAAGACTTGTCCAAACGAGTTTTGTTTGGTATACGAAAATTAGGGAAAGCTGATTAAAATTTCAAGTTCTTATTCAATATCCAAATAAATTTGACTGAATTTAATTATTCGTGTGAAATTGAATAGATTTTAAGGCAAAAAACGAAATTACGAAATTTATGAATTCAGCACGTTTTCATTCAATTCTGCAAACCTTTCATAATAATCAATCTTCAACTCTTCAGTGACCAAACCAAAGCTTACAGGAAAATTTAAATATAACAAGGCATTTCAGTACAAATTTTGAAAACAAGTCTTAAAGGCAACCATATCTTATTTATAAAAATGAAAATCAGATCCAACTTTTTTTGAATTTTTGAACGAGATTTTAAGATATCTAATGCAACTTTGCTTAAATGTAAAACATTGATCAGTAAGAACGTATTTAAATATTAAATTTTATGTATATGCAATAACTGCCATTTCCCCCCCCCCCCCAAGTTATCAGCAAAACTTTAACGATTTTCCATGTCTAATTGGCATTTTTAAATAGGTTATATTAATTTAACTACTGTAAAACAATGCCTAATGAACAGTAGTATATCGTAATTACAAGATATTTTCAGTAGTTTCCAAACTTTTTAAACTGTAGAGGTGGAAAAACAAATTTCATAATGATTCTTACAGTACGAGAAAAAAAGTACTTATTTAAGTTGAAATAAGTCATATTTAATATATTTTCTTAAAGTACCTCATACTTACATGGTGATGGGAACTCCAGGGAAAGGACCCAGCAGAAAGTAGGAAGTGCACATTATAAAGCAGCAAGCGATTAACACCGTTTTAACACGATCCTGCAACGTAAGATCAAATTTATACAAATTACTTCTGAAATTTTAATTTTATTTTCTCTACTATATAAATACTAGTAGATATAAGGCATGACAAGATTTAATTACTTACATTCGTCCATTGCTTTTACTACAGTTTCAAAGAACAGTATAACTATACTTTAATATCAATTTTTAGAAGTGCCAGAAATGGAAAATGATAGCTTTTCACTTATGCTACAATTACTAGACATTTGAACTTAATGCAGTTAATAATAAAAACACCACACCCTTAAACCCAATTTTAATATAAATGGTATCGATTAAATGAAAGAGCATGGTTTCTTAACTGAAGAGATCCAATCCTACCCCCACCTCCCCCAATCCAAATATTTATAAATATTTATATTCTTAATTTTTAAAGACTATTTTAACGACAGTAAATTTTTGGCGGCCCCTTACCCCCACAAGTCACTTCCTTGTGAAGAAACTATGAAACTTGTAATTTTAGATATCAAATGAACTAAGTGAACTGAAAATAGTAAGCAGTTTTATCCTTCGAAATGTTAAGTCTTAAAGACCAAAACAAAATTAATGACTTGATTTCTTGAATTAACATGACAAAACTTTCAAAATAAACTCCCAACATTGTTCTGCAGAATGAAAATACTGAAATTGTTTAATACTTACCTTTTGATCACATAACCAACCCCAAAACGGCGCTGATAAACTATTGGCTCCATCCTTCAATCCAAAGACTAAACCCATGACGAACTGGTTAAGAGTAAACTGAAATAAATACATTTTACTTATTAAAATTTGATCGAAACTTAAGATTTTAATGGATATTTTAATTTTTAATCAGCATTTTTTTTTTTATTATTCACTGTATATTGATTTATTTACGTAAATAGTTTTATTTAAATTTTCCATTGATCTGATCAGATTTATTTAAAGTCAGTTAAAAATAAGGTAAAGCCCATGTGAAACTTAAATCCACCCCAATCTATTTGTGACGCACGACAGCCAATCATAGCCTTGTAAATAGCCTTTTTAAGCGCATGCATTGTATAAATAAAGGAGATCTTGGAAGATTTTAGTAGAGTTAGTTTTATTTTACCGAACCAGTTCCCTGAACATTCACAATATTTTAATTTTGTAAAATGAAGTGGAGATGGCTAAGGGAATAAACCTTGACAAACTAAGGGAATACAACAAAACCTAAGGCCAACTTAAAGGGCCTTTCACACTGCCCAGGTTAGTAATCAGATTTGGTTTCAGACAATTGAAGTAGCTCTGATATGTTTTTGAACGGCAAATGACAAACTTAAAAATATATAAAGATAGTGGTCCGCTGCTTTTACAAAAAATTGGAGAAAACTTCACAAGATTGGAGTGTTTATGATCTACAATTTCGTTAACTGTCTGTAATACGATTATTCTACATGAGGGACTAAACTTGTTGATTTGGAAGTGCTACAATCAGTCTTAAAAATGGAATTACTAATTCAGTAGGTATTATTTGAAAGTAATTTATATATAAAATAAATTACCTGTCTCAGTATCTGAGGTTCTAAGGTGACAGAAATAAATCCATTTGCCATAGTTGAAACAATAAAAACACTGAAGGCTATCCATACTGTTGGGATCTTTAAAATATTAAGGATTGTCACCTCTTTCGAATTTCCATCAGAAGATTCGTCTTTTTGGGCTGGAATAAACATTTTATATTATCATAAGGTTTTCAAAAAGTGATGAAACTTATTAGTTCATAAAATCCAAAATAAAAATAACTAAGCATTAGATTTTAAGATTTATTAAAAGTAAATAAAAAATTAGAAAGAATTTTTTTTTAAAGTTTTAACATTTCATATGAAATGCAATCATATTACAAAGATTATATGAAATAAAAATATAGTTGACAAACATGAGTTTCGAACGTTTTATTATTTATATATATATATATATATATATATATATATATATATATTATTCTTAATATAGTTAAGTTAATTTTATTCTTATATTTTTTAAATTAGAAATGATTGTTTGAAATCTTTACTTTGCGAAACTCGAAGGATTGGCTTTGAGTTTTGCCCGTTCGATATATATAATATATATATATATATATATATATATATATATGCCTAATTTTGAAGTTTATATTATTGCTTCTTAAAATACCTTAATACTTTTTATTTACTTATATACTTTCACTCATTACGGAGTTTGCTCTTTTTATTTCTTCTGATCTGAATATAGTTCTTATTAATTTTTAAGTAATTAGAAAATACAGCCTGCTTTCTTTATTAATTAATTCGTTAATTTTGAATTTTAGATTTAGTTATAAGGTTTAAATACTAATATTAACAATTTTTACTACATAAAAATAAAAAGATAAAAAATATAAAATATATAAGATAAAAAGAGCAAGATCTTAAAATATTGCGTTTTAGTTTTTCTAAATTTTAATTTCTACTTTCGCCATTTATGCCGCTGATAACGTGAGGATAAATTGACCACATCTTCGCAGAAACACCGATATGATCTTTGTATCTGCATTTTTCAAATTTCACATTACTGTCCGGCTCATATATACAAGTTTAATATTTTATTACTTTTTTTTAAACCACACACTTTAGGATTTGTATTCTGAGACAATTCTGAGAGAAATCGAATCAACAAGAATTTGACAACTTTATCAACAGATACAACTACAAGGCATTTCAACAGCTATCTTTCCAAAACTAATGCATTTTCAACTAAGTTTCGAGTTATTAGAAACCTCTAAAAAATACTACTAACATGAGGAATACCTTAAAAGATCAATTCTTTTAATTGTAACTTGTGGAAAAAGCATGGAAAATATTAAAGATTGTCATTCTGGAGATATTGGATAGATCTTCAGAATGGTTCTTATGTCTGCTTTTCTTTAGGACTGAAATAATTTTAAAATAAATCTTTATCTTAAAGCCCTTGTTCTCATCTTTCAATTAGTGGAATTTTTAATGTACTTATATTTAAACCTTTCTTTTTTATTTTAACTATTAATGTTCCTTTAGCATAGTACGAATGTAGAGTCTAAATTTAAAGAAAAAAATATGCACAATATACTTTAAGAATGAATTGATGTATCTGTTCAACTTCATAAACCAAACTACAGAGTTTATCGTGTGCCAACATACCACTAAAATTAAGGACCAATCAAACAAATTCCGAATACATAGGGAGCGAGGAACAAAATTCAGACTAAAATGCGTTTACTCTATTTGTGCCGCAAACATTGTTACATTTTAATCTATTAATTCGTTGAAAAATTTAAGAAACTTGCATCAGCGGAAGTCCTCATAAAATTTTCCTTTCATCAATCTGCAAACAAATATTGATTCATAAATTTATTGTTGCAGTGTAAATTCTACGAGTACCAGTGTAAGTTCGTTTAGCAAATTCTTTACTTTATGAACAGAAATGGTACGAAAATTTGAGTTATAACTGAATCTCGATTCATCTAGCTATGCATTATGTTTAAGATGCAGTTTCAGATTTAAATCCATACAATGCATCTAATTTAAGTTTCATAATAAATTAGAAAGGTTATTTTTGTTGGGAGCAAAAGAAACTTAATTTATTAAGTTAAACCTGATATTTGCAATTTTCACAAACAAATACAATGAAATTTCTGCAGTTTCATTTTGAGACCATATATTGCCTTGCACTAAGAAACATTAATGATCCTCCTTTCCTTCACTGGTCGAAGTTGATGGAAATTTGATATATAAAGATTAAAATTAGCATTTAAAATTTTTAGTAATGTCAAACAAGCAATCATTTTTTCCGCAATAACGTACTAGTTAGTAATTCTTGAACTTACTTGAAATCGTTGGCAGAAAGAATAAACTGATGATAGCGACTGCGGATTGAAGACTACCTAATACGACGAAAGGTAATATGAAACCTCCAACCTGCAAATTTCAATTAAATACGAGATTAGATTTAAATACTCATTGATAAACAAGTACAGAAAGTTTAAATTTACAAAGTTTGATTCTTGAAAAAATTTTAGTGAAGGACAAAATTATCTTTCCTTTATAGGAAAAATTGGATATTCTTGTGCCATTCACTTCAAATTCGGAAATTTAGATACAGAATAGATTTTTCTTATTACAATAATATTTTCAAAAATCTTCCTTCTGACAAGTTTTAGTTTCGAACTGAAGTCTTATGTTTACATCTACTAAAGTTTGCCGCCTTATGTTTACTGTCGTGATGATTACTTCTTAAGATCAGATTCTGCTTTAGTACTAAATAACTACCAGTTCGATCTCTAATACTCTGTACGGAGAAATCTTATATTACGAAGATAATCAGTGCATAAATAGTTTGCAAGATAATCAAAGACTTATATAATAGATGTTTGAGAAGTGGAAACTTTTCCCGATTTGTGGTAATTTTTCCAGATTTGCATTTGAATGACCTTTTGTAACCGAGACAAATTTTATATTAATGTACTTTATGTAAAGAATTAAAATTTTATTTTAAATCACTTGTGCTCATTTTCCAGTACATTGTATTTCAGCTCCGTTAAGCGAATGAAATAAAAATGAAAAAAACATTTTAAAGAATATCAAAAGTTACCTCGTACAGTGCTCCTCCTAATGCAGGTCCCGCTAACTGTCCAACATTCATCATTATTCGAGTCAGTGACTACAAGGAAAAACTAACCATTAGTATATCTGAAAAACATTTAGGTAAACTATGTAAAGACTAGCAAACCTATGATCACGTGATCTTGGATTCTGAGGTAATTTTCTCACCATCAGGGATCGCTTTCTCACGACCCGCGAGCACGTCCGTTTGACTCACGTAGATAAAAATGAAAATGAGCATCCTCAATACTATATAAGATTTGCCACCTTATTTGTATTTCCGTGTCATTTCTTCGCAGATTTTAAATACGAATTTCGGAAAACTAAGGTGAATTAAAATTGTTTCTGCAGTCTTCAATCTCAGCTGTTTTCTATTAGATTCTAAGAGTTTTCCTTGCAATTTTCCTCGAGTTAAACAAATTTGCAGTCGAATTTACACAACTTCAACAAAATTTTTCATAATACATTATAAAAATTGAATTTTAAAACAATTTGGGTAAATGAAAGCAGTCACTTATGTAGTGTCATTCCGTAAATTTTGATATTAGTGAAAACTTCCTAATTTCGTAATACTTGTCTTAATAACATTTACTACAGTACTCATTTGTACATTCATATTATGGAAAGATCTTAAAGTTAGCAATAACTTTAATCACCACTGGGGGGGGGGGGTTAATTCAGAACTTTCATATTGTTAGTAGATGAACTCTAGTTTATTTAAAGACATATCTCCAGCTGAAAATAAAATTAAACCCAAATCGCAACTTAATCTAATTGCATTTAGAAGCAATGACATTAAAAAATTATGTAGTACCGTTACTCAATGGTATTTAAATTGAGCCTAAAAAACAGTTCTTGCTTTCTGTACTTGGGTTTCCATTCAGATACTTACATTTCTCACATGATTTTCTAAACAAATTGAAATATAAATGTTTTCTTACCCTGCAATTATAGTAAATGTTAAGTTGCTGTTAAATATGATGCTAAATATGACAACTGCTAGAAATCAAAGAAATCAGAAATGCAATGAATTATTCCATATCGTTGAACTTTTTCATTGGAAGGACTCAGGACTACGCAGTTTCGATTATTAAAATTCTATTATTATAGTCCATCTAAATTCATTACCTTCAACTGATATATTACTACATTATGTACTGTATATATTTACAGTAACAATGGAAATGTTGTCGGTTTAGCAGCTTTTGATTCTTGTTTACCACTGGGGATTCTTGTTTTTAATCCTATTTTCGTAAGGAAAACTCGAAATATTCCTATCACTCTGGTTTTGAACCAAATAACGGATCTTCCTGGAACTTAGATAAGTTTTCTGAAACTATTCAGCCTTCCCAGTGAGATGTACAAAAGCTTTATTCAAGTCTGGAATGTTTTTTTTACTACGAGCAACAATATTAATCTTTGAGTTTTCGTTCTTTCCTAATAGTTTAAAATCACAGAATATGCCGATTTTCAGCTATGCATCAACTAGCCAGGAATGGAAAATTAAAGCTTTGACTATTCAATTAAGAAAAAATAATGCATTCAAAATTAACTGTTGTTGCCAATGATCGTGTAATTATAAAATTTTCTCGTTGAGTTTTAAAATTTTAACGCATTATTTGTAGCCAGTCTTAATCTCCCCTAGCATCCAATCTGCCAGAAATCTAAATTATCATAAATATTATTTTCGGTGAAGATACCTTATTAGATTGCCATTCAGTTTTAGAAAATATATAATACTTTGAATGAAACAAGGGTCTTTTCACTACAATTAATAGATTAGGCAAAATCTATAGTAATATTTTTCTTTCCATTGAAGTCTTAAAACCTTGAACTTTTCCTTTCAAAAGGACGGGAAAGTGCAAAGGGGGGGGGGGGGCTTGAACTTAAAATGTTCAAAATTTTGCAATCTTAATGCTTATTAGCTTACAAACCCTCGTATGACTTCAGACTTTGGCCCCACAACTTTAATGCAAGTTATTCACTTCTGAAAAAGACTAACGAAACATAAGAAATTAAAGTTTTGCTAATTAAGAAATTCTCCTAAAATAACACTTAGACCAATTCATGCATTGCCTTTTCAACAATTTTCGTTCTTAACGAAAATTAGCAAATCAGTCTAATTTGGCTCAACATTGTGATATGAACATACCCTCGAAGTCTACCCTCGACGTCTTCCCAACTTTCTCAAATGGTAGATTTGATTAAATTTCTAATCATATCAAGATGAAACGAACTTTCCTTATAAGCCAATTAATTTTCCGGAAGTTTCATTATATTGAATGCCGTAGGACGATCAATTCAAACTAAAATCTGAAATAGTTAAAATTGTAAAGATATACCGTTGTACTTTCGACATTAAACAAATAATTGTTTAACTTCCTGTTAAACTATAATACTTACAAACATACGGCCAACGGACTGTGGAAAGTCATGTGCGATGAAACTGAACGACGCCGTTATAACTCCAGCATTTCCAAATGCAGTTACTACTCTAATGGCAATGGAGATTGAAATGAAACCAACACCAGGTGGCATTTTTTCCAAAAAGCTGAAACCACAAACAATTTAGTTAAAAAGCATTTTAAATTTAGAATATTTATGTAACTTTGTTAATTTCCTTGCCATAAATGCTTGAATTTAATTTTGAATAACAGTATTTCAGAACAATTTAAATATTTACTTACCCTGCTAAAATACAGCAAACTCCATTGATAATCATTCCACTTACAAAGGCAAATCTTGGCCCAATGTGGTCTAACTGCAAAAGTACCAACTGAATACTCAGTAATTAGAAAGCATAGGCAAACATTACATTTTTATCCAGTAAATGTAAGTGTGACAATATTTTCATTACATTTTTCCGTGTGAAAAGCAGGAACATAAAGTAATTCAAGATTCTGTGGATAGAAACCTGTACAAGATATACTTATATTTTACCATGATGGATATAATTTATGAAGAGAAGAGGTAAAAGAATTTACACAAACGAACAGCATCACTCTGGCATCAAATACGGCAGGATTTTATTCTAATTGACCTTATGAATCTGACTCGCAATTCACATATCCAAACAGCAAATCTGTCATCAGATACCTTGCCAGATCAAATATTTGAAAGTTTATTTGACTTGCAGCCAAATAAAATTATCACGAAGCCAGAAGTTTGTCACAACTGTATAATATTAGATCAAATTTCTGGAAAAGCTTCAGTTTTTTTTTTTTTTTGGATAGATTATTGCAATGATGAACTTCAGTGTTTGAATTAGCATTATTTGTGGCATTATATACAATCACAAAAGGTCTTAAAATATAAATGGTTTAGGTATGGTAATGCATCTTGTATTGAACAAAATGTGATTCTTTCTTATAAGAATACAATTAATCTCAACCGATTACGCGTTGTGCACTGGAAATTGAAGTTAAATTTGATAACTTATGAAATACTTCAGTTTCAAAGAAATATCACAAATTAAATAAGACATCTGTCGTCATTTATCAGGAGTGTTATGACGAGATCGATTTTTTTTTGGGGGGGGGGGGGGGATGGAGAATATTTCCTTACTTCTTAAAGTCATATGTATGTTGTATGCCCCCCCCCCCCACTCCAAAATTTAAAACATTCACATGGTTAATCAATAAAAATTTTAGGAGTGGGGGGGGGGGGCTCAAGGTAAGAATACATCAGTTTACGTTGTAACCTTATGAAGATTAGGTTAAAAAGATTAAGTCCAATCTAATTCCAAAATTTAATTTTGGTTTCACAAAACTGAAGTCTTCACCTGATTAGTTTTCTTCAGCTGTTCTTGATATACAATTTAAAAACTGTCTGGAAAAAAGTATTTTAATTTCTTTTGGAATTAATTTCTACAAGCTTACTATTAAGAAAAATCAAAATTTCTTACATTTTTCCCAATGATTGGAGTAACAAGAAACGCAGTCAAACAATTGGATCCCAAAACGAAACCATACACTGCAGCAGTGGCTCCTTTTTCTTCTGCCTAAATTGTTTTACATAAGAAACGGATCAAAACTTAAATGTAATTTTGCAGTCTAATTTCTAGTAAAATACTTTCATATTCGGATGTTAAATTATTTCTTTTGCCGAATTCAGAATGTGTTTTGTAACAGGCATACTTTATTTTTGGGAATAGAAATCTAATTCATTAGCAGTAAAATCAAGTCTAAAATATTTATGTACACACATACTTTTTTTACATCTACCCGACTTGTTAATTCATTTTTCAATGAATTTGTTCAAACTCCAGATAAAAAAAAAAAATCCTTTGTCAAATGGTAAAGGATTTTTGGATTCTTTTCTTAGGGCAAGGGATGCGTGGGCTAGCAATCTGACAGTCAAAATCACATTTTATAATCTGATTTTATAATTTTACTGGTATTGAATTTCGTGGACTTAACACATACTAATGTCGAGAAAGCTTTAACATTAAATTTTTAACAATTTAAGGAGTTTTTAATTTCATTTAATTTGGTTTCATTATGGGTAGTAAGTAGCGCGTGTATCATTATAAAACTAAACGAAGTCTGAGGTTAGTTTCATTATTTGTTCAGTTTTTTTTTTTTTTCTTTCATGGACAAATCTCATGACAAGCAATGTCTAAGCTTAAACGTTAGCTCTCCGTCTGAATTTTTGCACTAAGGCTTTATTTTATTACTAAGAATATCAATTCCAAATACTTACCAATCGTGGGTAAAATGGAGGAAAGAGCGATATGGCGAACGACGTTACAAGTGTGGAGAAGCACATAACTGCCATCGTTATGGCTTGTCTTCTGCTGAAGGTACACATGCAGCATCGTGTTGGAGGGCTTATGGCAATATCCTCCAGCTCTGTGCCTAATGGCTTGTGCTGCATATTCTGGAGTAAGAAAAAAGAAACAAATTTAATATTGCTGTTGATGCATTTCTTGCAAACACCCAAAATATTAAATAGCTTAACGTTATTGAAGCAACGTATCTGTCCTATCAAAGTGCATCAGAAGTATACACACATTATGGAAAAGATTACCCTTTTACTTTTTGTTCAAATTTTCCAAGTTGGTTTTTTTTTTTTGTTACAATTTATTAAGCGTTACTGCTACCATAAGGGAGGAGTATTCAAATAAAGGATGAATTTTTTATTTCAACTAATTCATATTAGGAGCAACATTATAACCTTTTGGATACGCTAAGAAAATGACTTAGTTAAAAATTCAGAAGTTTTTAGGCAAAGCAAGCGAGCAACGAAATTTGCTGGCACAAAAGCTTTAAACATTTCTTCAATAACGTAATAATCTTGTCTGTCTTTATAAATTTGTTTCTGCACATTTGAATTGGCATAAGAATTTTCTAGTTCCGTTAGCAGTCAAGTGTATCTTAAAATGAAAGAAATTAAAAATTCATTTTTAAAGCTCAAAAATTTGGCCTTTTAGTTCCAAATATCTGAAAAGTGAAATGTTAGTAATATTAAATATAACCCTTGATCCAAATATGTATTCATGATGGGATAAGTAATCCCTCAGAACTTAAGATATGTAAAATAAAAAATCAAATGTGGAATTCAGAATCTTGGGCAGCCTTAAACTTACCTCAAGAAGATATTTGACCAAACAATGATGCTATGGATTCAGATGCCCAATATATATCTATTAAAAAAAATACCTCAGCGCAAGTCCAAACAATTATGAATATTAATATATTTTAAATTATAACTAAAGACACGTCAGTTATTAACTGTGAACCAAAGAAATGTCTTCCTTGGTTGAAGGAAATTTCTTAATTCAGTCCTTTAAGTTAAATATTTTTGTTTGGCCGGCGAGTAGGTATGCCAGCTAGAAATTTATTAAATTGAATTAACAATTAGTCCATCTTTTGCTTTTAATTACGGCGAATTTCTAGTTAGAATT
Source organism: Thereuonema tuberculata (assembly GCA_023159025.1). NCBI lineage: Eukaryota > Metazoa > Arthropoda > Chilopoda > Scutigeromorpha > Scutigeridae > Thereuonema > Thereuonema tuberculata. Next base: position 73,379,023 of record JAFIDM010009631.1, on the reverse strand, counting down.
GTTTCAGTAGCTTGTTCTAGTGCTTATATTTAGCTTACACCAACACTACGTAAGTCACTCAAATTTTTGAATTTAATAAAATTTCTTTATTAATTACTAGCTTTTTTTTTTTCCCCCGGTTACACCAATGCAATAGCCGATAGAATTTATTAAATTTAACTGAAGAACTGATTTTCAAATTTCATGGGAAGTTTAAGTCATTTGGTAAGTCCATATCTCGAATTCGAACTAACTCGAATGGCTCCAGAGAATGAAGTTTTCACTGTTTCCGCCAATTCTAGATCATTTGCTGACTTGGATAACCTCAGCTGACAAGGAATAGTCCACAAACAGCTGTTCCAATATTCCCAATGAGGAAATTTAAAAGTTCAATACATATTTAAAGTACTGCAGTTATTAAATTTAAGTCAATTTCTTTTTTCTAAGTCAATTACAAAAGTTTTCAAAATATTTAAGTTAACCTTCTAATTATGTTTGTTACCTCCTTAAGAGACTTACACCATTAACATTTTTACATCAATATCATACCTGTTCATTGTTAGGAATAATGTAATACAGCGTTAGAAAACTTAAGTATTTTTAAAATATTTTAAGTTTACTTAGTTTAAATAAAAAAAAAATTAGTTATTAAATAATGCTGAGTCGAATTAAACCATTTTTATCTTTCTTTGACATACATTTTTCACGAGATGTTCCTTTATCATACATTTCGATTCCCCAAGGTAAAATTTGTCTCATCCTTCACATGTTAATTTATGCATATCGAATCATATGATAAAACCACATCAAGAAACAAGAGAAGTGTATGCTTAAGATAAAGGATTTTAATTGCCTCAACAGTGATATAGGAGCTTCAAAGAAAAATTATACATCTAATTACGTATCTCCAGGAAAATATTGGAAAGTAACTTCAGAAATTGTCAGAATATAGATCTAGTAAAAGTCTAGTAAAAGAAAAAATATTTTTCTAGGCAATATTATAATGTTAGTTTTATGTATTGATAAAACATCAGCCATTGCTTCTTAGCAGTTTTCAAAATTATTGCTTTACCATTACTGTGTTCGTAGCCAGCTTTAAATTTGACTAATTGGCTGGGGGAAAAAAAAAAAAAAAAAGGGGGGGCATCAATACTACTAAATGAAACAGCTATCTTTAAGTGCTACGATGTAACTTGATAAAGATTCTGGAATACTTTTAATACTTACATTTGTGTTAAAATTAATTCTTATCCCACTTAATATCGAAATTTGAGAAGTAAAATTCGGCTTCCCTCGTACCCTTTACTCGCCATTGTCCTAAGCAGGCGACATTCCACCCACGGCATTTCCATCGTAGCAGCTCTTTGGAAAGCCTCGGTGTCTGCACTACTTTTACAGTTACGGAAGCTTTGGGGGGGTGCAGTGGGGTTCAAAATTCTAAAGTCAATATCAAGTTATTTCATAAATAAGCCTATTTTCCGAACTTCTATAAACAAATTGAACAAACCTGACTTAAGGCATTTTCTCACTTCCAAATGAAATTAATTTGCACAAGATATTGGCTCATAATGCAATAAAATTAGTTCAATTCACAATCATCTCGCTACTGAATAAGATAGAAAATGCTAATTATAAGTTCCGTAATGAAATTTAGAATTTTCCTCCAAGAACATAGAAATGCCATTAGTCAGGAAGGGGAATGCTTGGAACAGTTTGTTATTCATGTTCAGACAAATGTTAGAAGCAGTAATATTCAAGAAGCTATGAAATGGGGTGGTAGCAATTGATTTTTAATTACAAATTTTGTTAGTATTCTAACTTCATAAAAATTTCTCGAAAACATTACTGAAATATGAAGGTCAAAAACAATAAATGTTACTCTTATCAAGAGACATGCTTTTCGTGACTAGTAAATAGAACTATCTGTTACACAGGTTTTGGAAAATACTTACATTTTAATCCCAAAACAAAAATTTATTCAATATTAGTTACCAATCTAAACATTAAATATGAAGAATTGAAGAGAATTTATTTTTCTGGGTTTTATTTTATCCCATAAAATCGGAAAAAAGTAGTTATTGTTTCAATAGATTCGACTCTGCCTCTAAAGCACTATAAGGCAGTGAAGTTTCTGAAAAGCAGTTAGAACATTCAAGTGATAAAGCATTTCAGTCGTTTAAGGTCTTTCCTTTTTAGCAATTTTCGATGGAAAGTAGAATTTTTTTTTTTTAGTTGCTTTGTATCTAAACATAAATGAAAGTTAAAAATATACTAAGAATTCTATATTTCAATCATTGTGTATTGATATTTTTTTTTTTTTTAACGGAAATGAAAATTAAGTGATAACTTTAATTATTAAAGTTTAAGTTCATTCAAACTCATTCGAAAATATTAGTACATAAAGTATATATTTCATTTGTTTTATCAGTTTTCCTAGTATTTTTTTTTTCCCAAATTTTATATTACATTTAAGTACATACTATCTGAAGTTAATAAATAATAAAATTTCAGTTTTTTTTTTTTTTTTTAGTTGCATCGAGATAATCCAAGTTTTGTCACTTCAATTTGTACATGCTAGAACTATTTTTACTGTTTAATTGCAGCGCAAGATCTCACTGTCCCTAGTTTTCAAATATTGTCATTGACCCACCCCCAAAATAGTTAATAAAAATTCATTTTATATTAAATCCTATTAATAAATCAGTTACAATTTTCATAAGTTTATTTACAATTTATTTTATTTGTAAATATGGGCGTCTGCTGAAATTTTTCCAAGGGTAGAGGTTGAAAAATATATTTAGCGCCGATATACATTAAGCTATAATTACATTAAAATTTATTTTGTATTTGTTACAGCATTTAAAATGTTTCATGTATCAAAACCAGAGGGAGGCAATTGCCTCCCCTTCCCACACCCCTCTTGTGGATGATCAATCTTAACATATATCATTATTTCCTAAGTGCAAATAAAATAGTGGTAACAAATTCTTAATGTGCGTTTAATTATTAGGGAAGAATCATATACAAAAAAAAAAAAAAATTTGCTCATTCACAATGTTTTTCAATGAAATCGCTTACTGTAAGAAATTCTTAAATTTCAAATTAAGGAAAGGTTTAATTAAAAATAACTACACCCTGAATTTAATGAAAAACAACTTTCCAAATTTTAAGGCTTCCTAGAATTTTTCTTCAGTTCCTGTTCTATTTTAGATTACTAAATACTAAGGTTTTTTGATTTAAACTATTGTCGACAACAGTCTGACATTTCAGATTACCCTTTTCATAAGTTTTAATACTTTAAGTGAAAGATCCTCAATACTGATTAGCTTGAAAGAATTAAACTGGCATCTTGCAATATTTTTACGTAAATTTTTTAAATTATTAAAAAGAAACGTTTATTATATCACAGTTTTCCCATTTCATCCATAACAATCCCTTCAAGGCTAAGAAAATTCTCGATTCCAACTAATATTTGCATTAGATATTTTAATCACTTCGGTAAGTTCCAGTAGGATAAAGTTCACAGCTATCTAATAAAAATTTAGATTTCCTGGGATTGAGCTGGGCTATTTGGGAATTCTAGAATCAAGTAAGCAGCACTCTTTGTTCTTAAAATTACCGAAGTATCCCACATAGGAAATACAGCTTATATAATTTCGCAACGTATTAATAACTCGACAGCATCTATACAAAAAATAATTATAGCAACGTTTCCAATGTCTCAATTTGGAATTCTTAGATTTTTTTACAATATTAAAAAAATTAAAATATTAAAACTTCATCTTTTTAACTTAATAAGAGTGATCCACTCGACTGGATCCATTCGTTGGTTCACGGCAATCTGACCTTTTTATCTTGCTACAAGATGAAAATTTTGGTGACCCCCCCCCCCCTACCCTTTTTTTCAATTTAAAGTTTTGATTTCACTTACTAATTAAAATTTCCCCAATACAGAAATTTTCACTTAT
>JAFIDM010009631.1:73296230-73357992 GCA_023159025.1 Thereuonema tuberculata | reverse complement strand
ACCTTTAACATTTGCCCCCCCCCCCCATGGGTCCGGGCTGGATCCGCCCCTGGTTCGCATGGAGTCTTCCTTCTGTGCAAGTTTACTCTCTGATGACGAAAAAAAGTCTTTAAAAGTGTGGAACTTATTTTAGTAAACAGTTTCTAAAAGTCATGGAGCGATCCTCAAAATTTGTAACAATTCAAACTTTAGGCTGCAGCAAAAAAAAAAAAAAAAAAAAGTCTCGCTTTCTTTCCCAAATCCTTGCGTCATTTCTTTCTTATTGATTTATTTGTCAACGGTGCATTATGGTGCTTAGAGCCTTAGGCGCTAGATTAAGTGGTGTTTGCCCGATCATTTTATTGAAATCAAAAACAACTACTGAGAAACATATTTTTTTTTGTGATAAAATACTTATTATGTGTCCCTGCTGTGAAAAAAATATTGTCTTTTGATTATTTTTCAATATTCACCAAAAGAGGTTTTTGTTTTCTTCGATTTTTTTTTAATTTAAAAGACTACATTATTTTTTGATTTATCCAATTAAAATTATATCAAAAAATCCAATTAAAATATCCAGAATTACTGAGATTGGCAATTTCTATAATTTTATTATCATTCGTCAAAATTTGATTTTGGATCAGGATTTCATGTTTTATCTTATTGGAATTACATGACATCTTTATCTAAACAGTATTTATCTAAAAAGTTTCTGATGGTAATGAAAGAAGTTTGGATTGAATTAATTATGAGAACTTAAATTCTCATAAATGTAAAGTCAAAACTAGTTTTTGACTTCAAATTTAGAAAATACAAAGCTTTGTATAAGATATTATGTATGAAAGTTATTGGGATAAAGACAGGACCGGATTGGAGGATTAGAAGGGCGATGGAATAATACATATATAGAGAGCTAAGGCGCCGGCTGCGTCGCTTTAGGATCTAACTTACAATGGGTTCCGAAAGGATACCATGCAGCTAGGACCACTAGAAATCCTCTAGATATACCGGTGGGCCAATCTAGACCTAGAAGTAGATGTGAACAAAATTAAGAGGGAGTGAAATTGGTTGTCCTCTGCGAAGAAATCTATTCGTAAAGATAAAAATTTGAAAAAAAAAAACAAAAAAAACATCTATTTACTAGTTCCTTTAAACAAGCCAATTGTTACAGATTGTGGGCTAAATGACATGTTGCCAGTCTTCAAAGCTCCAGTTTTAATGTTCGCTGCACTATTCTTTGCGTTTTTTGGCATTGATGTCAATAATGAGAAATTACTGACAGTACGACCTATCGCAGTGCGGTCATAAATAAATAACGACAATTTCCAATGGCGATTAGCATCTTACACACTCGTGACTGTTGAACTCTTATTACGTAAAAATAAATGTTTATTATTATTTAAAAGAAATAATTTTAATAAATATCAAATTTATTTTTATAACTCTACATTTCGCATTCTGTAGATTCTGTGGTACAGTGAAGGAGCCGCGTTCAATTCCCGGTGGAGATCATGGATATTTCCAAGGTTTATTTCTGTGCCGAATGGATCCTAAGGTTCACTTAGCTCTCTATAAAATGGGAACAGAGTTTCTTTCCCTGAGGGTAAAAGCGGGCGAGCATTGGGCTGACCACCCGGCCCAGTATTTTTTTTGAGGAAAACCTGGTTTCACTGTTACTGTGATGTTTGTCGAAGGCTGTAAAGTCAATGTTTCTTTTCTAATTTCTTACGTTGTCTCGAGACAACTAGTGAATTCTTTCATTGTGTAACTTGCTTTTTTCTTTTTCTTTTTCAATTTCTGATAGCTCAGATGTTTGTGCTTTTCTTCTCTTTGCTGGTCATCTAAGGTGTTTCGCTGATCGATGCATTCCATGAAGGTCTGATAGAATGATTCTTTGCTATCAGCTTCTTTATTAAGCGTAGATTCCAAGATAGGACAGGATACTATAATGATTTCTTGCTGACTTCCACATGACTACATATTGTGGGAAAAGGAGCTAGAATTCGAGGCACGACTAGATACGTTCTTAAATCTAGAAATTTTTTTTATTTAATTTCCTTAAGACTTTTTTGCCCCTCCCCCTAAAAAATGTGAGAATTGCCCTTCGTCTATCCAATTCTTCAGTCATCATTTTTCCTCATAATTAAAATAACTATACCAAAAGCAACCATGAGATTCTCAAAACTAAATAAATAAATAAAATAAAATAAGAAATCTCCAAGATATTCCTATTTAATACCTTAATTGAAAAATTGGGAAAAAGCTTTCTTCGTGAATCACCCTTAAAGCCATACATTATTTTAGAATTTTGAAGATTGCATTTTATTTTCAATTTTTGGGCAGAAAGTACAGGATTTATTTCGAAGTTTGTCATCATATTACAAATTTATCATTGATTTTCCGGCAACGGATAGTCCGGCACTTCCTTCAGTCCGAACAAAATTACGAAAGTGCAAAATCTTGATTTTCAATAATCTTTATCTCATTTTGTTTATATTTCTTCTTCGCTACGGCCTGTAATTCAGAGTGGTAACATCAAGTGTAAGAACAAACTTAATGGATAAAAATGTTAAAATTTAGATTAATTTTTGTGGGTCAGTCAAATTTATCATTGATTTTTTGTGGGTCAGTGGTATATTGATAAAGTATTATTTCTTCACGTCCGATGATCCGACAAAATGGCTAATCCGACAAGGTTCTGGAATCCAGGCTGAAGAAAAATAGCTGTTTCTTCGTTTTAGAAACTTTATATAATTCTGTGTTTTGCCATTTGTTTTCTTTTTATTTTCTAAAATATTATTAATCTATTACCTTTGTCATTTTGTAATATTGTAATGATTTTGAATTTTTTTTTATAATAATTAATTTGAGTTTAAATTTTGTTAATTTTGAGATTTCATTTCTTTCTTTCCTTCTTTATTTATTTATTTGGAATTTCAATATATATTTAATTAACTACCTTAATGTAATAATTATGACTAGTATAGCATTGTAGATTTTTTTTTCTATTTCATTAAAATTTTTCCGTTAAAATTCTGTTATTCGTTCATTTGTTAAAATGTAGTAAGAAAAAGAAAAAAAAAATAACTTTGTAAGTTTTTGTAACTTATATTCTATTTGTATCTACTTTATATTATTTCTTTATTATTTATTTTAATTATTTTTTGTTTGGTACAATTTATTTTTCGATAAGTTTAATATTAACGACATTTTATCATCAATTTCTTCATATTTAATTTTTTTTGTTTAATTTATCATAAATTTATGTTTCTCGTAAGTAACAATATTAATAATATTATTGTCTTGTAAACGAGTTCCGTCAAATGTGGAAGCAAAACTCTACTTGTACTTTTTCCTTTTTTTTACTACAGGTTGAAGATCTTCCATTTGTCTTTTCCAAACTCTTCCAGCTGAAGAGCGGATTTGTTTGTTTTTTGCAGTAATTTCTTTATGAGGTCCACTTCAAATACACAAACAGATAACGTCATGGAATCTAACTTCTTACAATGTTCATTGCAGCGCAATGTCATATAAAATGATTCTCAACATTTCTTAATTTTAATAAATAGCAAATTTAATTTTTAGGTTCGCTATTTTTAATTTTAATTTTGAAGCTTTCTGAGGATCGATACAGGACTGTGAACCACTCTTTTGGAAATTTTGCCTTGCATCCTGACTTTAACAAATTAGGTCTACAAGCAGCATCTGAAAATAAAGTTACAGTCATCTTTTGATTGCTTGTAAATTGTTAGGGTTTTTTTTTTGCCTTATCAATAGCAGAATGAACCTTAGTTATCTTGCTTTAAAAGCCGAAACCTGGTGCTTATCTATTATCTGTGAGATATTCCAATAATAATAATAATAATAATAATAATAATAATAATAATAATAATAATAATAAGTTCGACTACAAGAAGGCGTTTGATTCTGTCCCTCATTCCTGGCTCCTACACACTCTTCATATCTACAAAATATATACTAAGATAACGGCATTCTTAGATGCCACGATGAAGAGTTGGAACACAACATTACACCTATGCACCTCCAACACCTCCATCACTATAGATCCCATTCCTATAGGGAGAGGTATTTTCCAGGGAGACTCCTTGAGTCCTCTTTGGTTCTGCCTCGCCTTGAATCCACTGAGCCACATACTAGATAACACAAAACACGGTTATAGGCTTACCTCAGGCACTCTGACACCATACAAAATCACACACTTACTCTACATGGATGATATTAAACTCTACGCCACAAACAACGCACAACTTATTAATTTACTACATGTCACCACACAGTTCACCAAAGACATTGGGATGGAATTTGGAATCGACAAATGTCGCAAGCTACATATAACACGCGGGAAGATTACGAATTTGGAGGGTTTTGAACTGGACCATGGGTTGTCCATCCAATCCATGGAAGAGGGAGAGACCTACAAGTATCTGGGCTTCCAGCAAGCGCGCGTCAATGACAACGCAATCATAAAAAATGGACTGAAGAACACATACCTTGCTCGAGTTCACAAAATCCTCAAAACACAACTCAACGCCAGAAATAAAATTAAAGCCATCAACACTTTTGCCATCCCCACACTAACATATTAGTTCGGCATAATTCCATGGACAAACACAGAACTCGAAGCACTACAACGCGCAACTCGCACTACATTCACGAAACACAACATGCACCACCCCAAGTCCGCTACGGAAAGGATGACTCTTCCCCGCAAGGAGGGAGGCCGAGGACTCATCAACCTCATCACCCTACACGAAAAACAAGTACACACACTTAGGGAACACTTCCACCAAAGAGCAGAACACTCCTCACTCCACTCAGCTATTGTCAAGGCAGACACACACCTCACACCCCTGAACCTCGAAAACTCTTCTCCAACACTCACCACCCCTGACACCCATACTCAGCAGCTGCGTGAATCATGGGCTTGTAAGGAACTCCATGGCAGACATCGCCACGAACTCAGCCAGTCTCATGTCGACATGGAAGCGTCGAACAGATGGCTGACGAGTGGCGAGCTGTTTGGGGAGACCGAAGGGTTCATGATTGCAATACAAGACCAAGTCATCTCCACACGCAACTACAAGAAACACATTCTACACGATGCAAACACACATGATAACAAATGCAGGAAATGCCACACTACGCATGAGACGAACGACCACGTAATATCAGGCTGTCCCCTTCTCTCTCAAACAGACTACCTCCACCGACACAATCAGGTAGCGTCGATCGTTCATCAACAACTAGCCCACAAACATTCACTTATTAAGAACACGGTCCCGTACTACAAGTACATACCACAAAGCGTATTAGAGTCACCCTCATATAAACTATACTGGGACCGCCCCATTCACGCAGACAAAACCATACATCACAACAGACCTGACATCACACTTGTTGATAAGGTCAACAAACAGACCTATCTCATTGATATTGCAGTGCCTATCAGCAAGAACATGCAGAAATCTCACGCAGATAAGATCAGTAAATACACAGATCTAGCACACGAGCTCCAGAAGCAGTGGAGGCAGGATCGAGTACGTGTTGTACCCATCGTCCTGTCTGCCACTGGTCTGGTGCCTCAAACATTGCACCACAGTCTCAGCACACTAGGACTTCACAAAAACACTTATGCACAACTGCAGAAGGCTGTGGTACTCAACACAACACGCATAGTTAGGAAATTTATGGACACTGCCACACATCCCTAGTCAATCTTGCACACGCCTTTACACTTGACAATATGTGCTTTGGTCCTTGACCCGCCATATTGTTTTTGCTGGGGAAACCCAAGGTTTGAAACATAGAAACATAATAATAATAATTACGTAGTTGAATGAGATATGAGTTAAATACATAAACTTTTAATAATAAATAAACAGTTTTGTGATAATTTCAGACTTCGTTGAACATATCTGAGGCTTTTTATAATAATTTGGAAGATATTTTCATTGAAATGCAATAATTCATGAGACCTAACTGTGAAGGACCAGTTAAACTACAATAACTATCTAAAGGATCTAAATCTTAATCTTGTTAACAATGTAAGCGAAGGATAACAGAAAATTAAGAAAAGGAGTTAATAAATGATTTTGATTCATTAATTATAAAAAAATAAAAAAATCGAATATATTATAACTCTTCGCCCATTCTTTGTTGAGCAACAACAAAGTCTTCAAATTGTCCGTTCAACATGATTTCTCTTCTGTTTCAAGTCAATAATTATTACTTTAAAATTAATTCAGCAAATATTTCCCTATCGATTTAGTCTACGGAAGTTCCCATGGCTACACAAGTATCAAGTGTCCTGATTTCCCGGATGCCTGAACTTTTGATCCATTTCTGCGAAGGGAAATTAACAATGCAATCTAATATGTATAGACTCCACATTAATCGGAAATCAAGCAACTCTGCTTAAAACCTTTAGAGGTGACAGCCCTATGTGCATGTAAATACTAATCTCTCTTTGTTTGTGAGTTGAAATGCATTCAGGGCATTCTAGAACTAACCACTATCATTAAATGAAACCGAATCTTTTCATGACTGCTCAACAGTCAACAGCAAGTTCCTGAAAGAACTTTAAGCCCAGTTTCTTTTAAACTTGTGGCATTTTGACATTGATTAAATGTCTATGGGGAGGATCTTTAAGAAAGGAAAAAAAAGTTACGAAAAAGTGTTATGTAAAAAGCATATCTACAATTGACGTGTTTTGCAGAGATACAGAAAATCTTGAAACATTCAATTACATTTTTTACTTTTCGTTTCGTAGATGATTGATTTCTGTAATGTAAACATTTTAAATACAAAATACTAAGACATTTAATCAATGGAATTCTAATTTTCTGTAAATCCGTGTTGTTGTTTGTGTGTGTGTGTGTTTTTGATTTTTTTTTTAATCATAAAATAATACAAACGACAAGTTTCTTAAATTATTTCTTCTTCTTTAAAAATTCTTATTTTTAAATTGATAGCTGATGGATACAAATAGTAAAAATTTTCCTTGAAAAAAAAATAACTAAATCCTCAAACAATTTAAATAAACAATTTAAAATCCGATTACTATTAATTATATTAAAGCTCCTGTAAGACTTTTAATAAGATATTAAGAGGACTAAAAAGCTGATAATTATCCATTGTTTTCTTGTAGTGTTAATACAATGGGTTAGAAATGTGGGTAGATGTCATCAACTTCCAGGTAGCACCACGGAGTCTCCTAATGACTTGTTATGATAAAAGTGGATTGTTTGAATAGACCGCCTACATAGGTTGAAAGTCATTCAAATAACAAGGAAGAGTTATAATTCGCTTTTAAGATGTCAATTTTTCCAAACTTATGGGGAAGGACAACTATGTGAGAAAAATAGTTGTATTCGGGGCTGGTCAAAGTTAATTAGAGGTACCGAAATGGCTAAAGGTAATAATCGTAGCGTTATAAGCCGCCTTTGGAATCGTACTCAAACTGATCAAACGATCTTCCGAAGACCTATTCTTAGACACCCTAAGGTCATATTCGCGAAGGAGACTGTTGCAAGATGTCGTAGGATACATACAGTACGGCAGCTGGCTGGAGACCTGTCTGCATCCATAGGACGAGTAGTCTTCTGGCAAACTGTGTCCCAAGGCTCAAAAGAATTATATTTAGGTAAAAAGTACAGCTGTTTGTGTCTCTTTAACGTCCTCATAAATTCGGCCTCGATTGAATTAGTCTCGAGATCATTGGGAATTGGACAAAATGCTGTTCACTGCTAAGTCCTGATTCAGTCTCCAAAGCGATTCCTGACTAGTATTAGTATAGAGAGAACCTAGATATCATCCCACTGACATCCTCGAGAGATATATATATATATATATATGGCGGTGGTGTGTGATAGTATGGATTGGGAAAATAATCAAAGGCGAGACTGATCTTTATATCTTCCTAGGAAGTATTCTAACAGCACTTGGGTATCGCGTTGACATCCTGAACCCATATGTTCGCCTATTTCTCGCAGTCGCGGATCATGACGATAATGTACGTCCCCATAAAGATCGTCTGGTTGACCAATACTTACAGAGGGATACAATCTACCATACGGAATGGCGATCCAGATCACCTAATCTTAATGCGATGCAGGATGTTTAGGACATTCTAAGAAGACGAATTGCAAATCTCAATACACCGCTCCGTAACCTCCAGGAGCTCAGATCTTCTCTTTTACAAGACTGGCGATTAGTCCCGCAAAATCTCATAAACAAGCGTAAATCGTTGATGTCAATCTTGTGTTTCAGACCGATGACATCAATTGTACGATGAACAAAATGCCATCGTTGCTTTATTGCTTCCGGTTGTGGCTATTAAAGGCTTTCGTTGTTTATTTCATGACAATGTCAACGTAACTCCCTTTTTTATCAGTCATTATTGCGCTTACTTATCCCAAACTTACCCTGAAAATTTCATTCACATTCGTCAAAGGATTTTTGTTTTGTCTATTTTCTTTTTCTTTCGCGATTTGAGCACACTGCGTTTGTACCATTGTTGAGCTCAGTTTGCAAAACTCCACAGAGCATTCCGTGACCCAACGTTTCAGAGCTGTTTTAACTTCATCGAATCGTTTTCCATTCAAGCCTATAATAACTTCCTTGAACCACTGCTATGTAACAGTGTAGGCGTTACTGCTCTACATCTAAACATTCGATGAGAATTACTCTTTGACTGAACGAGAAAACTCGGTCATGACCTTAAAAATCTATGTTACTCTCGAAATCTTAAATTTCTTTCCGACGGGAGAGTGTTATAGTGGGGATTCCAACTACTGACTTTTGCTCTCAGGCTTCTATATGTGTGACCATGTCTCGTCCGCAGTGACTACATTCGAGGGAAAAAAAAAAAAGTGTGTTTGTTCTCATCAAACAGTTGGACGAACTCTGTGTACACTTCCACCTATCTCTGCCGTAATTCGTTAACTGTTGTGGAACCCTCTATGAACAGATCAATCCGTAGTCACTGATTGCACCGATCTTAGGATATTTACAGAACATCAACAATAAATCCTGGATGCTAATGCATCAGTTCTCTTGAATGAGTTCATCAACTCGGCTGCGGCTGTAACTAGTAACTGAAGTTAGTCGCGACCCACTCCTTATTTTGTCCAGAATTTCAGTTTTTCCTTGTGAATTTTCAATTTTTATTTCTTAGAACTTCAACCTACGTCAACCATTATTGATATCGATTACTGCGTCATCTTCTTCATCTGAGTATGGCTATCAATAGCTGAGCAACCTTTCTTGGCCAAAAACTCCAGAAAATCGTTCTCTGTTTTAGTTTCTTATGCATAGGATCTTAGCAAAACACAAGTAGACAATGACGGCGAAAGAATATATCTCTGCAATATACGTACATCACACAGTAGATAGTCAACATTTTAGTATTTTGTGGATCAGACAGACATTCTTTTTGACAACCCCTATACAAAGCGCTGCACTGATAGACGCATTTTTCCTATGTTTTTTTTAGGCAAAGATAATCTTTACATGATAAAAATTTAAAACTGTGCTAGAGTTTTTCTCCTTCAGATTCTCCTAACTATGAATACAATTCAACCGAATGTCAAAGTATGGAAACTTTACTATTTACAATTTTGAAACACTATCGAATGCTAATTATGGAAATAATATAAAGAGAAAAGAGATTAAATGCATATATGAAATTATATCATTGTTAACAATGAGAATAATCTTAATCTTACATATTGTTACAATGCTGTCAAAACAAATCATGTTATTTTTTGTTGTTTTTTTTTTACGGAGGAAGAATAGACTAAAAAACAAGTCCTTAAATGACAAAAATTAAAAAAAATAAGCCAGAGATGCATGTTCTCAAGTTCTTACTTATGTTCAAATACTTACGCCAAGTTTCAGTTTTCTATTGCTTTTGAAGCTAACGTTCACCCACACAAGCATATATTCGCTTTAATATGAATTGGATACTCATTGCACTGCACATATCGTCATATTGCTGTTAATAAGTATTAACTTTCTATCAATTGATATGTTATTAACAAAAGTAGTTATATTTTAGAGTAAAGTTTACTTTAATATTGAAACAAATTGATTATAAGTTATAATTTTTCCCTTTGTAAGGCTTTATGCATAACACTAGATGTCTTAATAAATATAAAAGCCTTTAATCATTATATCACAGTATTTCTTTACTTGTTGATTCTTCGGACTTTTAACCATTGACATAAAAATGGAATATTTCATTTAACGTGTTCGGAAATCAGACTTCAGGTGCAGAGATAACATTTCGAAAACTGTAGTAAAATCGCTAATCAACGGCAACAACTATTGCAGGAATGTGTATGGAAATAACACGTGAAGTGGGTGGTGCCCTCTACATTCACAGCTTAGCAATTCTTATATTTTTCAGAGAGTCTTACTGGAGATTGTAAAATTCTAAAACTTGCAGTTTTTTTGGACCAAATATCTGTGAAGTATGGGTTGGTGTCTGCAAACGGAGAAATTGAAGCGTCCCGAAGAAGAAATCCAGTTCTTACAGTAACTTGGTTCGTGTAACAATCAAAGGATGAGTTTTCTCATCCAATCAGATGAGTTTTCTGGGATTCCAAATTGGCTCTGCCTGGAGTAAAAAAAATAAAAAAATAAAAAAAACACGCGGCCGTAAAAAGGGAAAAAAATCCTTCGTTAAACAGTCGATTTTGACCATCATGGCTATTTCTCTACCTGATCTCTTAGCCGAGCCAACTACGAGCACGAGCGCTGTTCCAAAAAGAGACAAGACTTTTGAAAAACCAGAAGTGGATTTGAGAATTCCTTTGAAGAAACACGATTCGGATGTGTCAGTTCGGAAATGATGCAAAGCGCCACCTAGCAGCCCTCGCAGATTATGCAGAACCCGGATTGGTTTCAGAAGGTGTTCCACAAGGAATTGGAAAAGCAAAGGCGGTAAAACTCGATGGATTCATCTGACGAATATGATGGCAGAACCAGAGAAAGGTGTTGTTCTCATCCATCTGGTACCCAGTAGTTCACAACAGAAGCCGCCATTTTAGAGTTCGAAACGCAACCAGAAAAACCACCCAATGAAAATTCTGGAGAGCTTGTCCTGCCTGAAATTAGGAAGACCCTAGAACAAATGGAACAGTGGCAGCAGAAACAGAATGAACGAATGCTTGCCATGGAGACAAACGTCATCGAAACAGTTCGGACGGAAAGTCAGACATCGACAACAGTGATCACCATTTTGCAGATTGTTCTGATGCTGGTGACGATGGGGATTTTCGCGTTTTGGGTGATTTGTCTGCCGAATGAAACATCTGTAGCTTTCCTGAACCGGAGGCTAATTTCACCAAATGCAAATGTCCTGATGATGGTCTTGCACCTCCCACGTGACGACGACTCAGAAAGTCAAAAAAAAAAAAAAATGACTAAGTAACAATAAGAGGAGTTTTAATTTCGAAATCGGAAGTTTTTTTTTTTTTTTTTTAGAAAAGCTAAAATATTTTTTTTAATCTGACTGGAGAAAAAAAATGATCAGACTGACTTAATAAGGTACCCAATGTAGTTCTGTATCTCTTTTTGAAAACCCTTAGCTGTGACACTAAGATAATCCTTTACATGAAGACACTTCGATCACCAGTCAACGCTAGCCAAAATTTTTTTACAGATGTCTCAATGGATGTAAGGTTCTTTCATTTTCCCCTCCCAATTCGAGATCCTTTGATTGTTACGAACCAAGTTACTGTAAGAACTGGATTTCTTCTTCGGGACGCTTCAATTTCTCCGTTGGCAGACACCAACCCATACTTCACAGATATTTGGTCCAAAAAATCTGCAAGTTTTAGAATTTTACAATCTGAAGTAAGACTCTCTGAAAAATATAAGAATTGCTAAGCTGTGAATGAGGGGGCACCACTCACTTCACGTGTTATTTCCATACATATTTCTTTACTTATTTATTCAGGTTGCTTCTTGTGAACTTCATTGATAAATGTTCTTTCCTTCTGTAATAATAGTTTGTAATATATGTTACCTTTAATGTCTTCTCATGGAACATTAATAGAATACTTTGTGGCTTGACGGATTTCCTCAAGTAGATAATTCATTCCTTGTACGCTTAAAATCAACTTACAAGGAGAGGTCATACCCTGTATCTCTCCAAAATCAATGCTATATTGTGGGATGAAAGTACACTTGGAGTACTTCACAAATACGTATATGTGGGTTTCGAGATATTTGAGATTGTTTTTTGAGTATTAGTTTATTAACTTCCTGTTGTTCAATACCGACAAGTGTTTCTGTGGTCCAGTGTGCAAGTCTTCCGCCTGGCAATCTCAGGATTGTAGGTATGAGTCTGGTGAGGGGAAGTTTTATTTTCCCTTTGTTTTCTTTTCCTTTTTCTCCTTCTTTCTGTAAGATAATGTAGGTTCGGTTCTTTTTTCCCCTCAGTTATGTTATAAACATTAGGCAGAAAAAGAATGTACGATTAGGAATAAATAAATAATATTCTCCTTAACTTCTTTTTTATTAAAAAGTATTTTAATTTATTAAAAATAAAATAAGACATATACTGTATAATTACGCAACTAAACTTTTCTACATAATCTTTTTTTTTTCTATTCCCTATACTAATACGCTTTTCTCTTGACATTTTGAATTTATAATTGGTTTGGGGAAGGGAGATTTAACTTAACAGTCATGTATTAATACTTTTTCTGAGATGTTCTCTATCACTACATCATTAGCATAGTTTACATAACTGTAACTATGCTAATTGTTCAACTGCTGAACTGTGCAATGAAAACCCTCAATCTATAATTTTGTTAATTAAATATTATGTAAAAAGCATGTAAATAAAAAAAAAATTATTCTAAATTAAATTAGAACTAAACTAATTTCATTTAAAAAAAACTAAAACAGGGAATAACCATAAACAATTAGCAGGAGAAATACCTCAATAAGTGGATACAACTTGATTAAAAAAAAAAAAAAGAAACATTTATATATTTTACTATATATACTATTAAATTATAATTGAATACTTTCAATGTCATCATCCATCGATTTTAATGGTTTAAGTATTAGTATTAATATTAACGTCAAGAGAAAAGCGTATTAGTATAGGAAAAAGAAAAAAAAAAAAGATTAAAGAAAAGTTTAGTTTAGTTGCGCAATTATACAGTATATGTCTTATTTTAGTTTTAATAAATTAAAATACTTTTTAATAAAATAAAAAGTTAAGGAGCATATTATTTATTTTCTGCCTAATGTTCATAACATAACTGGGGAAAAAAACAAAACCAAACCTACATTATCTTACAGAAAGAAGAAAAAAAAAAGGAAAAGAAGGAAAAGAAGAAAAGAAAAGAAAAAGAAAGAAAAGAAAAGAAAAAGAAGGAAAAAAAGAAAAGAAAAAGAAGGAAAAAAAAAAGAAAGAAGAAAAAAGAAAAAAAAAAAAATAGGAAAAAAAATTCCCATCATCAGAATCGAACCTCGGATCCTGAGATTGCCATGAAGAGGATTTATGCACAGGACCACAGCAATACTTGTTGAAATACAATAACAAGAAGTTAATAAGCTAATACTCAAAAATTGATGAAAACAATCTCAAAAACTTTTGAGGGTTGGTCCCAGAACCCATTTATATTTTTGAAGTACTCCATGTGTACTTTCATCCCACAAAATGGCATTGATTTTGGAGAGATACAGGGTATGACCTCTCCTTGTTAGTCATAATAAATATGTATATATTTGCCTAAATATATATTTTTTTTAATCCTTGAGGCACCACATGTTTTGCACAAGGCTGCCTATATACCATGCAACGGTCTGACCTGTACCACAGCTGTAGCCATCTTATTTTAAGGAGTTCCAGATTCACAGAAACGGCCTAGCGGGCATATTTTATGAGTCTCAAATTTTTATTATTTGTGCTTTATTTTATTACACCCAATCAACCAGCTTTAAGCTCTGTATCACAGGACATCTGATATAATTTTCTGACATTCTTTCTGTCAACATATATCTGTATAAAGTTAAAAAAGTTAAAGTACCCGACTGCAGGCCTATCGGGGCGCAGGAGGTTAGGCTCCAACGATAAGAACCACGGGACAAAGTTGGGGTGGGGTGGTCAACCCGACGCCCGCCCGCCTTTAACTCCCGGGAAAGAAACCCGGTACCCATTCTAGAGAGGGCTGGGTAGACCCTAGGACCCATTTGGAGATGAAAGGAGCGTAGAAAAATTGCCGAACTCTGCTGAGGCCGGGAACCGAACCCGCCATCTCCAACCCGCTTTATCTGTATAGTTACAAGATATATCTGTATTGAGATATATCTCAGTATGTTTGACTGTTTTTGCAAACGTTTTTCTGCACAAATTTGTAATTATAAATGAATATGATCCGTATTATGTTATTTTTGCATCTGCACTTTACTGAACACGTTGTACAAGAGAAAACTGGGAACAAAAGATAATTGGCTATTTAGAATCTAGCAGAAAATTATCCATTAACATTCATTAAAATCTGTAGATGATTTTCAAAATTGAAAAGTATGCTCTCGAGATATCAAATCTTATTTTGTCTTATAATCTTGTGAAGGGCGATTAAAAATAGTTTTCAAAATATTTTTGCATTTTTCTTTTCCTTTATAAAAATCAGAAAACTTATATTTTTCTGTTGTTCTGGTTATAATTGGCTTACATTCCTTGCAGCTATTTAGTGTGTGTGTGTGTGTATAATTTATATTTAATATAGTCGTGTTCCAATTTCAGGATGGCCTTGAAGAAAAATGTCTAAGTTGAAATAAAAGTTAAGACTCAGCTAAACAAAGGGAGGGCTGCGGTTAGGAATAGATCGGATTAAAACTTGATAATATATTACCAACAAACACTGGGAAAATTAATGCATTAAATCAGTGTACACCAATAATAAGGGGCTTTGATATCCTATATTCAAGTAATTTATATATTTGAAGGGCCTAACTGCAAAAGTCACATTCTCCACTTTTGGCGGGAAATGAGTTATTGATATACAGTGTTACCTCCGAATAACGGACAGTCACGGGACCGGAAGTTTCGTCCGTTATTGGGAGGTGTCCGCTGTTGGGGAGGACTGTCTTTTTTTAATTTTTAGCTTATAGCATGTCATTTAATGAAAAATTACGTACAATCTTTATTAAATTTCTACAATTATCATTGCGGCATGAGAGAATATGAACAATTGCAAATTATTTACTATATTTCTTTTTAAATAAGTGCTAATCCGTTTGTCTTACTTAAAATAATGACAAAATTAATTACAGTATATAGAAAATTAATTTCTAGCCATCCATTTGATGCCTTAAATGTGTCCAATCCTAAAGTTTGACCGAATTCTCTGGCTTTTTCTTGAAGGAAAACACCGCTTATAGGAATGTTCTTTGCACGAGCAAAGCGGAACCATTTTATCACCATTTCGTCGATTTTGATTGTTTCAGTTTTACGAAACTTCAAATTCTTCGAATTTTCGTTGAATTCACCATCCACATTTTTCTAATCTCATCTTTGTCCTTTAAAAGTTCACTTATCTGAGTTTTTCCAACTTTAAAACGTTCAGCAAGACAACGCACACTCAGCTTTTCTTTTTTAGCAACTTCAAGAACATCAATTTTTTCTTTCAGTGCCAATCTCTTCCTTTTTGACGCCATTTTAATTCGCACTAAATTTAATGAACACGTTTATAGGATAGCATTACGAGGGATTGATATCTACAAAGCAACTGCAGTGAAAAAAAGGACCTTAGATTCGTGCATTGAATCATAGGACACCGATACAATGTATCAATGTATGGGACACCGATGTAAATACAACCATGATGCGTTTGTCGAAATGTTAATCGAAAAAAAAAAAAAATTTTTTTTTTTTGCAGTTAAAATAACTGTCCGCTATTCGGAGTGGATAACATGGAATGTCCTATTGTAAGGGACTGGGACCCGCAATAATGTCCGCTAATTAGAGGTGTCCGCTATTCGGAGTGTCCGTTAAAGGAGGTTTCACTGTATTATTATTGTTCACATTGAATTGTACCTTATTCTGAAGGTTTCAGCTATCAAAACTCTTATTCTCTTATATAAATTTAATGTTGAAAATCACGTTTTGGAGCAAAACTAACATTCTCCACTGAGGATTCTAGTGCAAAACTCACATTCTCCACTCAGCCAATGGGGAGCTGTATTCTGGTCACGTGATGTAGTCATGTGACACAGTCAGCAACAGGTTATGTTTGGGTAAGAGTGAAGTGTAAAGTTTATTGTGATGTCCTCTTTTTTTATTAATAATGGATCAAAGTGTTAAACCTATTGATAGAAATATTGGCGAAGTCCAAAGAAGCGTGTGAATACACCACTGAAATGGAAGAGAGCTCAAGGAAAAACACTACGGAGAAGAGTGGCGATCTAATGAAGATTTTGAAATTTTTCGTCAATGTTTTGGATGGACCTGAAATACATGTGCCAGGAGAATATGAGGAGGAATGCCACGTTGTAGATGAATTGCAAACTTTCCAGATCTGATTTTGTTCAATAAACTGAACTGTTTTGATGACAATCTATAGTTTTTTTTTGTTTTTGTTTTATTTCTATATTGTGAGAATAATTTGTAAAATTTGTTTCTTCAATAAACAAAGTTTTTGTGCCAGTATTTAAACTTTTCACCCTAAACAAACTAAATAATATCGTGAGTTACATTATCTTCTGATAATTTCTAGAACGCATGGTGTCAAAAGTAATATTCAGCAAACTATTCAAGTGCAGAACTCACATTCTCCATCTGTAAGTACCAAAAGTCACATTCTCCATGTTTTAAAGTCATTTTTCTAAGTTATATGTTGTGTATGATTTGAAACAGCATTACACACCACATTGTCTGACTACATTATATTTTTTTTTAAAAAATGCAAGTTTCAAAACCTTGTTTTATTGAAATGAGAGGTTTTTCATGTTTCCTGAAAAATTTGCTAAAGTGGAGAATGTGACTTTTGCAGTTAGGCCCTTCATTTGCCCTTCCCCTGAAAATGAAACTTGTATCGAGTGCAATATCTCCCTATTTCCTGCTTCAGAATATGAAATAATTATATTGTATATTTCAGAAATGCTGCTCACCTTAAGTCATACATCCATAGGGAGGTGATATCCAATAATAAGTTATCACAAACTCAGCAATTTTCCATTTTTAAATAAAGGCTTAGTAATTTTTTCAGCGAAATAAATTAAAATTTAAATAATTTACATTCATTATCTCAATGATATAGGGATAAATGGAATACAACAGCAGTTTCTAATTTAGTGGATGTCTTCCAGAAAAATTATATTTTTTTATCATAAATTTTCACTGCAAAATGATCCAACCTCCTAAAAAAAAAAAAAAAAAAAATATAGATGACATCCAGCCAATGAACGGGACTGTATGTAATTAGATTTTTTACCTAAATCCACTAGATATTTTCACAACCAGAAATGCTGGCAAAAGGTAAGTAAACATTTCAGTTGTACCGTATTTATCACTGACACACCAGTGGTAGTCAATGAAATTTAGCAAGTATGAAGACCAATTTTGAACATTTGAATTGAAAAATGTAAGAAAAAAAAAATTCCTTTGGTCTTCCCACCCTCCCATCTCACACACACACACACACAAAAAAAAACTCAAACGAAAAATATAGTCAGATGTAACATTGTAATTTAAGTAACTAATCTTTTCTTTAGAGAAATAATTACAATTTTGTGTCAAAATGAATTGGGCCAGTTTTACACATTACTGAACTTTAATTTGTGAAAATTAGTTAATTTATGGCTGTAGCACTTGTAGCTTGTAAAAAAAAAAAAAATTTTGGTCCTAAATATGAATTATGACCCATAAACAGATAAGACTTGCGAATTAAAACATTTTTGCATTTATACTGTTTTTTGGTAGATATAAAAATAGTGGAAGATAATGTTAGTAAGAAAATAAGTTGCCTTCTCTTAACAATAGCTTTTTTTAAAGTTAAGATATTCATTACTTACTGTAAGAATGCCACCAAACAAATAATGACAGTTTACTCTCAAACAAATTTAAATAAATCTTAACTTTATTAAACTTTGAAAGAAACAAAATTTACATTATATACTTTCATAAACATAAATCTCTCCAAGAAAGAAAGTAAAATGAATATTTGATAAACAATTTCCATAAACAAATTCTAGTTTTAATATAGTAAACTGAATGCTTAAACATAAAACTATAAATTTAATGTAGCTGGTTATTACAGTAAAATCTCCATGCAACATCTTGCAATTTTAACAAATTTCAAAGCTTCTTCGTTTCTTACGCCTACTGAAGTAGAAGTATCAATTTTATTTCTCTATTTTCTTAGCTCAAAAAATGAGAGGTCCACCCAAAATTGGTAGAAATA
The DNA here is from genome assembly GCA_023159025.1 of Thereuonema tuberculata. Lineage (NCBI taxonomy): Eukaryota > Metazoa > Arthropoda > Chilopoda > Scutigeromorpha > Scutigeridae > Thereuonema > Thereuonema tuberculata. The sequence continues at coordinate 73,339,564 of JAFIDM010009631.1, read as the reverse complement.
ACCTCATCATTCTTTGATGAAAGCCAGACTGGAAGTGAAGCAAATATTACTAGAAAATATTGGCACTTTTTGTAAGTGAACTGTAACCTATACCAGCATTTCAAAAATAAAGACATACAACACATCAATGAATTAACAATCCTCTATAAAAATAGTAGTAAAAAGGTAGTCATACTTAAAGTCAGTTTTTTTTTTTTTTCCTCCTTTAGATTTAAGATAAAACTAGTATCAACCAATATTTTTTTTATTTCAATCCTTGGAATTTATACCTCTGTAAACGCCATCTTTTTCCCCTTTGTGTGGACAGTTTAAAAAAATTAGTCATAAAATTAAGCTTTAATATCTCTTGCATATTTGCAGGAAAAATCTTGTTTCTGGAAACTACATTAATGCATAATTGTAGTAAACAAAGATACGGTATTTCAGAACATATTACTTTAAATTCAGTAGAAAATATTTTTTCTGGGACATTTATAGTAAAATTAGCTTTATGGCTCAAAGACAGTTTGACATATTGCCTACAGATTATAATGGAATGGTATTAGCAACAAATGGCACAATGTATATAACGACCACTTTCCAAGGTGATTTGTAATTTATGTGAAATACACTTCTTAAATCAAACCAAAGAATAAAAATGCTTGGTTTACAATGTCATATTTCAGAAGCAAAGATTATGAAATGAAGTAATGGCATTTGTAAAATTAATGAGATGGTCAGAATGAAAACAGATCCATACCATGCTTTTACAAAAAATTACTAAGCTATCATAATATTACATATGACAGCTTAGTGAGATATTAAATTACATATCTCTGATATTATATTACAGCATCAAATAAAACCTATCGCCAACAGTACTATCCTTACAGCACATGGAAAAAGGTTTCAACTGTCACTTTTAAACTTACTAGGTTTCTTCCAAAAACCAAACAATCCATTTAAATAACTAGCTCTCATCTAATCAAGTTTAAGGTAGCAGACTTCAGCAGAGTGGATGTACCAAAGGAGGAATTAAGAATCTAGAATTAGATCTGAACAGCCATAATGGTACAGCAAGGTGCTAAGTAACACTAGTTCTTTACATGTTATAAAACTAATGCTTTGGAAGTAGCCATTTAAGAAAAATGCAATTTCTGTATGCTGCATATATTTTGCAGCAGACAAATATTTTTTTTTCTTTCTAATGAAGTACCCCAATAGCAGAAATACCTGAAAAGTTCAACACTAACCAATGGGGCAAATTAATGGAATATTTCTCCAAACTTCCATCACAGCATTACTCATGAAAGGCATGTCACTGCTTATCTTTCTTCAGTTGCCATTCTCTACACAAGGAAATCATATTTAGAAAAAAAAACAATTCCACAGATAACTAATTCTCATTTGCGCCAAAAATATTGATTTGACTGACTTTGGCTATGGATGAAGGAAACAAATATTCCTTAGCCCTTGTGCAAAAAAAGAAAACAGCTGATCATTTATAGAATATTTATCCAGTAGCATTTTTTCACCATAGTGTCAATCCTTCCACATGTTATATATATTTTTTTCCCTTAAAAAAAAAAACCAAAAAACAAAAATAATTAAAAAAATTAAGTAATTAATTAATGGAAAAAGGTTTTGAAAACTGCATACTAACAAATGAGCTAAAATAAATGCAAAAGATTGAAGTGACTCCATTATATGGATCCAATTACCCATTGGTTAAGAACTACAACTTGCAGATGGAAATACAAACTATGTCTGATAATATTTTCTGAAGCTTAATTAAAAATAAACTTATAAAATTTAACAAGAGTTATTTTTGCCACACATTAATACAAAACATTAACTGCCATTAATAACTTATTTAATTGAATGTCATTTCAGACTATTTGGTCCAAGAAATATGAGAAAAACAAAACAAAAAAGTATTTACTCATTTTTGTAATTATGAATAATGAGATTTCCCTATATACATTTGACTACAATACCCATATGAAATGTCTATAAACAAATGTATATTTTAAATGTAAACTCTGTAATTTAAAATATATTTATAAAAAGGTATCTTACAATAATCTTATAAATTTTGTACAAAAACTGTAAGGCTTATAATAAAGGGCAATTTGTGTTTTTTGTTTTGTTTTTTTTTTTGCTTTCTTTACATTTCGAAATCAACTGATTCAGATGAAACTGACAAATCAGACAATTCAAAATCAAATAAATCATCATCATCATAGAAAGCATCCTCATTTTCACAACCTTTTTTGCAGACAACTGGCCAACAGTACATATCTAACATCTTGAAAATTAAAAATTTGACTGCTTCAATCTCAAACCTTGTATTAAATGTCTCTGGAAGTTTAAGTAATTTTGGAAGACGCTGCAGCAACAGAAACATTTTTCGGTCTTCATTCCCACAAATTGCACTTTCTTTAGCTGAATCTTTATCATAGACTTTAAAGCTGGCAGCTGCCCTGGATTCTTCAAGAAATTTATTGATTCCATTGCTTTTATTAAGATGTAACTGACAAACATGATTGACAATTGCATTTACACTTAACTGTTGAAGGCTGCAAGTCACTCGACCAAACAAGAGTGGCACCAATTCCTGGTTCAGTTTATCCAAATTGTTTAAATTGCAGTGAACTTCATAGGAATTCAGAGCCATATTAATGAGGTTCCAAAGTTCTGATGTTATTTCTGGTATATTGAAAAATCCTGTAACAAAATAAATAATTTCATGAAATTACAAACTAAAGAAAAGTAAATGAGCTTAATAGAAAGCTAGATTTCTAAATTTTCATAAATGTTATGTTGTAAAGCTGCTTAAGATTCTTTGTTGACAATTCAAGAATACCACTAAAATACTATGCAAGTTTAGCAATTTTCAGTAAAGTACTTTTATATTAGTTTCAATATTAATTTCAACCTTTGATTAGATCACCTTAAATAGATGACATCAACAATGCAAAGAATATTTGTATGTTTGAATCTTTATTTATCAATTCTAGTAAACTCTTGCATACAATAATGTTAGCACCTAGTTCATGATTCCAGTCAAATACAAGATCAGAAATTTTAACTAAATTCCAAAAATTTGTACTTATTTTAACCTCTTTGAAACATCCTTGTCAAAACAGAATGAAAATATTAACATGCTTTTATTTATTACAAATAGCCCTTACAAATAGTAACTAGTGTTGCTGGAGGGAATTCCTTCTCTCCTGTTCTCAGGATTTTTTTTTTAAGGTTTCCCGGTCCAACAGTTACATGTAGCACTGCCAGGAAAAATTCCAGAGGAAAGACCAGCAGATATGGAAGCACAATACCAAAATCCGCTATCACATGACTAGCTATACAGTAGTAGTCAAATACATTCAATCAGTTTGAAACCTAGTTCTATGCAAGCAGACAAAATATATGCTTTTCTAAGGAAGGAAATGAGCTTATAGGAAGCAACACATTATCAACTCCTTGAAAGATGCAACTTGAAAGATGCACATTCATAATTTGGCCAACATCAATACAAAATGAAAAACTATTCCACATTTTAGCTTTATTTGTTACAATAAATAAAGATCACAATTGTCTGATAGGGCAAGTAATTGCCCTACCTCTTAAAAGATTCATTTGAAAATGATAAATGAAAATTACTAAATATTATTTCAGTTTTCAAATGAATAATATTTTGCATTGCTTTTGTTTAAGAATGTTAATGCATTCTGTGATATATGTAAATAAGCTATGGGTTAATAAACTATTCATTCATTACATTTTTTATATTTTCAGAAAACCTCAAATATATGGTTTCCAGTTGCTATGATACAGAAAGTTTTAATACAGATGCTTATTCCTTTGTTTATCCTATCAGCAAATCATTTCATATTAAAAGTTTTAGTTATAAATCAGATGATTGTTCATAATATTTAAGCCCCTGATCTATTCTAATACAATGAACATTGATTCTTAGCATAACTTCAATTATCTCTACAGTATTAAATATAGAAACTCCTGCACAGAACTGCAGTTACTGTTCATGGGAAATGAACGTACTGTTGTTTTTAGATTAAATTCTTTGTCATTACAAATTAAATGAAATAAGGTGAAGATGGTTAGTTTATTTAAGAATTTATATTACATCAACAAAAAGAAATTTTACTCTAAAAAAACAAACTGATGTTCTTACTTTGGTGTTGCAATTTACCATTCAGAAAACATGGTGTTTTTTTAACAATTTTCATTTAATTAGAAATTAGCAAATGTTCACATTTGTTTTGTTGTGTAGCTCTGTTAGATCCTTTCCTCTAAGAGTGCTTAATATTTTGAAACTATTTCATTCATTTTCAACAATCCAGTAAATGTATTTTATCCTTAATTTCTCCACAATTTTTATCAGCATTTTAACCTTAAGCTTTCATAATTGTTTAACCTACAGTATACCAAGTTCAAATTAACTGAACACTGCCTAGAATTGAGTAAGGCCGATGGTTTTGCAATGGTAAACAGCAAATAAGTTACACTGCAAATTTAAATAACAATTTCTCTACATTTACAAGAGTTTTAAAAATCAAACAATGAAATATTTAAATAGAAAAAATGAAGCAATCAAGGAATAATCAAAATTCCATTCAATGATAAAGACAAAAATGCTTTTATAACTTTGTTCATGAAGAGTTTCTTCCAGTAATTTCTAAGAACTTCATTTTAATTATATCTATTTTATGATGGCATCAAAGATGTTATCTAAGTGCTTAAATCTGAATTAACAGAAAATATTAAGATTTTAACTTTGTATATAACATGTAGATGTTTCCACCAATGCAAAAATGTTGAAGTATTCTGGAGTTTTGAACTTCCTATACAATTTATTTAGTTAATGTAATAAGGCATTGGCCAATCAGATAAGTTTAATGAAGCACAACTGAATTAGTCTATTATTTGGGACTGGCTATATCATAGTGAAGAGAAGATATGTTTGCCTAAGCACAATAAATTAATAAAAACATGGCAAAAAAAAAAAAAAAAAAAAATACCTGCTGCTAGGTCACAAAACAATTAAAATAAAGTGCATTAAACACTACTAAAAGAATTTCTAAGTAAATATCAAGTTCCACTTTTTAATAAATTTTACTGGTGATAGTTGATAACTGCCAAATAGCATAGGTGTAACTTACTGCAAGTGTTGAGGAAAGGAAAAGATTCATGTTTTAAAAATGCTCTATTAGACTTGTTTTTCTTATGTAACAGATCTTGATTTCAACAAATAACATCAAACTGGAAAAAGCTGAGTTTATTTTTTTTTTTATTGTAGCTTTTGTTTATTAAATTGAGTGGAAATAGAAATTACTGTTGGGGTTTAGAGAGTTTAGTTATAGTTAAATAACACTGAATTTTAAAATGATGCAATTGCTTTCTAATTAAAATAAGACTTAGCAACAATAATTCTGATATACTTTGTATTAAGCCCTTATTCAGGCTAGCACATCTTTGAAGCACCCTGGTGGCTTTGTCCTGCACTACACATGCTCTTCACATTAGTGAACATGTACACCATTCCTGGTGTGCCTGTAGCTGTTATCTGAGTATCATGAAACATGAATAAAAGTATTTTTATGAATGAAATATTCCAGAAATGATTTAAATCACTAAATTAACAAGATCTACAGTAGGTATGACCTGGGGAGAAAAATTAATGTTGAAAGTATGAAAAAGCAAAGTGTATGTATGTGCATATCTATATACAATACACATTTTTGTACAAGAAAATTACTAACAGAACAGATCTTTCAAGTGCAGAAGAACATTTAATTTGATGTCTAAAGGAACTTTTATAACTAAAATGGTTCATAGGCTACCAGCTCATTCATTTGGGACAACCCTGGAACGTACCTCAAGAGGATAACATCAGGATTTGAAAGTTTCTGAGAAGCAAAGAAAAAGGCCTTGGCTTCAGTGTATTTTAAGATCCACATGCAAATGCACTATTGAGAAAAACTTTCAACATGTTACATCAAATTGGAATATATGTAGACTTCAGTAATTTATTGTTTAGGTTCTTTTGCTAGATTTTTTAAAAATATACTATGCCTTGTTTTTCTGTTGAAATAATGATCTGAATTTTCTGTTAATTACTCTAGACCTCAGCAAATATCTTTGATGTTTAATACATATTTATGAGTGATATTCATATTGCATTGAAGTACATACATGCTAGATTAATAAGCATAGTGCAGATTACCAATTTGATTTTTCAACTAAATCTTCCTTTAGTAAAGGAATTTGCATCTTGACAGCCATAAAAAAATAGAACTTTCTTAAACTTTATTTGGAATTAAGAGGAAAACCTAACCAATTCACAAGGGTTCCTGACTTAAGTATAATCAAGTGCTCGGTTTGAAAATTTGATTTAAGCTAGGATATGATTTGATTCCTTAAGCTGCTTTGGATTCCACTGTTTGTCGTTATTAGAACCATATAGCTATCATAGGAAGTCTGATAATGAAATTTTATAGTCTTATCTTTTTAAGTTAAAGAGCACCATATTTACCATATTGTTAACATTTATGAAAGCTTTTCAAATAAGTTAGTATTTTATTTAACAAAAAAAAGGAAAAAAAAAAAAAAAACCAAACTAAGTACTGGCATATCCTTTTTAAACTATTAAAAAGCATTTTCTGTGTTTGACAATACACTTAGTTACTAATATTTCAAGAGCAAGTTAAGAACTTTTAAACACTTTTATAGAATATTTTACAAATGTAAGTTTATCCAATATTATTATTCAAATATATAATGCTAAGTTTACTAAGAAAATGCTTCACCTGAATCTACACAACATGCAACCCAAGCTTTAGCAGCATCTACAAGGCTTTTCTTCCTCATCCATGAAGACTCTTCTGTGGTACAAAGAGAAGCAGCCCACAATGGTGAAACACTAATGAAAGAAAACAAATATTTAAAAAAACGCATAAAGATGTACAAGATTATACCTACTTTTATTTTTCTTTGCATATTTTTTAAAAGAGTACATTACACTGAAGTTGCTGAGAAATAAAAGTAATTTACATTCTTCCCTTTGCCATCTCAACTCACTTTAATTCCCCAACTTTCTAAATACAACTTCAGAAATAAGGTAATGATAAGCAAACACAATTACAATTCTGTTGGTTTGATTTTGCTTATTGTTTTTAATATACATTCCTTTTATTGGATCAAATGTTTAAATTTATCCATTAAGCTTTTCAAATCAAATTTTAGCCATTGTTTTTTGATTGTTACTGTTAATTGAACCATTCTTTTAACATTACAAAAAACATTACTGATTAACCATTCACAATCTTCCTAAATATCCTTTAAATTCATGTTTATCATAAATAAAATAGTAAGTAAACAGTTTGATTTCAGTCTACTTTGAAGTTTCAGCTCTTTCTCATGCAACAATATTTTAAATAATTAATGAAACATTTGAAAAGAAAATAATTCTACTAAGAGAAAGAGCACTTATGTTCTGTAACAAAAATCTTATTAGAAACACATGCTTTTTTTTTTTCTTAATACTGAAATCCATTTTGCTAAAAATACATACTTGATAAAACAAATTTCCAAAAGTGGAAAGATCGTAGTTAGCTACAAACTGAACTTTTAACTTGATGATCTTTTCCTTACTTTAGAGGAAATTTCAGGTTAGTAAATCAGTCTTACTACACTTACCAGATAAGTGTGGCAAGACATTTTTTTTCTCAAATTCACGTACTTAAATTTTTTTTTTTTTTCTAAATCCCTGCATGATCAAAACTCAATCCATTCATTTTTAATCAATCATGTTTAGTGCATTTGTAACAATAAAAACACTAAACTTAGAGAAACTAATTCATTTTGTGATCAATAAAAGGAAATGAATCAATGGAAATGAATAACAATCTTGTAATGAACTGCTTTTTTGTCTCAAAAAAAAAACAAAAAAAAAAACTGAATCAATTTTAGTAGTATTGTATTTTTTATAAGTGTTTCTGTACATGTGTTATTACTAAAATCTTAAAAATATTTATGTGACTGCTTTTTAAGTGCCTCTTTTCTGATAACTAAGAAAAAATCCATTCTATTCATAGTATTCCAATGTTTTCAGGAATTTTCTAAACTAGTCCTTAGTCGTGGCTTTCATTAATAATTCTTATTTTCATACTGAAGTTGCTTTGTAATAAAATTTACCTCTTTATATATTAAGAACATCATACAGCTCTTTATAAACAAAGACATTTCACAGAAATATTCTAATTGTCAATGACCTAAGCCAGAATTCTGTATTCTTCTTTGTGATGGAAATCTGATATCAATTATACTGCAGAGGACAATATACAACAAAGTTACATAAATTATTAAACCATGTAATTCACAGGAATTTTTTAAACAGTATATTTAAATTTGACTCATTTAATCTAAGATTTTTCAGATTAAAATTTTTGCTGAACCCATTGTTCTATGTAAACAAAGATTAACAGTGCAAAATGCATTTTAAACATATGGCAAAGCAATTTTATATATTTTTCATATAAACAGATTGTGAGGATATAGATTTTCTTCAAGGATATAGGAAATCTAGGAAACTAATAGAATTAACAACATCGATTTGCAATATGATATGAAGCCTAAAAAAAGATGGCGTTGTACAGTCCAATCATGTTATCCAAGCCCAATTATAATTGGCTCAAATCAGTGGATTAGTTTCAGTGTGTGCAGTTGTTACCAGGAATTGTTTTAAGTGGATCTACCAGCGATACCAGGGCAAGATGGCGACGGATCTTAGCCGACGGAGAGGAGCTGTGCGGGCCGCCATTACGAAAATGGAAGGCGATATGAAAAAGGCATTCGATTCTAAAGACGCAGGACTGGCCGAGGAACTGCATGAGAAATTGAAGGTTAAACAAGCCAAATTAGAAGCCCTTAATGAAGAAATTCGAAGTGAAATTGCTGAAGAGAAAGCGGATGAAGAATTGGCTACGGTGGAAGAATATGAAGATTTCGTTATTACATGGTTAACAAGAATGCGCAGGATAATTGGTGGCGGCAGTTCTGCAGGCAGTAATTCTGCGGTTAGTGTTAATCGAGTGGAATCACCTTCTCCATCAATACGTGAAGGACTCACAATAAGGCTTCCAAAATTCGACATGCCTAAATTCAGCGGAGATATGCTTAAGTGGCCAAGTTTTTGGAATACATTTTCCACAGCGGTGCACGAAAAGGCTGAACTGTGTGTAGTTGACAAATTTAATTATTTGAGAAGTGTGTTAACCGGCGATGCACTTCGGTGCATTGAGGGACTGCCCATAACCGACGGCAACTACAGCAATGCGATTGACAGGTTGAGGGATCGCTTTGGCCGAACTGAACAGATAGTGGATGGAATGTTTGCAGCCTTGCTTCAGCTACCTGCTCCAAGAAATGAAACGGTGAGTCTTCGTAAATTTTTTGATGAAATAGAAATTAAAGTTATGGGATTAAAGTCGTTAGACGTTGACATTAATGCATGCAGTAGCATTCTTGTGCCTACGTTAATGAGGCGTTTGCCGAGAGACTTGCAGTTAGGATGGGCTCGCCGAACGAAGAGTCCCAATCAAAATAAGATGGATAATTTAATTGGTTTCCTACGCGAGGAAGTGGAACTGCATGAAAGAATACAGTCCATTAGTATTACTGATTACAACGGCAGTGGAAAAAGAGAGGAAATCGCTCCTCAAAATACACCGAGGGTTGCAGCATCAACCGCGGCGCTTACCGTTACTAGTGATAATGCTGTTAGACCGCGCTCATGTATGATTTGTGATAGCGTCTCACATCTCATGGCCAACTGTACTGTCAAAACGTTAGAAGAACGCATGGACAGAGTTAAAGCAGCGAAGAAATGTTTTAACTGTTTGTGGCCGGGTCACAACTCGAGATCGTGTCGGAGAGAAAAGGCAAAGTGTCGTTCGTGTAAAGGGTCTCATCACACAGCATTGTGCCCGCAGCTGAAGGCGACTGCAAACAAAAATTCAATTGCGAAGGAAACCGCAACGACACAGGTCAGCATTAACCAAATCACTAATCCAGGTTCAAACGATGTCGTCTTACTGAAGTCGGCAGTTGTATTGGTTGATGGAAATAATAGGCAAGTCCGTGCTAGGCTTATGATAGATGGAGGAAGTCAACGCAGCTTCATCAGTAAACGTCTATCGAAGCTAGTCGGAGCGACGCAAGTTGGAAAGGAGACGATGAATGTGAAAGTCTTTGGTCATGGGTCAACTGGACGCCGTGATTATCGGAAGGTACGTGTACGTTTATTCGACCGTAACGGAATTCATAGCGTTGAAGTGACGTTGCGGGAATCGGACAATGTGTGCTCCACGTATTCAGTCGTACCGAATGAGTGTTCATTGCGAGAAATGGAGAAGCGAGGTCTCTGGTTGGCAGATCCAGGTTCAAGTACAAAGTGTGATATGGACGACATTGATATTCTTATCGGCGGAGACCTGTATTGGGCAGTTGTTACCGGAAAGATCGAACGCATCAATGATCGACTCGTTGCAGTTGAAAGTGTGTTTGGTTGGCTTCTTCATGGACCGGAAGACCAATCAACTGCGAATTGTGTGACAGTGCAATCGATGCATGTGCATGTTCAAGGTGCTGACATGAATAAACAGTTGTTCAATGAAAAGCAGAAATCTTGTTTGAATTTGGCAGACGGGATTTTCAAAGTGACTGAAGGTTCTTTACGTGGAGGAATAGATTTAAGGAACCCAGCCTCCCCCTGCGGAACATCCGACGACCAATGGCAAAGGAGAACCAGCCCTACCCCCACCTACGAAAGAAGGGAAAGAGGAAAAGAAAGAAAAGGAGATCGCCCCCGAACTCATAACAGAAGAGATCCTTGGAGACATTGTGGAACTTCCAGAACCACCTTTGGAGACATTGTGGAACTTCCAGAACCACCAGAAATTCCTCCTAACAGAGCCATTGTACAGAAGAGGGAAGGAGAGTTGGAATTGAAGAGAAACTACATCTTAGCTCGGCAGCCAGATGTGCACGTGATAGAGAGGGAGATACCTGAACCCGAGGGTCCAGTACCGCCACCCCCAAGCAAGAAGAAGAAAGCGAAAATAAAAAGAAGAAGAAAACAACGTGTGGACGAGACGGAACAGTACGTCATCTGTGGACGACGTGTGTTATAAAAGAAGTGCTTCAAGGACGAGACGGATGCATCCGTTCCTGCCGTGTCTTGCTACCTGAAGGTAAGGTTGTAAAAAGTCCAATTCAATTGTTATATCCGTTATAACTAGAAGGACAGAATCTGTGACTTTGACTTTTTACTAGTGACTTTATAGACTTTTAACTGTGGGTTATGACTGACCAATTGTTTTCTGCTGAAAGTATAGACTTTCAGGGGGGGAGTGTTGCGAACATTGCTATTATTTTGCTTTTATTGTTAATTATTGTTAATGTGCGAGGCAACGGGACACGAGATGGCGTTCTCGTTGCGATTGTTGTAAAGTCTGAACTGTAATAAGAATACCGAATAAAGGGAGACATGTTGGTTTGAGATGAAAGGAATTGTGCTTAATTTTAGTTGGAACCTTGATATCAGTAACGTTTTAACCAGTTAGTTTTAAAGGATAAGTTGTACTTTATTTTTTAGTTAGAATAAACCTTAGTTTAAATGGAAAAGATTGGCTTTCTTCAAAGTTAAGATGCCTTCGCCAAGAGTCTTCTCCGAGGATGGTATTTGCTGAGGGTAAGTAATGTAAAATGTAAACATTTTAATAAATTAGCCACTTTAAAAGAATTATTACATCTTAGTTGTATAGTCAATCACAAATTTAAGTGTGAGAAGCCACAAAATTATATGGTGATAGTATTTATTCATTGGCTCTCAAACCACTTGTCCATGTTTTGTTTTTGTTTTTCTAGTTTTAAACCTAAACAGCTAAATTATTCAATGTTGCATATTGGTGCCTAGTGATCTATCATATTTCCTGTGCCACAACTGTTAACTTCCACTACTATAGCAAGCTTTTCAGTTTTAATGGCTCATCGAGTTGAATATCCTGTGAACGTTGAAAGGATGAGAAAACTTACAGGACATTAAACATTAATGCATTGTTTATTAGAGATGAAGTGAAAACTTAAGAAAACAAAAGTGACAGTGTTTAATAGTACAAACACTTAAAAATATGCAGTATCTAAGAAAACGTTTGTTCTAAGGTTCCAGGATTAATGCAATTAACTACATTACTATTACTAATACTAAAGTGAATCAAACTATTTATATTGCTGTTAAGTTTCAGTTAATTTTTATTTAATTACAACCAAAAAATAAATGGCATTCAGAATTGTTGAATTTTAAGATAAACTGCTTTAAATGTTAAACTGCTTTAAATGTTAAAGCATTTTTAAATACTCTTCTTGCATGACTCATTTAAAATTAAATGCAGTAAAGACCTATTATTAGTATTCTATTAAAAACAATAAAGAAAAAAAAAAAAAGGTCTACAAGCAGTTTCAATTTAAATTCCCAATTAAAAAATCATTTGAGTTTTAGCATAACATTTTATTTCTAATGATTTGATGGACTACTACCCAGCTGCTTAAAAATGCCAATAAATGGCATTCATATGTATAATGGAAGACTTTAGTAAAGAGTATTAAAATTACCACTTATGAAAATTGATTTCTTTGGAGTTCAAGCACTAACTATCAAAGATTGTAAAATTTTAAAAAATTTGGTAACTTAATCTTCAATATTGAAAAAAAAAAAGGACAAAATTCCAATTGTTAATAAGAGTTAATGCAATAAGCACTTCAATTCTATCGAAAGTTTCTGTAAGAAATCCAATTAAATTTTGCTAAAGAATAAAATTTACAACAGGAAGTAAAATTTAATTCATGATTAGTTATGTCTGGAAAACTAATAGCAGTACTGTTGTGTATGAAAGGAAGACAGGCGAATAAGACAAAGCAAAGATGGATGTCTGAATACAGTGAACAGGTGAATCAAATAAATTAATGTCGATTTGAAAAAAAGAATTCAATGATGCAAAATAAAAGCAAAATCAAGCATCACAGACACCAGTAATGCAACATCATATTTAATCGGATATTTTTATGTGTTATATGTATTACATGCTCTGTCTACATATGTTTTTTTGTGATTATCCACAGGAAGATGACATGTATAAAAGGTAAAGCAATACATCCAAAAATGAAGTAAACAAAACAATGTCCATAATCAAAATTGGGAAATGAAACCTGAAATTTTAATTACATCAATTTTTTGTTACATTAAGGGTTTGCTAGGATTAAGCAAACTGATAACTATCAGTGAATAAATTCATAAACTGTTGTGAAATCTAGATCAAACAAGCAGATGTGATTCTATTCTGTAATTTGGAAATAACAAATGAATGGACTGAAAAGTATAAGGCTATATAAAAAAAAAATACAGTATACTCGATATCTCGGAAGTCAAGGGACGCTAAAAAAAATTCGATAGTTTTCGAGATAACATTAAGTAATATCAAAGGGAAAAATAATTTTTCGACATTGCAAAATTCGAGATATTGAAAGTATTACTGTAGTTTTATTTAGCATCTTTTATAACTAAAAAATACTGAATGTGATTGCATTATCTGGGAGACAAGAATTCTTATAAGCAATTTTAAAAAGTGGAAAAATATACATACTGTCTGAATGAACAAATGCTGAATCTAGGGTAAATACTCACTACTAATTAGTCAAAAGTTATTTCTGATTGGTGGTGTTCTATCAGTAAGAAATCCAAGGATTTCAAATGACATCTGTTGCCAAGTGGAATAAAATTGGGGCAGCCAAATGAAAATATTAAGATTGCCGATTGACAAAAAAAAAAAAAAGTATGGAATGAAATTTGGAATAAAAATGATAGAAATCACAATACAACAAAAATATAAAAACAGAACCAAAGGAATCCATTTCAAGAACAAGACAATAGTCTATTTGGAAAAAAAAAATCTAGGAAACTTATTTCAAAAAACTCCATTAGCTAAAAAAAAAAATACCTAAAAGCAATGTGGATTATCTGAAATCTAACTTGAAATTCTTAAAGAGAAGCCAATCAACTAATAATTGAACTTATGTCTTCATCAAAGCAGATCTTTAATAAAGAAACACTAGATTTGCAAAGAATAAGGAGACAGCATAACAAGATTTGTTTCTAATTTGCTAAAAAAAAAAGGGGAAAGTAAATTTGAGTAAATGAAATCAGAAAGTAATGGTGATCTTAGTGAAAGGTGTATATAGTGTACGCTAGTTTAATAAACAAACTTTAATTGCAACTGATAAAAAACCTTTAGTACACAGATCTTAACTATAGAACAAGGCATGCTGTTAAAAAAAAAATAATCTATTTCTAGTTATCTTTAGTATGCAGGTAAGTGGGGATCAACATGTTTATTTGTTGTTTACAAACTTGTCAAAAAAAAAAAAAAAAAAAAAAGCAGCACTTTTGTCATTAGAATAGCAATTGAGTTTAGTGGAACTCTACATTAGTTCTGTGCAACTTCATTTTGAGTTAAAATCACTGTCAATCCTACAAAACAAATTTAGAATAGCATACAAAAGCAATCAGTTGGAAAGAAAAAATTCACAAAGCAGCATTTTAAAAGAGAATAAAAAGGATAATGAGAAACTTAAGTTCTGATAGTTTAAAATACAAAAATGCTGTGCTGGAAAGAGCAACAGAAATTGGAAATCAAAAATGGAGAATGCAATTCAGAAGATTGAGTTTTTTAAATTTAAATGTTCCAACTTCATCTGAAAAAAGTAAGGACATAAATGAAAAGCCTTTGTAAAAATTGTAAAAAATAGCAAAATTAAAGAGATATCAATTTGAAGTTTTGTCAGTTAAGCCAATAAGAAAATAAAAGGTTAAAAGAAACAATTTAAAGAAATTTAATATACAATTGTGTAATTTTTGAAAATAAGTTAGTAACTACTAGGTTTCCAATGGAAATGATACAAATTCAAAAAAGCAAAATGCTTAAAATGGCAAAATTTACACTGTAGCAATAGCTACAGTAAAACTGAGACTGGAAGAATTTCTGAAGATTTTATAGACTGCAACAACTGACCCAAACAGGTTAAATGTAATAGTGGTGTTTAGTTGCCACAACTAAAAGTTTTTGCTAATGAACTTAAAAACAATTTTTAATGGCAAAGTTGAATGATTTAGATCATACTGGAGATGCCTCAAACATTTTCTGTTAAAGAATCAATGAAGAATTTCAGTATTTAAAGTTGTATTAATGAAATTATTAAAGAAATTGAGATCTTATCACTCTACAAGCACAAACAGGGAATTTATATGGAGCAAGATAAATAGCAACTTTCAAAATAGAACAGAAACTTAAATTACATTGTGATTATGAAAATCTCTGGAGAAAAATGGGATGATCAGATTTCTAACAGGAGAATGTTGGGCATTTCGTATGAAGATGAATTATCTGACAAAGTTTGGTTATGTGTAGACAAGTTCAAAATAAAATCGTTTATTTTATGAGATTATGTATCTACAATTAAAGGGGTCAAATTATGGAAAGGTCAGATATCTTTCAATAGGAAAATTAGGAAAATACCTTACAATGTTGATAGTTAACAGACATTTTATTTGATAGCAGTTATCTAGGTACTAACAAGGCATGGTAACTTAAGAATTGTGATGAAAAACTTAAGTTTACTTTTTTGAATCTTTTACAATAGTATAATTACTTTCAATCACAATGGTTTTCTAACTTCTTTTAACTAATGGAACAAAACAACTCCCTCCTGCTAGTATTCTGATTCATTATATAGTCATTTCATAAATAATGCACAAGGTGGCAGCATTGCCTAATGTATGATGCAAACCAAATGAAAGTGATGCCATTTATAGGCAAAGACTTGAGGAAGCACCACATGTTTTCCTTACTTCTCTGGTGTCTGCAGTTTGGAATTGACAGTTTTAGAAATGGCAATTGCAGGTGCCTCGAATACTGTCACTGTTGAAGATGAAAGATCTTATATCAAGATTGAAACTTTACCTGGCAAAAGCCCTACAGAAATGCAGTGCTTTCAGTGTGAAGTTAGTGGTGAGCAGACAGTGTGTAGTAGTTCAGTTTCCAGTTGGGCTACTAGTCATGTCAGCATAAACGATAATCCAAGGCCAGCAGGGCAAAAACATCAACATTAACTGATGAACAAAGCAAAACTTGTGGCGGATTTTTTTTTTTTTTTTAAAGATCGTCAAGCAACATGTGAGGAAATTTCACATGTTACTAGGATTTCAGCAACATCAGTATTCCGTATTTTCAAAAACAATTGACAAAAAAGAAAAAGTTGTGCCCAATGGCTCCCCTCACTGCTTGACTGCTGAACATTAAAAGCCAAAACATTGCAACATTCTGAAAGATTTTGACAATGGTCAAGCATTCCTTTCCCGAATTGTTACTTTTGAGGAAACTTAACTTTGATCCAGTTGAAATAGCAATCAAAAGTGTGCAGAAGTCCATCTTCCCTGCAACCCAAAAAATTTTGACAAGTACAATTGGAAAGTGTTACCTCATGCACAGTACAGTCCAAATAGGAGTCCACCACACTTTGCCTTATTCCCCAATGTGAAAACTATGTGTGGACAGTTTTTCCACCTACTGCAATGGTTACCCAAAATATCTGAAGATTTAAAAGTGGTATCCTTTGTGGAATAGCCAATCTTCCTAAACACTGGGGCACAGATATTAAGAACCAGGGGACTACATAGGCAGTAATTCTTTACAATCCTAATATATGTGTAAGTAAAAAAAATAAGGGGCAATAATTAAGAAAAAAAGGCCTTAAATATCCAGTAAAAAATTAAAAAAAAATAAGAAAAAACTTTTAATTTTATGGATCTCAAAAAAAAAAAAAAAAAAAAAAATATACACTATATATTTATAAAGAAAAACTTCCTTAAAAAATTTTCAACTATGCACTTTTAAGCCAATGTTAAAATAAGAAACAAATCCCCAGTGATACAGTTTCTGGATTTGATCTTATGAAAAGCTGAAAACTTAAAAGCTTCATTCTTGTTTGAATGTCATTTTTAATAATTGAATGCCCAGGAGGAACTTAAAATTTTAAACTGTGCAGAATTGATATTTTAAAATTTAGCTTTAAATGTGTGTTGATCAAACTATGAAAAATTGGAATTTAACTGCTTGACTGAAAGTATCTCAATATTTCCAGCCAACAAAAATGGGAATTTATCCAGACATTTTTGGCTGGCTGGCAGTTGGCTACTTCCATCAAACTGAGCCAAATATATTAGTGTTGATGAAGCTGAAATTAGAATAGCCTGTCTAAAATCCAATCCTTTTAAATTAACATTTGAGTTTTTTTTTTTTTTTAAGTGGATTTTACCACAATTAAAGAGATAAGGATAACTTAGTTTTCTAAATACAGGATTTAAAATTTAAATAAACCAACAGCTGTTCACATGACTAAATAGGCAAATTCCTATTTTCTCTATCAAAATTTTATTTTCTCTTACAATATTGCATTGTCTGACAAGTTTAACCTATTAAAAATTTAGTCCTCAATATCTTTACTGTTATATTGCCATTTAAAAGGCAGTACATTAATTTAAAACTTAGTAAATATTTCTTAAATATTAAAACCTATGAAAATAGTATTACTGGCCTTAATTATCATTATACTCACATAATACAATTGTCATTAGTTATTCGCTTTTCTCCTGCTTCATTATATGGAACAGCTGTAATTCGTCCCAGTATTGAGGCACTGGCATTTTTTTCCAAGAGTTTTCGAGCAAAATTCAACCGCTGATGTGCACAACAGAGAAACAAAGTACTGTAGCCTTGGCAATCTCTGGTATTAAGCTAAATCAGTAATTTTGAAATAAATAAAAAATTACTTATTTCCAGGTTTAAAAATTCATAACAAAATTGATTTTTTAAATATGTAAGTCTAAAAAAAACACATGAATATTCAAATAATTATGAAAATTTGTTGAGAAAATTAATAAGTTACCTCTACACTGGGCAGACTCAGAACATAGTCTAGTACTTGTTCTTGTTCGCCAGTTTTGGTTGGAGAATGACAAAGATAGAATAAAGGTGTTCTTCCATGATCGTCTTGCACATTAATGTTAGCACCATTCTCACAAAGAAGCATAACAAGATCTAAGTCTGGAGCAGATTTCATTACTCTCAACAACACTGGATCATACATACCAAATTCAGGGAATTCTAGAAACAAACAAACAGATGTAGATCAATATAAAGATATATCTATTAAACAATATCCAACAAGACAAAATAAAATATATGGGAAGGAATTTTAAAATGTTGAAAATTTGGCATTAACAGCAGAAAAATTAAGGGCAAACTATCTCAGAAATATGTAGACCTGCAATTCTCAATGAAGTTATGGTTGCCACAGATAGCAATTGCATTTTTTATTTTACTTTAAGTTACATACGACATTACAAAATCCAATAGAAAATGCATCTTAATTTTTACACAAATTTTTAAAGGACAGTTTTCATATCTTTCTAAAAAAAAAAAAAAAAAAAAAAATTAAAGAGGGATTCTAGACTAAGTTTAGGAACTTCTCAATAGGTTATCTCATGCTTTCTATTAATGCTTACTATTAATGAACATCAAGCTAAAACGCAATTATTAGAGAATTTAATAAAAGATAACTTACCTAAGAAATCTGAAAGCAGTTCAAGAATTTGTGATCTAAGGTCACCATAAGATACAATGGTTCTTTGATGTAAATCAATGACTTGATGTTCTTTCAAATAATCCAGCCATTTCTCATCATCTTTTCTTTATATAAAAAAAAATTGATTAGATTAATGTTTTGAAAGAACTGTAATTATGAGCCACTAAAGCATTGGACTTAAAAAGAAATTTGATAAATCACAAAGTAAAATTTGATCGTATTAGTGAAAACTGAAATTTATGTTGTTTTTTTTTATGATTCTTATGAACAACCTCTATGTCACTATTTTTCCTCTATCAGATTGATTTCGCAAGGTGCTATATTCTTCATCATTTGAATTAGCAAATTGATTTAGAAGTCATAGGCCTAGTATTCAGGGGATGTTGGCTTAGTTTTAAAAAGTTACCTAGTGCCATTCTTCTAATATAACTTAATTCTATTGATGCACTCAGATTAGATATGTTCCACTTGGTGTGAAAAAAAAAAAAAAGATCAAGTCATTACCCAAGCACCATGAAGACAGTCATTCAACATGAAGTTTTACTGCTGTTAAACAGCCAACTCTCATGAATTTAAAAAAAAAAAAAAAGAAAAGTGCTCAGCTCACAAACTTTATGTTTGGGGACATTTCAACTGCACAACGAATAAGCCAAACATGAGGATGGAAAGGAGAATCTTAATGTAATCAATTCTAACATTTGGTGAAAGTTTTATGGACAAACATTTTTTCTTGAGTTCAGGCTTAACACATTTAAATTTAAACTCTGCTGAAAGACTGCTTCTAGAAACTATGCAATCTTTCAATAACTTTCTGTATATCAGCATCTTTGTCCATGGATTTTATGAGATGCATGCTGACTTTTCTAATTACAAAGTTCATGTGCTCATGAAAATATCACATAGGATAAAACTAATTTAGTTTCTGAAGATATAGATAATGCTTAGTTTCTAACATTCTTCTACCGTAAGCAAATTAACAATATGACATTCCACATTATGTAATGAAAAAAAAGATAGGAAGATAAAACAGGTTGAGAAAATTAGAAGCCATTTTAAGGCCATCTGGGCTTTTTTTTTAACTAAATATTAACTGAAAAACTTTGTAAATTTCACTTTCTAGTGAATATGTACAATAGCATATGAGTAACTCCAACCTTTTTCAAAGCATCAGCATTGCAAAGGATGCAAAGGAGTTTAAAATTTTAAGTATCAAGACAATTTCCTTAATCTCTTTTAAGGAAATCTGGTAATCCCACGATACAGGTGTTGGGAAAAAAAAACAAAACAAAACAGGAAGCCAATGAAATGAATAATGGGTCTGTTTAGCCATGTGACTTATTCAAGTCATTTTGAAGGGACTGATAAGTCACACTGCTTAGAACAAATTCATGATGTGCAAAAGTTACAGACACTGGATGACAAAGCTTCAGTTGTGGATTCTGATACAATGCTTTCAACAAATCCAAGCTGCCACAGGGATTCAAACCCAGGTGCCAACACATCCATCTCATGGAAGACAGCCATCTAATACACTTGACCATGCTAGCACTTCCACAAGAAACTTAATTGTATCAATACATTCAATACCTGCCTGTATTATCACTGCCAGAGGGAACATACTTGTTGATTACCTGCTGTTTAAAACCAAGATTTTTTTTAAGCTGAAATTTTATGATTTATATTTTATACATTCATTAATCCATTGAAATTTGTAGTTTTAAAAGTTTGGTATATGATTTTTTTGGTTCCAACAATGGATTTACCTATGATAATGTAAATGTGAGACCAAATGTGATAACAAAAATGTGATAAAATATGGATTTCGAAGTTTTTGCTGAATGGAAATAACAGCTACTTATTTAGTTTGTGCACATTTTCTAAACAAGTGTTTGTGTTTAAATCATTTTTGTAGAGATCTTTAACATATACAGTGATGTGGGTGGGGGGAAGGGGTTGGCTATTTTGAAAATTAAGATAATTTAGTGGCATATGATGCACACTTCTTGAAAGCACTTTAAAACTTAAGCTAGGTAAAAACTATTCAACCCGGTCAGGCAATATGCCTGGCAGAAACATGTCTGTTGCAACTTTCAGGGTAGAACATGCAGTGCATGTCTTTCGGGAATCCTACCATAGTGCAGAAATGAAATACGTCACTTGGTGACATTTTCTGCTGAATGTTCTCAATTCAACTGTACTGAAAGCACCAAAAAGTTTTTATTGTAATAAGATTATTCAATAGGAAACAATGTTTACACTAAAATAGTAATTCTATGCATCAAAATAGGCTAGAAAACTTCTCAATGAGTTTCAAACATTGAAAGATACTGTGCCTGTTTCTGCTCTGTGAATCAAGCAGCAAAAATAAGTTTGAATTTGGTAATTACTGAAGGCTTTGACAAAATTCGCCTTCAGAAATTAACAAATTTAGCAAGATCCACCCGATATTTTATTTTTGAATTTCTTAAGATTTGTTAGGATTAATTCTTTATTAGCCAGTGATCAGCGATCCTAGAATTCTATGAACAAAGCCGATGTTATGAAATTTTAAAATCTAAGTTTTCAAAAACTGATAAATTCTGACACATAAAATTACTGCATTTAAGTGTAAACTATTTTCAAAAGTAATCAATACTGATAATTTTGTAATTGTTCTCCCTTCAGATGAAGTGGAAATAAATTTTGCTATGGGCTCTAAAAATTGCCATGACATGACTGACAGTGTTTTAAAGCTTCACTGATTGATTACTTTTCGGCCAAACTAGCACTTGTGCCTGAGCAAAATGAAATATTTCAGTGAACACGTTGACCAACCAGCAGTCGCTCGAAAACCTGCCAGACTTGGTCATGCACAACTGCTGGTGACAGACAAGTGTTCTTCCTACTTTATATTGTTTTGAATTGTTAATGAAACAAGACCTCTATTTCCTTCAGAACTCTTGATTCATAAATTACTGGCTTTATGTGTGCTCACCTGAACTGAGATTAAATCATAAGCAACAGAGTTTGTAAGTGCAAAGAGCAGCTCATTACTTCATGGAAAGATCATCATTTTTTCAATATGCCACTAAGCAGTAGCATAAGCAGGATTGTGTGGGGGCGACTATAAGCAATGGTCACAGGCAGTACTGTGTAAGGAGGAGTGTATCAGAATGGATACTAGTTTATATTTTCTCTGGTTGGAAGACCCTTAGGTAGGCAATTGAATCTCAGAAAAAAAAACAAAAACAGCTATCTCTTTGCCACTGAGCTTTTAAGAAAGCTCTTACTGAAGTTTAACAGAATAAATGCTACTGAAAAATAAAGGGTATTTTAGAATGATCACAGTAACTTCAGTAGAAAAGCAATAACTTTTAAAACGATCTGAAAAGGTAACAGCAATATTAATTGGAAACACCTGATCAAATATCTAATACCTAAAAAAAATTCTCCATTATCCTTATTACAGTAAGGAATAAAGTGCATTTTTACAATCAATAAAAATGGAATAAAATTGGGTAAAATATTAACAGAAATACCAATTAAAACTAACATTAAATATTTATGAAATATTGTTGGTTAATATTAGGAATAACGTGATTAATAAAAAACGTAAAGCCTTATTCCAGGTTTTTATAAAATTATATATTTATGATTTCATAGATTTGCATTTAAATATTTAATCTATTTAAATGCAACATTTTACACCAAAATATGTTGCATAATTTTGAAATCAAAATTCCTTGGAACTTTTCCTAAACTTCCAGAATTCAGATTTCTGAAGCATTAATATCAATCTATTCAATACCAGACCATGTCAAAATTAAGTCAACTCAATTTAAATATAAACATACTACTTTTGATAAGTGAAGGAAATCAGTATCTTATTATTCACAAGTAATTTTAAGTCAAAGGTTAGCCTCTCAGTAATTCTTGAAAACTAATAACTTTTGGGAAATTTTTATAAACAAAATGAAATGGTGTATATTTTTATTCTTAACAATTAAATACTGACAATTTTTTTATTTTGAAGACTTGATTTAGAAAAAAAAAAAAATACAAGTTTATCTAACATTTATCAGATGATGAATACAGTATCAGCTATTTAATTAATACACTAATCTAGTTAAATATTTATCCCCAAAGTTATATACACTTCGTATCTTGAAATTGCAGTTTTGAAAACTATTTGGGGATCTATAGGGAAGTCATTTTAATTTTTTAAGTGGGATTCCTTCTCCAAAGAACTTTGATCATTAAAATTGAGGTTAAAAAAAAAAAAAGGAAATTCATTGGAATGCCCATCTTCTATTATATCTGATTTATAAAACTATTAAGTTACACAAGACAAGAAAACTTACAATGTCTTATTTGCAATTGAAATTTCAATGAGATAGTCCACCAGCAAATCAATAGCACTCTGACTACGAATTGTAGAATCATCTTCACTTCCAATCTGCAAATGAAAATTGAAGTTGATAATACAAAATAAAACAGAACAGCATCTTTTTAATATATTATTCAAAATATATCAATTGTCCCAATTAACTTGCTTAAAAAATTGATGATATTGTGGGCTTTTAATATTAATTAATCATATTCTTGGTTAAACTTTATTTTTCAAACCATTTAATATTTTCTTTAAATGTCCTTACATACATTTCCTTAAAGTTATTTTTCTGTTCTTAAGTCACAATTACTTTAGGCACAGTATAGTACATATATACTAGTAGGGTCAAAAATAAACCAAACATTTGTAGAAACTATTATAGAGGAAATGCAACTTTTTACACAACACCTTTAAAGCAAGCACCTACCTTGGGCAGTGACTTCTGCCAGCATCCATACCAATTTTTAAAATATCCTGCAGGCAATTTTTGGTCACTTCCTTCAGAGCATGCTTTGCATTTGTCTTCATCTCTTCAGAAGAAGCAAACCTGTGCTCTTTGAGCAAGTGTTTGATGTTCAGAAAAAGCTGGAGCAAGATCCAAGAGGCCAAGGAAGGACAGGCATGTTGTGCTTTGTGAGGTATTTTTATTCACCTTGAGCAACACATGCTGGAGCATTGTCATGATGAAGATCCAATTCTTTCCTTGCCACAAGCCTCTTTTTCGCACTTCATCATGAACAAAATGAAAAAATGGCAACAGATTGTTTTCTTATTGACAGTTCGACCTTCAGGAATGAATTAAAAATGTACCAATCTCTGGCTATTAAATAACACTTCCAGTATAACCTTTCCCTCTGATCTGTCTGCATGAAATCGTTTGTCATGGTGAGGGCGATTTTCATTTCAATGACTGCTGTTTGGATTCTGGGTCGTAGAAAAAATACTGCCTCATCACCTGTAATCACCTTGTTCATCAAAAGATTTGGATCCTGGTCCACCCTGTCAATCAGTTCTCCACTAATCAGTGCTCACTCTTTCCATTGTTCATTGATTAACATCCTCAGAACAATATGGTTCCACACATTGCATTCCTTCAAATCATTATGGAGGATAGCGCAGCAGAGAACCATTACATTCCTAACTCATTAGCCATGTCATCATCTTCTTGCTGATCTGGTCTTCCTGGATGTGGATCATCTTCCATGGCAAAGTGACCATCTTTGAATCGCTTGGGCTACTGAACTTTTACTTCCTCTTCCCACCCTTTGTTGTAAATTTCTTACCAAGTGTAACAAAATTTTGATGTTCACTCACTGCTCTTTAAGCATCATTTTACCAATCCAACAGAACTGCCTCAATACCCTTGAAAATGCACCAAAACAAAACATCTTAACCTTGATGACTGCACTAATAAGACAAGACAGCTGATCCCTTTGCGCCGTCTCAGGGCAGTTATTGCAAATACGATGCACAGGCAGGCAAAGATCAGTTTATTTGACCCTATTAGTATAACTGACAGATCAAGACAATTAAAACTTCAAGAATATTGAAATAAATTTGTGTTAATCATTTTTAAGAGTTTATGAAACAGTAGGAATGACTGGAATCAAAAGAGATTTAGCTCTTTACTGATGGTAATTAACACCACACTTATCCTACAAATTTATCCATTTTCATCTGTCAACACAGCAAAAATGATTATGGTAAGTGGTTGAAAAAAACGAAGTTCATATGAATTCATTCTTTTTCTATGAACTTTAAGTTCCATTTTAAAATAAGTTTATGTATAACATGAAATAGATTTTTAAAATTCCACCCTAGCCCTTTCAAATAACCATTTACAATGATAATAAATTTCATATTGTAATGAACCAAGTCTTTTTAAGACTTAGGAAATTTATTTAAAGGTGTATACCAGGTCTCCCGGCTTAAATCCGCTGTTTAGATAAAAAAAAAAAAAAAAACAAAAACTGTTTCAATAGAAAGTGAAAAAATGGTTTATTCACAGTACTGGCCCTTGCTAACTAAACATTTTTCCCATCTCTCGGGCAATTTATGGATACCTTGCCCCCAAAAAAAATCCCTCCCTTTCGAGGCAAACCACTTATCGAGCCATTTTTGGACGTCTTCGTAGGAATCAAAGTGTCCCTCAGCAAGTCAGTGGCCCCATGACAAAAACAAGTGGTAGTCGGAAGGTGCCAGGTCTGGTGAGTAAGTGGCATGGGCTAGCAGCTCCCAGAGGATTGCCTCCAAGTAGTTGTGGACCATTGTTGATGTGTGATTGTGCATTGTCGTGGAGAAAAATCAGCTTGTCATGTCTTTTCTGATATTCCAGCCTTTTTTCAAGAAGAAAATAGTTCAATTTGATTTGTTGGTGGTAGCAATGGGCATTGAGTTTCACCTGGTTTC
This sequence comes from Thereuonema tuberculata, assembly GCA_023159025.1. NCBI lineage: Eukaryota > Metazoa > Arthropoda > Chilopoda > Scutigeromorpha > Scutigeridae > Thereuonema > Thereuonema tuberculata. Next base: position 73,314,030 of record JAFIDM010009631.1, on the reverse strand, counting down.
AGCAACTCCTAGTAGATGACACCCTCCTGATCCCATCAAATGCACAGCATCATCTTCCATCCAAAGCGATTGGGTCTTGCTGATGTTGATGACTGGCCAGGGTCAACCCACGATTTTTTGCCTTTAGGATTCTTGAAATAGATCCACTTTTAATCGCCAGTAACGATCCAATGCAGAAAGGACTTTTTTTTTGTCTGGCAAACAAAATTTCAGTGTTTTGGCGTCGCTCCATCTTCTGATAGGTCAATTCATGCAGGACCCCTTTTCCGATCTTTTGGACCTTCCCCATGGCATGTAGGCAATCGGAAATGGTTTGTTGAGCAACACCCAATTGCTTAAGCATTTTTTGCTATTGCGTGTTGTTCTCGTCCAATAGAGCTTGCAGTTCACTGTCCTCAAATTTTTTAGGCCGATTTTCACGCTCCTCGTCAGTAACATCGAAATTGCCACCTGTCTCTGCATGTTGTTTTCCATCAAGCACGGTTGCCATAGACCTCCACAAGCATTCGGTGCAATTTGACCGCCAATTTCTTCAGATTGAAGCAGAAAAGCAGAGCTGTCTGCATATGCTCCTTTTTCGGCACAGAACTCACATTACCACAGGAAAAATTTATGTTGCTCTTTGAAACTGCTGTTGTTGTGCACTGATTGTCGACAGATGCCAAACGCTTGAATTTAACAATATGGCGGTTGATAGTAGTTTTATATGACCACTTCCGCCATCTAAGAGCAAACAGCAGATTTAAGCCAGTAGACCTGGTATACACTTTATATTCTTTATAAACTTTTACAATAATTATTGCTGCAGAGCACTAAGATATTAAAAATAAATAAGTGCATAAACTATTCTGAAAAAGTAAATGGAATTAAGTTTGTAGTTTTCAGGAACCTTTCAAGCACTGAATACAGGAGTAGACCTTTTATTTTATTTGTTTTTAATTTTCATGCAGATAGTGGACCTGAAAGTTCAAATGGTTAACACTCATGGTGGAGCCAGGTTCAATCACTGACTGGTCATGGATCTTTTCTTATTTAACACTGTCAAACAGGTATTGGTTTCTTTCTGAGGTTCAAGGCAGGTGGGAATCCGACCTCAACTTAAGTCCTGGTATGAAACGCAGGAGCTTTATCTCCTGCAACCCCAACTTAACAAAACATCTTAAGGTTTCTTAACGTTTCCAATCATGATAAACAATTCAGTTTCTACTCTCCCTAGCTTCTTACTTTTCATCTGATCAACCTTTCATACGGTTTGACTTAAAAACCAGAAGATTCCTGAACACTTACCTCGCGAAAGTTTATCATACGGAACTTCTCAAACAGTAACAAAGCCTTAAAAGGAAGAAGCTTATCTATTATTTGAATTTACTTTTGACAGAAGTCTATCTAAAATATAAAGTTTGTGTCTATTGGCAATCTTTAAAGGAAGGCATTTCATTATTATTTTATGGGTAGGGATATATAACAGAATACAGACAAACACAAACAAATAAATATGCATTTAAGATATTGGACAAATTTTCAGGAAAAATTCCAAAATTCACAATTTACAGAGGTTGCTCATTCTGCAGGATAGCAATATAACTTAAAATCTAGTTACTGAGTGCCTGGATTTTATCAATTTAATAGTCAAGCTAGCAATCTTTAGCAGATGAAACAAAAAAAAGTCTATAAAGCTTATATATGATAAGTAATTACTATTTTCAGAAAGACATATCGCTAGTAAATTATGTATATAAATATTTGTAAATACTGACTTTCTTATCACTGCTAAGTTCCAGTCAGTACTCCATTTAGTGAAAAAAAACAACAACTTGATCTGGTAATTCACTAAGTGAATTTGACTGCACATAAGGGCAAAGCAGTGGAACCTCGATATTTGTACACAATCCATTCCAGGAGGCAGTTCGAATGAATGGCTTATTTTTTGCATAAGATATAATGTAAATTGAATTAATCCGTTCCAGACCCACAGATGATTGCTTTTTTAAACCTTTGTAATAATATTTTACGCATAAAATACATAAAAACTATGAAAACAAAAATTATACAATACAACATTGTGAATGCCACTTTGTTTCTTAAATCGATCAAACAACCCCTTACTTGCTTTAAATTCATTACTTTGCACACTGGTTGCAGGGCTGTCTCGCTTAAGGTCATGCAACCGCTTTGCTTTTTCACAAATTATTGTTTCAGAAATGCTGTCAGCAGCAAGTTGTTTTTTGTTAATCCAAACTAACAAGTTTTTCAACTTGTTCAATTATAGGTGACCTGTTCACAGCAAGAACAAGTCACTCCTTTTGCCACATCAGCCTCTCTTATTATGTCTTTCTTTTTCAGTATAGATATGGTTGATTTCACCATGCCATACTGAGTTGCCAGATCAGAGACAAGTTTCACTTACAAACTTCACAACGAGTTCTTTTTCAATTCAATTGTCATTCTCACTGCTTTCCTTTTAGGCTTGGTTGAATCAGTAATCTTTTTTGGACCCATGGCTGCACTATTTTTAATAAAAATAATAAAATAGCACAAAGTTTCACGAAGCTTGCATGGATGATGCATAGCGTACGGAAGCTAGCATGAGATGGAGCTGAAGCTATCGCATGGCGAGACCAGTAACAAGGTCATGCTGTCCGAATCGCGGGGCAAGTATTGAATGAAGAGTTGAATTTTACTTGAAAAAGTTAAAACGAATAAAGAGTTGCACGAGTAGAGGTGGACAAATGGCAGGGTTCCACTGTACTTTTAATAGCAAGCAATAATAACAGTAATAATACTCACCATACAATTGAAATTTTAGTTTAAAACACTAAATTAAAAACAATATTTACAATATTTAAAGCAACAGCATGAAATTTTAAGAATCTTACCACAGGAACACGCAGACTAGGGTCAGCTCCATAGCTTAGTAATAAACTGGCTAAATATAAGTTACGTGGTCTATTACTGTTTGCAAGGACAAGGAAAAATGGAATTTCCTGATATCGACCTCGTTTAAAAAAAAAAAAAAAAAAAAGATTAAAATTTGCTACTTGAAATATCATTACAAGATTTTATATATTTTTATATTTATCTGTTTTTAATTCAAATCATGAACATTCATAACAAATTGCAACCATGTTAAATACATAAAGATATGCCTAATTACACTGCTTACTGATAAAGGTAATTTAGCTGTTGTGCATAATGTAAAACTTAAAAGAGTAAACAATTCTGCAGGTAATCTAATGTATTACTAGCATGATTTAGTAAGTTAAAAAGGTTTTCTAAAAGTTCATTTGATGTTGGCAGCAAATACAAATTTGTCTAAAGAATAAGCCTAATTACTCAAAAGATTATCATTCATTCTGTAATTTATTTTGTTGTTAGGAGCTACTTATTTCCCATTTGTATTAGTTATATTAAAACAAAAGATACAATTTATGTAGATAATATAACTCAGGAAGGACAATTCCTGTACATTTAAGGACATTTTTTCACAAAAATTTAAGGACATTAAAACTTGTAACGTATCATAAAATACCCCATTCAGGGCCTTTAAGAGAAATCTTTTAAGGCGGTACAAGATGAATTTTGCAGGGCCCTTCACAATCCTATTTTAACCACCAAAAAAAAACTAAGGGAAATTTTATTTTAACCAAAAAAAAAAGGAAATTTTATTTTAACGAAAAAAACCTGTAAACGTATCAATTCAACCCCCCAAAAAAACCCTGACATGCTCAAAATTTAAGGACATAGTACGATACATTTCATGTCAAACCAAATTTCCCATACAATTCACGGATTCCCGGTTAACGCCTATAACTATTGTAAAGAACTTAAATATAATAGCATAATAAAATATAAGCAAGCAATGACACAAAGCATGAGGTTTAAACTAAAAAACAAATCTCCATGGTTGATTTCTAATTTAGTTGTCAGAAAAATTTGATGGGAGCTACGTAAGCAGTAGTTATTCTGGCAGCTTTTTTTCCCCAAAGAGGAGTCATGATGGTTCCATTTGACAGGAGCTGGGACTAAGTGTCTTTGTGATTAAAGAACCCACTAAATTATGAAAAGCGTAGAAATGTTTAAATGCCATACAATCCTTCAGTTATTTAGTCTACTCATTAGCAAACATTTAATTTTTTAACTAGTTAAAAACAGTATTACTCATATAGCCCTAATCTAGATAATTAGCAAGACATCTTATCATTCTTTTTCATTTCATAATTTTAAATTTTAAAAAGTATTGGTGGTTCTGAGATAGGCACTTACATCTTCAAAAAAAATTTAAGTGTTAGAAACTATCTTAAAAAAAAAATAAATTCTATTATTCAAAATCTTATTTTAATAACTACTATTCAAGATTCTAAGGCTTCAATGCAATGTATAATACTGGTAAGAGTTTTAGTAACCATAATATTACTCAAATCAACATTATGGAAGGGGCTGTGTGCATTTAAAAAGTTACCACCTCAAGTCTTTAGTAATATATATGGTTTACTGACAATTATTTCTACAGTATTTTTATCAAAGTTATTAATCAGTATAGAACCCATTTCCTTAATGGATAATTATCAGAATTTATTCTTAGATAATTTATGAGCTTTAAATTATTCAATGTTGAAATCTAGATAATTTTTGCTAACCACTAATCTTTTACTGCTTTCTCTCCTTCATTGGCGAATACATGAAGTCTTTGATCCACTTTCCCTATATCCTGTAGAACTAGTTTGGCCATATCTTCACTTCTGATAAGACTTCCACGTGGAAAACTTTCTGGACGAAGCTGATGACATCAGGCCATAAGGCACAGTCAATATGTCTCTCCCACCAGAGCTCCCACATAAAAATTCAAAGCTCGCGTATACTTTCAAAACACGAGGAATTTTTGATTGAGCAACCAAAGCACGCTGTAACAAACTCATAGGCCATCATTCCATCCTTCAAATGAAGCCAAACGTGGGAGAATTCCGAATAGCCGAATTCGTTGAGGGGTCACAGTGAACAAAACAAACAAACCAGGGGTTTCGTCGGATCAAAGTTACAAAACACCCTCCTTTCAGAGAGGTTGAAAAGAATGATTTGTTGAATCGGACTGTCGTGGTGTTTTGTAGAAACTATTTTTTGTATAGATAGAATGGCCTCGCATTTCTATTATCATGACATCAAATGGATCAAGTGTACAAGAACGGGGATGATTACACCCTGGCTATCAAATTCCTCGTGTTTCGAAAATATACGCGAAGTTTTGAACCTTTTAAATTCACCGACTTTACGCCTAAAACCTGTTTGGTGCCATGCGTAATCTTTACATCCCCTATTCAGGGATAAGGGTACACAGTTTAGATGACCTCAAACCAAACCAATACTATGTCGCAGCCTGCAACGAAAAATACAGAAAACTGGGTTACAATGGACTAAATCGTATGCCTGATAAAGCTCACTCCTACATGGAGGTAACACCTGTAATTCATAGCAGAATAAAAGTAGCTTTGCGTTATAAACAGGAATTAGCAAATTTAGATACCATCACAATTTTCGTTTATCGTAATGGCGATATTTCTCCACCCAGGGTGGTGGCACTTACAAGAAAGGATATGAGAACATGGGATTTGGCACTAATACAAATCAGTGAACATCTGTTGGGAAATCTAACAGGTTGTATTCAAAAACTTTACCTTAGAAGGACGGCATCTTAGAAATAGCCGTGATCTGAAGAATGGTGAGTTATGTGGGAGCTCTGGTGGGAGAAACATACCGAGCTGTGCCGTATGGCCTGGTGTCATCAGCTTTTTCAAGAAAGTTTTCCACTTGAAAGTTGATGAGAGGTGAAGGAGATATGGCCAACTAGAGGATCGTCCTGTTCAACAGGATGTAGGGGAAGGACGAAGTGGATCAAAGACTAAAAGTGGAAGACATACCAAGAAATACATTAAGATTGTAAACTACTATTCTTCTTACATATACTAAGTAGGTGTAAGTGAAAATCTTTTTAATGAAGGAGTTTTTTAAATCAGACTGTAAATGCCAATTGGGAGTGAAATTTTTTAGGCAATAAATGCCTTCATGAAAATCTCTCAAATGTATGAAGTGACAGGAAATGAAAGCTGAGAAAAGACAGCATGATTCTAATTTGCACAATACTCTTATAAGTATACTAAGATTTTCTGATCTTTACTTTTACTAATACTTTTTATTTATAAAAATAAAAGCCTGCTTTTAAAAATAACTAATAAGTATGTTGCTTGAGTTAAGGGACACCTCATCCAATGTCAAACTCTTACAAGGGAATGGTTTGTCAGATCGAAACATCCCTTGAAATTTTTATCATTTATTCAGAACCTTAAGTAGTTGATGTATACCAAATTTGAGCTGCTTTTTTCCACGGAAAAGGGGTTAAATCTATTATTTCTTTGCATCGATATGACCTTTCCCCCCTCCCTTTTCTTTCCTTCCTGGATCTTTCCACATCCCTGGCAGAGGAATTCTAAATCCTTTCTAATATTTTCAGTTAATATTTACAATGGATTTGAGTAGATTTCCATTCTCATTTGGTGCAATATGGTGCTCACAAAGAGATTAGTCTTGGGTATCCTTAGATATGACAAAAGACACTGATCCTAAATTATGTCTCAGTAAAATGAAAGACTGCAAGTAAATTTAAACTTTTTTTAAAAAAGTTTGAAACAAATACTTTTCACATTTTTAATGAAATTTTTCTACATAATTCAGAATTGTTATTAAATGATTATAATATTTATTCATTGTTGTTTTTATCATTCTCCATAAGTATATATTTCTGTGTGAGAAAAATAGTGAGTAAATATAACACTGCTACAATACAGATATATCAATGGCTATAAAACAAGCAACATTCTTCTGTCCTTGGATCTCAATTTTGAGTTTCACTTATGCAATTACTGTTTGATGGAAAGATTAGAAAACCTCAAAAATTTTGTTCTTAATAGCAAAATGATTGGTAGTGCTTTACAACAAAAAATGTAACAATGTGGTGGATATTATACAGTATTTATGGTGTGTGTATTTTATACTAAATTACATTGTAGCAAGTCAATTTCAGAGCACTTATTTAAAACTAACAGTTCTTTAGTATATGACGACACTTACTTTATCAGTATAATATACATAATCTTTATTGATTTAATAAAAGCTTGCATTAATAATAAAAGCTTTAAGAATGGGATATATAGGCAACAAGCGCTCTTAAACAGAGCTAGTCATTATCAGCCAGTATTTGTATAAAGATGCTATATTGAAGTGGCTTCTGCTAGTTTTCAAAACAGTGAAAGCATACAAGAAATAACTATCCAATCAAAGTAGTTATGGTTCCTATGAACTACTATAATTTATTTGAGGATTAAGAGTAGGAAAACTGGCCACAAGCATTATTTGGTTTTCATCTGTTTTTCCAAAGCTCTCAGGGTTTAACATTTCAAAAAACAATATTAAAAATGAAAGTCCACTTTTCTTCCTTGGTGAAGAAGAAGTTTTTGACCCTTGTACACAAAATGGTTATTTGAAAAACAAAGTAAATGCTAATAAATATTTAATACAATACAACGGAAGGCAAAAGATGAGCTGAAAGAAATCACTGGCAAACTATTTCCAACTCCAGATATTACTGAGCAGTAAACGGCCCCCAAGTTACTTTCGGGATGCATAAAACTCAACAAGACAAAATATTGTGGTTGGTTAGTAGTATAGTAACAAAATTTTAAACCAAAGGAGGATACAATTTGTTTCATTAAACATTGACTTCTAATGCAAATTTCATTGGTAATTTTGAATTGGCATAAACAGAACTGAAGTTAAACCACCATATACAAAATTCAATATACAAATAATTACTGGTATGTGAAATATGCTTAAAAAATTACAAGAATAAAACTTAAATTTAATAAAAGGTTATAAATATTTTTAAATCAAATGCTGCCTTCCTATATAATAATTAGCATAAATAAAATATAAAATCTTTGTAAATAACTAAAGATTAAAGCTTACTTTTAAATTAAAAACAGAGGAGAAACCTTACACAAATGGAAAAATTAAAACTGCTTTGAAAGTTGAATATAGATTCTAATCTAAAAATTGATTAGATGTGTCCATGTCTTGTTTAATATTTGAACTGCACTTTAAAATTTAGCAGAATCAAAACAAAAGTTTACTCAGGAAGCATTTACAATTGACAATTATACAAATAAGCAATTTAACAAGAAAAAAATGCTTCTGTATTAAATTGGAACTAATAACCAAGGACGTTAATAGAATCAATTTACATAAAAAATAAACAAAAAAATATTAATTTTAATTGATATATAAAATACCATTATTTAATAAGTGGCATCTATTGTGGAACGAATAATATTTTCAGCAGAGTCATAGTCTTTTTCCTGTAATACTTCCGTCAGAATTGTAGGATTAAAACCAAAACTTCCTTCAAAACGACTTCTCATAGCCATCATGGAACAGTTAAGGTGGTGTACAAAACACAAACTCTTATCTTACACATCAATGTTCACTATCTTTTAGGGGAATCTTAGTCCAATATTCTTCTAATATCTATAGTAAATGCTCAGAAGGGGAAATTCCGAAGTAAACCCTGTAAAATACTAAATAAACTGAGTATTAGAATCGAATAACGATAGAACAAATTTTGGCTTTAATTGCGCCGACACACAACTACGTGCAAGCCCTTCCAATTGTTTCTAATTAACGATATTTAGTGTAAATAGAGCAAATTTATATAATACTTCATTCAAAATAATAATCCATAATTTACTTAATGGTGAACAAATGTTAAATGTTGACATTTGCTCAAAAGTGGATTCTTTACTTACACCCAGTGGACGCCATTTTGAAAAAAAAGGAACTTTCAAACTACAAACTTTTTTTTAAATTCTCATTTAAGTAAATATTAAGTTTTAGTAAATGGAATATTGGATAGGAATGAACCAGAATCTTATTATGTAACAAAAGGATGTGAAATGACTTAGCAATCGCTTTTAAATAATTTAAGAAATGAAACTTCAATTAAATTTTTTTGAAACGCTTTTGAGTAAATGCGTTATTGAAGTCTTACAACTTTCACTTTCATTATTCCAACGCTTTATGTAAAGGACTCATATTTTAGTATTTCTTTTTATTGGAAACTTGGTTAAGTTGCAGAAAATAAAACAGGAAAAACATGAGAATGACTGTTTCGCTTGGCCTTTTCCCTTGGTAGTCATTACACAATGCTCAAATTACCATAAAGAACATTTCACGTGTGCTTTTCACTTTCGAGGGCAGTAGTCCTTGAATTTGTCATTTTTATAAAGGAAGACTCCTAAAAAAGCAAGGTCTCTGCAAATGCCTAAGTTAGCGATACATAAAATTGTTCAAGCTAAGACAGTCCTGATGGCCGTCAGTACTCTTATAGAACGTAGTCTCACTGCTGTTCCACCTAAGTAATCGTGTGGCGCACGGACAAAACACACCCGTGGCAACAGCAGTTTACAAATGGTAGGCCATCTTGCAATTGGGTCAGCTAGCGTCTATCCATTTTAACTGGCGTCTGAAATCCTGAAACTACTGAGTTTTTTCTTGCTATCCACTAATCCAACCAATCCTTTTACCGAATGTACTGCCGTATGGTGGGTGGACCATTCACTTTTACAATTCAATTGCGCTGTATTTCCGTCCAGTGGCGTATAATTTATAGAAAAGAACGGCGTCTGCTGTTCTCCACTTATAATCAATGTATTATTTCAACAGTTTGTATGTTAGGAAGAAAGTAAAATGATTAAATTATTCATTGTATTATTGTTTTTGCTTTTTTTTATCATTTAATGGCTGTTTTAAATAATTACACACGAAGAATTTTTGATAAGGTAATCCCACATCTCCTTTGCTTACATCACTGATAGTATCAATGCTTCAGCGAATGTATCAACTATTTCGGAATTATTAACTTTTTCTAGCATATTATCTTACTATGACGTCTTCTGCACGAGTAGTTTTAGCTGAATTATTATGTAGCTCAGTTTCTCCTCTGCTATCTACCTTACGAATATGAGAGATGGGAACTTACTTTTCTCGGGAAAACGTGGTCCCAGCGTTCCACCTTTTTCTGCCATTTTTTTACACTGAAATGGAAGTTAAAAAAAATAAAAAGTTAATTAAATAACTAATAAAAAAAAATTCATTGTCCAAGACAAAATTCATCAACTTAAAATACTGAATTATTTAAAGCAATCATGATTTTTAGAAAAACTGAAATACAATTTAAAAATGCAGATATAATTTTTATTTTAAAGAATAAAATATAAATGTATTATCTGTCTACATGTTAATCTCGAAATACTTCGATTCCAATTAGTTTTATCAATTTATTAACTTCCGAGATTCCGATTCATTATTAGCTCTTATTAGTTAGAACTTAGTCAGTAGCTCTGATAAAATTATTTTTTACTTTAAGAACATTTTCAGTTTTCCTAAGATGTTTGCAAGTAACGTCATGCGATGCCATCACAGATTCTACCTATCCATATGCAGGTCTAGGTTTCGTTGTTCGTGTCCCGATATGTCGAATTTGAGTTTTTGCTTCATAATGTTAATGTTAAGTGATAATACTAAAAACTGATTTAAGTACTAACAGTCAATGTAATCAATTGTCATGGGTTAAGTTAATTCTAATATTCTTACTAAGATTTCCTTTAGTGTTGACTTTGAATTCGGAGTATTAGGATAAAGTTAATTAATGAATTAAAATCTTAGTCAATCTTGGATTACTGTGGATCTTTATTAGATGGCTAATACCGAATCATGTTTTCGTTCTTAGGTCACTGCAACAATGAATACTAATAAGTAAAATTAATTTTTATGACGACCTAACAGAAAACAAATCAATGACATACGTAGCCCAAACAATGGTTCACAGAAACCGAAATGAACTATAAAGACAAATTTGTCAATCTTTGATGAAAACAGGAATAGTTAAATTTGTATACAAAATATGTAAATAAAAAAAAAAATCACTTATAGGGTGTCCTATAAGTCTGGACACATTAGGGTCTAATGCAGCGGAGCACCGTCATCCTATTGAAATTAAGTAGGGAAATACCCTTTTGGGTTTAAGATTGATGGTAATGCTTCCTCCTGGAGCATTGTCAAATATTTAAAATTCAAGGAGATGAGATCTGTGATAGATAAACCTCGTAGCGGACGACCGAGGACATCAAAAGATGAACAGACAACTTCTAATGTCCTGGTAGAGTTCTCTAAGCCCTATGTCGTCCCTCTGCAGAGACGAGGGTCCCTAAAAGTCCATCCATTGTATTCTGAAAAGCAGTAAATGGCATCCATACAAGATGTAGTTATTACAAACATTAAGCGAGGATGTTCCCGATCGTAGAGTCGAATTCTGTGATTGGGCTCTGCAACAATGAGATTAATCCCACTTTTCCGTTTATCCTGTTTAGTGAAGAGGCCAACTTTTACGTAAACGTGGAGATGAATATGTAAAACATGTAACTAGTCACCACAAACAACCCCCCCCCCCCCATCGGATGCAGGCTTCCAAGGCCCACGGTAACGATCGCTTCATGGTCTGGTGTGGAATGATCGAATTATCGGCCCCTTCTTTTTTTTTTTAAGCACACTGACGGGACAGACATACTTGACAATGCTCAGGAGGAAGAATTACCATCAATCTTATATATATATATATTTTATATATTTGGCCGAGCGATCTAGATGGCGGTCTGCCGTGTGGGGCCAGTTTGCTGGCACCTGGGTTCGAATCCCGGTCGTGGCAAGGCTGTTTCTTCTGTGTTTTGTCCGTTTCCCCCTGGGACTTACTATAAGGTGTATTCTCGACGGGAAGTGAATTCTCGTCTCTTCTTTATTTCCTAGCCTTGTCCTGACGTTGTCAGGAGGGCTGGTGCGTGGTCCGGTGAGGCCCAGTCGCGAGTAATATATATATGTATATTACAGGCGTTCTGACTATCAAATAGCAAGAGTGGTAAGAGCTTTTTTTTTTTTTTTTTTTTTTTTTTTTTTTTTTTAAACCAACACTGCATGATCTACATCTTCCGAAGTTTCGAAGCAATCATGTTCTGAGTATTAATCCGTATTTTGATTACTAAGGATTTGAGCGCGTTTTAAAATTATGATTAAAATTAATCGGAAAATTAATGAACATTTAATTTTTTCAGAAAATAGAAAATTTCTATTGTTTGTAGTCAGTAGATATTATAATTTAAAAATAACGTGACTTTTGTTTGTGTTAATTTTATGTTTTACAAAAAAAAAAGGAATGAATTTTAAAGGAATAAACCTTTAAATGAAATTAGGCTTTAATTTATTTCAGGAACTTAATTTTCCTTATCCTTTCGTACATGCTAAATCTAAATTTAAAATGCTAAAAATGTAATTCCGAAATGCCTTTTTGTTTTTTAAGACTTAAAATCGGAATTCTCACTGATATTACCAGTTCAGTAATTCGGTTATCTTACATTTATATTTTAGTTGGATTTATAAAATTTCAAGCTTTCACAAAACTTCTGTGGGCCTTTCCCTTCCAATCTTAATAGTCCTTTGAGTCACTGTAAATCCCAACGGAAAGAGAAGGCAACCGTGTTCTTTTCTTTGTAAAGTATTGAGTGTATTAGGAAACTTCTTAGGAAACAGTGGGCCCGGTAGCCGAGTGGGTAAGGGCGCTTGGCTGCGGGTTGGAGGTAGCGGGTTCGATTCCCGGCCTCGGCGGAGGACGAGAATTTTTCCACCCTTCTTTCTCCTCCAAACGGGCCCTAGGGTCTACCCAGCCCTCTATAGAATGGGTACCGGGTTTCTTTCCCGGGAGTTAAAGGCGGGCGAGCGACGGGCCGACCCCCTGTCCTCAACTTTGTCCCGTAGGTTCTGATCTCTGGAGCCTACCCTCCAGCAGCATTGCGCGGTCCTCTGGGCCTGATCGCACCTTTAACCTTTAAGGAAACTGCTTAATAACGTGATGACCTACAGGTGGTCGCAATCCGTAGGTTTTCCCCTTAACCTTCATTGCAGCTGTATTATGCAATGTGATATGACGCTGCTAAGAAAGACTTTTCCTGAAATGAAGCATGTTCCTGCATTTGGTGAGGAGGAAGGAATCACTCAAAGTTTTTAACTTTGTAAATGAATGACTCATCCCAACTTTTACTTTATGTATCAATATTTACTTTGACATTATCTTAATGAATATATTTGATCTGTCAGATTAAAATAATTTATTTAAATAAATCAATAAATAAAAAATTAAATGTTATATGTGCTTATTATGATATATAATAAATATTCTAAAATACTAAACTTATAAAAAATTAAGAGAAAAGATTAAAGTAGACGAAGGAGGACAAAAATAAGAGAAAACTGTACACGTATTATTGAAATTATGCATTTGAAAAACAATTAAAAAAGGAAAATAAACTGAAAAGGGTCGAGTATACGATACATATAAACAATTTTATCGAATTTTTTATTTATTTTCGATGTTGAATTTCATTCATTTGATTTCTATTTAAACCACAGCTGGCAAACGAAAAATAAATGATTGTTACTTTTTCGTTTCAGGCAAAAATCTGATTTAGTTTTGTTACGTTTTTCGTTACACTAAAATCTAAATTTCGTTTTCCGTTACGTTAAACATCTAAATTATAAAATTAGCAAATAATTATTCTAATATCTTTTTAAATATTTAAATTAATTAATACTAATGCTGCTGTGGCAATAATATAAATTCAATTAATGCTGCCGATTTATAAATACGTTACTGAAATATTGTTCCTATTTATAAAGGAAATAATACAGATAATCCCTATAAATTTGATAATTATAGACCAATTTCGTTACTATCAAATATTTCAAAAAATTTTTGAGACTTACCTCTATAAAAAGATATATAATTATATCAAAAGTAGGAAAATACTAAACAATCAATATGCATATCAAACTAATAAAAATACTGAATTACTAAAAAACTTTAGTAACGACATAAATAGCAAACTTAATGAAGGAAGAATTATTTACATCGCATTTATTGATTTCAAAAAAGCTTTTTCATAGTATTAATCATAATCTGATGTTAGATAAACTAAATACAATAGGTATAAGGGGAAAAATTAATAAACTTTTAGAGAATTATTTGAAAAATAGAAAAATAAAAATAAAAATACAAAACCATTTAAGTTAGTTATACAATGTTAAATCTGGAGTTCCACAGGGTTCAAACTTACGACCGCTATTATTTAATATTTATATGAATTCCTTAAGCAACTGCATTGACCATTCAAATATGTATACGCTGATGACGTACTTATTTTCACTGAAGATAATGAACAATTAAACGCTTATAACAAAATGCAGATAGGCCTAAATAATGTAAATAAATGGGCAATGAATAATTATATGACCATAAATTTTAAAAAAACCAAGATTATGATAATGAAAAATAAAAATAGAATAATTCAAAATATATGTATATCATGCGTTACATAATATAACGTGTAAAAATATGGAAAATAACTATCCTATTAATAATTACCAATGTAACTGCGAAAAAATTTAATATATCACTCAACAAAAATATTTAGGAATTATCAGCATGTTATTAAAAAACTAAATACATTAACGTATTTATTCCATAATTTGAAAGAAATTATTCCTTTCCAACAAAAGTTAATTTTTAAATCCTTAGTTGATTCAATCTTAAACTATGGTCTGGATTGCTGCATTTTTATGAATAAGAAGCAAACGGAAAATATTAATAAGATCTTTTTATTAATAAGATCTTTTTTAGAATATTAAGTAATGTTTTTGTAGATTTTAATAAAAAAAGTAGAGATGAAAAAAATCGTATTAGAAAAAATTTTTAAATATCAATAGAGAAAAATTCATATATAAAGTAATAATAAAAAAATTCTTTGAAATAAAAATCCAAAGAAATAGATGTAAAGAAAAAAAAACTTAGAAATAACTGGCTCAGCACTTTAAATAATAGTAAAATTAGAAAGAATTATGGATATCGATTAAATGGTCACAATGTACAAATTATTTAAAAAAATTAAATGGGAAAATTATGAATTTCAAAGAGTTAAAGATATAAAAGACTAATTTATGACATTAATGAAAATATTAACTACAAATACTATAAGATAAATATTAAATTACTATAAGTTATAATATTACTATAATATGTTAAAGTAATTACTATAATATCTTATAATAATTCAATAATTAATATTAATATAAAGATTAAATTTCTTTCTTTGTACTTTTAATTAGCCTTTTCTTATTTTATGCGATTAAGCAATTTATTAAAATTATTAATCTAATTTAAATTATTTTTTTGGTAATATATTTAATAAACTATCAGTGCCTATATTACAGATGTGCATTTGTATAAGCACACCTAATAGGACTGAGGAACATTTAATAAAAAAAAAATGGTCTTTTTATCTTTTTTTGCATCTTTTTCCATCATTCCTTTCTCCACAATTTTCAAAACTGGACAAAAAACGACAGTATTATTTTCGTGAAAGCTAAAAACTCCTTCTTTGAAACTTCTCCATATTCTAGTAACATTTTATCCTTTAACGATAAATGAAATTTATTTTTTCGTTTCCGTTACGTTTTGTTACTACATTTAACAAATTTCGTTAACGTTTTCCAAAATAATTCCTTTTTCGTTACGTTACGGGTACAGTTTTTCAGCTGATTTAAACAAAATAATGACAAATGTTTACTTTGACATTATATAAATGAATATATTTGGTCTGTCTGATTAAAATAATTTATTTAAATAATAAATCAATAAATTAAAATTTAAATTAAATGTTATATGTGCTTGCTTATTATGAATCTTGCTTTTTTATGTTTCAGAATTATTTTTTTTTTTGAATATTCTAAATATACTAAACTTATAAAAAATTAAGAGAAAAGATTAAAGTAGACGGAGGAGGACAAAAATAAGAGAAAACTGTACACGTATTATTGAAATTATGCATTTGAAAAACAATAAAAAAAAGGAAAATAAACTGAAAAGGGTCGAGTGTAGGATACAAATAAACAATTTTATCGAACACTTTAAAAAATCTCGCTATTATTTTTTATTAACTTCAATTTATCAAAAAACCTGTTGATAAGCGTGTTCATTTCCTACCGAGTTTGTACGTTTACTAGTCTATAAATTAAATTTGTTTTATAAAACAATTTTATTTTTAAATACATTCCCACTGCACAATTCCCTCTGAATTTTTTATTACTAATTGTAGTAAATATCTCCCTCCAAAAAAAAAAAAAAAAAAAAAAAAAAAAAATGCCATCTGCATTAAAAGCTTAAGTAAAATATAATTTGCAATTTAAATTTTCGAAACTTCTAGTTTAAAAAATAAAGAATTTAACGTGCCTAATAATTCAACAAATGATAACCAAGGAAGGCACAAAAGATTTTAGTTTCTTCTTAAAAGATCATTGTTAACAATTGATGAAGTGCAAAACAAATTAAATAAACATTAAATAAATATTTAAATGAGTCAGTAAATAAAATTACATTAAAAACGTCAGTAATAAAATTAACGTGGGATCAAGTTAAAGTTTAAAATACATAAAAGATCTTAGTAAAGGAAAATGAAAAATACATAAAAATGGACGTTAAATAATTATGATGTCATATCAGCTTAAGCCCTACCCCTCAAATTTACAAAACTAGTCGCATGTGCATTATCTTTTAAATCACTTCAGTATTTAATCCTAAAATATTTAATTCATTTGTCAAGTTAATAGGATGTTTGCTAGTGACTACACTTTAATTCACCTAATCTCAAAATTGCAAATCAACTGAAACTTCAGGTGTCTTTCCCGGAATAAAGTAGGCCTACTTCCTCGATTAATGTTCCGACTCGTTAAAAATATAGCAAATTCCCCACTGCATTCATTATCTTGTTGGGGGCCGAGATATTTAAGATGTAAGGCGCATGCGTTAAGAAAACGCCAACATCGGTGCCGAACGTCTGATAATGGCTTCCGATACTTTTTTTTAAGAAACTCCATATTTTTTCCACAAACAAATTTAAAAAAAAAAAGAATATTCTGTTCAAGAATTTTTTTTCTATGTAAAAACTTAAAATCCAAACCATTAGCATTGCTCTTTGATGGAGATATAATGGAACTATTAGTAGCTTCCTGTTCTGGAAGCTTTAGGCGTTCAAATTTTAACATTTATTTGCTATGTGATAAAAATAAATTAAATAAACATCCGTGAAAGCGATCACACACTTAATTCTATGGCTATCAATCCGAAGGAATGGTTTCATAGGAACGGAAGAAACATTATGAATTATGATTATTATTTAAGATCATGCTTCTAGAAAAAACTTAGAATTCCCCATATCGAAACGTTGTCGCTTTCTGCTGAACTATATAGGAGGATTCCTCTGTCCTAGAATTTAGCCTACCTACACCTAACCTCCACATGGCTTAGCTGAAACAAGGTTTATCTCATTCGAACAAGTTTTTTTTTTTTTTTTTTTTCCCAGTTTTCGAAATGTTCCAAAGAAATCTACAGATGCAAGCTTTAACAGTAGTCATCACGGATTAAAGATTCCTGACTTCGACATCTTTAACAAATTTTATGATTGCATTTTTTTTTTCCTAAATACAAAATAACTGTTTGTTGAGATAACTACATGATTAAATAAGTTTATAAAATTATAAAATTGTTATTGCAATAAATTATGAATGATATCTAGTTTCGAAGACATTTGGAACGAACATA
>JAFIDM010009631.1:73281096-73296130 GCA_023159025.1 Thereuonema tuberculata | reverse complement strand
GATTTTAAAGCATTTCTGTAATTGAAAATGTTTCAAATGTTTCTGCGCGACTAGGAATTCGGCTTATTCATTTGAATATATTAAATAAGTATTAGAATGATTAAACAAATATTAGGATTAATATAAATTTAATAAATTAAATTTTTAATGTTTAAATAAAAGCTGATGGCGAAAACGAATTTCGAACGTTATTAGGCCTACTTAACTTTTGAAAAGTTAAGTTTTTTTCATTTAATTTCAAAAATATATAACTGAAATTACTGCTCATCTGATAAAGCCCTCTTTTAACAAAATAAATGTTATTTACACTGACTAAATTTAGAGATTTACATAAAATTCAATTTTGACGCGACATGCTAGTCTGGAGATGTTCGTTCTAAAAAGAATATATTTTATTAATTCCACTGAATTAAAATATCAAATTGCGGTAAACCATATTTTTTTTTTTTTAACTGACTTTAAGTTAGTCCTATTTTCTTTTCCTAAAGATTCCATTAACATTCCGAAAACATTAACATTGAAAATAGACTGAATAAAATTCAAATAAATTAAATCAGTTTAAACCCAAACATATTTTATAGATTTCCAAATAAAATAAATTAATATTTAAATAGAATAATCTTACCAATTCGAACGGCACGACTGTTGAAAGGTTCTGCTCCTCTGGCCTAACGGTCTGATTCAGTGAAAGACGCCTTCCTATCTGATTTCTAAATTCAAGGCGAAAATTAGAATGCTTTTAATAAAGCAGGCAAAATCACGTTAGCGATATAAGCTAATTATTACGAAACAATAAAGTAATATAATAGAAGAAGCATCAAAGAATGCTTTGAAATGCAGTCATGCCACGGCTCCGTATGACATCAACGTATGCTTGCATACTATTGTTTTACTATTGTTTAATTAAATTTGCTTGTTATAAGAATCCTATTTTCAAAAAACAAACTTCGGAATTGTTTTTTTTTGGTGAAAATTCAAAATAGTATTTTACAAAAATCCAAAGATAAAGCTTAGGTTTGATCATAATTCGTCAATTATTTATGTCATTAGTAATTGAGACATGCTTTATTTTAACTAATAAGCCGACGAGAAACAAATTTCATGAAATAAGGCGCTTTATGAAATACGGCGAAATATTTAAAAGATATATTTTTACAATATTGATGTGTTGTTCGGCGGCAGTGATGTGTTGTTCAGCGGGTTCTCGGCATCAGTGATGTGTGGTTCAGAATGAGTCAGCCAGAGTCAAGGGTTCGGTCTAAGGTATCTACATTACATTTATTTACAATTAATTACAGTTTATATACAGGATTAAATAGGTCATCGGATTCTCAAATCCAGGTTAATATTATACATTATGGGATTCTCAAATCCAGGTCGCTGTCAGAGCTTCCTCTTCGGTTCGCCATCCAGGAGAGGGGAGGCGATCTCGGATTCTGAGAGTCCTCGGCTTGGCCAATCACAGCGCGGCCTTCGACGCTGGCGTCTGGGGGTCTTTGTTTGGAGCTCTCTGCGTGGTCCGTCAATGCTACGTCACAGCTCCTCGCCGACATCGCATCAATATGAAACACAGTACAAAATTCGTAATTACTATTTGCTATTTCGTACAATTCCCAATTCACGCAGTTATTGGGAGATGTACGAAATGGCAATTAATAATTACGAATTCTGTACTTGGCTAGATTTTGTAAAATTATATCTTTTACATATTTCGCCGACCCTTTCATTACTGGAAGCAACAGCTGAAAAAAAAAAAATTACCTTTATAGGCACTTTTCAGGGCCACAAAAGTATATGAAAGAGCTGCCAAGCATACTGATCGCCCACAAAAATAATTGCTAAAATATTAGAAAACCTTAATTTTAAAAATTTCTTAATTGAAACAAAACAAAATACCAAATAAATTACTAGCATTATGTAAATACATTTATATACGACAATCCATTTTAAATTTAAAATTCAACATTAACGAATTAATCATCAAAAAGGCACAAATGCAGATTTTACATTTATTTTATTTGCTAATCACGAAAATCAAAACCAAATAAAAAAGGCATGAATGTTTCCTATATACTTTTTTTTTACAATTCATTGAAATATTTAAGTTAATTATAATACGGGGAAATGCATGAGACTTTTACTACATTTTAATATAGTTTTCATAAATTGAAAAAATCAATAAACAAACAATAAATTCATTAGGTAGCAATTTCCTAGTGAGACAGACATTCAAAATACTACATTCCTTGAGACCTGCTGAAGAGGCTAATGGCCAGATCTCGTGTTTTTCGTAATTCTCGCGCAAACGCGATCATCAAGAACCGTCTGTCGGCCTTATAGCACTGTTATAATACTTTTTTTTAACCTTATTTATATGAGTGTAATTTTTTCATACCATATTAAATAGCTTATGTTGATCCGTTCATTAATTAATTTATAAATATTATTAATTTAATAATGATAGTTCATCATTTAATTTGAATCAACTTTGTTGACATATATTTAACTTCTTCCGTTGCCAAAAATACTTTAGTCAGGGATTCAATATTGTATTCGACATAGATAACTATTTCTAGGTTGCTTCCTTTTGAGGGTCTCTTTCGAGTATATTCAAATAGATCAGAATATAGTCAAATAGGAATTATGAAAGAAACCATCCATGGAAAATACCTTATGAGAAATAAGATACCTTATTGCTAAATGTATTTTTTTTTCTCTTTTTACTTCAATTAAAACCTATTAATGAAATATAGATTAGATTTTGTTTTTAAAAACAACGCCTGACACTGCTAATAACTCAATGACATTTTTTACTCGCAGTAATCCTGAAATTCTCCTGTTTATGGACTGACTATTAAGAGATATTTTATTTCGTTTTTTTTTGTTAGTTTTTCTTTTATTTCTTTATTTTGCTCCTTAATTTGTTACGGATTTAAATACTAGTTTGTGATATACAACATCAAAATCAAAAAGTATTTTTTCAAATTAGAAAGAACTGGATTAAATATCCATTCATCATTACATATCATGAAAATTGCTTTAAGTTAGTCTACATCCAGATACACTGAGGTTGTTTCAGATTTGAATATTTTAAAATTTTATTTTCTCTTTTTTTATTAAACTTATTTGTCATATCCGGATTTTTTTATTACATTTTGTCTATGATTCCGTGTATTACACTCTAGCTTCCTGAATCGTGCTTCTTGGCATGTCTGTGCTTGGAATTCTGAATAAATCTTATGAGCTTCCATTTTCTAAACTCCTACATATACTGGTTGGTAATTGCGTCCTTCCTGAATTCCAGCTTTTTATTAGTATAAACAGTAATGGTTTAAAATTATTTAAAACATATTATACTATAAACCTACAACAAAATGAATGACAAAACAACGAAATTGGGAAAAATAGATACTTTGTAAAACTACATATTTTGTAGTAAGACTTCTATCATAATAAATCTGTACTACCAACCAAATGTAGGATAGCTGTATCTTTCGTTTTTCAATTTCTTTTTGTTTTGGGGGATGGGGGGAAGGGTTAGGATTATAAGGGTCATAAGAAGGGAAGAACAAAACAGACGAAAAGTATGATAAAAATTACATATATTGTATCGGTCTAAGAAATCATTGGAAAAGAAACTTTAAATCCACATCACTTTAAATTGCAAATAGGTCTCTAAAGAAAAAAAAAATATATACGTTAAAGATATCAAAATTGATTCGGCCTACCTATCTAGTGATTGAAATCCACTTTCCTGGCCTTCCTGCTTGCTAAGTCTTTGATTATGTCCAGGCACGAACCCACCCGCACCCTTTCAGGGAAGAAAATAAAATAAAGTGTAAATGTTCAAGTATGTATGTGTAATTGATGAAATTCAAAGAGCCTACTCTCGCCATAGATTTTAGTATTAAGATCATTTTACTTTTAAGTTTCATTTAAGTTGACCAATGAAGGCAATTCTTAAAACTAAGTATGGCAACATTAATAAAATGGATAACTTTTTGGGTGAAAATATAAATCTTAAAAGTGAAAAAGAAGCAATTAAAATTAGAATTGAAAAAATGAAAAGAGCATACATGAAAGTAAGAAATTTGTACAATAAAAAATGTTTATCGAAAGCCGTTAAATTGAGGCATTATAATACAGTTGTAGAACCCGAAGTCCTTTATGGGTCAGAAACTCTACTACTATCTGGATGCAAAATGGCACTAGAAGATTTGGAAAAGAAGGAAAGAAGAATCTTACGAAAAATATTAGGTCCAATCAAGAATAAAGATGGCGATTGGGTTTTGAGACCAAATAGAGAAATTTACTTGCAATGCCCTAAAATAACGGATGAGATCAGGAAAAGACATGTTACCCTTTATGGGCATTTAGAGAGAATGAAGGAAGATAGATTAACAAAGAAAATCCATACTTTCTTCCAAAACAGGAAAACAGACAAAAAAAAATGGGTGGGGTGGCAAAGCAATAAAGAACTTAGAAAAAATGCAGATTGATCGGGAGACCCTACTCAACAGAGACAAATTCAGACTACAAGTTAAGAAGTTCAAAGGTTTTCAGGAAGACGTAGGGAAAAGGAAAACAACTGGAGCCAAATGGTCGGATGAAAGGAAAAGAGTCCATTCTGAAAGGATGAAAGAGTTTTGGAGAAAGAGGAAGGAAGAGAGAAGAAAATAGTTATCTTAATGTGGTCCTTAGTTGGCCTGAAACGATTAAAGAAGAAGAAAACAAAGTCATTTATAAAAATTTAATGTAATGGACCCCCCCCCCCTTAATAAAATCCTGGCTGTGTGCCTGTTATATCCGTTTTTTCAAGATTTCGGGCCATTTCTTTCTCAAGAGAAATAATAGCTAAGCCATTCAATCTCTGTTGACCCAAATTTGATCTTGGATAGTTTTTAATAAGTTTAAGTTTAGAGAAACTTCTCTCATCAGATTAAACAGTCACTGGTATTATCAACAACATTCGATACACATTAACATTTGGGAATGATTTTTTCATTGGAGTAGTCAATTTCAGAACCTCCAAAGGAGTATTCGTTACTTCTCTTAGAAATTTGAGATCGTTAACAAAATCAGGTATTACTTCTCTGGTAGTAATAGAGTTTAGCCAGTTAACGGATGGAAGATTTCAAGCTTACCTCAAACACGTTATTAGCATGTTTGGACAAAAATTAAAGTTGTTCTAGGTTTAGTTAAAAAAATTTAATTAAAAAAAAAGGTATCCCAGATCTTAAAGTTTTTCCAAACTTTGCGAATTGTGAATTTATTGTGGATTTATTGTGAATTTTATCATTTTAGCTATGATTTGCTCAAGTTGAATTTTCTAGTGACACCCTAAGAAAGTAAGCACAGAGATATTTCTTTGTGTCGGCTGCAACTTTAAAGTACCTCTTGTCGACAAAAGAAAGTGTATAAGAAGGTGTTCATAATTAAAGTTCACATTTCGAAAGGCTGTAACTGGAGAACCAATCAACGGAACGACTTCATATTTCACATGATCACGTGTGTGTTTGTGGACATGTTCGATATGATTTCGCCCGGTATTGGAAAATACTGATACCGCCTGCTCAAGCATAGCACGTAGAGTATCATTCGTAACGTTGTGAATATGGCGCATAATGCTAGTCTTCAGGTCCCCTAAGTTGGCTAGATATTCACGATAGACGAGGTCTTTCAGATGCCCCCACAGACAAAAGTCTCAGGGGTTGTGATATGACAGAGTGCTGGCCACGTTGTACGAAAATGGCGGCTGATGATTCTGTCGTTGGTAAAAGTAGCCCGAAGCAACCGTTTAACAAGAGTGGCGATGTGAGGTGGGCACCGTCCTTCATGAAAACCGTTGCATCCAGACACTGACTTTCACAATGCTGTTAAGGCACAGCTTTTATTTTGATAAAACAGCTTCACAAGAAGTGCGCGATCCTTTGGTAACACTGCCATTATGCCATGAAGTGATGCATCCCTTACCTGTCTACTTTTGTAGTAGTTTTCAATCACATGTCATGGCATGTGCATTTATCATTTGCATTATCCACTACAGTATTGCAGCGCCGTATATCGCCCTAGCCGCCAACTTTGGAAGTATTTTTTTTTTGTTTTGTTTATTTGCGCCTAACAAAATTTCATCCTCATGTGAAATTTGAAGCCGTTCCGCTGATGGGTTCTCCAGTTACAGCCTTTCGAAATGTGAACTTTAATTAAGAAACGCCTTGTTCATTCACTAAACTGTATCAACCTGAATGCGAACGTATCATTTATTAATATGATCTTGAATTACAGTATCGCTATTAATTTACAGTACTGAACTGTTGATATGACAGTTTTGTTTGACAACTATGACGATTGCACTTTAAACTCAGCAATAGAAATATAAACAAAACAAAAAACAAATCAGTGTGCATGTTGTCTATAAAAAAAAAAACATGTTCAAATTTCCTCCATTGATTTTGATGCACAGTTCCTAGCGTTCCTCTGTTTCTAGCCATATTACGGAAATACTCAGATTAAAATCATCTGGATCAAATGAGCAAAAAACTTCATTTCATAATCAACTGTTGAAGTATTATCATCTTGCCTGTTAATATCATTGGGGAAATATTTTTCTAAGAGGGAATGGTTAGTCTCTTTTCATTAATGGTCCAATTATTATCTTTATTTTTAATGGTACTCAAATTTACGGACCTTCTGATTTTGTTACTAATGATTTTAAAAGGTAGACTAAATAAGACTCTCACGAAGCCTTAGAACAAAATTCCATCCATGAAGTCCATTTTGTCTTTCTTATTACCCTACGATATTCAGCCTAATTCTGTTTCACTATTTTACTAATGGTTTTGAAGTATTGATTCTCTAAATTTCTGTCAAGCCACAGTTTATTTAGTTCGGAAACTATTTTATGACTTCCCATTGCATTTAGGGATAGCTTGTGCTTCGTAGTGGTTCAAACATGATCCCACTTTCCACAATTTGTTCGGTTGAAACTGATTTTTCAACTTATTTTATTGTTTGTTTTTTTCTATTGGCTCTTACCAGTTTTCTTGCCACAGTTCGGTTTTACGATGAGCAAACAGGTTGTACAAATATTCCGTTAAAATTCCTTTAACGGGTTCTTACAATAAAAAGCAATTAAATTTAATTAGTTTCTTATGCAATTTATCGAAAGAAGGTGAACTGTTTTCTTTTCCCTTAAATATTGTATTTTGCTAAATTAATAAGAAAAAAAATGAACTGAATATTCTCTTGATTTGCTGTAGAAAATCGATACAAACTTAAAGCCGTAACTATATAACCAAAGGCTCCATAAACATTAACAAAATAAAAGGAGGGTAGGGGAGGAGATGGAAGTTCACATCATGAAAACTGACTCAGAAAAACTGGCTAGTTGTATCACTGGATAAATTAGAAATTAATTAGTCCATAAAAACAAAATATTATTGTTTAATACTTAAATTTTAATTGAACAATGTATATTGATAAATAATATATTGAAAGCTCTGGTTCTTTGGTAATTCAATCTTAAACTGGCACATTTATTGTAGATTATTTCTTCTTCTTCTTCAAGTACAGCTTTTCCCCACTTCCATGTGGGGTCGCTGTCGGCACAAGCGGTGCTTATGTATCCGAAGAGAAGTTTTGGCTGGGGTTATTACGGTCGGATACCCTTCCTGACGCCAACCCAATATTACAGGGGAGAACCCAAATACCATAGTATGCAAAAAAAAGACAAGCAAAGAATCAGACAAAGGCAGGAAAGGAAGCAAACATACACGCCGACGCAAGGAGTTGAACCCAGGTTCCGACGCAACATCCTCACGATAGACCGCCGCCGAGCCCACAAAGCCCCGCCGGAACGGCTTATTGTAGATTATTGTAGATGGCAGATTATAATCGTTATTACCCATCTACCTTATACCCATGGAAAGAAATGAATATAGAGAAAGATAAACCTCAAGCCTGCGTACAGGCCACAACCAGCAACAAGGCTACACTTGGATGGCATATAATCAATAAGGTAGATTTACAAATAAGGGGTGTAAAACATGATGACTTTTGAATCGAACGTTATTTAATATATTATGTAAAATATGCATTCTTCGACATACTTTCCTGAAAGCATAGATATATCAGCAATCTGCTGGATTATCAATTTTTGTCACCGAAATGTTATTTACATTGTTGGTTAGACTATCTATGCTACTTTACTGATCGTATTTATCAAATATCACAGGAAAAAAATCAAAGCCAATTTTATATTTAGAACAATATTTGAAGTGAGTCATCTGGTCCCACACTGGCCTACGTGATGTCTGCTCCTAGGTAAAGGTGAAAAGAAATATGCTGAAATGACGTGCCCATTTACCACAGTTTTCCCACTAACACTTTTATTGCCCAAAAACTACAAGTTACTCATTGATTTACACAGTCTACAATAGATCTCATGATGATTGATCAAAAGGTGCATTGTTTGGTTACCCGGAATTTTAAGATCTACAAAGGATATTTTGTCAGAAGGCTCTAATTTCAAATTTAGGTCCTTATACAAAACAGAACTGTTTGAGAACTGTTTCCATTTATTTTGTTTGAGTCGAGCCATTCCAATTTGTGCTACTGTTCGATCGATTTGGATATTTTGAAGGGAAATATAGAAATTCTGGTGAAAACAAGTAGTTTACTTTACAATTTTTTTCTGAGTAAACCAACTATCTAAATTCCTGGACAGATTGCAAATTCGAAAGGATTTTGACCCACAGGGATGGGACCTAATGTCAAACATGACACTTGCTAAAGTATACCATTATGATATCGATTATTAAACAGCCTCCCTCCAAGATAAATGGTAATTTTTGGTCCTTAAGCAACTAAAGCAGTAAGACGCCTCATCTCGGCGAATATCACTGTACCACCAGTCGTCATTACCCATAGGACTACCTAAATAAAAATGAAGGTTTTTTTTTTTTTTTGAAGAAATAAAAAAAAAAATTAAATGGTCCTTTATGACCCTAGTAAGTTAATAAGGTTCAACTGTGTGTAAATAATGCACGGAAGATAGCTTATGAAAATTTGAGAAGATTTTTAATTTTAAAAAATTTTTAATTTTAAGATTGTTAATTTTTTTGATTACTATTTTTATTTTATTTTGTAAAACGCTTGAGGAAGGAGAAGCTGATAAAGTTCTCCGAAATATTGCGTTATTTTGTAGAAGAGATGAAGAAAATGTCTTTCGTATAATTTAATTTGAAGTGTTGGTGATGTTTTTGTATAATTAAGACCAGAAGGGTCTTTGGTGCAGTGAAGAGGATTTATTTTATGAAAATTTCTTCCTTTTGACACTTTTCGAGTCATTCTTAGAAAGAAAGAAGAATGACAAATTACCTCATTTGTTCTCTGACAGGAAGTCGTAGATATTACACTCGGAGTGCGAAAAGTTACTTTTTAAAAGTTACAGCATTACAGTTACATTTCTTTTTTTTTTTTATATAAAATTAATGGCATTACTGATAGTTACTAGAACAAAGTAACTGTAATTAACAACGTTTTATTTCTGATCCCTGATTATACTTATAAATACCAGAGTCTGAAACGTTCCATCATTATTTTCAAACTAGCAGGAAAGCCTGTCGGACGACAGGCAAAAAAATATCTGAAAAATCATTATATTATCAACTATCAAATATAAAGTAAATGTAATCTAAATACTGTGCTAACTTGTGAACGAAGCTTCTACGGCAAAAATGGTTTTGAGTTTCGAAATCAGCGTAAACAACTGAGTAAGTATCCCAAATTTCATTAAAATGGATGCAGTGGTAACACAATTATTTGGTTTTGAACGTATGTTTTGTTAGAATTTCAGTTGTCGAGGGCAGTTCCCAAGAATAAAATTTCATGGAAACAACATGGAATGACACAATGAACCAATATTTTCATCCAATTTGAGTATTTTTGATTCAATATTCAATGGTACCATTGAGAACCGTTGGATCTATCTTAATAGTTTAATTATATCGAGTTACAGACTGACAGACAGACAGACGAACTTAACCAATTTATATGTATATATATATATATTTGATTCGATTGATGATTTGATTTGAAATATCTTTTTTTTTTTTTTAATGTTTATCAGACCTATTTAGGTGTACTTCTTACCTGTACACCTGTAATATAGGTTCTGAGAGTTTAATCTAAAGGATCATTTTCCACCCAAAAAGAAAAACGAAATACCAACCATATCTAAAGTTTAATTTATCTAAAGAATAATTATCTCATAACGCTGAAAGGCATTTAAAACTCACCTTTGTATAATCTAAATAATGCGCTAACTTGTGAACGAAACTTCTACGGCAAAAATGGTTTTGAGTTTCAAAATCAGCGTAAAAAAACTGAGTAAGTATGCCAAATTTCATTAAAATCGGTGCAGTGGTAACAAAATTATTTGGTTTTGAACGTATGGCTTGTTAGAATTTCAGGTAAAATTTCATGGAAACAACATGGAATGACAAAATGAACTAATATTTCATCCAATTTGAGTACCCTTTATTCAATGGTACCATTGAGAACCTTGGATCTATCTTAATAGCTTAATTATATCGAGTTACAGACAGACGAAATTAGTCAATTATATAAGTTGATAACTGTCACTCTAAAACATTGTCGGCGTCGCTCGCGTCATATGCTAACCTTTTTTTAGATTTCGGTTTCTATTGCTGTTAGTTAAACAAAATGCTAACATTACAGAAAAAGTTACAAAAAAAAAAAAAAAAAAAAAAGGAAGACAATTACTGCTTTAAAAAGCAAAACAAACAAACAAACAAAAAAAGATTAAGTTCCTTTTTAAATATTGAAGCTGAAATTTTTTTTAAAGATGACCTCGTTCTAAGATCTATTTTAACCTGTTTCTTGAAGGAAACGAATCCTTTGTTTATTCCCTCCAAATTTTACACTAAAGGACAAACGTCCACATTGGATATAAAACATTTTTATCCCATCGTTATTGATGGACAAATAAGTTAGTTTTCTTATATAAGGCTTGATAGTTCGTATTAATTATCCGGGCAGTGAATATTTATTTGTGGTAGGGTAGAATTAATACCTTTCTTAGAGGTAAATTTAATCTTAAGTTTTAGCTACTTATTCCCCTGCGTACCACTCATGAGTCAAGAAGTGTCTCTTTGCAATTTTGTTGTTACTTGTTAGATAAGAAAGAAGACTTCAAACTCTTAATTGATATGCTGTTTCAGAAATCTAAGCCGTTATCAACAAACGTGCATTCTCTCTCACAGTGGAAAATTCTGGAAGGTGAACATAATAATATTACCTATCAACATCACTTGCAACATTGTCAAGTTTCTCGGTATTGTCATTAATATATTATTTAATATGCATCGCAGGGCAAAAAGTCGTAAAATTAAAAAAAAAACAAAAAAAAAAAACAAGAAAAAATGTACCTTTAGTCTACAATACTAATTCGGATTTACTAAATTGGGTTATTCACTTTTATAACTCAAAAATCTACTGATCCTAGGTAACTCAAGCTTTAATGGTAAGTTCTGGTTGTCTACTACACTATATGGCTAAAAGTATCCGGACACCAACTGTTGTACAATCAGAAAGTGATTTGGCACATATAAATAGCTTGTCGGGCCACTTCCTGCACTTGTCTGGGAAGACTTTCCACCAGATTTTGAAATATGTGAGCAGGAATTTTGCTATAAGGAATTTTGCTATTCTCCATTCGTCCATGAGAGCTGCAATGAGTCCGGCCACTGAAGAAGGGCGGTTGAGCCTGGTGCCTAATATGTGTTCCAATTCTTCCCATAGGTGTTCTGTGGGATTCAGATTGGGGCTCTGTGAAGGTCAGTCCAGTAGTTCAAAACTCATCTGTTCAAACCACGGCAGCACAGCCTTCGCTCTGTGGACAGAACAGTTATCCTGTTGATACAGAAACGGTCCTTCCCCGAAATGTTGGCAGAAGCTGGGAAGTGCAGAGTTATCAAGAATGTCAACATGCATCTCAGTGTTCCTGTTTCAGGTCAAAGGAACTAAGGAACCCAAGCCGAACCACGAGAAACAGTCCCAAACCATGATGCCGCAGCCACCAAACTTGACAATTGGCGTAATACACTCGGGTAGGAAGCGTTCTCCTGGCATCCGCCAAACCCACACGCGTCCATCGGACTGCCAGATCGTGTAGCGGGATTCATCACTCCAAAGCACTTGTTTCCATTGCTCAAAAAGTTCAATGGCGGTGTGCTTTGCACCACTGCAACCGCCGATTAGGCATTCACCTTACTTAAGTTGGGCTTGTGAGCGGCCGCACGACCCTGGAAACCTATGTTTTTTAGCTCCCGACGAACAGTCCTGGTGCTAGCGACGAAGCCTGAAGCTCTTTGGAAATGACTAGTGATCGTTGCCAACAGGAACTTGCGATTCTTCTGCGCTACCCTCTTCAGGATTCGACAACTACGATCTGTGAGTTTCTTTGGCCTACCACTGCGATTCCTACCGTTGGCATTCCCAGACGTTTCCATTTTATAATGATATCACTTTCAGTTGATTGCGGCACCTGTAGCAAGCCCGATATTGCACGAACAGATATGTTGCACCGATGACATCCAATGATCATGCCATGTTCGAAATCACTCAGCTCTGCTGACTTACTCATTGTCTGTCTAACTCCCGTTTATGAATGCCCGACGCTGCGGTGACCACTTTTACCTCGTCTTATGACGTCATAGCACGTGATAACAGCCACATCCACTTCCCCAGAGGGGTGTTCGAATACTTTTGGCCATATAGTGTATCTCTCTATTGATTTTGGACAAGAACGGGCAGGATTGAGTCAAAAATCAACGTAATTCATCGTCATTAATGAGCTTTGATAAGGAATTATTATATTAAGAAATTGGTAAAATTAATTAAACTACCCAATATTAGATCGGTATTGATTTTTATTCAGCTAATAAAGAGGAGTCTGACATTAAAAAACAAACAAACAAAAATTAAATGTAAACGTTTTTCATGCACGTATTCGAAAGGTGGCACGCCAACTATAATCTTTTGACCACAAATGGTTGATGGAGGAACAGAGCTTTGGAAATATGGAGGATGATTAAATCGAAAATTACTGGTTGTCCATGAAATTATAGTTAAGAATTTTATGAGGATAGAGAATTAAGTAGCACAGAAGTAGGTAAGCTAATTAATTGAGAGGATATTTGCTGATAACAGATTACCCTTAAGATTAAGAAAGAAATAAATAAAATCTGAGATAAAAAATGCTGAGAACAGATATGATTTAAGGGGTGTGGTCAAAGATTTAAAGTTGTTTTGTTTCGTTTTGCTTTTCTTTAATTCTGGAACTTTCCATGGGTTTACCAGTTTTTTGCTTCTTTCGTCATAGCATCTGAGTCATTGCTTTTAAATATTCATGTAATCTTATTATTAAGCACAGGATAAGAAAAAAGTAAGCTATTAAAGCAAGTTGTGATGGCTAATTTAAATTTCTCTCATGTCTATATCTGATTAGTATCTCTTTTTAAATTTATATCTATGAAGCTAATATTTAAAATTAACACTCATCAAACGAATCTACAAATGATTGCATAATTCTATATTTCATGTGGAAATTTCGTTGATGTAACAAATTCAATTTGAATAAACATTTTAGCTAGTACGAGAAACAAAACAATTCTTTGACTCATTTGGATATAATTGCATTACATAGCTGAATTTAAATACTTCAGGTTATTCTAATCTTAACTTTCTGTGCAATAATTTAAAATATCATTATCATTTTATAAATTCGAGTTCTCAAACAACGGCGAGTACTTTCCGCTATTTTCTATTATACATTTAGGATACTTTGTTGCATTTGGATATCTCATATTTCGATTCTTCTGAGATCAAGGAGCAGGTTTTGTCTT
Organism: Thereuonema tuberculata; assembly: GCA_023159025.1. Classification (NCBI taxonomy): domain Eukaryota; kingdom Metazoa; phylum Arthropoda; class Chilopoda; order Scutigeromorpha; family Scutigeridae; genus Thereuonema; species Thereuonema tuberculata. The sequence goes on along the minus strand of JAFIDM010009631.1, from coordinate 73,282,202 downwards.
CTTACGATGCTCCTTAGTATCTTTCGAGCAAAGAGAAGAAGGCAGAAAAGTTTGTTCAACGAATGTTTTCTTCCTAATTATTTATTAATGTTGACTTTAAACCCAACTCTTCCAACCCGGTTGACTGTGGATTGGAGGAGATGGGTTCGATCCCCGGCTTCGGAGGAGGGGGGGTTGCCACTCTCCGTTCTCCTTCAAACGCGTCCTAGGGTCTACCCAGCCCTCTGTAGAATGGGTACCTAGTTTCTTTCCCGGCGGTGAAAGCGGGCGAACTCCGGGCTGACTACCCGATCTCATCTCAGCCCCCCACCCCCCCCAAAAAAAAAATGAGGATGAAAGAACGTTGGAGCCTTACTTGCAGCGTCCTGTGGGCTGTGAACCTTGGGGCAAACTTAACCAAATTATACAAAATATATACAATAATATATACCAACAATATATGGAACTCAGTGTGACCATGACTTAAGAAAATTTTATGAATCGTTGCTCATCAGGAATAAAAAATATTATAATACAGAGGTTTCCATCACAATGCTTTGCAATATGAACTTAAGTAACAATAACTAAAACAAAATAATAATAACGAAGGGGTCCGGACGGGGATCCCGCAAAATGTAGTGCATTTTTTTTAAATATATGTGTTTTTTAAGTGTGTTTGGTCCCAATTGTAAATATTACTAAAGTGCCACACGAATATAATAAAAAATACGCATAAAAACGATTTGATTTTGGCTGTAAGGCAATTTTCTTAAACTCCTTTATACACTTATTTAATGCCTTCGCTATTATCTATTTATTCCACCCACTGTTACCTGAATAAAGTAGATAAGATAAACATACAACCGTGAATGGAAGGAGGACAATTCCTCATTTTTTGAATGATTTTTGAAGGATTTGGCAATGAAGAATTTCAGAGCCGCTTAAAAGATTATTGCATAAGATAAGCCAATGAGATAAAATAGACAATAAGACTCACAGCACAAATTACCGATCGGATAGTTATTACAGGGGTGCCCATGCCGGGGAGTCACGGCGCAGACTGCGCCATTGAAATTTGGAGGGGGGGGAGTTCAAAAAAACAAATAGTGTAAAAGTGGTTTTTTTTT
>JAFIDM010009631.1:73264608-73280996 GCA_023159025.1 Thereuonema tuberculata | reverse complement strand
AGGGTCTGGGGGGGGGCACCTTTGGTTATTATACGACGATTTGTCAGAGCATATTTATTTATTTTAGAGCAAATTGTAGATATGATATCTGTAATATCCTGGTATACTGCTGACTTCATGCGACTGGTTAGACCAGTGTTTCCCAACCTTTTTTGTGCTATGCCCCACCTAAAGTATCTAAAGTATGCTATGCCGCACCAAAAAAAAAAAAACGACTTTTTAACTTTTACAACTATAAAATTGTAAAAAAAAAAAAAAAAAAAAAAAAATTATCCATTTTCCAATTGCCCCCCTTAACAATCAAATTGCCCCCCTATGGGGCGTGCGCCCCACGTTGGGAAACAGGGGGTTAGACTAAGAATTAAGAATAGATAATAAGCATAAGGCAATCTGTCCTGAATCCATTTTTAGTACAAGAAGGTACTAGTGCAGAAGTCTCACAGAAACACACACACACACACACACACACACACACACACTAATATGGGAATCATTTTATATATAAAATTATGTAGACGGATTATAAGTTTCTACAGATATCAAATACTTTTAGGTAGCAAAAAATAGTTAATTATTCAATTAATTAAATTATGCAAAATTATTGATCAGTTATGTTTCGAAAATATTCGTGAGTAACTATAAAATGTAATTTTTTTTTTAAATGACGAATTATACTGCTGATATGATTAGATTAAAAAAATTCCACTGAGACTAAAGCAGCATTTACTCCGATAATGCTTAGATTTTCGTAAAAGTATACCAGTCTCCAATTTCAAAATCTCTTATATCCAAAATAATTACAAGATTAGAAATTCTTATTAAAGCCACTAAGTCCTAACTTTGCTTAATCTTTGAGACTCATTAGAAAATAACGTAAATTTTAATAACCGAGAATTGTCTATATATTGTATCGGATGCTATAAATTATTAGACACTCTTGGGCTACATCATAGGGCCACTGTAAAGATTTGGACAGCAACCTTGGCCGGAAGTGATTTTTAAAAAAAAAAAACCAGTAATAAAAATAAATTACAACATTTACAATTATCATTAATTAGATTCCATTCCGCTTGTCTATGGGCTGGGAGAGCCAATTCGATACTCACTGAAGGTCAATAATAGTTAATAATAGTTACACCAGACGGTTTATCCAAATTTCCCGGAAGAAACGGAGGACAAAGTCTGAGTAGGCCTTCGACCTCTACTGCAACCCAATTGCTTCTTTCTTTGCTATTTATGTGCTCAAAGTCCGATTACCTTACATATTTGGTTTAGCATATACGTGGGCCGATATGGAAGTCATGGCAACTATTTTTTTATCTGCCAAACATGTGGCACCTCTACAATTCCAGAATACACGTTTTAAGGGAGTTGGATGTGCTTCTGATTGGCACCGCTAACGTGGTCTGGGTCAGTGAAGGAACGTCACAGGAGCTAGTGGAAAATACGTATTTGGAAATCATCGTTTAATAAGGCAATGTAGTACAGCCAAGGAAGAAAAAGGAACAGGAATGCTCAATTCACAATGCTAACACCCCTCAAAGTAATCTCCAAGATTGTCCACTGTACGTTTGCCAGCATTTGAGAAGACCACGGTAGTGGTGCCAATCAGAAGCACATCCAACAAGCTTTCAAACGTGTATTCGAAATTGCAGTGGTGCCGCATGTTTGGCAGATACAAAATAGTTGTCCATAACTGCCCACGTATGTTGTAGGTCGAAGTTTCGTGTAGATAAACCTTGCTGAAATAAAGTTCATTGGGATTTTTTTCGGTTTTTTTCCGGCAAATATTTCAATAAAATATCATTAATTCACATGATTGTAAGACAACGAATAACATTCGCTAGCTTTAAATTCGACCACAGACTCAGAACAGGAATTAGACATAGAACTTCTGATTTATGTTGAAGTATGAATTTGGCTCATTCTACTAATCTCATAACGTACAGACAGAGATGGTATTTAAAAAACAGTCTCAGAGAAGTATTTATTCAATTTTAGAAATCTATGAATGGAAAGACATATGACGGCTTCGTTTTTCAGCGAAAACTATATTTCGAATACGAAAAGATACAAAAGAGTGAAAAATGAAGCATTTTACTCATCCAATAACTTACAATACAATCCAAAATACTCCCGCACCATGATTTGAATTATACAGGCATCTTAATTTCTTAATCACGGAAGAATGAATGTACACCCTTTGTTGCAGCACAGTGTATGAAAAGATTCCTGAAAGATTTTATTTAAGACATTGTATGCCGAGTCATATCAAAATAAAAATAACAAAAATTGAATGAAACAGAATCAGCAATTTACAAAATAAAAAAGTGCTCTTCTTGGCACTTATTTAATAGGCGTTGAACAGTTATTGTTAGCTTAATAGCGTTCACCAGATAGACTTTACTCATTTGTTAACAGCCCAGATGCAACTGATTGCACTTATGTGAATTTAATTATAAAAAGATAGAAAGTTAGAATTTTCATTTTCAAATAACTGAAATTCGTTATTTATTTATTTATTTATTTATTTATTTATTTATTTATTTATTTATTTATTTATTTATTTTTTGTGATAGGAGTCTCTTTATCTGTGGATCCAAATCTTAGCAAATTCAATAAGAATAGCTCGATTCTGAAAATTTCAATCTTATATCTTAGGGATTCTTAACATAGGAATCTGAATTTCTTATTAATTCACAGAAGAACGAATGAAGGGACAGACAGAATGATTTCAACATAAAATTGTATCCTAGCTTTTACAGTTTTTAGAAACTTTTAACACAGTTTGCTTTTGGAAGTATATTAAAGACAAACATTGGACTAGTCTTCAAGAAATGTGAGAATGTAATAAGACTAATACTTTTGGAGCCAAACTTCCCATATGCATATAAAGACAAATGGGAAACGAAATGCCGATAAGAGGTAATGCCTCAAAATTAGCTGTTCTAGAGTCCTATTAAATAAAGAGTTAAATATAGATACATGAAGTGCATTTTTTTTCTTTTTGTACTAATTTTCCAACGTAAAATGAACGTTTTTTAATATAATTAGCAATTTTCAAAAGTAATTTTGCAGGCACACTTCTGCAAGCAAAGAAAAACGTCTAGTTAGAGCATAGTCATTTTATTTCTCATTGATTTTCCCGTAATAGTAATGTTTAGCTGTCCGAACACGTGTCGATTTTCTTCAGTATTGACGGTCGACATTAATTAAAATTGATATTGACAGTTGATATCACGCGCGAACACACAGTTTTTTCTAATCGAGTATTGACCTGATTATTGATGCTTACGGCGCCGTCCTTCACGAGAGAGAGCGTCTTTGCATACATTTTATTTGCCTTATAAACACACCACACGAGCAGAGCAGAGCTGCACTGGGGACAATATTCCCAGCGATTGTACGACATCGGTTTTATACAATTTATTTGCGAATAAAATGGGAGCTATCCAGTGTGCTTACTTGCATTTAAGCCTAACTTTTTAAGAACGTACAGAATCGCTCTAGTATTAAACGCCTTTCCTCTGTAGAAATCAATGAGGAGTCTTTCATGATCAATTGACCAAATGTTGTTGTTTGAATTATCTTTTTTTGGCAGACCCATCTTGATGATTTTACGCCTTCTATCTCAAAGAAAGTGCTCGGTGTGCGTTTCCTATCTTCAAAGCGGCTCCTTGCACGTCACCATTGTCACGTGATTTCATCCGTTCATGTGATTCGCTCGCGTACCATCAATACTTCTCGTCAACTGAAGTTGATCCTTTTTTTGTATCAATATCAATTTTCTTGAAATGGTCAATATTGGTCAATATTGATCATTTTTATTGATGGAAACAGTTGATATCAGTAAAATTGACCATCAATACTGAAGAAAATTGACACGTGTTCGGCCAGCATTAGAAAGCAACAAAATAACTAGCCATTTTTATAAGATTTTTGTTTTTGCACCCTCAACATACATTTTATTAAAGTATGTTGCTTATCAGGGTTTAAACAAAATAAAAGTAAATTCCGTAATTGAAATTATCAAACATATTATTTAATAATATTTAATAATTAATTTAATAATTTAATTACATAATAATTTGACTGAATTTTGTGCCTTACGCCTAGATCTATTGCATCTTTCTGTAGAACTGTTGCTATTAACTGTAATGCAAACGTCACACTGATAACCTCATCAACACTTTTATTAATCCTTATCCAGAACTTTCTTAATTTTTTATTTCTGTCCAGATACGCTAATAGGTTGTGTTCTTACATGTATTACTTTACATGATTCGAAATAGGATTCGTATTATAAATGCTTATATTACGTGAACTCACATTAATGTATATAACTGAAGAAACTATGTAAACATCAATTTAAGTATTCTTAATAGCAACATTCCAATGAAATTTTTCTATAATGTTGAATTATCGCAGATAGTTAAATCCAGTGGCATAGTTAAGCATTTTGGCGCCAGGGGCTAATGATGCCGCTCTAAGGTCCAAGGGTCTTATTTTAAAACAAAACAAAACAAAACCAACCTATTTTATTCTCCAACTGAAAAAAAAAAAAAAAAAAAAAAAAAATCGGAACCCTATTTTGCCACCGCCATCCCAGAGCCCCCCGGAGGTCACCGCCCCCTGTACCCCTAGCGATGATACTGGTTAAACCAAACCGGTTCTTAAAGCTTAGAGTAATTACTGGATTATACATTTAACATTATATTTGCACTATAATATTCAAGTTTTAATTCCAAAAAGAACAAAGAAAATGAAGAATCGTATTAACTCACACGTACTTATTCATATTTACATTAATTGAGGTTTGAGGAAGATTAATATTTCTTTAACGAAGCATTTCTGCATTAATATACTCTAATAGTTTTCCATTTTATCAGATAACATCACTGTCACCATTCCAGGTGTTAAGTGATGTTTCCGGTCAGTCCATTCAACTTGAACTTCATGGCTTGCATGCAGCCTTGAACCTCTGTCATTCCACATTACTTAGAGCTGATGCTCAATAACGCCAAACTAGTCTTCAACGGGCAAACACATAAAGCTTTCACGAATGGGAATCACTAATTTATTTTAATTGATTTATTGCGTCTGACGCAGGGACGGACTCAAAGCAGAAATTCTTTGAGCTTATTAGCGCTATTATTGATGTCATTTAATCCTCCAATTCTCTTCTATTGCAGCTTATAAACTAAAGACAGAAAAGTTTTACTGTTTTAACTCTTGTCATATCAGACATGTTTTTATATTGGGAATGTACGTCTTAAAAAACTACAACTATCAACTTTCTCGTTTGGAATACATTAAGCTGAAAGCGAAAGAATTATAGCTTTTGAAAACAACAGAAAATTTCTTTTTCCTGTCAATTTGAAATATGGAGAACAAAATATAGTATACGAGGTCAAGGATATTTTACTCGTGAAAAATATGATCGTTGATATAGACATTTTTATTCTCTGTTTTGCCAGTAACTCAATGACTAAATGGATTCATGGCTAATGCCAACTGCATATAATTGATTTTGCTATGGAAGATGGATCTTTTAGCTAACTGAAGCAAGAATATTAAAAATATTTTTAAAACTTAAAAAAAAGGAAGGTACTTTAAAATTTTATTACTTATTCGTAAATCGAAAGTAATGAAATATAAAAACATGTATTAGCAGTAAACGGTATTAAACTTAATCAGAAATTGAGTTTAGAGTAAATATGAAGTTAAACATTTTTTAGTTCATTGAAAAACGTCAAACTTCATATTTAGAAATTCTGATCAGATTTTGGTGAACACAATTTTTTGGGTCACTCTAAATATATGGGCGTAAAATACTTTGTGTAAAGTAATTAAAAGGGATGCATTGATTAATATCAAAATTCATATTGAGAAGTTTACTCTTACGCCAATTGACTAGCCATGATTAGATTTTGTTAATTATAACCTCATTTTATGAGACATTTTACATTATAAAACAAAATACTGAACCTTAAATTTAAGAATGTTGCATTTATTAACATTAACTTTCGTATTTAAAAGGCTAATCTCATTATTTAGTAATCATGTGATTCAGATGTTTCCAGACTTACTACATTTACCGATCAAAACACAAACCTCAAATTAGTCCAAGAAAAAAAATACACAGATCAACATCAAAATTTATAATCAATAGAAAGCGTGGCACTTCCAGAAATTAAAAAAGGGACAACAAATACATAATAAAAAATAAGTTGAGAAACAATAGTGGTTAGGACCAAGTGTTTACTAGGTGATATCCCAGAACGGCCATTTTACAATTTATTGGCGATCATTGGCTGAGAATAGTCACCAGTAAATCACGAGATCTCAATACGCTGGTCATTGGAATTATAAAACAATTAATACACAATAAAATTTTAAACTATTTTAGGCATATTGTGTGTTTCTTTTTATGCTTAAGGAAATTCGTTTGAGGTTGGCGGATGCCAGCACATGGATTTTCTTGTTTTATTTTTGTTGTGTATTTATTGTTTTGTTTTTAATTTTTGGAGGTACCATATTCTTTTTCACCAATGAATTGACAAATTTATGTGCCAACATTCCACCGGCTACAAATGAATTTTCTCTGCGCATTAAAAAGACCAAAAAGCGCCTAAAATATATATAAATACACAATGGTTGAGATTACCAAGTGACATCCCAAGACAACTGTTTCTCGCTCTTTGGAGGTTATCAGCTGGGAGTAGTGATAATTAAAAAGGGACAACAAATACATAATAAAAAATAAATTGAGAAATTCATATGCCAGTATTTTGTTTTTAATTTCTGGAGGTGCCACACTCTTTCAGCTAATTATTTCTCTTGACCTCCGTATTGAGACCTCGTTGTTTACTTGGTCACTACCCCCAGCTGATGACGGAAAAAGAGCGACAAACAACTGGGATGTCACTTAGTAAACACTTAGTCTCAACCATTGTCTATTTATATATAAGGTGATTTAAATTAAAGTATTCCTATGCAGAGGACTCTGGAAAGAGAACCAGTGGGCGAAACAACGTCAGTCTTGGACTGTATACATTCCAAAGCATATGTAAAAGATTTCTGCAATAAAAGAAATTAGTTCAAAAAGGACCGACAGGGGGAAATATGGCGCTGCCTGAGGGTACCAATTACAGTAGTACGAACTGGATGGGTGTGTGAACGGGAAAGGAACCAGAAAAATGGCATACCAAGTGTTATCTAAGTGAGTGGTTTTTATTGAACGGAGTGAATGCAACGGAAAGACAATGTATAAAGTGGACTTGGTCAGCAATTGTCGTTTAACATTGGAAACGTTAGATAGAATTTGTTTAACTTTATATTCACTTTAATACAGTTTTGTACAGTTAATATAGAACTTTCAAATGAAAATTTAGCCTTTAGGGAGTAAATAGTTTGTTGTCTTGTTTTACTTTATTTTTCTAAGCTTAAACAGATTATAAATTTAGTGGCCACAGCTAGAATAATTTTCGAAGGTTTCATTGTTTCCTAAAAATGAAATTAAATTTATTTTAGGAAACGTAAGTGGCGTTGTCAGGTTGAAAAATTGAATCATCAAAAAAGTATTTCATAAAAACTTATGAAGTTTGATATTTTATTCCGTTGATTTCCACTGAACTCCACTTATTTCTGGTAAACTTCCCGACACGCTCTTCACAAAAACTATAAAATTTTGTCTTTTTCCCAACTAGCATTAAATATTTTATAGACATATATTGCCGATTAAAAAAATATTTTGACCCATCTTCTAAAAGTTCGTAACCACCCTGTTGCTATCAGAAAAATTGCTATCAAAACTGCTGCTAACTGTAAGCGGAATATGCCCCGGAGAGCATAAGACCATTAGCATTGCAGAGCATATGCTTCGTCAAGATTACTTTTCAAAGATCTGCGATTGTCCAGGTGAAGGATTGAAGTGTGACGTTTCGATCGTCATTCGATATCTAATCTGTAGGATTCAAATTGGACAGCCATGGTACTTATTTAAAATCCCCTTTCGTGTCCTGTGAGCCATTCTCAAACAATGCTAACATGGTGTATTGCTCTTTCACGCTGGAACAGCAAGGAAAACAGTCATGAGGAAGTGAGTATCTGATCATCTACAATGAACTGGCATTTTGCAGCTTTCAGAGTTCTGCGTACGGGTTACACGACTCCAACAGAATCCCAAAAAATATCCCATATCACAATAATAACATCTGAATTCTTTTAAGCAGATGGTTATTCATCAGCTTCAACTGGTTGATAATGGGGACACATCATTAAGTCAAAAATACACACTCCCTTAATTTTTTCTTTATAGACATAACTAATTGTTTAAAAATAGTGAGTACACATGTTTAAAAAACGAATAGTATGTACAAGTTAAAAGCAATGAATGGTAAAAAATACTTGACAGGACAGTTTCAACCCCCTTATCTTCAGCTTTAAATGGTGGTAAAGCTGAAGATAACCCAAACGAAGCTGAAGATAACCCACCATTTAGGGGGTTGAAACTGTCCTGTCCTGTTAAGTACAGTATTTTTACCATTCATTGTTTTTAACTTGTATATACCATTCGTTTTTGAAACATGTGTGCTCACTATTTTTAAACAACTAGTTATGTCTATAAAGATTTTCAACCCGCACACGTTAAAAGGATCTTCTAATTAATTTTTTATTTTAAGCTTTATCATCTTTTAAGTTTATTTGATATAATCGTTTTCCAGAGTTCAAATTTCCTTAAAAGTAAATTAGAATGTGGTATCAGGAAGAAGAAAGGTAAATCTATATACAAGTCTATATACTAAAATCTGATATAATTTATACTAAATATACATATATACTATGAAGTAACTTTCGAAATCACAGATGTTCTTACCGAAAGAAATGGACGATTTTCTATCCTCCCTTCACAACTCATTTTGTATGCAGTAGTATACAGGATACTCTAAAAGTTAACCTACAAAAAAAAAAAAAAAAAAAAAAATTACCGTTCAAGAATTATGAGTTAAATACTAATATATTTACCCTTTCTATTTGTTGTAGAAGTTAAAGATTATTCTTCGTTTTGTTAACTTTTATATTATATGTTCACTTCAACTTACTTCTGTAAGCCTTGTGGAATACTTGTGGAACACAAGGTATACCTTTCGATATGTAAATAATAAAAAAATTAAAAAAAAAAAAATACTAATATATTAATAAATTACAGTACAATAAAACAAAGAACGCACATAACTACACAAAACACAAATTCACTGAGCTCTTTTTTTGGTATTTGTGCTGGGAATCGGAGACAGTACTATTTCAATGCTAATTGGCTTCTCATCAGTCCAATCCATCCAGCATATCAAGCTCAGTGAAATGAGACGATATACAAAACGGACAAACATACAAATCAATGACCCCTGAATTACAAAAACATCAAAACAAAATCAAGAATAAAAAGGGATGAATAATTAATCCCCGCTAGCGTTTAGCTTAGCATCAAGGATTAATTTATAACAAGGTTAGTAATTAGACAAGAAATTTAACGTGCGTTAGAAACATTTTACTGTCTCCGATTCCCAGCACAAATATCAAAAAATAGCTTAGTGAATTTGTGTTTTGTTTAGTTATGTGCGTTCTTTGTTTTATTTTACTGTAAAATATTTCTAACGCACGTTAAATTTCTTGTCTAATTAATAAATAACATTAATGAAGAATATAATTCCTACTCAATAATTCGACTTAATCTTTAAAAAATATACAATTATAAAACTGGGGCTTTAAAAACATTAATGAGGGCATACATCTTTAAGGCAGTTATGTCTTACATTTCATTACGAAGTTAATTACTAAAAGTGGAACGACGAATTATATTTGGTTTTCATAATTAAAAAAAACAAAAATACAAAATAAAAAAAAAAACTCATGAAGTATTGATTAAAGATTTTATCTGTAATGCAGGTAAAATCTTTAATCAATACTTCATGAGGTTTTTTTTTCAAGTAGAAAAACCGTTGTTACTTTTTTGTTGGAACATCTTCGGTCATACCCTGTACTGGCTAACCTTGTTAATAAAAACAAACGGGCAGATTCTGATAACCCACCACAAAACGTTAACCACGATAACGTTAAAAAAATTGGACAGTTCTGACCACTCCCTAAGGGCCAAACGTGGACACTTCTGATTTCCATCTAGCCTTCGATAATTGCGATTAGAATTGCAATATAAACGGGAGAGGTCGCTCTGCTTTGGCTCCTTTAGGAAAGCTTGGATGATTCAACTGCTGAAAAAAAAGTCATCAGTCGTAATGAAATCTTTTGAGTTTCATTGTTATTTTAATTCGTAACAATCAAATATTTGAAGCCAATTAATATTTTTAAGTGAAGCATACAAACAAGGAGAGGGCACAGCCTGTATATCGCCAAAATCAATGCCATTTTGTGAGATGAAGAACACATTGGGTGCTTCAAAAATATATATAGGTTGTGGGCCAATCCTCAAGCGACTTCGAGATATTTGACATTGTTTCATAGATTTTTGATTATTCATTTCCTGCTGTTCCAAAAGTGGCCCAATGCGTAAGCCGTCAGTCTGGAAATCTAAGGAGCTGTCCTTCGATTCTCCTGAGGGGAAAGCTTTTTTTTTCTTCTTTCTGTAAGATAACGTAGGTTTGGTTGGTTTCTCCCACCCCCCAGTTATGGTATGAATGATATGCAGAAAAAGAATATACTTCTTCATGTTTTGTCTTCACGTTAATATTAACACTTGAACCATTAAAATTGATGAATAAGAAATATAAAAGTATCTCTTATATAGTTTTACAGATCTGTCTGTCTGTGTGCAACGTAACGCTCTCTCCCTGTGATTAGAAAATATTTTTAATTTCCTAATAATTTTTTCAAAGAAACGTCCGCGATAGGAATCGAACCTGCAATCTTCTGATCCAAAGTTAGACGCCTTATCCATTAGGCCACGCGGACTACATTCAAATTATTTGTTAAATATTCTTCATTTATTCATCATCCATCCAAGCCATTAAATAGAAATTATTATATAGTTTTCCAGATCTGTCTATCTGTCTGTCTGTGTGTAAGGTAACGCACTCCCCTGTGTTTAACGGAGAAGAGCTGACCTGTAAATCTCCCATGTACGACAGGGCAGATCTATCTGTGTATGCCCGCATTCGCAATCTTGGGAGTTTTTTTTTTTGAGCGAGACGGTATTTTCTCATGGCCAGCTTCATGTTGCATTTTCGCGTTCACGAAACAGAGACAACTTTAAAGTACTCATCAAAAAAAACCAAAAAAAATCAACCGACGGTCATTTGCTAAATAATGTTAGATTTGTCACTCGCAATGTGAGTTATAATCAAGTCTTCCAATAAACAAATTCATTTATATTCCCTAGCAATGCATTCATTTTAATTTGATATCAGTCATGTATATGACGGGCAAATACTCTATTTAGACTAAAACCGTCACATTATTATCCCGTCATTTTGTTGAAGAGGGGTATTTGCTAGTTCAATTATAATCTAACATTATATACAAGATGATTCAAAATTCTCTGTACAAACTTTAAAGATAGGTCAGGAATACAAAAACAAATCGTATTCATTGTGGAACGTATGTTCAAGCGCCACCAGAATGTGCTAGAAGGTGCTGTTTGACAGCACATTAGTTGGATAGTGTGAACCATTATCATTTGAGACTTTGACTTTGTACGAGTAGGAGCTTTGATTTCAGAATTGATGAGCGGAAGTATATAAACAGCACTTTTCCAACGCCTTGGATTGATTGGGGCGCGGGCCCGTCCCTTGGCCACCACGATCACCCGACTTGTTCTGCATTCAGTCTTTAGCTGGGGTTACCTTAAAGGCATCGTCTACGAGAGCCCCATTACCTCTGACGCTGACCTCGTCGCTGTGATAGCTGGATGTGTCCGCGAAAGGCCTCGCATTTTTGCATATGTTCGGCAATCCATGCACGACGTTGTGAGGAGTGCATTACTGTTGGTGGAAGGAACTTTGAACATCTACTATGAATCAGTAAGTGTACACCGTACTATCATATTAAGGATATTATCTACCTTACTTGTTGGCTTTTATTTCTGAACCTTAGTGTACCTTCTAGCACATTCGAATGGCGTTTGTGGATATACGTTCCACTATGAATGGCTGTTTTGTATTTCTGACCTACATTTAAAGTTTGTATAAACCTATATATAATATATATGTTTCATCTTTTTTTTTTGTAACCAAGTTATATAGATTCCACCGATTGAGATATTTATCTGATAACTGTTAATGGCAATACCTCTTTTAATTTTTATAATTGAAGTTATTTTAGTTGTAATGTAATTTAGAATTTTTTTTTTTTATGTACGTGCTTTTTACGTAATACTTAACTAATAAAATTGTAGATTAAGGATTTTTATTGCACAGTTCAAAGTTGAACAATTAGTATAGTTACAGTTATGTAAAGGGCTTGATGTACTGGCAAGGGACATCTCAGAAAAACACATTGATACATGGCTGGGAAGTTGGCACCCCCTCCCAATCAAAAATTTATATAAGGGACAACATAGTTTATTTGTAATGGCTTAATCCGGAAAAAAAAAATCGTTCATTCCGGAAAAATATAGTACAAAACCTAATAAAAATCGGGGGGGGGGGGGGGCTTAGATATTCAAATCATTCTTAGAACTCTTAAATTTTAAAGGTTCAAATATTAATTTTCGCAAAATATCAAGAGAAAAGCGTATTAGTGTATGGGAAAAAAAAAGATTAAAGAAAAGTTTAGTTGCGTAATTATATATGACAAATATAATTAAGCCACTTTACATATATTTTATTTTTAATAAATTAAAACACTGCTAATAAAAAAATAAGTTAAGAAGAATATTATTTCATTAGTCATTTTTAACGTGCGGTTACATCATTCAATGATATAGACCAAGACGCACCAAATAAAAAGTGAACATTTAATAAAAAACATTTAAACAAACATAGAACGAGGGGCGTCCCGGTCCTCCTCCTGATTAAGTTGAAAAGATGATTACATTTGTGACTTTTGCAAGTAATACCATGAAAAATGGAATAAACATTTTTGACATTATTTAATTCGTAACTAATAATTTTTATTAGGTCATTGAGGTTTTTTTATGTACATTCATTGTACATAATTGTCTGTTTTTCGAAAACAATCATGTATCTCATATTATCCGCCAATATGACTTTTTTTCTAAATACTTAAATTTTTATATAAAAATAATTATATTATTCAATTACGACTATAGACAAATAATAATGTCACTAATCAAGGTATGCACCAGTCTACATTTCTGTTTGATTAAAAAAATAATAACCGAGTTATGACAACAAGCAAAAATGGTATTCCATAACACCCGAAGTTCTTCTGTATTCTCTTTCTGCATAATATAACTGGGGAAAAAAGAAAAGAAAAACGAACAAATTTTCCCCTCAGTAGAATCGAACGCTGGCTCCTTAGATCTCCAGTATGACGCCTTGCGCATTGCACCACACAAACACAGAAAATCCGAACAACAGGAAATCAATAAACTAATACTTAAAAATCGATGAAAACAATGTCAAATATCTTGAAAATGCTTGAGGGTTGGCATCACAACCTGTATATATTTTTGAAGCACTCCATGTGTGTTTTCATCTTACAAAATGGTATTGATTTGGCGATATACAGGCTGTGCCCTCTCCTTGTAACTAGTATTTTTAAATATAAATACATCAATTACAATTTATTTATTTTTTTTTTTTTTTCATTTTTGAAGAACTTTGAAATTGTTAGTTTGTTATTACAAAAGATTTGCTATAGAATAGAAGAAAGTATAATAAAACTCTTTCTATCCAACATGATAATTAATACGGTGCAGTGTGACCTGAAGAGGCCGACAGCTTTAGACTTAGCTAAACGAATTTTCTTTTTTATCCTTTGTTGATACGAACTTACGATAAATATCAATAAAAGTTATTCTAACAGGATAACTGAATACAAATTATATCTTTCAAAAGTTGCAAATGAAGTTCAACTTTTTTTAAATTTTGACCTAGAGGAACCATTTTTAAAGTAAACTTTCAAAATGTTGATACGTCTTAGATTTAGCATGAATCTGCATTTTTTTTATTTTTTTACATTTTTCTCTCTTTATTTAGGCTATTTTATAGATTACAGCTTTATTAGTTGCTTCATCACTTTATTTGTTTTCCAGCACAGAGAGTTCATTAATGTTTAAGGAACTCATTTACAAATACTTTAATCAGAGATACAACGAAACTTATAAAATAAAGGCAGTAAATAATATTAAATTACCAAAATAAGGAAACGTACAGAAGTATTTTGAGTCTCCGAGCTTATTCCAGCTGAATTATTCAGAACAGAACTGTCCTCGGATGCCTTTTGAATGGTTTCCAATTTAAACTAATACCTGAAATACTGGAGAAAGTAAAGCAGAAGCGTTGTAGTATTTAATTAAATGAAAGCTATCAGTGAAGAGCAATAAGATCAGTAACAGTCTGTGTACGTCGAGTCTCTACCCACAATCAACGCTAGAGCGATGATAAAAGAACTGTATAATTTTTATGTATTTCCTTATTACATTAAAATACTTAAATAGTAGGGCTTCAAGCGTAGTTTTAGCGAACGGCGAAATTCTCTATTACTGAACTTAAGCGGTTATTTATCTTATATAAGCCTTTTAAATTTAAAAAAAAATGCGTTAAGTTTTTATTAACAACCAATAACAATTCAGGAAATTCAAACATAATCTAAATGACGAAAGAATATTAAATTATTTTACTGCAGCTTTATCTTGGCTTTTAAAACTTACAAGATATATAAAATGTGAGCACAATGATTACATATAAACCAAATATATTGGATTATTAATTATTGGGTTGTATTTCATCATAAATCATTTTTTTCTTTTTTGAATTTTCAACAACAAACATATAAAGATAAGATGTGGTTTATATAATTTTGTTTTCTTAATTAAGTACGACTGAAAAAAAAATGAACGGAAATTGTATTCTTTTACGCAATATATTTATTAATGTACAGTTTTTTATTTAGTTTCAATGATCAAATGAATCGGATGTCTTAGCAGCAAATGTTATTCAGTTGCTTTAAAATGAATAACTTTCAATAATAAATTACAAAGATTTTATTCCTATCAAGTCTTGAAATGTTACATTATAATAAGTTTACCAACGGAAATAGGGTTTTCAGAAAGGGAGGAGAGATTTTAATTACCTTGGTAAGTCATGGAAGTTACCAAAATAGTATTGTTTTGAAACGTTTCTTTAAATTGCGATCGTTTCTCTATCAAATGATTGTTGTTTTTTTAAGAGAGACTTATGGTTTGTCGCACTGCCAAGACATTAGGAATTCTTCCTATTCCAGCAGCAATTGCAAGTCACCGAAAATACCAAATAATGTCACCCGACCCCCGCGCCAACAGTTCACTCTTCCTTAGTTATTTCGGTAATTTTTTAACGATTTAACGAGCACCAAGCATTGAATGTACGACCACTAAAACTTTGAATTAATTCAATACAGCTATCATCTGAAATTGCCTGTTTCTGTTTTTATATTCGCTGTATCTACGCAATAAGACATAGTTACCGTGCCAACTTTCGAATAAGATCAAAACAGCTTTTCTAAAGACCAGCATTTTAAGAGTGCATACAAATTTGTTAAAACAACAAGTAAAGTCACTATTTTGTTGTAAACACAAAACTAAGCGACCTTCAATTTATCAAACGCTTCCGTTGCTAAAAGTGGCGTTGCTACTGATTGGCGCGCAAAACTCATTTATTCAAGCCTCGTAATTCAAGGGTCAAGTACAATTTTGAGCGAAGCCTACATTGAATTCATTTAGCATGTAGACATCCCATTTTGCAACATTCGGGCGACTTTGCAATAAGTGGCCAGTGGCCACCAGGAATCGGAAATGGCCATATTTGGTCGAGGGCATCATATTCGTTCTCAGCATTGTCGAATCAGTATACACAATTGTAAGTTCCATTACAAAGACCTCAATTTTGCCCAAATGATCCTTTTTTTTCCTGACCTGGTCATGGTCACCTAAAATCGGATTTTTCCTCAACCTCCAGGCTATGGGAATCCAACGAGGAATGTTTCACTTAAGTTGTATGCTACATTATTAGCGACCCATTTCGGAGCTATTGTGATAGCGACCAAAATCGGTAGCTATTGCGTTTGTTCTGTCCCTCCGAGTCTGTTCCCCCCCCCCTAATAATTCCCGAACTGAAGGTCGGATCGACAAACGGATTTCACCATCGTGTTCAGAGGCCCAAACACAATAGGAATGGGATATTTTCAGGGGCCAATGCCCCCCCCCCCCC
>JAFIDM010009631.1:73236312-73255267 GCA_023159025.1 Thereuonema tuberculata | reverse complement strand
AAAAAAAAAAAAGTAAATACTTGGGTGGATGGGGCCCCTAGGCTGACTGGTGAGGCCCCCTAGGCTTGCTTTTACAACCAAAAAAAAGGAAATCTTGCTTTTACTACCAAAAAAAAAGGAAATAAGCTAAATAATTTTTAAATTTTGAGGCCCCCTCGATATGTGAGGCCCGTGGCGTGCGCCTCCTGCGCCTAATGGGAAATCCGACACTGTGAGTGGTCTATTTTTATTATAACGGGATCTCCCAAATCTATGGAGATGTTCTATTTTTTCTGTGGGGTTTTGAAGTTGTAAAAGATTCCGAGATTTTAACATTCGCTCTGTATAGAAGCCATGCGAACGCTACTGGGATTGCTGCTCCTACCTTGTTTCTAAAAGATGTAATTTCAACATTATAGGGGTAACCATGATTTTACAATGGAAGGGGTTATATGATGGTCGTAATCGTTAAATAAAAAAAAGGTCGTGTTCTATTCCTGCTCGAATTCCACCAGTTGAGAAACACTTCAGGATCTGAAGGATTTTACATAACTGAGGCTGTTATCCCTTATGTAGATGGCTATAGGTTATGGCATTGGTTTTAATACATACTCTTGCAGTATGTGAATTTTAATAGCACAAAGTGCGACGGAAGTTATATTGCGCCAGGAGTAAGTCAATATTTAAATAAGATCGGGTAACGGATCAGAAAACTGGAGAAAATTAAACCCATACCCTCATGGCTTGGAGAACTTAAGGAATAAATTCCCATTATTTTAGGAAAAGTAGACAAGGATATATTTCTATATTTTCCCCCCTGTTTTTTGGCATGTCAATGTTTTCAGTTTTTGCAGTGTTCAATTTCCCTAATAAATAAAATTTTTATAATTAACCCCAATTTCAAGAATACATTTGACTTTTTCCTATTTCAAAATGCATTGAATATTAAAATTTTAGTTCAAAATTTTAATCTTGATGTTGAATAAGTATTGAAAATATGTTATACATTGCAGTGGCGTATATAGAATATATTTTCGGGGGGGGGGGGGCCCAAGTTTATATAAAGGGAGGGGCCCGGGCCAAAAAATCTATTCAACCAAAAAAAAAAAAAAAAACAATGAAAACCTATCTGTTCAACCAAAAAAACCGTTGGGAAGACATATCTTCATTATTTCGGGAGGGGCCCGGGCCCCCTCGCCCCCCCCCTTATATACGCCCCTGATACATTGTATTCTACATATGGGAATGCTGAACCAATGAATTCAACTTAATGACCCAAAGACCGCAGTTTCTCGGGATATATTTTTAGTACGTATAAAGGGATAATAAAATATGTCATACTTTGACTCCCTATCAATAATTATCACCTAGATTTACCTTAGATAGGCAACATTTAAACATTCTATCCTAAATCAATGTTAATATTATTATTATTTTCTTTTGCTGCCTTATTAAATAATCATCAGATATGATTTACATTGTAAAACTATAAAAACTTAATCGAAAACGATTAAAATGATCAGAAAATATCAAATATTTTGCAATGAAGTAAGCTAATTATCATTAAGTACGAAGTTCAAACTTTTAGAACTATAAAATCATAAAGGGTTATCAACTAATTTTATTACACTGACATTTCAAAGCTTTAAAAGTTTTTTATCTGTACTGAGACTATTTTTCGTTCTGCTTGATCTATTGCAGTGTCCAGTAAGTACTCAAATTTCAAAAATGATTATCTGTAGAGCAAAAGATAATCGAAAATTGAAGTTAACGAAAACACTCGAGAACAGCAGCAAGCGCTTTCTGGCTTTTTAAGTCATTTCTTAAAAACGCTTTAAAATGTAAAAATGAATACAGTTAGCTCAAAAAAAATTCTATAAGCTTTTTTTTTAAAGTTTTTTATTCAGCTGTTTTAGTTTTGATTTTCTGTTGACGTTAAATGTTTTAAGTTTTTTGTTTTAATAAAACTCTCATATCAATTTCATCTAATTTATTTATTTAATTCCCCATATTAATAGATTAAATAAATTGTACTTTATTTACTCACTTATATAGTTATACTCTTCGATAATTGGGAACGGCTTAACAGTGGCTAGGTAATTTTGTTGTAGTTAGACAACATTAAAAATTGTACCAAAATGGGGTGAAATCACACGATTTAATTCTCACCAAAGATTTTCTTTGAATTATCTAAATTTCGGTTCACGATGGACTTGAAGGAGTTTACTAAGTTGTGTAAACTCACAAAGTAATTCTAATTCAAAGCTTATAACACATCTGTCAACATTGAAGTTATAGCGTCCTGAATGTTTTATTTTTATCAATCACTGAATACTAATCTTATTTTTTTTTAAATTTTTAATTACATAATAAAATAATGAATTTTTCCACCAATCATAGGAAAGGAATTTTTAGAACAGTTAAAACTTAGGATATGTGATGTCATAGTTATTAGTAATCATTTAACCTAATAGTGTGAACATCTCTCCCATTTCGCCCATGAATCATGAACCAACAACATTGGCGCTTGTGGTCTCCCTCTATTCTTCGCAAACTGTGCAGTTATTTTTGAACAATTTCTAATGATGTAACTAATGTTTTAATCGTAATTGTGGGTCATTGGTGACTTCCTTTCCTCTTCCTATCTTCGGGTCCCGTTTTCAAACTTAAATCGCCTGGAAGTAATTTTGGTTACCTTTATATGAATTCGTTTTGCACCCTTCTATTGCCTCCCAAACCCCTCAATTACCCAATCGAAACGATAGCTCGTAGTTTCTGGTACGCCCATAACTACCACTTCCTGTCAGTCCTTCAGGTCGTCCGCCCGGAAGCGACTGTCTACAACATGCCGCTGCAGTTGGTTCTGTCTACTCTCGAGGATTAAGAATAGAGCCAGTCTGATAACTCAGGCTCTTACTGCAGGGATCAGGTTTGATGCGATTTAAAGTTAAAATCGGGTTCTTCCCGAAATTGAAATACTGACAAGAAATTCTGGCAAGTATTTGGATCTACACTAGCCTCTAGATCTCCATTTCATCCAGTGAATGTTTCTTGGAAACCAGTAGTTCCTCGACTCCTTTAACATTTTTTAATCATTCACTTAGATTAGGTTAGGTAGCTAATAATAGATTCATTTATTTTCTTAGATCACCGTAACATTGGAATATCAGTCATTGATGCTGTGGCCTAATAGAAAGAAAACATATCACTATTAGCCATCTAACAATGGTCCACAGAAATCTGAAACTGTTGATGAATTCGTTGACTAATCAGCGTGAAATTTTTGATTATAAAAGTTAATCGGTAAACCACACAGCAGTGGATCATTTTAATTTCAGTGTCGCCTAGCTGAATCCTTAATAGCATATAAATAGGTAAAGAGTAGCTGTGTGTCGTGAAAATCATACAGCTGTATTTGATATAGCTGCACAGACATTATTTCTACAGGTCCAATACGGTTCATGATGGATTAGAGCATATCTGGAATCTTTAAGAATATCTTTAAACATTCCTATTTGGAGACAGATCTAGGTACATGGCTGGCCAATGAACGGCTTTCAGAAATTTTGTTGGAAAATATCACCAGGAAGAAATATCAAAATACAAATAGCTTAGTGAATACTTCACACTTTAGTAAAAAATTTTAGATGGTAAATGACCCCTCAAGAACTAAAGACAACAAAATAGAAAACAATATATTGTGGAAATCCATTATCATTTCATTATCATTCTAGTAAATTTCAGAAGCTTATCGTCGGATAATACAGGGAGTAGACAAAATAAAGGAAATTTTCTTGCAGCAGTAGTTCGATATGGAATAGAATAGTCTCTTGCACTTAACATAACGGTATTTTCTACCAGTCCTCCTGTAAAATCTCTTACCAAGTCTGCGAATAATGGTGGGAAAAATCGTGCTCTCAGCTGCCGCTTTAAACTTCCCAGCCAGGCTTGATGTTACGATCCGATGACTTAAGGACACCAGGGTATTTACCTTATTTCATCCACATGCTCTTCAACTACCTTTGTGGTGTAGATTGGACATAGGCATCTGGTAAGATTATGTGCATCATTGGATCTATGTGGTCCTGTAAACGTTCCTGTAACAGACCTTTCAGAATGATCAAAAGCAGAGCCGTCGCGTCAACGGCAAAAATGAAAAAATTTGGAAATTCCGTTTAATTTTGGTTGTAGATTTTTGGGATGGGAGGGGGGGGGGCGCAAATATCGAGTGTAAGGCGCCTGTCGAAATCTTGCCCCGGGCGCCAACAAACCACGCGACGGCCCTGATCAAAAGACCCTAAAGACTGACATGATACATATATAGGCCCACGCCATCACAGATCCGCCTCCATGCTTTGCAGTCAGGATGAAACTGAAAGACGATTCGTCGGACCAGATGACATACTGTCTGTCATCAAAGCTCCAGTTTTTGTTTCCTGTACCACTGTAAGCGGTTTTTGGTATCGACATCAGTAACGAGAGGTTACAAAAACCTCAGTTACGAAAGGTTTGGTTAATTCCAGAACGGCCATACAGATTTATTGTGAAGTTCCGACAAACTGTTCTGGTTGAAATGGGATATTCTCGACCCGATATGTAACTTTATTTGGCCTGCTGAAGTTTTATTTTCTGCGGAAAATTCGTGAAAATTCCTAGGCGGTCCTTGTGAGATGGTTTTACTTCGCAGTTCACGTTTAGAGATAACGTTTCTATTTGATAGGCAGCATTTTACATTACTCTTGCAATACGGTTCTAGGCTGTTCTAGTCACAGAAGCCCGTTAGATGCCTACCAATAATCGTATGGCTTTTTAAAAATTGCTGAGGTCTGACACTTTTCATTGTTGCTACATCAGGCGTCTTATCTGTTCTGAATAAGGGATAGCAGACTTTTACTTAACAACGTAATATCATATAGGAATCTGTATATCGTATAACGGAAGCCACGTCACATTGACCTTTATTTAGCTACTAAACCTTTATTTCTACTAAATGAATGGGGCGTATTACAGATTAGGGCGATGTTACCGTCTGAAGACCTTACAGTCCCTCCTGATTTTTCCCAATCCAATCACGGATTATAAATAATTTCTTGCGGGCTTGTATTTTTATTCTTCGTGCTTTTCCTGTTATTAAGAGTAAAATCTGTTTGCCATCTATTTACATTTGCATTCGCTTTGACCAGCCACGAGAGAAACAAGCAATTAGCCACCTCTGAACGTCAACAGAATATTTTCGTTGTCATGCTGCTGAGAAACTTATGAGAAGTATTCTATCACATTCGCAGTCCTCAAATTCGTGTTTTCCAGACATCAACGTATCTGAATAAAATGTTTCGTTAATTTTAATAAAATAAAACTATTTATATATAGCGGGTAGTATTAGCGGGTAGTTTCAGTATTATAGCCAGAATCTTAAGAGGGGAAGGCGGCAAAATAACAAACTTCAGTTAATATTTGTATTATAAATAAATATGAAAACATTAATAGTAGAAAAAATACGCATTTATTGTTTGAATACTTATTCAATTTAACCGCATTGAATCTGAAGGTTTAATCCAAACTCCCCCTTGCCTATTCTATCG
The DNA here is from genome assembly GCA_023159025.1 of Thereuonema tuberculata. Taxonomy (NCBI): domain Eukaryota; kingdom Metazoa; phylum Arthropoda; class Chilopoda; order Scutigeromorpha; family Scutigeridae; genus Thereuonema; species Thereuonema tuberculata. The sequence continues at coordinate 73,249,706 of JAFIDM010009631.1, read as the reverse complement.
TAGTGTTTTAATACATGTATTTTTGGAGGGGGGGGGGTGATGAGAATTGAAGCCATTTTCCCTATTACCAGTATATCGTATTAAAAAATTTTGAAATTTTAAGGATTCAATATTAGCCTAAATATATCTTTAACTTCCTAAATTGCAGAAATTAAGAAAATTTATTAACCAAAATCTTTATAAATGTTCGTGAAATTATAATAAAAAAGTTTCTACATGTAAATCCCTCTTAAATTTGAAAGTAAAAATAAGAGGAAACATAAGAAAAACTCTTAAATTACGACAGATCAATTGCATTTGATTGTAAAAAGGGTTCTTCCAATAAAAACCCCAGATCTAATTTTCTGCTTGCAATATAATTATTAGAAGTATGTTCCTAACTATTGATTAATGTACTAAAATTCTCCCCTTATGGTAAATAAATTATTTCATAGATCATTAAGCTTGTAATAGTCCTTTTTAAAATTGCAGTTAGAAAAAATATGAATTAAAATCAGTTGAAATACTGAAAACAATCTCAAATGCTCTTATAACAATAAAGAACTAATTAAACCGTCAGTGATTACAAAAAGAATTAAAAGAGAAAAGCTTGTAACTTTTTTCATTGCTAGACGAAAAAGGTATGCAACAAACGGGCTGATAAAATCCAAGATAAGCCATTTATTGAACTGAAGCTAACTCACTAAAAACAAAAAGCTTTTTTAAGTTACTGATTTTTTTTTTTACAATTTATAAAGTTGTATTTACTATTTTCAATGTAATCTTGATATTTTTTTTTCAAGTTTTTTTTTTTAAATCAAACTTCAGAAATAAATGCAAATTTATTTATTTAAATTTAATTGTTTAATGTAAATAGTAGCGGTTTTTGTTGTAGAACTACATAAGCATTCAATACTTATCTGGCGAATTGTGGAAATTCCCCAATAATGACATATCGAGAAGAATGAACATTCAGGCATATATTTTTTTATTTTTCTAATAAAATATTAGATCCCAAGTAGTAATGACAAAATTTTAACTTTGTTTAATATAGTAGTTCAATAAATTTAGGATAATAGTAATAAATAACAATTTTTCTTACTTGGTCTTCATGCAAAGTTGCGCAGTTTGACCAAAAATTGTTTCATGCTTGCTTTAAATTAAATCGTTCGATTAGAGACAAGGGAAAAACAATCGATGGGATTCTGGGATACCTGGAACATGTTTTCGGCTGAATTCCGACTTCAAAATTTTCTGACATATTTTTCGTTCACATTAACTATCATTCTTGTGAATAAGTTAAAAAACAAAAACAAAAAAACAAAAACGCCTTGCTGTCACATTACAATTTGGAAATTAGCTATGATTGTACAATAAAATTGCTAAAATTATTCCCAATTACTTCAGCTGTGCGTCATTGGTGCTCTTGAGAAGCTTTGCATTTTAGATGACATCACATTTAACTGAGTTGAAAGGAAAAGTAAGGCAGTGTTTAGCACAATTACGATTCATCATAACTCGTTCAGGACCATCAAGCAAAAAATAAATAAATAAATAAATCATGCTTTGTAGCTTCTTAGAAAAGTAACAAAATTCAATTTGATTTTAAAATAACGGTCATTTTTAAGCAGACTTGAATATTCTGGATAATATGTTGCATTTCTCCCCAAGTGACAATAAAAATGTCATAACACGTGACCAACCATCAAGTGCCAACTTTTGAATATCCAAATGGCAAGATCCCAAAACTAGATGAAAAAGAAAAGAACAGTTGTTCCGTGACAACAAAGAAATTGAGAACGTAATAGCAGTTGGAGACTACACCACAAAAACTGGAAGGAAAAAAAAAAAAAAAGCAGGTTAAAGGTCAACTGAGAATAGAATGTAAACAATTCTACAGGGAAGCAAACTCTTTAGAGTTTGAGATATCGTAGTTTTGCAATACTTTTTTGGCGGCTTTTGGTCCGTAGCTTTTTAACTATTAGTCCACTTTTAATCAAAATCGAAGAACCTTCAACTAATGTGATTCCAGAACGAATAGTTTTTGAGTTACGCTGAGCACAGACGGATGGAATGCGTACACATAGACATTTAAGTATGCATACATACTTAAAATTGCATAAACTCAAATAATTTTCTCTTGGATGATCCAATGTAATGTATGAAAACGTATTAAAGCATGGACTAATAAGCATGTAGTACGAAAAATCGAAAGCCTGAATGCTGGAACAAGATATAAAAGTCAGTATTTCGGTATAAATGCTTAATATAATTTGAACATATATTTTACAGTACTAATATATAGTTGGAGCTAAAGTATAGCCGGATAGTGAATAGTGTATGTTTTAAGTTCATTTTGTATGTTTTTCGAATTTAAATTTCTAAAAAACATTTAAAAAAAATTTTTAGTTGAGTCTTATTCAAAGATAAGTTGGTCTAATAATTAGACATTTCCAGGTTCTCTAATTCAGATGAAAGTTCTTGTGATAGGAAAAAGAAATGGATAGTTTAAATATGAATAATTTTTTCTGGCATTACTGAACGTAACTCTACTAATATTATGAATACATAAGTTTTAATTGTAACGCACTGAACTGGAACAAAATGCATTACTACATATAAAGCCAAAGAGTTTGGTGTTGTCGTTTCAATGCTTACCTTGAGCGCTGCTCAATTTATCTGGATTGAAGATGTCAACAGCTATTACATTAACATTCATTTTGAAAGTGAAGTAGGGTCCCTAAAATTGAATTGAATGCAGTATAAATACTGATTAGCCTAATCTTACAACGCATTGTATATATATATATATATAGTCGAATTAAGAATATTTACATAGTATCGTTTTTATTAGCTGAATATCACTGCCATTAGACGTTTAAATGTTGAACAGAATTCATAATCTTTTTGAAAGTCACGTAAGTCCCAGTGCCTGACCGTTTCGATGCCTGACTGTTAAGAAACTTAAGAAAAAAGCCTTTGTATAGTTAAGAAAGCATTTAATACTTTGACAGTCACCATAAATATATAATAAAACAATATATAAATATATATAGCTTTGAGAGGTTAAGTAAACTAAAACTATAAATTTAGCTAAATTTTTAAAATAAAAAATACCATTCTTTTAATTAATATGTAAAGGATGGGATTTTAATCTTGTATATATTTATCCAAATGCGGATTAGACCAACCATTGCGAATTACCACCGATTCCCACTAATGGCATATCATTGACATAAATCAGAATTCAAGTTACGTGTCGTATTAAAGTTAATTATTTAAGAGTAAAAAAAAAAAATAGTTATACATATTTGCATGGAATTTATCTATTTTCTGATTTTTCTGAAGATTCCTAGGCTGATAAGTTACGTGGTTTTTATCACAATATGATAAATAGGCTTAAGTGAAATGCTTTTCATTTGCACCCATGCTTAGAAGTGGAATGCATTAAAAAGAATGACTATTCTTTTGGAGCTGTTCATCGACGCATGGTTTAGTAACCATTTTAGCCTAATGTGCGTGGTTTAGTTGCAGTGACGCAAGTTACGAACGCTTTTTTCAGAACTGCAAAAATAAATAAAAAAAGAGAACACTGAACTACGAAGATCATGTGCCATATAGTAAGCACGCTTCATTGTGCATTCCACACTTTAATAGTTCACTCCACTTCTCTCCTCGAGGGCCAGTCACTATATTTAGACGAGTAAACCTTGAATGTCTGCCTTTTTTTTTTCTTTTGGCGTAGCGTATATTCATCTTTGGCGAGCAGGAAATCGGTCTGCACTTCCTGCTCCTAAGAGTGAACAGAAATCAGTCTCGGCTAGGCTAAAAATGTCTAATCTGTCATCGACTGTCAATTTCTAAGCCAATTTTAACTATGAAGATAATAAATAGAAATGGCCTGTAAGTGAAATCTAAATTACATTAAAAAAAAAAAAAAAAACTAATCTAAAAGAAAAGACTTTAAATCTTTAAGTAGATTGACTGTATTTTGCAAGTGATTATTTTTTATTGAAATTTGGAATTACGTAATACAACAAATATAGAAAATATGGAAGAGAAAGCCTGCGCCTCTTGATAATTTGCATTTCATTGAAATTTTGAAGAAAAAGGTTCTTCACAGCCAAAACTAAAGCTTGTCGACCCATCCCTGCAACTATTAAATTCGCTTACTTTTGTAATTTTTCTATTTACCATCAAAAAGTTTTTTAATCACCAAAAGATGGGCGCTTTCGTGAACGCATTTAAATATTTCGAAACTAAAAATATTTCAAGGATTGCACTTAAAATAAGGTTCAGCTATTTTTCACTAATTTAAAAAGAGTAATCGAATACAATTGACAACTTCTAAAAAAAATTCAGTGATTCAAACCAGTGGTAGAACTTTTTTTTTTTTTTTCCGCGGCCAGAGCGAATGATGAAAATGGTTCCCAATCCCCGAGATTCGTTTTCCAACCAAAATAAAAAAAGATTGTCATACCTTCCAACCAATAAAAACAGCAAGATCCCATTCCAAATGCGGTCCTTTGACCATTGGCTCAGTCTCGTTCTCCCTCCTTCCAATTAACGCCATTGCCTCAAGCCCAAATTATGCGTTTTACACTGACACAAGTAGATGGGGATTTTCGGGGGTCAATTCCCTTTCCCAGATAGCCATGCAAGGTAGACAGCTTTAAAGATACCAGGCATTTAGTTTTCGTTATTCGCTGTAATGCCCGGTTCTTTATGGAAGAAATAATGCATTGTATTGTTACGTACATAAGATTGACAAGATAAGTCAGTTTATATTATCGTATAAATGAAGTAGTCCTAAAAACGAATTTGTTACGGTAGCTGCTGTACTGATCTTATTTACGTAATTAAAATGGATGTTCAACTTTGTCCGTTTTTTTTTGTTTGTTTTTTTATTATTAACTTATATCCGGTATCACCCTCGCATATCAACAGCCCAGGAATAAAAGATTGAAAATGTCTAATGCTGTTTAATCTTCTCAAAATTTTATTAAAATTAGTGAAATTGTTGCGAGTGTTAATACTTGTTAAATTATTTGTTCTGTGGAAAAATTAGTGAAGGATAATGTGAAGTAAGTGGATTGAGGTTTCCTTTTGTTTTTTGGTAGTAAAAGTACAGTAACCATGAAAACACTTAAGTTAAAATAAATCTACTTTGTTTGCTTGAAATTTACCTCGGTATTCATGCTCAAAAGATGAAATATATATATTTTTTAAGCTTGAATGTAATTATTAATGTATTTTGATAATTTTATGGTTCCATACCCTTTGTTTACGTAGCACACAATTTACAGATAATTGTATTTAATTAGAAATTTTGTGTGCAGTAAATATTTAACTACAATATTAAACAATTTTAATGCTTTTATTTAAAATTAAAGAAGCAAATTAAGAACTTATAATGCAAGTGCTAAACATAATAAATGTTAAACACTACATTCAACCGGTCGGGTTAAAGGTTTTTTTTTTTTTTTTAACTGGAATGAAATAGATATTACAATAAGAAGGTAGCTATATATTGAAACTTAAAATAAGTTATTAAAAGGTTTTTGCCAAATGCTTATCAATTGGGATATCAATGACCTTCAAGCAGTGATTTTATAAAATATGGTAGGCTAAGTAACTTAAATTCCGAAAACAATGAAAACTTTGTTCTTCATTAAATCTGTTGGAAGTTTTGAAGATATTTTTAGAAAAGAATTTAATCTTTAGTGTATATAAATATAAGCTGCTTCAACTTTTTATCAACATAGATTTATAACAGCTGAGTCATTGAAAGTCAGAACCATGAAAAACACTGTCATTGATCAACAAACACTAAATCAAATACACTTTTGTTTAGTTCTAAATAAATTAACTGCTTTGGAAATCTTTATTCGTTGATCTAGAAAGATCGAATCCGAATGACAAACCTCAAAACGATTTGCTTACATCTTAAATTTAAGTTAATGGAAAGAATTATTTATTTTTTACCTTGTGATGTTATTCGTTATCATGTAGTGAAGTACAAAGTAATACTAAAGAATCATAATAAACAAAACAGTTTTAACTGCATTTAGGGAGATTAAGTTTCAAAATTATCTTATCGGTTTCAAACGAACTTGATGACTTGCTTGTAATGTATGAGCTCGTATTTTCCAAATTTAAGCTAAAGCTAGTCTTAATGCAATTTAATTTTTAAGTTATTCTTTAGGAATAGAAATTTTTTTACTGTTTTTCAAAATCTTTAGGTCCTACAGCACGTTAAATATTTGTTGATTTATAAAAACACTTAGAACTAAAACTAAATATTTTAAGAAACTTTTTTAGATTATTAAAACTTTCAGCATCCCATTTTTAATAATTCCTGTAGAATTAGGTCCTACTGCCCTCCAATTAGGCCGTTTTTAAGCATTTTAAGCATGTTTTCTAATAAACGAAAACAAATCTATGAATTATTAATATGACAACTATACACAATACTTATACTATAATAAATCCATGAATCACTTATATATTGAAAAAATCCGATAGAAAATTACTTTCTTTATTTAACCAGATTTTTTAATAAATGGGTTTTTTTGATTTATGAGCAGTACTTCAGTTATTATCAGTTTACACTCAATATTATCACTGTTCGTGATGTTCGTGACAATTAACTATTTTATACCAACATTAGTGTAAAAATTAGGAATGTAGAATATGTATGGCCTTTATTGTACTTTTCTTAGCGAATATTAGAGTAAACAGTTATTATACTTATGTTCAACTCCAAATCAGTCATGTTATTTACTGCACGAGAATGAGTAAAACTAATTTTTGTAATTGAAACAAATTTGATGTGATCAGCTATTATTATTTCTTGTCCAGCTTGTCTTTCAATAAATAGCTGAATATCAAATGAATATCAAATGGTATAAACAATGTCCTTCCCCCTCCCTCCCAAGAACGCTGTGTTATATTTAATTTGCTTAGCCATCCATTCAATTCCCTGCTTCGACTTGTTTGCAAGAAATAAAGATGTACTACTGTCGTAATTTCTGCGTACAAAATACCATTGATAGGCAACTACCGAGTTATGAATTTTCCTTAGTCTGGCCTTATGAAACCAGGCTAAGACAGGTCTTATTGAAACGGAATAGTAAGTCTCCACCACCATTTGTTGAGGTAGAAATTGCTGAATTCACCTCTTAAATGAATTACTCAATATAATTTCACATTTCATTGTTATCTGAAGTATTTTATTTCGAATATAAGAATACTAATGTTTAGGAAAAAACCGTATGAACTTTTAAGCAGGATTAATCTGTTCTTCCAGTTCTAATTTTAATAATAAACATCAGCGTTTATTCCTTTTTTCCTTTCTATTTTATTTATTTATTTATTTTTATTTTTTTTTGCCAAATAAAGGCAATGAATAAGTGAAGGGATAAACAAATTATTTTTCAAAAAAGTTTCATTTTTTTTTTTTGTAGAAGAGGGAGTTGTCGCATGTTACTGATACTTTGTATTTATTCAAAACAGAATATATCTTAAGGTCGACATCACTGCCATTTAGTTCTCAGGAAAAGAACATCTAAATATTTACATATAAACTTAATCAGTAATTGACGATCAAATTTCACAACGAAGGTATTCTGTCTTCTGTTCTGTTTTTATTTTTGTTTGTAATATCGTATTAGATTTAATCTTATCTCATTTTGATGTTCTTATCTAGTCTAGCAAAGAAAGCCGTGATTCAAGCAAGGATAGATTCTCAAAATGGCGTCGGCCTACATCATTCCTTAAAGGGCATAAAAAATATATAACAATAACCGTACTAAAATTGAAAAGTACCGGGACTTAAGATTTTTTATTTTTTTTTAAAAGGAATATTTTCTATGAATCATGTTTGAGCTGCTTGACCATGGCTGAATGGTCTTCACGGCTGTCCTGTAGAGTTCGAATCCAGGATTAGCTTCTTTCAACTCCCCATTATTTGTTTAATTTAATAGAATTCCTATTTGGAGTGAAGTTTTGCTCCCATCGAATTCCTAGCAGTTTTTTTCGACTGTGGCCCATGAAAGCAATGGAATACAATTATAATATTCAAGGCTCTCAAGATAGCAGAATTCTTATATCTTAATAGTTTTCTAATGTTTCCTAGTTGGCAAGAATACAATTGTCTTGACCGCATTTGTGTCACAATTGAGATAGAGAGCAGAACAGTCAAAAGCTATTTTTCATCTGGGGGCTGACTGTAAATAAATGTGCTAACCCCTAACTATTTCATCAGATATTAATATTGTATCAACCATATGTTTTCTATTTTTTTTGTAGCTCTATCCTACTGTGATAGACTTTTGTCTTTTCATTTTATTGCTTTTGAAAAAACTAACCCAATCGCTCAAACAGCGGATATATAACTGCTTTTTACTATGAGGAATCCTTAAAACATTTTTCTTATCCTGCTCAATCTCTCGTGAAAACATGAATACCTCAGAAAGAATCTATGGGGTAATTGAATTACAGATAAAAATAATACAATGCCAAATAATAAATAAGTATTTTTTTATTATAATGAAAAGTTACTTAATATTTCCTGTTCGAGACTCCTCTGTATCATGTAATATCCTTTGAGGTATAGGCGCTTAACCTTTCGGTGACCAATCGGGACTAGTGGAGATTAAGTTTTGTTTATGCACTTTTTATCTATTCTAACGAGTCTTTGCTGGACCCCTGATAACGATCTGTGCAACCTTAATTGGGAATATTTTATTCGTACAGTAGCGTATTTGGGAGGTGGAGGGGGGGGGCGCACTTGAAAGATGCCTGGCAAAATAAGGTCTCCCTGTTTTTTGGTTAGAAAACTAGACCCTCGGGCCTTTCGGTGCCATTTTGATCATTTGTCCATGGAGTTAAAAACATAGCTATGTCACCATTCATCCGTTTGTCTGTTTGAACGGTAACCCCTAAAGAAAAGCAATACAACATCTTTTCCTAATCCTTATGCAGGATTCTTTCTTGAAATTTTAAGACGTGATGCATAGATGCAGCCAGGATTTCAGTCTGGGCAAAGGGGGGGGGGTGTCGTAAACTTTCTGTAAGCTCCAAAGAAAAGAAAAAAAGAAACAGGAATCACAGACCATTTGGAGGTAGCGAGTCTCGGCATACAACCTTCCTGGGGCTGCTTAAATCTCCGTAGCCCCTTCCCCATGGCTGCACCGATGATCTAATGTCACTTGATTTTTCACCAATCGGTATTGTCTCCATATAATTATATACAAGTTATCATTATATATGAATGTATCTTCTCTATATAATTTTACACCCTTTGACTGATCTGAACCAATTTTTGCGTAGCTATTGTTTTATTACCCTGCGGAAAATATAGGCTACCTCAGAACCTCGACACACCACCTCACCCTGTAAAGGGGTGAAATCCCTGAAATAGCGCCCCATATGCACCTGGTATTGGAAGTACACAAAATGATAACGAAAATATTGTCGTGCATAATAGCACCTGTGACAAAAACTAGAACTAAAATATTTCTGTGTTTCTCATCTTTTCTCATCTTTTTACTGAACACGAAATTTGACATGAGTATTCTTTGTCAAAATCGAAACGATAAGTAGACGATATTCGGATCCTAATAGATGTAAACAGGGAGAGGCAAACTTTTTAGAAGGGTTTGCCTATATCCAAAACCGCTTGAGGTGGAAACACGAAAGTTGTCATTTGTGTTTGTGGAAATTGAAAAGATGCTTTTTCGATATCGAGCCCTAAGGGATGTAAACGTGGGGGAGGGGAAGGGGATGGAAAATATTGATGAACGATATTTCTACTGGGTTTTCGGGTTGCACAATAAGAATATAACATTAATTTGTACTGATCACGGGATCGTTTACCAACTGGGGAAGGTTTGATATGATACTTAAGGAGACGGGTGGGAAGTCGTATATTCTCCCATCTCGATATTAATATAGCATTTTATACTTATCACGTGATTTTTGTACGAACTGGGAAAGTTTCGAAGTGCAATTTCAATTTTTCTCATCCACATCAAAACTTAGAACTAAATTGTTTGCAGGGCAGCTCTTGTGTTACAGAGATACACAGAATTGGAAAACTATACAAGATTCCCCAGTCTTCCCATGAGTTAAAAACCCGGACAACGCCACGTACTTTAAGCTAGTATTCTGTAAGATGGAACATAACTTTTGTATGAACTCTTTCATACACAAATAAAACTTATGTAAAAGCAAACAACTAAAAAACCTCAATTATAAGTTATCAGTAGCTGTATCCTTATTTGTTAAAACATAGTTACGTTAATTTTTATTCGTTTCTTCCAACTTTATGTATGCCTATCTTTTTTTATTGCTTCAATTTTATCTTAAAGGTGCATTAAGTAGATGAATATCAAGTTTAAATTTGGATCTTGAAATAGGTCATGGTATTATAAAAGCATTAAGTTATCGTGTACTCCATATGAAAGTGACATTTTTGATTAGCTTAAATTCCGCCAGATGTCAGATCAGTCGAAGGCGAAGTGAAAAAGGTCAGTCTCCTATCCTTGGTCCTGAAGAGGCTTTAAAGTTCCACCAAAAACAGCCGTGTTATTTATTTTGACTAGTGGCAGCTGCTAACGGATGAGTCATGGCTCCTGAGAAATATTGTAAACACTGAAGCTTTAAAACAGTCACGCCAATTTTTAGATTAACTCATTATTTACTTGTAATGTGTATCTATTTACCTCGAACTTATATAAATTTTTTGGCAAGTTGTAATAATAGAATAAACTTTTCTTTCTCCCTGGTAAAATATTTAATTTAAACCATCGATCTTGAGGTTTTTTTTTTTTTTTTTTGAGTGGTATTAACAAAAATTATTTCTTCATTGTTCTCATCTACCTTTTCTTACATCAAGTAATCCTAGATTTCTAATTTATTTCTATAAGTAGAATTTCAAAAATTTCTAAAAATTACGGATGTCAGATGTACAGTATTTATTGTTCATTTAGTCAATCATTACATTTGTTTCTTTCTAGAAGGAACATATAATTTCTTGCTTTCAGTAGAATCTGTTTATTTTTCATGGAATTTCCTGTTCGTCATTTCCCTTCACACCTACTAGTTTATCTTAACATAGTTTTCTTTCGAATTTTCCTTTCTCCTTAGATAAAAATCTGTGCGTTTCGGTTTCGTCTCCAAATCGTTTAGAGGTAGTTTTTCATTAAAATTTTCATTAAAATGTACCTGGTTAGATTTTTTTTTTTATTTTTTTTATTTTTGGCTTTTTGTCTCGGATGCTTATACAAATCTAGTGTATTCCTCTTTGCTACAGATAAGCTGTTAGCTGACTAAAGGAAACAAAATTTTATTTTTATTGAAAGGTTAGAGCGTTATCTGATCACTGGTGTTCGAACAGAAATTAGTTCAGGTTAACGGTTGACCTATTAGCAGATTCATATTCCTGAATTTGGCTTCGAATCCCGGGATTATCATCGTCTTTCTTTCCTCGTCTTTCTATGACTGTTTATGGCCACTGAAAATTTATTCACAAAAGACTCACATGGTCGGATAGTAATGAGATGTATCCATGGATGTTCCAATCAAACATAAATTTAATAGTTTAGTTCAATTTATCATTGAAATCAGTTTTCATTTCGGGGATGTATATGTATCATACCGAATTTGAATGTAATATTAAATTACCCAAATTACACAATATTTAAATCTCTAAGAATTTTGAATTAATAAAATCTCTAAAAAATATCTAGTAAATTAATTTTTAGTAATTTTACTTTACAGCAGCAAAAGCTATAATAATCTCATCTTAAAAATTGATTTCAATGCACTTAACTGTTTAGATCTAATCTAAGTAACCGAACTTCTGCGGCATGATTATGGAAACGTTGAAGTACCTCGGAAAATGAAAACTCTGGTAATAAAAACCACTTATCACGCTTTTAAATGGATCTTTTTATTACCCTAGATACATAGAAATTTAGTATGCAAAAGACAGTCTTTCCAAAATTTACTGAAGAAATAATAGATACTAATAAACTGATTATATCAATTTTCGAGAAATAGCTGCCAATGAGATACTCGGTAATTGATATTTATTTTTGTTAGCTCATAAATATTCTTTGCTAGCTTTTTGTTTGTTTTCTTTCGTTTGTAGATTTAAGCAAATGAAATACAGTAACAAGGAAATAATTGGATCTTTTCCCACGCCGCGCCGTTATTGAGTAGGATTGGGAAGGAGAAAGAAACTTTTTCTTTTTCCGACTTATAAGTTTCGCAATGCGATTTCATTTCCTCTTGATTAAGTAAAATAAATAAAATCATGACAAGTTAACAGATCAGCAGCTTAAAATATCGAGATTCTAACTTAAGAATTCATGATTGGACTTAAATTTGTAGAAACTTCTGGTATATGAGCAAAGCATCTTAGTTTTTATAGTATGCCATTGTTTTGATCCTAATTAAGTATTTATTTTAATACTTAGTTTTACTTCAGAAGTTGTAGAAAATTCGAATATTTGTAGTTCACTATTTCTTTTCATTAAGCAACATTGCTGAGATGACTTAGAAATTGCGTCATTTAAAAAGAACATCTGACGTAAAACGTATTCAAAAGCCAACCAAGTATTCGTGTCTTGAAGCACGTAGTCTTAATTCATTGAAATATAATTCTTCGAAAGTAAACTTAAATAAAAGATAGCTTTTTAATCGTTATTAAAATTGGTTATTATTACTCTTAATTAAGGTGACCAGATTTTAACATTGTTAAGCGGGACACCATTGACCGGGGGGGGGGGGGGTCTTGATTAAAAATTAAGTCTATATTGAGCATCAAAAATTTTCATAGAACGCAAAAATAGTATTGTAATATATTTATTTAAATTTCAACTTAAGTACAATTTACAAATATAATAAAAAAAAAATTATATATAGTATTATTTTATTCTTTTATATTCCCGCCGTTCCTTAGCTTGTCGTGCATTCTTTCGAAAAATTGGGACTTTTTTAAAACGCCGCGGGACGCGGGACATATTGTTAAAAATCGGGACTGTCTGGTCACGTTATCTTAAGGAGAATATTTTTAAGATGTGTCTGTAGATAAATTCCAATTCCACATCTTCCTTTATTTTATTGAGAATATTGATACTCAGCCGCGCGGTTGACGTTGTCGCTAAGACACTGGCCTCTCACCTCTGAGTTCCGAAGCTTCGGTTCTCATGTGGGCAGTGGCGTAGCAAGGGGGGGGGGGCGGTCCGGCCCGGGCCCCCGCCTGGGAGGGGCCCAGCAGCCAGCCTAGGGGGCCCCACAACCAGCTTATTTCCTTTTTTTTTTGGTTGTTTTTTCCAGCCAGCCTAGGGGCCCCACCAGCCAGCTTAGGGGCCCCACCTAAGAAAATTTTTTTTTTTTTTTTTTGG
>JAFIDM010009631.1:73141393-73236212 GCA_023159025.1 Thereuonema tuberculata | reverse complement strand
TTTTTTTTTTGGTTGTTGCTTAATAATGGAACTCCCGCCCCGGGCCCCCCCAAGGCGTTGCTATGCCACTGCATGTGGGTTTCGTGATGGTGGACAATCCACGCTGGGCAGGTTTTCTCGGGGTTCTTCCGTTTCCCCTGCGAGCCCCCCCCCCCCCACACTTTCTCAGTCTCTCTCCGTCTGTCGCTGTCCTCCTTTCCATGGGTTGGCACAATAGATCTTTCAGTTCGCAGTGCTTGGCTTTCCTGCCACCCACATTCACCCCAAGTAATAATAAAAAAAAAGTGAAATCGAAGATAAAAATTAAAAGTAGTCTGGCTAATGAATTTTTGACTATACATTATGGTCTAAAATAGCAGTGTTATATTAATATTACAAAAATCAAGTAATATGGACCAGTAATCAAGGTTATGAAAGAATTAACTAGGAAAGTTGATTTGACTTTGATTTTCTTATGTTGTAAATTGCTTTAAATTATATTTTTAAATATATGTAATTTTATTGATTTTGAAAGTTGAAGACGGATGCAATCATGTTTCATAATGTGGTGACCAGTGATGATATGCTGTTATCCTCAACTGGAAATCCCATCTGCGGATTTCCTCTTTATTTTCACCCTCCCTCCGCGGTTTAGCACAACCAGGGCCAATTGTACTGCAATGGAAGTTTCCATCTTTATTTGTATGGCCACATTATTGCTAAAACTTTTTAACATTGTACTTAACATAAATAAAGGCAAACCTTGTAATATTAAAGTTACAAGCGATAGTTCAGTAATCAAAATATTTTTATTTATTCATTCATATTTTCCATTTATTCCGTCAAAATGATGGGATAAACAATGCGGCGAGTCTAAAAAACGTAATTTTTAAACAAAGGACAAACAGGGTAGCCATATTTCTAAAATTGCAATGCGGGACAAACGAAGCAAAAAAAAAAAAAAAAATCAAACACAATTACATTGTAGGACATACAAATCTAAATCAGGACTTTCCCGGCTATATCGGGACGATTGGTCATCCTAAGGACTGTACATTTGAATGTACATTAAAAATTCAGCTCAACAGGTGAATAAAATTTTGCAAAAAAACAATAAAAATCCTGAAACACAATAAGCTGGGATAAATTATTTCCCCCTTCGTTGCAAATTAACTCCGCTTCAATAATGGATTTCGAAATAATTTCTGAATTAAAAGTTTTGTTGGGAAGCTGCTCGCTCAAACAATCTGGACTTCTGTGATGAACGAACCTAGGAATTTGTGCTATTTAGATTCGTTTCGATTGAGGACGACGAAAAAAAACTAATCGGATTATCATAACTTCAGTTCGCTTTTTGCCGTGTTTTATTCTTTGCTTTCATCATCCCTTTTATCCTCTGTGCTTCTCGTTTGGCGTATTTGGTTTAGGTTTATCAAAGCTATCAGTGAATTGACATACGCAAGGAAAAAAAAAAAAAAGGAATGGTTTCAAAGAACCATGCCGTACTAAAGCAAATTACAGATCTCTCTTGAATAGTTAGGTATTGTATCAGTGAATTGTATCAGTGAATTGTATGGTATCAGTGAATTGACATACGCAAGGAAAAAAAAAAAAGGAATGGTTTCAAAGAACCATGCCGTACTAAAGCAAATTACAGATCTCTCTTGAATAGTTAGGTATTGTATCGTTTTTCAATGATATACTAAAAATTATGATGCTCGTTATGACAAACGCATATTTAAAGCAGTATTTCATGAGTTTATGGGCCACTTTTGCAAGGTAGACCTAAAATCAGTAAGTTGCGACCGCGTCAGATTGTGATTCATCACAAAAACTTTAGAATCAACATAAAAACATTAGTGAGAAAGTTTCTGTTAATCACTGTAATGTAAAGCCTATTACATATTCTATTATAAAAATGAAGACTACATAACAATTTTTCAGATTGACAGATAAAAGAAAAAATACATTCAAAAATGCCTTTTAAATATTTTCAAATTATTGCAACTGTTCATAAGTTTATATATCGTTTGCATATGAAACTGGCTTACAAATACAGTAAACTCCCGATTATCCACGGACCTCTCCTATTTCTATTTTTTTTTTTACTGCGCAATAAATTACGGAATCAACAAACATTTTTTAAATCTAGAATAAGGTAAACAATAAAAGAGGCCTAAAAGAGTAATTTTAGTAATTTTATTTGTAGATAACTTTTACTAGGAGGTTTTATTATTGCTATGTTTATCAAATTAAAAAAATAATATTGGAGACGTTTGCGTTTTTATTGATTTCATTTTGTCGCTCTGTCCTCAGCCTTGGGCCGCACAATCGCCTGTCTTTGCTTGCAATAATATGTCTGTCGTTCAGCGACTGGTGGGGAAACTAAGAGAATTTCTATCACCCTCGACATGAGTAATCGCACGACTCCTGAAAAACAGGACAGTCAAAGGAGGTGAGGGCGTCAGAGATTATAAGTGAAATTTATATGCGAACTACGACGTCAGAATTTAACAAAGATAAATCTGCTTCTAAATAAATCAATGCAAATAGTTTCATGTTTTGAGGAACAAAAAGAAACTTGATGTACCCAGACGCTAAGATGGCACTGCGTACAACTGCGTCTATTGGGATTTGTTAAATTGCTCACATTAGTAATAACCATAAAGTGTATGTTTTTGTTTTTTAAAGGCTGTTTCAAACTGGGATTCCGGGAACTGAAGTGGAATACCGCTATACTGCTTGTTTGTATGTTAGTGACTTTGACATTGGATTTTAAACCCCGCCATGGCCCACCAGGACCGTTTTGACAAATACGGTCACAAATCCAATCCTATTATCTTATATATATTACATTCCGTTTCTAAATTTGTTGTACTGTCATAGCAATCATCTGAATTATGAAGACTCCGTACCTTTGGAATGTTGGCAAAAGAAACAACCAGTCAATTGTACACTGACGGAATGACTGGAAATTCCCATTTCTAATCAATAACAGGATCAATATCAATAGAAATTATTAAATAATCATTTCTGATTATTTCTGTAATGAAATGAAAAACAATAATGCTACATAGTGCTACACTTGCAGCAGATATGTTTAGGAAATGCTTTTATGCATGATGTGACTCAAACTGTAGGGATTCCCGCAATTTTTTTTCTCGGAAACTAGGGGAGAATTGGTAAAAAACTTTAATATGCTGGTACATTACATCTCTTTTTTAAAGTAAAAGCTTTTGGTAAGTAGTGTAGTCCAATGAATGAGCTTCGTTTTGGGATCGTAACAAAAATAAACATATCATTAAATTCTAAACATTTAGATATTTTTTAATGAGAAAATTTTTACATTTGTTTTAAATGTAAAGTTTAATTATCACTTTAAAGTACGACTTTTTTTTTAGTTCAAACTTTTGAATGTTATGAGATAACTAATGCACACCATTTTTTTTTTTCGATCTTTGCTTTTGTTATTCAATACTGTTGCAAATTTAAATCACTTCGAATTTAGAAGGGAAAAAAAAAATTGCTTTTTCAAAAATGTGTGGAAATAGCACTTATGTGACTTATGTGAAGGGTAACGATTGCACGTCATTAATTTAGATAGGTCAGATTAGATTAAATTTATCTTTTCCAGGATGTTTGTAGAAACAAAAGCTTTTCAAATATTGCTAGTTTAACAGTTATAAAGTTGTAAATCCTATTGGCAAGGTATTAAAAAATGTATCTCTACTTAATAACTACTATTTAACTTCATTTCCTGTACTAATTTTCAGTAATTTAAAAAAAATCAAAAAAAAAAATCGGTCATTATGACGAGAATTAAAATTGCACTGCCTCTTGGTTTTTTTACTGATATTTAAAAAAGACATATGGCTCAAAATTCCGTTGTCTATCGTGACTTTTTTTTTTAACATTCCTAACTCCAATTGCGTTGGCGTTACAACACCAAATAAAGTTTACGCTGTGGGCGTGATAATTAAGCTTTCAATTGAAGAATGGACAAAGTGCCATTTCCTGTTCCTTAATAAAAAAAAAAAAAAAGGCGACTCGCTAACTTCTGTCCCGTTTAAAGTGACTAACATAGGCCAGCAAGCTTTCGATGCCCTTGGAAAGGCCCCGTTCGGGAGAAGGGTCAGCTTAAATTTGGCACACTTAAAGTTAACGCATCGGTCGCTTTCACGTCAATTCGAGATCTCCGTTAAACGTTGTTTGAAAGTATCTCGCTTGTTTTCCGCAAGGGAATTGCTTGCAAAGGAAGCTATCGATTCGAAAATAGAAATTCCCTAGCCTTAATCAGAGTAGAGCCGCTGTGAATCGCTTCCTTCTAATTCTGAAGGGACCGCGCCCCTTCCTTTGCGTTTTCTGATTGGTCGTTTTTTGTTTACTTCCGGCGGAAGTCGAGGGGTGTGGGGCTGCCTACTGTGTCTCCTTCCAGGCAAAGAACAGTGCAGGAATTTTCCAGTTGAGTTCTTGGGATCGGGAAGACGGTTGCCGTTGTAGTTGGCTCTCCATACATCATCACTTTTCTTAATTTCTTGATCGAAATAATTTTGCCAGTTAATGGGAAGCTTCCAGTACAAAACCGAGGAAAACTTCCGTAAGTAAATGTTGTCGATTAATCCACCCTAACATTTATGTATTTTTTTTTTTTTTTGTGGGGGGAAAGGGAAGTGACAAAATGAAGGGTTTGGTTTCGATGAACATTCTGATAATTTCGTCTATAAATTTGGAAAGGTCGAATGTTTATTTAAAAACTTAAAACAAAGAAATACCATTTTTAAGTCATTTACGTGTAATTTGTGCCGGCAATAATTCAAAAATACGCGGCTTTTTTTTTTTTATTATTTTATTTTATTTTTTTAATGCAAGTCGATTCCTATGAAAACTTGTCAAAATATTGATTTTCATTATGTTGAATTTAATGTAATACAAATATTTTGAATTTCAACTTTTCTTTATTTTAGACTTAATATTTACACTCTCAAAAATGTTGCCTAAAAATTACATTTATTACCTTGTTTATTTCCTGTGTGACGTTTTGATTATTTCTTTGCAAAATACATAGAAATGCTTTTATATTGTAAAAAAAATATTGTTGAATGCTTTTAATTTCCTTTGTTTATATTCGTTTTTGTAAATTGTGTAAAATTGGATTCAAATTAATGTTTTTAAATATAAAATGACTTTCAGAATTGTGAAAATTGTTTTAGTACTGCATTATAATATACTAGTACAACTGTATTGAAAATGAGATTTTAAATAACGTATACTGATCCTTTGCTTCCTTATTTCTATAATTTTCAAAAAATAAAATTTTAAAAAAAAAAAAAAAAACCCAACCTAATTGGTTCACAGACGACTGACCTGAAATGAAAATACTAGATAACCTTGTATTTATTATTTGAAGATATGCATCTATCTATGTATATGTATGTATATATATATATATATATATATATATATATATATAAAAATTCGTATAAATATTATTCAGAAAACGAATGTTGAGGTGATTAGATATGCAGATATTCCTTTTAAGCCGTTTTATTATGTATTACTTCTCCGAAGCGATTTTACATTATCATTTTGGTACGTGTCACACACACTTTCCAAGTTAAATCCACGTACAAGTGACTAAGAACCTTATACAGCCAGAAAAAGATTTAAGCTTAGAAAACTCAGGAAAGTTGCAGTTATAGGCCTAGATATTTTGGTTCAAAACCTCGTTGAATTTACATTGCTGTGTTTATTTTCGACATCTTAACTTTCCTTTTCGAAAAAAATTCAAAATTAACAAATCTGAAGTTATGAAGTATATGACTCGTTGTTCAGTAATTTGAAAAATGCATCGATTCAACACAGGCTGATCTCCAATAAATATTAAATAGCTATACTACGATGTACCAATTTCTTGTGGGTTTAAAATGGCCGTTTCGAATATAATGGTGCATCTTACTAAGGTTAAGAATATTATTTCAATTAAATATCGGCAAACATGAAGATTTAACATTAAAAATTGTATTGGCCTATAAGATTGTTTACATTAAAAGAAACTTCAGTTTTTATTGCCTTCATAATTTGAAAGGGTCGAAGTTCACATATGACTTATCAGTCCTTTAGACTGAAGTTTGCTGCTTTTTTTTTTTTTAAATACCTGATCTGAAGCACTTGCAAAGAATTAATATCTCGTTTTTATTTTTATTTTTAAATATTCAAATAATAAAATAGTTTTGATGGGAAGAATCAGGAAGCATTTTTATATTTCTAAATATCTTTATTATACTTTCGATTTTTTTTGTTTTTTAATGTTTTCATTTACCTATTTTGAAATTATTTATGTAAATATATTGTAAGAAGTTGGAAAGAAATCAATGGTACTGATTCTTTTCAGATATGTATGTATTTCTGATGGTAGTCTTTAGCTTCAAAAGTTGTGTGTTTTTTTTTATTATTATTATTAAATGCTTGGAATTGAAAATTATGAAAATATTACTATTTTCAAAGAAAATTGTTAACATTTATTAACCAACTTCTACATTTCCTGGTTGTCTTGGAATTTTTGAGGAATATAATAAATGTTTGAGTTCAAGGATAAATGTATATCAATAAGTTGTCATTACTTGTCATCAAATACAACCTTTACAAGTAACATTTTTCAATAGTCTGAAAATAATAAAAAATATAACCCAAATAAATAAATAAATAAATAAAACCTCAAATGAATTAATATTTGAAAATTAGATGCAATATTGGTTTCTTTGTTTTTGTGATGAAGTTTAATGTTTAAACATATTTTCCCATTTGTGATAATACATTTATTACTCCTTTAATATAATTACTTTGCCTTTATATCTTATTGGATTTGTCATATTTCAAGGTTATATAAATACTTTCGTCTTTAATTTTGCTTGCAAAATAGTTATTAAAATTTATTTACAAATAAAAAAAAGTCAATTTGCTGATTTACCCAAAAAACGTTATAAAATTTACTTTTAATATTTTTGAATTGTTTATTGTTTGGCAAATACCGTTGCTTGATAATTAACTTTTATTAGTGAATGAAGGTTGACAGAAAGTGGGAGGAGAAAGAAACAAAAAAATTGTACAACAGCTCCAAGTTCAAATGTCTGAGTAAAGAAGCCTCATGATACAGCTCCTATTATTAACTAGGACTGGAGCCAAGAGTAGTTGCACCTAAGTAAATCTGTAAGGTGCTTTGACTTTAAAGATTTGATGTTTCTGCCAACTTGTGACTGTGATTAATTTACACTGAAGCTGCAAAAGCAGATATTTTTATCTTGCATTTTGAAAATCTGTATTTATAAGTTTGTTAAAATTATAAATTTAAAAGAAAATTGCTAAAAATACTTGCTATTTTATATAATGTCCAATTAAAAAATTAATTTCCTTTACAGGATTTGCCTCTTGCATTGATCATTTAAACCCAGATCGCCCTAATGGAGAAAAATCTGGATGTGAAAATTGGTGTTGTGCATTTTCACCCGATGAGTCATATTTTGCATGGTCTTGTGGCAAAAGGGTTGTATCAGTAATTCCATGGAACAGATGCAAATCAACTTTGTAAGTAGATATTCAACATTTCCAGAAAAAATTGAAAGAAATTGAATCACATGTTTTAAAAACTTTGTTTCTTAGTTTGTTGAAGTTGTTAGATGTAGTTGCATATACTTTTTTATTTATTTATATATACAGTAGAACCTCATTATAACGGACTAATAGGGGCTGAAGGTTGTCCGTTTTAATGAAAGTCCGGTTTATAACAAATAATTCTTGTAGGGGTGTAATGCAGCAGGATGTATATCAATGAAAGCACAATAGTTATCTATAAAAAGTGTTTATTATATATATAAAATAAAAAAGCAGCCTTCAACATAGTAGGTTGAATTGAAAAAGATGTGTATGTATATACTGCTGGGTTTGTTTGCTGCTTATTTCAGTTAATAACTGATGGAGATGCCGTAAGTGTTCATAATATGCAAACACATTTTCATTTGCCGATTGTTCAACATATTGAATAACAAAATTTAAATGGTCTTTCACTTTGCTCACCTTAATTGTAGGCTGACATTATTTTTAAAACTGTCCGTTATAAGCGATGTCCGTTATAATGAGGTTCTACTGTATATACAATGTTTATGAAAGTTGTTGAAATTACAAATGATCTGATGCTGATATTAATGATCTTGTACCTGGAATACGGCATCTTTCCAAATTGTTTTCATTCTTTTTCTGTAGTCTTAAAGTTAATGATTTTTGACTGTTTCATAACAAAATAAATGTAGAACATGAATAGTTATGAGAGTGGGAAAAGAAATTGAACCTCCACAAATCTAAACTAAAAACATAAAAACACATTATAAAGAAAAAGAAAATTCATGTATTAACCTCTGGCCACCTCAATGAATTTCTTATGCACATGTAAATAAAGAAAAAGGTGCCTAAAAATGTCTTAACCCTTTAACTGCTCCCATCGTCTATAAGCGATCGCCTTAGTAGACTGCTCCCATCGTCTATTGACGATTTGAATTATGCTTCTACTCTCCGAGTCCATAGGCGCTTAGAAGTTCTTCCTTTGACAAATAGATGTCATGCGGACATCTTTTAGTTCTCTTTATATTTTTATTGCCCTTCGGTAGCTGCCAGGAACCCTCAGTAACCCTTCGCCTTAGTAGACTGCTCCCATCGTCTATTGACGATTTGAATTATGCTTCTACTCTCCGAGTCCATAGGCGCTTAGAAGTTCTTCCTTTGACAAATAGATGTCATGCGGACATCTTTTAGTTCTCTTTATATTTTTATTGCCCTTCGGTAGCTGCCAGGAACCCTCAGTAACCCTTGAAAAATGTCGAAAGAAAGTCGTCAGAAGCT
This sequence comes from Thereuonema tuberculata, assembly GCA_023159025.1. Lineage (NCBI taxonomy): Eukaryota > Metazoa > Arthropoda > Chilopoda > Scutigeromorpha > Scutigeridae > Thereuonema > Thereuonema tuberculata. Next base: position 73,227,344 of record JAFIDM010009631.1, on the reverse strand, counting down.
CGTAATAGATGAAGCGCTCATGCTTTTCAAAGGTAGGCTATCATTCAAACAATATATTCCTTCAAAGCGGCACAGATTTGGAATTAAGTTCTTTGTTTTATGTGATTGCGAGACGGGAATCATATTAGATATGATTACATATACAGGGAAGACAACTAAAATTCCTAAAAGTGACTTAGGCATATCTGGTGCTGTCGTAATGAAAATGATGGAGAAATATTTACGTAATGGGCACATTTTGTACACTGACAATTGGTACACTAGTCCACGATTATGTAAATATTTACTTGATAAGGGTACGGGATCATGTGGGACAGTCAGAATAAATAGAAAAGGTATGCCAACGTTCCCAGGAAAGTGCAAGCCAGGAGACTACCATGTCAAAAGTTCGAAACAATTGTTAGCTCTCAAATGGCACGATAAGCGCGATGTGACAATGCTAACAACGGTTCACCGAGGGAAACTGGTTGCAAGCGACAAGAGAGATTGGAGGAATAATGTATTTATACAAAAACCTGACGCAGTTCTAGACTATACAAAAAATATGAGATTGGTAGACAAGTCAGACATGCAAATCAGTTCAGTGGAATGTATGAGGAAATCAGTCAAGTGGTATAAGAAAATGTTTTTTCATTTGATAGATGTGACGCTTCTAAATGCATACCGATTCCATTCCGTGAAAACTGGAAGCAGCATGTCACTGAAGGAATTCAGTCTAACTGTAGTGCGCCAAATATTCACGAAATACGGCACTCTGTCTCAACCCCACCCTGGTCGTTCGACCCCCACTAACCTAGCACCAGATCGGCTCTTGGGAAAAGACGTCATTTTACGACACTACCTGGAGTTCGTCCCTCCCACGGAGAAGAGAGCCAAGCCGCAGAGACAGTGTCACGTCTGTATGAATACGCAGCGTAGGGAGAAGCGCAGGAAACTAGTGAGCACATGGTGTCAGGAGGGTGGAGTGGGACTGTGTATTGGGTAGTGTTTTCGTGATTTTCACAGTAAGAAAACATTTTAAAAACACAGTTATGGTGAACAATAAGTGGATTTTTTTGTTGTACTGGACATAATTCCAAATGAATAGCTGTTTGAAAATATATTTTGAAAAAAATTTTTTTTCGTCTTTTTGTAAAACACGTCCTGAAGTTCATCATTTAAAGTTAAATCAGCAGAAGTGTAGTCATTAAAATATTTTTTTTTAAATTTTTTCCTTAAGTAAAAGGTTATAATTAATAAAATTATGCAAAAATTAAAAAAAAATAATTCTTTTTTTTTGCGCCTGTGGGGAGCTCTATTTCAGCTTAATTGCGCAGTTAAAGGGTTAAACACTAAAAAGTGAGACCAATGTTCATTAGTGACATCTGGAGACTGCCTGTTTTATGCTAATATGCAGCTTCCATTTCTTTTCCTACTCTACTTCAATATACTCATGAGACTGCTTTACTCATAGTGACTACTCTCCTGATGATCTGCGATATTAGCATGAAACATGGCTGTCTTTGAGATGTCACTTATGAACATTGGTCTTGCTTTTTAATGAATAGTTACAGTCGGACCCCAATTTAACGAATTCATCGGGACCGAAAATTTTAGTCGTTAAATCAGGGGTTATTCGTAATATTGGGGTCCAAAACAAAAAATAAAAAATTTCTGCACTTACCTTATGGAACAGCCCTAATAAGCAACTACACAAAAATATCCACAATTAGAAATTGTACACTTTTTATTCAGCAGCGAATAATTACACACTAGTTAATTTGAAATTTTAAAGTATACTGAGTAATGTTTGACAGTTTCCTTGATTCCTGACTCGAAAAAAGTTCTTTTTCGACTTTATGGAGAGAAGAAAATACAGAGTCATTTATATCCTGCTGCATTAGGTATGTTTACCCAAACTAACAATTTTTTTTTTTTTCCAGCTGTTGAAATAATTTGTTAATTCAGGTTTCTTATTCATTAAATAGGGGTTTTTGCCTTTATTTTAAACGGGGGAAAAAGAAAAATTCATTAAATCGTGAAATTCAGTAAATAGGGGTTCGTTAAATCTGGGTCCGACTGCACATTTTAGTATAATGCAATGGTGAAAAGGAGAATGAAGCTGCATTTTATAATAGGAATTATCAAATTACACGGGATCTCTAAGCTGAGGATTTAACAGGGACATGACCCTCGAGCAATTCTCCAGAAAATGAATTGTCTTACAGAAAAATTATCATTAATTATCAATATCACACAAACATATTTATTGACTGAGTATGTAAGTCTTGCTATTCCATTTGAACATATTTTTTCTTGGCTGTATGCATATGCTACAAATCCACAATAACATTGCTTATTTATGGTCCAATTTAAAAATATAAGCAGGATTATTTTGATCTTACTCCCCCCCCCCAAAAAAAAAAAACAAAAACAAAAACAAAAAAAACTATGGATAACTGAGCTAAAAATCTTGTTTATTCTGAAGTGTAAGATGCTATCTGTAAGTTCATAAACCATATTTTATGTAAGTTTTCAAACTCAATGTTTCAAGTTACCATAAAATGTAAGATATATAAAAAACTTAGACCTCCATTCTGCAGTATATATACAAAAATTAAGAATGATATTTGAATCTGTTAAGCTGTTTTAATGAAAAGCCTTCACTAAAACTTAATGAGGTATTTTAACTTTACAAAGTGAGAACAACTTTTAACATTTTGTTTTACTACTGAAATAAATGAAGATAAGAAATAATGGAAATGTTTATCCCATGCATCACTTTTAAAGGTAACATTTTTATTGTGCTAATATTCATAAAAATGAAATTGCCACATGTAACCTAAGAAAGCAACTTCAAGATATAAATAAAAATTAACTTCTTTTTAACTGAAATATACCAAATATATAATGTTCCATACCTTCAAAAAATTAATATAAATTTGGAAAAGAACATCTCTTGCATTTGCAAATTTCAGGGACTTTATTTTTCTTAGGTTTTACACCCAGGACAATATTTATCTTTCTGTTTTATTGTTCATTATAATTTTATCAGTATTGAAAATTTCAGTTTTGATTCCAAGAACTTCTATTATATATCCCTGATCAATGCTCATCCAGTTTTTTTTAATGTCATATTTGGCTAATGTTAAAAATTTGAATTCAGTTGAAAATGAAGTTGCTCTTTGTTTACAACTATACTCTTGTATTTCGAACTTCAATATTCCTTTAAAATAAAATTGAGGAATGTCTTTTGTCAGTAAAAATGCAGAACAATTATAACTGGCATCAATGACTAATAATTCTTGCAAAATCAGAGAAAAAGACTGTACAAAATAAGGTTGTCTTTTGCACTTGTCTGCCTTACAATTTGTTCTTCCTACTTTGCCATCATCCACTCCCTTCCCATATGAAATTTCAACTATTTCCAGTGAAAGTGTTATATTTGTTACTGAGTCATTTGACAATTTATAACATCTTATTAAAAGATACTCCTAAATTGATTTTTTTTTTTTCCCCCAGGTGCTTATTTTCTTCAGAACTGAGATCAATGTTGCCATAAATTGTTTGAAGGGAAGAGAAACTGTTTTTTTTCTTTAGTATCAGAGCAGAGGTAGTTTATGCTTGACACTTGTGAGGGTTTAACTAAGTTAATCTAAATGCTCAATGTCCCATTTACATAACTTTCATATATGTGTAAAAATGCTACATTTAAATATATATAATTATTCTCACACTTCTTGACTAAAGAAAATCTTTTCCTATCTGCAGCACAACACAAATTAGTCTTTACTATAAAAAGTGCAAAGATCTAAGCAAAAGCCTATGTTACCTTTGTACAAAACAGCCTCTGCGAACAAATTTGGCAATTGTTCTTTTTCCAAGCATACAACAGTTGTAGTAAATGATACTGTACTACTTCTGGACAAGACACTTTAATGTAAATCAAAAGTCAAAAAGGTAGTTCATAAAATGTTACAGAATGATCCAAATATTTGGATCCTGTTATGCGTCTGCGTTGAATATATTTTATTTACATACAAAAAATTGGAAGAAACATTTCAAAGTTGTTAAAAATTTCACCAATATAAATAGCCCTCTTGTTTGATTTGCAATCCAGAAGCTTTTAAAAATCTATTCATAGTAATTTTCTCAATAGGAACAGTTTTACAAACTATTACATAAAGAAAAAGATTTTCAAAAATTAAAGCATTTCCACTAATCTGCTTCCTGAAGTTGCAAAATCTTTCAGGTGGTGATGACAAAATGTTAAAAAGGTTAACATCTGGAACTATATGGAGATATTAAAAAATAACTTAGTACTGAAACTGTCATACTTCACAATACCCAGGAAACTATACAAAAATTCCATAAATAAGTTAAAAATTGGAAAAAAAATATTTTATTTCAAATAAGTTCTGTGTCATGATACTTACACATAGCAAAATCATAATCTTTGCTTTGATGTAAGAAGAGAACAAAAAAAAACATCTTTTGTTTCTTTAAGCAAGAAGAACAAAATTAAGCTGGATATCCTTTAATACTTTAAAAATATTTCAAAAACAAAACAAAAAGCCTATTTCCAGGTAGAAAAAAAACTATTTTGAGATTCCCATGCATCCTGCACATTTTATTTTATTTTCCTCTGAAAAAGAATTCAGATCCAAAGCATAAGTTTTTTTGAACTGAGGTTAAACTTAAGAATAATACATAGCTTTCATATAGACCTTATTCTATAAAAATGTGAGTTTATATGTAAATAGTAATGTCTGTTAAGAATACACCAATTTCTTGAATCTTAATTGCTAAATGTATTTCAGGACCTTAGTGGACAACAAAGATGCAGAGGGGAATGCCTGTCTCAAGCAACCAGTAACAATAGATTGTGGATATTTAGTCTGGTCACTTGCGTTTGGCTCTGGGACATCCGCAGCAAATTTAAATAAGCGTCGCCTTGATTATTGGACACGATTTGATTTCACAAAGGATTTGATTCTTGCTACAGGACTGAGCAATGGCCGTATCAGAATTTGGAATGTTTCTACAGGTACACAAAATGTTTCCAAATAATTAAGTAACTAGTTGCATCTAATTATTATTTTGTATTTTAGACCATTTGTAAAATTTAAGTACTGTGATCTTAGTTAGTAAATAAAAAAATAGCTGTTCTTGTAAAACTTAGCAAATTACATACATTCTTTGAATTACATACATAAATTGAATTGTTTTTATCTGACAATTTTAAGTTTTCTTTGAAAACTTTGTCATCTAGGATAATTGTTTTGAGTAGTTTCCTCTTAATTATCAATTGCTTTTGGTCCATAAGCAACAGCTATATAAATGCAATTCATGAGTGATAAAAACAATACTTTCCAAATTAAGAAACATGAAAAAGAAAATTAAGATGTGAGCCAATTTCCTTCCTTTATAAGTTACTTTGCATTACATAATTATAAAATATTTAATTTTTTAAAATTATTCACTGAATTGATTCTAAAACTAGTTCAAACAGTGTTGTCTTCATTTTAATTTTTTAATTGAATTTTTTAAAGTGCAGGTGTTGATATTACTGAAGTTTTAAATTTTATAATCTTTGTTGTAAAATTAGGTTTTATGTTTTGGAAATGAATTTTAATTAAAAAAAAAAAAAAGTTAGGCTACATGAGAACAGATAAGTATAATTTTTATGAAAAGAAAGCCTTTTAGTAGAATTAAAAAAAAAAAAAAAAAATTATTAAAAACACCCTATAATGAAAATTTCGTTTTCAGCTTTTAACATTCACATAAACAGCATCATAAAACATAAAATTTGACTTACAGCCACTAAGTACAGAATTCGCTTAATTAAAGGCAGTAAATCCATGATATTATATACGATAAATACAATAGTAGTCACGGACAAGTCATTAAAATTAGTAATTATTTTTATGTAATATTAATTATGTATGGTTTGTGGTTCGCTTTCTTTTTTTAATATATGATGCATTTGAGTTAAATGAAAGTTTCAGTTTGAGAAGCTGAAATTGAGGGATATTAATAATTTGGTTTTGCCGTTTGTCCAACCTTGGAAACCATCTAAATAAACTGCTTTAAAGTTTTACAAACAAAAATCCTCTTTCTTTATATGGTATAATTTTGATTGAAAGGAAAGTTAATTATTAGACTTTTGATACGTTTGTTTATAGTTTTGACTAAATACAATGCTTTTTTTTGTTTTTGTTTTTTATGTATAGGTAAATTGTATATTGAGCTCATGGATCATAAAGATGTTGTGCGCCACCTAGCCTTTGCACCAGATGGTAGTTTACGTCTTGTATCAGCTTCTAGAGACACAACTTTGAAAGTTTGGGATTTACAGGATGATGGAAATATGTTCAAAACTTTTCATAATGATAAGAAAAGTGTGTACTGCTGTGCCTGGTCTCCAAATAGCAAAATGTTGGCCAGTGTTGGAAGTGGCAAATCTGTAAGTTAAATTTCTACATTGAAATTTTCACTAATACAATTGTAAACAGTTAGAGACCTTTCATAAATTTCATTTTTATGTACTTTAGGGTGGGTCGAAAAAAAATCAAAATTTTTTTCAAGTCAATATTGTGGAGAAGTTGTGAATTGGGGGACTAAAAACGGGTAAGAAAAGAAATAAAATAGATTTATATCTTCTGTTTGCGCATGTGCTCTAAAGTTTGCCTAAAGTTGCAAAAATTCACATTTTTACAATAATTTTTAACATTTTTAAATTGGCCTCTTCCCGAATGTAATAGCTCAAATTCTTATGTACTAGAACAACAGAAAATGTTTAAATATTATTTAAATCCATCAACATCTTCCGATTGTGCATTGCCTTCAAAGTTAATGAAATTTTAAAAAAAAAAAATACAAATAAAAGGTAGATCTCAGTTCAAAAAGAAAAAAAATACTAACAACTTACATGTTTTTAGTTTATTGAATACAAGGTTAAATGTATAAAAATAAATTATTTTAGACCATTAGTAATATTTATAAACAGATTTTTTTTTTATTGAAAAAAAACAAAGTTTTTGTGTGAAGAGTTGTAAGTCCAAGAAACTCATGTTGAACAATTGAACATCTGTTTTCACTCATTCTTAGCTGAAGGTACTTTTAAATCTGATTTATGGGCAAAGTTAGGCATGGTTGACCTTGACAGCAGTGTCGTTCTGATAAAACCATCCCTAGACTCTGCTCCGCAAACTTTTCCTGAGGCTTCTGTCACGAGTTTCACACATTGTTCAACTGCCTGTATGTGAACTGGGAATGTCTTGAATGTTATATCCCAATTAGGGACTGAGTCACTTTAACTATGTGATTTAATTTCGTCACTGATATCTTTTAATAATGGGGGAGAAGATAAATAACAGTCCATCCAGTTAATATTTCAGAGTATTGTTGAGCCTTGAAATTTAGTTTTGGCGGCATGAATGTTTTGATAGGTGTTCTCTTTTGATCTTAACTGTCTGGCCTTTAGAATTCGTCGAAGTCCAAGGTCTCTTATGTGTTTTGTATTATCTTGTGTCATGGCTAACATTAAATGTTCTGGATGAGTGAAAAAGCCATTTCGTTCGATCATAGGGTCAACAATTTTACGTAAGTCTTCAGGCAGGTACCTTGAAGATTGTATTGATTGGCTCAAAAGTTTTGGTCCCTCTGTAAAGTATTTACTTGTTTTAATACTAAACCACATTGGCGTGTATGACTTCAAAATAAATACAACTATTTCTTGAAGTTCAGGTGTGGGACTTCCTTAAGCACAATCTGAGAGTTTGATTTGCTGTTGTCAACCACCTCGACTGTGACAAGCGACCAGGATCTTGTACAGCCAAATCCTATTTACAGTTTCTTGACTTTATTGCCATGGAAATATCGAGTAGATATTGCTTACTTACTATACTTCTGTCTATTGTGGGGATCTGACAGCCAATACTCTTGAAGCCAATCACTGGACGTTTTTCCCAGCCACTTAGCTTTTCACGGATTGGCCCTATCCAAGATTTCGGACCCGTTGATTTACTGTCTAGGTATTGAAACAATGCTGGAATGGCAGTTCATTGAAATGGAGAAGGCAAACTGCCCATTACTGCCCATTGTAATGGTTTCCCCAAATGTATTTCGATTTGGCGAATCAGACAGTTTTTCAAACCTGTATTAACAGCAGTGCCATCACATCCTATGGCAACTAATTTTTCAAGAAAAATACCAGGACCAGACAAATAAGAAATAACGGAAATGACAAGATCTTCAGAACTTCCAGAACAATGCTGGAGTAACATAGCCGATCTAGACTGAACTAGGTTCTTGAATTAGCGAGAATGCTCTTCCTTCTTTACTCTGTGGAACCTTTCCAAAATTTCATTAACTTTGAAGGCAAAGTGCGACTGGAAGATATTGATGGATTTAAATAATATTTAAACATTATTTTCTGTTATTTTAATACATAAGAATTTGTGTATTAATTCATTCGGGAAGAGGCTAATTTAAATATGTTAAAAATTATCGTACAAAATGTGAATTTTTGCAACTTTCAGCAAACTTTAGAGCACATGCACGAACCGAAGATATAAACTGATTTTATTTCTTTTCTTACCCCCTTTTTAGTCTCCCCAATTCTCAACTTTTCCGCGGTATTACGACTTGAAAAAATTTTTTTGTATTTTTTTCAGCCCACCCTAATGTACTTGTGGTAGATGTCCTAATGCCTTTTATTCATAAATGTATTCAAAACCTACTGAATGTTGCAAAGCTATGTGAATTGTATCAGGGCTACATGCTGCTTGTATTTGCAAATTATGTATTATTCACTTATTAGAAAGAAATTTTTGAAGTGGTGGATTAAAAAAAAAAAAATCATTTAAGGATTTGTCTTTAGATACAAACTCATTATGCTTTACAAATATGCTTTAGGAAAAACAAGGGAAATGCACATTTGTTTGCCTTCATGCCTTGAGCCATCAACTGGAATCTGGGACAGCTGTTTCGTCCTTATTAGGGCTCATCAGTCAGATTTACTTTCGATCAAGCTAAGAATGCGTGGAAGCCTTTGGATCCTTCTCCCACTCTTAGAAGTGAGTAAATCTGGCTTATGAGTCTTAATGTCAAAACGGTTATCCCAGATTCCCGTCAATGATGGCTAAAGGTGTGAAGGCAAACAAAATGTGCATTTCCATCGTTTTCCATTTTTCATGTTACATTCAATGCACATTAAACCTTCTTACATAAATAGGACATACTTTACCCATAAACTAGTAAACCATCTGGAAATTTCTGTAGAATAATTTAAGGAATTACGTAACTTTCCCTAGAAATGGCTATAAAACATACAAACTGATAAAAATTTAACTAAAATTAACATTTTCCCTCTCCTGATAATATTAAATAAAAAGAAGAAAAAAAGGACCTTTCCAATACTAAACTTCTATTATGCATTGAAATCTTTCTTTTTTATAGGTATTCTTGTGGAATATGATCACTTACAAACTTCAGTCAAAATTAGAAGGCCATAGCCATGAAGTTGTTTCTTGTGAGTTTTCTTCAGATTGTGCTTTACTTGCCACAGCATCCTATGATACAAGAATATTTTTATGGGATCCCTATACAGGACAAGTTTTAAGACAATATGGGTTAGTTGTATTTTTTTTTCTCCCTAAAATTATGTTTTAATTGTAAAAGTCTACATTCTAAAGGAAAAAATAACTTGAGCCCGTTTTCCCAAGAACTTTCAGTACTGATTAGTCATTAAATCGACCAGTGTCTCTTGAACATTTGTTGAAGCATTCTTCAAAATTATAAAATAAAAAAGTATGTAGCCTTTGAAAATTTGTTTAAAGGATTTCAAATATCTGTAAATATTTTGTTTTGAATGATTAATTTTAAACTTAATTACAAGTATTTTGAGTATTGCCTAATGCCATGCAATTGTTGACAATGTGACTATTGATTAATTTTTTTGAATTTATAACAAGTTTAAGAAAGGAAATTTGTTTTATTTGAAAGTATTTTTTTTTTTAACATCAAACGTCCCCATTTTCAGAAATCTAATAAATATACCAATTTTTTAAAATTACTTACAAAGAAAGTTTATTTGAGTTTTTATTGTATTTTGCTTAAGACCTAGTTGGTTACTGACAAAGGGTGGAAATTTCTTGCTGCTGCCAGTTCTTCTGCAAAGGCGTTGGGTTTTACTAGTCATTTATTAATGGGTTTTCCATTAATTTTGTGAAGGTGTTAATTATACAGAAATCTGAAATGAATTTAACTAATTCCATTAATGAAATGATTTCAATCCAATTGGAAAGTTTATTTGTATGCTAGATTAGATAATGTTTGTAGTCATGAAGGGTTGATTATTTTAGATTTGAGGTTACATATTTTTCAGCAAATACAATTATTGTCAATTTAAACAAAACACATTAAAATTAAATGGTTAAAACTGTGGAAAAATGTGTATTTAGCAAAACCAGGAACATGAATATATAATGATTGGCATTAATGATATTGTAATAGTCTTAAGTCAGAATTAGTTTTTTTTTTTTTTTTTTAAACAAAAGATTAATAGTCTATGAAAATGAAGACAAACCATTAAGAGAAACAAAAGTACCCTCCCCATATTATTGATATATTGCCTTTTGAGTGAAATTTATTAGGTCTGTTTTCATAATCCTGTAATTTGAAGTTCTATTCTTCGCCTACATTTTATTTTCCTTTAATTCATTTCAGACTTGTTTGTTTATATCGTTTCAGTCATTTGTTTCCTCCCCCACGGCCAATTTTTGCTAGTGGTGCAAATGATAAGTGGGTTAGGAGCGTGTCATTTTCACATGATGGGAGTCACCTAGCCTCAGTAGCAGATGACGGGTAAATATGCAAACTTTTTATCAATATTTTTTTATGCATATTTCTAAATATTCATTTGTGCATTTACATTGTTTTAATTTATAAATAAATAAATAAAATGTCCTAAGGCAACACACAATTATTTTGTTCAGTTGAGTTACATGTTGAAGTAGTAGAAAAAAATAAATAAATTGATAGTTAAATTCTGTCAAGTCTCAAAAAGTGTTTGTTGGTCTGCTTTCACATACAAAATCCTTTGATATTATTTCAAATTCAGTTCTTTTTTAAGCTATATATATATATTTTAAAAATGAGGATTAATCTTTTTTTAAAGTTAAAAGGATAATGCTAAGCAAGCTAATTTCCTTATCTGTACACAATGTGCTTCATTCAAGCGCATGAACTCCATTAAATTGTAAGTTTTTCCTATATATAGTGTAACAGTTTGTGAAATGCAGATTTGCATAAATTAACACACTAACAACAATCAAGTATTAACAGTGAAAATGCTAGTGTTTAATTGTGCTTTATAAATATAAATTTCCAAAATATCAGGAACCTTATCAAAATGTATCATTTGGAAATAACTGAACTCTTACTAAAAAAAATCAAAAAAAAAAATCCCAAATGCAGTATACAATGTGATGATGGTTGCTGTTAACAATAAATTTGAAATCTTTATAGTTTTTCCCTGTTGGAAATACTGGATGTTTATAAAATCCCCATCTATTTCAATGAAGTAATTTGGCATTTTGTTAAATTTAGTTACAGAAGTACAAAAGAACAACAACAAAAAATATAATATACATCTATTGTCTATTTCAATCTTTAAATTTTCATGAGCCCATCAGCATTTCTCTAGAACTCAAAAAATTGTCTTGCTTCATTACAGATAATCTCTGAAATTATCCCTGATGGTATTTTGTTGCATCTTATGTGCATGTAAATGCTGCTGATCTTTAACCTAAGTTTGATAGACATCTGATTTGACACAGATGAAAAGAAACTCTTTAAGTTTCTAGATCTGGTAAACCAACCGCCCAGGATGTTTCTTCCATGTTCAATACATCAATCTGGGAATTATTTTACAAGACTTCTGGGTAATGTACGTGCAGTGACAAGATGCACCATCTTTCAGAAAGATACAAAATTCTTTCCTGCTGGTGTTCTGTTAACTGTTTATATATTCAGGTGAAGCACTTCTGTAACTTCAGGACTTACAAGGGCCCATATCTTAGATTTAACCAAATCCTATCAGATGTTAGCTGTAGGAAAAAAGTTCATCCATTTCAATGAGCTCATAAATATTTAGTCTCTTATTGAAATAAATAGGGACTCTAAATCTCTGTACATGGAACTAATTGAAAATGCAAATAGCTTTAAGTTTAAACAATAGCTTTGTGCTTGTTTTATGGCTTGAGTTGTATGGTTTCTTAAATAAGGGTGTTTTTTTTTTTTTTTTAAGCTTAACATTTTACCTGCTAGCTTTCTGCTAAATTTAATAAGAATTCTTTGCTTGCTTTTAATTTTGTTTGCAGATATATTTTGCTTTGTTAGGGTGTTCTTCCTTTTTAAAAACTTTATTGTATCCCAATAAATGTTTTTAAATTATGCTGTATATATTATTTTCAATGATTTTAAAGTGGCACATTATTTTGTTTTAGTTGTGTGGTTTTGCTATTAAATTCTTTGGTAGTGCTTTTAATTGACCATTTTGCTTAGATGTTTGCATCCTTTTATTTGCGTTTTTTCTTTTCTCTATATTTTTGTATCTTCCTTTGCTCTCCTGCATTGTCATATCTTGCTATCCTTTTTTATGTTTTGACTGATAAGTTTTGAAAAGGAACAATAATTGTGTAATTCGTATTCTGAAGGCTTTTCAATATCCATTTGAGCTTCTTTGACAGCCCACTAATAATATCAAACTGAAGATTTGTTAAAATTCTTTCATTAAATTGGGTGTTTCAAATTCTCAAAGCAATTCTGTTAGAAATTATTTTATATCCTGCTTCAATTTATTTGATAAGATATTTACTCAGCTAGTCAGCTTTTGTTAATCTGTTATCCAATAGAATTAAATCTTAAAATTATGGAATAAATTGTTCAGTTGTCTTCTATTAAATATTACTGATTCAGTGGCTAATATTTTGTTTGTAAATCTCAGTAGTTACCTTTTTGTTTTGAAGTCCAGAAATATTTACAAAATTAAAAAAAAAAAAAAAAATCCTAGTACAACTACGTAAAATTAAATCTTTCTACTGCTGCATGTATTCCATATTCTATAGTATTTAAAGTTCTTATCCATAAAATTTGATAGCCTTTGCAACATTTTAATCATTTCTCAAAAGGGAAGATCCCATATAAATTTAATATTTCTTTATAATTTTGTATTTTCACTCCTAATCAAATTATTGATTCATTGTTTCATTTTATGTGTACAACTTTATTATTTCACCATCATGATGACTCTAGGCTTTGCAGTTATACTACTTTGAATCAACAATTATCACATTACGGAAAAAATTTCTGGAAGACCCAGAAGCTTTTCCAAAGACCATTCTCCCTGGAATATTAGTATGATAGATGGTTTGCAAAATTTCTTAAACTCTTAACATGGTTATGCTAAATTTTGTATATTTGTAAAGTAAGGATTGCCAAATTTCATTACTTTACATGATAAACCAGTCAGAATCCATCTTGTAGAAGATCATAAATAGTAGGTTCCTGGAACTATGCATTTTTTAAGTCCTAAATGACATTGTTTTCAAAACATTTGCAATTCATATGTTTGAATTTTGTGAAAGTGCATCTTACTTTTCTAGGAAATATCTTGCACACAAAAGTGAGTGTATCAATAATTTTTTTTTAAGTTTTTTAACCATTGTGTTAAGCTTATATAAAACAAAGGGGGAGGAGTCATTTCAGCTACTATAATTTTTATAGGTATATTTTCTATGAAGATGTCAAGCATTTCAACAAAAACCCCAAAAAGGAACATTTCAATTTTCAGACGGTTTACAACCAAATGATGTGATCTGTAACATCAGGTTGCCATAGTTAAGAAATTTAAAATGTTGCAGCAATTTATGAGAACAAGAGCTTTGCAAGTTTTCATAAAAAACTTATTTAAGCAAGTGTCCTTGTTGGAATAAAATGCAAAAAAAAACAAAACGTGAAACCTTGAACTACATGAAAAATGAAATTTCAGCCAGACCACTGTCTGCAGTTTCTACTTGAATTTTATTAATCAATGTTGTTGCCTGATGAGCTATTGGATAAGATTTTTAACAAGAACTGACTACTAAGAACTTGATAAAATTATTTAGTGTATTTTAAGTAAAAAAATCCCCCATTAATAGTCAATATAGAGCCCATATCTTTTATTTCGAATATAATTTTCAGTTTCACATTTTATGGTAATATGTATATAGTGTGATGTTCACAGAATTGAATTTTTATTTTAGCTATTTATCTTTTCATGATTTTGAAAATAGTAAAAATTTAAATGGCTCTTTTTAAAAGATATAACTTAAAAAGTGTGTAAGGGGGAGGAACTTAAAGACTGAAATCCCATGTTGGACGTTTGTTAGACTACCTAGAAGCTGGTCCATGTTTTATCATTGTATATATTTCAAGTAATAAAAAATTAATTAATTCTATGTTTGCTTAAGAAATTTCACAAATATTTTTGTTTTTAACTTTTAGGTATATTTTCTGTCCTTTAAAAGTGATTGGCTGTGGTTTAGATAAATTGGTCTGATTTTATTGTACAATTGAAATCTATAGGTTGACTTCATTTTAAATAGTTGAATAACTATTTCCACTTAGCAAAGAAGCAAAATATTAGTTAATTTTTGGATGTGCTGATTTGTAATATCCCAATAACACATTATAGGGAAAGAAACATTCACAAATGTAAAAAAAAAATCAAAAAATCATACATGCAATTTCTTGCGTATTTTGCAAAAAGTCTTAAGACAGAAACAACTGACTTAGAATTTGGATGCTCATAGCTGGTATCCATTCCTTTTAAATTATTTTTTAAGATATCTGGAAAGACTTGAGTCTTAATGATGTAAATCCTACATTAGCTGACAATTAAGATCTGTCTGTGTAATGCAGCATTTCAAAAAGATTTCTAATAAAATTTAAATTTTCACTGATTGGGGAAAGGAATTTGTGCTAGCCTAAAACATTATGTAAAACAATCTAAAGGAAGAATGCCAAACCCGAAATAGTCAAAAGTTTTAGTGTAAATGTAAATTCTCAGGATAACATCTCCAAAAACCTTTTATCCTGTTTATCAAAAAGCAAGGGACCTAGTGTTTGTGCATCCCCCCCCCCCCCCTTTCCCTTCACCCGTAGAAACATAGAGGAGGATGAATTATCTGCTACTCAGGCTGATGACAAAATTCTTTAAAAGTTAGTGTAATTTAGACAAGTTTAGGAAATAGCAAGATTACTTCCATTCAGAACCTGAATATATCTGGCCTATAGCTAGCCATCCAGTTACCAGCATCTTTTACTCTTTTCAAATAAAAGGCTTTTCAGAAGATTCTTCTATGATATATTTTGTCACATTCACTTAACTATTAACTTATGCTGTTAACTTGTTAGAGGATAATTTTGTCAAATTTCTTGGGAATCCGTAAGTCACTTACGAAGAATGCCTTCAATTCTACTTTGATAACTTAAAGCTCAAATGTATTTCCATTATGCTCTTTTAATGCTCAAGCAAGGAAATGCTCCACAACAGACAACATGGGATTTCATCTTTGCTTGACCTACAATGGGAATACAATACAAAAACTATTATTGAGTCAATATATAAGCAATATAAAATATTTATAAATAAAAATTCCATTCTGATTATTACCTTATACATTGTTACTTTACAATTGAAATCTGGAAGTAATGAATTTTTATATTAAGGTTCAATTTTCAGATCCACAAGACTTTGAATTGTAGTTTTAAAGTTAATTAAACTTTTAAAATTTAAGTTTTCAAATTAAAATTTTTAGTTGAAATATTTAGCAGAGCTTATATAATAAAAATAATGTGTTAAAAATAGTGTAATATTGGATAATCTTGTGGATTGGAAAGTTGATCCTTTGTGTGGGCAGGGTACACCTTGTACTGTATAAGGATTATCTTTCTGAAGGTTCACCTAAAATAATTGAGGAGAAAGTTCCTCGAGCAGGAGAGGTGACAGTACTCACTGAAACTGTTTGCCATCTTCTGTTTATTGAGAGTTCAGATTTTTCTTCCTCCTTTTCTGACCCAGGTAACAAGTAGTTTAAATATTTAAACCTTAAAATAGCCTACAGTTTTAATTTTTTTTCCTCTTTATTTCAATGTTAAAAGTAATATTATTTTTCAGAACTTCAGTTATTTCTTGAACTTCAGTGCATATAATTTATAATTGCTTAAAACATCAAAAATAAAATAAAATTAATTACTGTTGATGGGTGGGGTAAAAGGAACAAAAATTGTCCAAGAATATCTTAATAGTAATGTAGAAATTTGCATTTAATAATTTAGTACTAGCTTGATGTAATTTATAATGTTTTAACTTGAGTCTTTCTGAAAACATTTTATTTATTTCATTTAAGTTCAAAGCATGAAAGGTTTGAAGAGCAATAAGTGTCATTTCAAAGCTTCATTGTTTTAAATTATGAATTTTCTTTTATTTTTGCTTATCCATTCAGAAATTTAACAAAAAAATTCTCCAGTTTTTTATTATTCAGTGAATTTTTTTAAAAAAGCACAGTAATAAAATCTTGTTGAATGTTCTTAGCTTTCCACTGAATCTGAAAACTCCACTGAATCTGAAAACTTGACATGTTTATTGTTTACTGTCTAGTTACCATGCTTACATTAAACAATTCTTCAAAAATACTTTCAGGTTAAACATCTGGATAAAAAATATTTATTAATTTTCATTAAACAAATTTTTTTTACTCCCTAAGCTTTTTTGAAGCATTTTTGTAGTAATGTACATGCAAGAACTCTGGTGTTTTTTTTTTTTTTATTTTTTTTTTTTAAACTTTGTACATTCACTTTTCAGTAAAACTTTCATATTTTGTTGAACATTGGTTTTCTACATTGCAATAAAAATCTTCATTGCATTGTCATTCCAAGGTCAGGATTTTTGTTAAATGTGCTTTGAGGCAAGTGTTTGAAGGCTGGATTCCCCAGTGCTATTGCTAGCCTCCTTAAACCTGTGTTTGAATCCTTTTTCAAAGCATATTGATTGCTTGGCAAGCATCTGTCTTATTTTCATGGCTATACCTGAATGGCATTATATAATAGCTTTTTAAAGAAGTTTTGTTTTTCAAATGTTGCCCACTTTACATTTTTAATTGTAGGCAATTCAGTTTAAGAGGTGATCATAATCAGAATAATTTTATTTTTTTGTTTTGAGATTCAGCACTTTGAATATTTGTAGAAAATTCATTGGATTTTGCTGCTTTTCTTCCACAAAACAAAAAACAATTATGAAAAACAAAAATGGCTGAATAAGACCAGAAGAATGCTATTGTTTTTGTGTCCAGCTTCTAAGATTACATTTCCTTGTGATTTGCAATCTTCTTGATTTATGGTAAATTGGCTATATTTCAGAGCTCACAACTGAATAAATTACATATGGTTCTTATATTAATTTTTTTTATTTATTTTTCTGAATATGCTGCAAATTGGAAAAGGCGTTAAAATTTCAAAGTATTCTATAAATTTTTCATTTTTGATAATTATGTGTGAAAATTTGGCTTTGCATTTTCCAAATTTTAGATCTATTACTAAATATAGCACATCTGTAAGACTAAAAGATTAGTGCTGAGAAGGTGACACCTATTAGAAGTTTTCATAGGTAAACTTAAAATAAACTACACAATGAACTTTAGCATCCATAATTAAACATAACAAGAAGGACCTCATAGTTGTAAATTTGCTCTTCAGCCTCAGTAATGGTATTTTTTTTCCTCCATATTGCCAAAAATAAAATTAATTGGAAACTTAGAATTTCCAGTTATTACATTTCACTGTTAGTTGATTCAAAAATAGCTGGACTAGATTTAACATATCTAAGCAAAGCTTTGTTTATTTTTGTCATTTTCATTAAGTTCAAACATTTGAACCACCAAAATAGGAACCACTTAGTTTTAACTGACATGTGATTGCTACATTTAAGTGAATATGGTGTAACCTTATGTACAAGATTTCTTGAAAATGGGGATTGTCATTTGGACCTGACAATAATATTAAACTAATAATTTTCTTGCATCATTAGCAAATTTTTGAAAGATTTATTTTCAGTTTAATTAAATTCATTCTTTAAGTGTGCGTTTGAACAGTGATATGCACAAAGTTATATGGATGATTTACTATGAAGTATTCTTGGACAAATTTTATCAATGAATTTTAGACAAAATTCAAGCAAATGACTTTGTTTCAGTTCAACTTAAGTATCTGCACTTGATTACTTATTCTTAAGATAGGATTTGATGTTTGTTTGGTGTTGTAGTTTGCAACTGGCATCATCCCAAAAGCTTGCCTGAAGGAAAACACATTCTCTTGTCTAAGAACTCGATAACATTCATGACGGTTATAAGCAATGTTTTTTGTAATTTGTTTTCTTCATTTTAACTTTGCTATAAAACTAAAATCAAAGTTTGGTTTATCAAATGAAAATCTTGGTTTACATTAAGACAGCAAATAGATATTTTTGTTTTGATATATCTTCAGATAAACTGTAATTAATTGTGCAGTTGTGATTTTGAAATTTTCTTCAGTAGTTCATGAACTTCTGAGGAAGATTGACTAACTTTAGCCTGAAGATAACAATAATTAAAGCAGTCATTACATACTGAATATATAAAAATCCGAGGTAACTAATATTGCAGATGAAAGTAATGTTTGATATCGGACATTCTATAAATGTGATGAAACTAATTATATGTGCATTCTTAGTTTGGACTAGGGACATAAATGCTTAATACAAGAAATGAAAAATAATGTTATGGGTGTTGGGAATACTGCATTTCGTAACTTGAAATTTGACAATTTTTGCCTTTTTAATTATTTAGTTTGTTGATTTACGCTAGTTGATGAAGAAAGTTTCCTGCTACTTCGTGTTTAGTCGATGAAATTTAATTGGCAGGAAATATCTTTTGTAGAAATATATTTTGTTCTGCAAAATATTGGCCCAGGAAAAAAAAAAAAAAAACCAAACACTATATTAGTGTACCTAAACAATTTAAGTTTTTTTTTGTTTTTTTTTTCCCCTCCCACACCCACTTCTTGATTTAAACTACTTCAGTTTGAAACTACTGCTTAAATGGAGAAATGGCAAAAACATTAATGATCAGGAGAATAATGACTATCAGGCTGCAGTTATGCCTTGAATAGGTTCTGGTTAAGACTGATGATGGTAGTTGCAGTTGAGTATAAGCAGTATTAACACTAATAATATTAATACTAAGATATTTTGTTTGATAAATCTGCTGAATCTCTTGTAGAGCAGATGGATTAACAGGATCATCTTGTATTGTTATACTACATACCCTTTAATAAAAAAATATCAATTAACAGAATTGTCTTCAAACATTAAAAACTGATTACTTTCTACTCCATTGATCTGACAAATTACAGTTTAAAGAACTGCTTAGCTATATGGGAAGAGCTGCTTGATAAATGTTTCATTCAAGCAGTCAAGAGAACGTAACTCAAATGATACATTTTTATTGCCTTTGAATTTAATGGGAATGAAAAGTCAGTGGTAGTACTTGATTAACAAACTTTCAGCATTCAAAGAGTAGCAATAGATAGATAAATTGAAGAGAGAAGGGATTTCATTTACCTCCCTTTCCTATTTGTATTTGTAGACTGGATATTTGTAATTACACAAATGACTAACCAAGTAAAGATTAATTCAGTTTCTTTATATAATATTAGCTGTATCAAAATAAGCCTTAATCATTTTATTTTCTTAATGAAGGTTTTATTTACTTACTAACGTACTACACAATATTTTCGCCTTTCATTAGCAAATGCTTGATCTGGTGATTGCACAAAAGCAATCTAAAACAATAGAATTGTCAACCTTTTGTTTTGTTAACTTCAGAATTTGATATTTTTAGCAATTCCATAGGGAGGAGCATTTCCCACAATGCAAACAGGGAATCGGAGCCCCATAAGTCATCTTTGACTACCAAAGGCCTGGGGGTTTTCGAATAAAATCTGACTCCCTGTTAAAGACCATTACTGTTATTGGATAGGTCTAGAAAATAGTGGCGATTGGAGAAAACAGATGGTCAATCTATACTGAATTGACTATGCTGACAATGAATGGCTCTTGACCCATTGTGACCACTAATTTACCAGAAGGGTGCAAAATGGAGGTCTAGCCAGACTTAATGATTTCTATACAGACATTGCCTGAAATTGTACTTGACCCTTGCATTAAAACAGCTGGAATAAACTGAGTTTTGCTGCTAATCAATAGTAGTATCACTTTTTAATAATGCAAATGTTTGATAGATTGCAAATTGTATGGGACTTGCTTGGTTTTGCATTTAGTACAAAACTCTTTTGAGTTGTTAAAAGTTGTTTCTAATTATATTGGGTCTAAGATAAATGTTCTATTATTTCTTATTGGTTATAATGTATTATTTACATCCGACATAAATATTACTTATTTAAAGTAATTGATATTCTAATGTTTAATGGCTCAATTATTACTGGGATATACTTATTATCAGTAATAAATTTGCTAAAATATTCTTGTTTTATATCTCATAACTATTTTATTCATTGAATTATGATTTGACTGAATCAATTAAACAAATCATTTGCCTGAGTTTTGTTTTCTTAATTTTTTTGTTTTTTTCATTTAAACTTTAATTTTTTTTTTTTTTTTTCTTCCATATTCAGTGAAAGAAAAAAATCTAAATTCCTGACCTTGTATTTTTGAATGATCTTTTGATAGGTACATAAGATTTTGGTGTATATTTAATAATGATGATCCAGAAGAGATTGCTGCAGTTGAAGATCCTCTTAGTTGTACTTACTCACCATCTGGAAAAGTACTTGCTGTTGGGTAAATATTCTTTTTTATTGAATTTTAATGCTTTGAAAAAAAAAATGGTATTAAATTGGTATTATATACTAAACCATGAGAAACAACCCTACTTTGTATGTTCAAATTGCATTGATGCCATGCACTTAATGGTTCTGTCCATTGGGCCATTTGCTCAACCAAAACTTAAACTGAATACTGCATAGAGGCATAAAGGACTCATGACATTTTGCTTTGATAGTCCAGATAAGTGGCAAGGCAACTCCAAATAATTAATCTTTGAAAAAGTTAGGCTAGGAGCTGCAGCTCCAGTCTCAAAGTTGAAATAGGTTTTGCATTCATGAAACCCTAGCAATATTTGAATCTGATCTTTGTTGAAGGATATCTGAAAGAAGTTAATAACCTGATGAGTAACTTAACGTATGTTGATAAAATTTAAAATAAATTGGCCTAACACACAAATTTATAACTAAAAAACTTTTAAAAACAATTAAAACAGACGTGTTTCGAAATGCCAAATTTGCATTTCTTTTTCAATGCTTTGAATAATTTAATATTAATAAAATAAAATAAATGATATTAATAAATATGGAACTTAATTAATGAAATTAGTACTAAGATATATTTTTTTAAATATTGGATGTATTTTTTATTTCTGTAGAATGGTAAGACCAAAATTCATTTGCAGTAATCAAATAAATATTAAAATTGTAATTTTAATGTACCAGAAATGACTTATAAGATTGAGTATCCAGTGAATTTGGCTTAGTTTGCTTTCAGACAAATATCAGTAAAGCAAACTGAAAAAACAAAGTGAAATTATAACTTGACAAAGCAAAAAAAAAATATGCAATAAAGTATCTGCAAAACAATTGATTATGTAAACAAAGGATGCGTAACTCAATTTTGATTAGTTTCCTGTTTTCAAATGCATACTTTAAAAATAATGCTTAATTTATTGATGTAAATAATATGCCTCAAAATGTGAGTTTTTTTGTGAGATGGCAAAAGGAGTCTTCAACTTAGTAGTTGGTTATGTTGATAAAATTCCTTTTTGTTGTTTCTGTTGATAAAATTCCTTTTTGTTTAAGTACACTACAACCTCGTTTATTTGACCCTCGTTGATCCAGATCTCTGGATAATCTGGATCAGATTTGTAGATATTTTTTAATTTTTTTTTTATTTAATGTTCCCATAGATAATAATTTTAACTATAAGAACATAACTATAAGTACACCAAACATTTGCTTTTTATTTTGATTAAATCTACAGTTCCTGCATAGATTGTACAATAAATTATGGTAATAAAATGTTTTTATCGAGTTTAAGAAAGCTTTACTAGAGTAATTTTGTTACAAAACAGTTTTTTATCGTAATAAGTGGTAAGTCTGCTTATTGAAGGATTTGTTTTGCTTATTAACCATATTATCCGGATTGCCTTTGGTCCCAGTTAGTCCGGATAAAAGAGGTTGTAGTGTATTTGAGAATATTGGAAAATTTCGGATTAAAGCTAATAACTGGTGTTTTTTTTTTTTTTTTTCTTCCTGCAGAGATCGAAATGGCTCAGTAAGTTTTTGGAGATCTCCAATGAAAGTAGAATCGCTGCAACACTTGTGTCGCCAAACTATTAGGCGTTTAACTGACACTCAGTCTGTTGATAAGCTGCTGCTACCTCTGAGAATTCAAGAATACCTGAAGTACAAACACTGGTATTAATCAGACATTTGACTTTTTTTTCCTTGACATTATTTCAAACTGTTCAAGATTTGAAAAAAGGCAACTAGATTTATTGTTAGAACTAGCTATGTTAGTAACAAAGCTATTTTTTTTTTTTTTTTTTACTTGTTTCATTTTATAAATTATTTTCATGAGTCAAACATTGTCATTTTTTTTTTTGTCATTTTATTGTGCCACAAATATTTTGAAAATTCAAAGTATATAGTTATATAGTTTATATATTTAACAAAATAACTCAAGGAATATGTGTAAAAGTTTAAACAATGCTGTATGTTTTTTTATTGAAAGAATGTTACTCATTTGCTATTGAGATTTTTGATGATGATTAATTACTTGTAGTGGGCGAATTTTTTGTTTTGGGACCACTTTTTGATATGCATATATTTTTTTCCTCTTTTACTGTATGAGAAACAATTTTACAGTGTAAGAAATAAGATAATTTGTTAATTTCAGAATAGTCATGATGGTGCTCCTGTAATGATCTCAATAAATCAAAGCAATAGACTCATAACTCCTGCAGATACCTAAACATGCTATTGTATTATATCTTAAATGTTTCTGATTTTATGTATGGTGTTTGTTGATGTAAATTACTGGTGTAAATGCTTCAAATGTCATTTCCACTTTGTAAATAAAAATTTTGTATGTAAATAAAAATTTTGTTGTTTTGAATTTTAATAAATGTTATTAAAATTAAAAAAAAAAAAAACAAACCTCATGGCTAACCTAAATTGTCTTGAAGGAGTTGCAATAAATAATACTGTAACAATACAAAGACCTCTTTATGAGAAAGTGCATTATTTACATAATACATTATAGGTGTAGGTAATCCATAAAAAACAATCTTAAATTGTTTTGTCACATCACTTTTCCAGTCTCTGTAGTTGTCTTAGTTCAAAAACTTATTTATCTAAAACAATTTATATAATCATTCTTACAAAATCTGAGCTTGTTGGATTTTATTTTTTTAACTTCAGCAATAATTTATGATGGAATCTTTAAGAATACACTCACTTTTCTATTTGGAAACTAAAGCAAAGATTTTAAATCTTATTATTATAAGGTAAGAGTTGCAAAAAAAATCTTAAACATTTCAAAAATAAACGTATTACAGTAATTTAAGTTGTAATAACTATTGTTTAATCAAGTTAAAACAATAGTTATTATAACTGTTAAGCTTTCATAGAATCTATGAAATTTTTACAAAAACTTTCTGTAAAACGCTGCTGCTTTTTTTTTTTTTTTTTGCTGAAAATTGGACTGCGATTTGCTTTTAGTAAGTGTTTTGAGTTGGATTTTCTTATCAGCTAATCTGTTCTACTCCAAAAGGGACTTGTGCACTTCTTGCAGTTGAGGTTTTTGCTCCTTTCAAAACTTTACCTTTCAAAACTCAAAAAACAAAAACAAAATTAACAAAAAATTGATTGTTTTTTTTTTTTGTTTTTGTTTTTGTTTTTTTTTTTCATCCTTGGAATTTTTTATTTATTTTGTAGTAGATGTATGCATATGTTTCAGTAGTTTGTTAATATGCATTTGTGAAGGACGCAGCTTTAAATAGTTATAGGGGAGACCTTCACCAAAAGTAATTAAGCAGAAAAATATTATTAACAGATGAGCATAATTGAAAATCCTACAGCAGGTTCAGTACAGAACAAATTGCACTGAATCACAAATTTACATTGAAATCTAATAAAATGGTAGTGGAACCACTATTCTAAATCTTTGTTACAACTACAGGAACTTGAAAGATGGGAAAATTAAGTTAATAAAAACGATAATGGTTAACTGAATTCAGTTGATTTCTTCCATTTGACAAGTGCACATCTTCATTATTTAAAATAATTTTGAAAAATTCTTATATTAGTCATTGGTTTGAAGTGGTTTGACAGTGGATGTATTAAGAATGAGATGTATTCAGATCCAGGGGATCACCCTATTACCTATTCATTTCATGTTAATAGCTGAACATTTAAAATAGATTTTTGATGTCGATAAGACAGTGACAGTAATATAAATCCATTTACGAAAATTTGAAACATTAAAAATTAGGTAATGCATAAGGAAGTGAGTTTGTTCCGGTGTAGAATGTTCTTAATATGCAATTTTATAAAATTCTGCCATATAAGAATAATCATACTTTTGAGAAGATTTGTTAGCTTTCCAAAAATATGACTAGGCTTAATATTAGACATTAACAAATGGTAATTGGGTTTTATGGTGCAAAACATCTATTAACTAATGATTAGAAATATACTCAGGAATTACTGTAGAAGTAACATACTTCAGAATTATTCTGACAAATTTTGACTAAAAGATCTACGTCATCTATATTGCTAGCATTGTTTAAAAAAATTATATGAAGTTGGAAGAATGATTCAGAAACTGTAAATAAAGGAGATAAATTACTTTTACAGTTTTGTATTGCATTTGCATGTGGTGAAAGTACTGTTAAGAATTGAAGCAAATTCTGTAGATGATAGAGAAAAAAAAATTGAAAGTAGTAGTACATATGGATGTTAAACATGAAAAAAAATTAATATTTTAGATTTGGATTTGTACTTTGCTGGATTTCATCATGCTCACTTTTTATTAAGTTTATTAGTTCATAATGATGGTTCCTGAAAATTCAGTGGTCTATTTTCTCATTAGTTTCTCCATATCCAAGTCAACTGAACTTTGGCTTTCACTTCTTACATTAAAGTGTGGTAAATTGAATAAGTTTAAGTAGGGATTTGAATTCTAATTTTCGTTGTAGTTCAGGTCATACGTTTAAAATCTTCATGGAGTATGAAATAATCTACAAATAATGTATTTATATGCACTATGTAATTTCATACACGTGTTTGCTATCAAAGTAATTGTTATAAATTCAAATTATACCGTTCTGGCATAGCCTTGTGGTCGAGGCAATGGCCTGAGATTGATACATTTCAACCTAGCTTCGAATCCCGGTGTGGTGCTTGGATGTTTCATTCTTCAATGTTTGTATATCTAGGAGGCAAAGTCTTAACTCTCACATTACGGATGCTTATCCAAATGACAGTAGCATTAATTACCCCATCATTGAGTGTAGTTCTATGACTAATGATACGAAAAATGGAGCTGGAGATAAGTCACAACAATAACAAATATATACGATAGTTATTTAAAATTTAAGTAAAAGTATGTGAACTTCCAAGCATTATTAAGAGTTATGGCCATTTCCTCATGTAATAGCAACTATAATTTGCTTAACTATATATATTTTGAAGTAACTCAGTTTTTTTTTTTTTTAGATTATTCAATTCTCTATCATGCACTTATGAATAAAGTTTTATTTAATCAAAATGTTTTACAGAAATCTTTGTAGAGTTGCGACGAATTGTATGCTTTGTCGAAGTGACAAGATTAACAAAATGGTCGTCAGAAGTTACATTATTACAGACAATAAAAGCAGTAGCTATTTTGCTTTCTAAATAACTTAAAATTTAATTCTTTGCGAGGAAATAAATATTGTTAGGACATCTAAATAACATCTACACTCAATCTCATTATCAACATATTCCGAAATAAGGCCCCCCCCACCCCCCTTCCCGACGTATGTGGTCAACAAAATCTAACCTCTTTCCTCTTTAATTTAATTGATCCTATAGGGGATTAGTTTTGCGTAGAATCAATTTGAATATAGGTTTAAAATTTACTGCACCGCTAAGCGTTTAATTATACATACCTTCAACCCTCGATGTATCACCAATTTCATCCCATTCTCGCCTCGACATGTTATTTTAGGCATAAAATGCAATCTATATAATGGACTTGTAAATTAGAAAGTAATATTGCACTCGTCTGAAAACAAGCAACAAATGATTTCTTTTGAAGTTTTACAATCTCTCTCGCTCAGCCTGATTTATAATACAAATAGTGTAAGAGAAATTATCTATTTCTGAAAGGTAAATAATATTTAAATAACGTGAACGAGGTTGATGCTATACATTCCGAAAACACGGATTACTGATGTGATGCACATAATCAAAAAGATTAAAGATACGTGTAAAGCCAGTATCGTTCAGTGAAGCATCGTTTTCCCTGAGAAAGCTCCCTACAACTTTGCATCTAGAATCTTTCCCCGGTAAACAGGGAAAGTGCCTGAAAGTTTTTTATAGATTTACTGTTTCAGGTCAAATACGGTTTACGAAAGATCTGCATATAAATTAAATATGTAGGTTAAGATTTCTTAAACGACATTTTGAATGTTGGAAGAAGAGAAAACGGGATAACCATATTTTAAGTAAAGGACATTTGCTATCTTATTTTTTTCCCCTTTTTAAATTCCATTGACCTGCATGGATATCTTATATGTGGAATTTGACTGATTAATGTATGCTTAGTCTGTTTCAGTGACGTATATAGAATATATTTTCGGGGGGGCCCAAGATTAATATAATTAAGTAGACACCCCATGGAAACCTATCTGTTCAACCAAAAAAAAAAAAAAAAATTGGGAGGACATACCTTTCTTATTTTGGGGGGGGGGGGGGGGCCCTGCCCCCCCCCCCCCTTATATACGCTTCTGGTCTGTTTATTGTAATCTGTCAATTAAGATGTCGTCTTTACGAACTTCTAGGATGAATTCCTTATAAGAATTTTATAATTTGATTAATTGTCATAACTATTGATTAATATTTAGATACACCATATTTCCATCACGACCAGAAGTAAGGAAAGAATGCAAGGTAAGATAAATGAACAAACTGTAAAGATTTTGTTTTGGATTTAAACGTTACTCGCATTCCACTAAATTGTCCACACCGCTCGACTATCGCTGAACGATGCAGGTAATATTGTAATGGTGTTTGTGGGAGAGTCTTTTGGAGCGAAAGACAACGAATCAAGTTCTGGAACTGAACTGAATTAATTTATTAAACAAAGAACATGGATTTTTATAGATTATATATTGAAGAATTTGATTGGAAGATTAATTAAAAATATACATCATGATTGGATAAAACATAACGAACTTAAATTAATTAAACGGCTGCAACGGAAAAGAATTTAAAAATAAATAGAACAGCAATAATTAGGAAATAGAAAATGAATGCTTTAAAATAAATAACGGTAAAGATTAAAACGAATAAAATACAGATAAATAGAGATAAATAATTTTTACAAAAAAAAAAAAAAAAAATATAACTAAATGATATCTAAAATATTTACATATAAACTGTTACAATATGATACCTAACAATAGATATTCAGTATTATCAAAATTAATATTTAGAATTTATTGATTCTTATTATTAACTAGTTTAAAGTATCCGGCGTTGCCCTGGGAGAGGGTGGGGAGTCCTGGTTCTGACCTTCTCAATAACCCTACCACATCAAACCCTCCCCAATTGTTCCAGAACAATATTTGTGTAGTTCCCATTGTCGCCACCAGGTTCTTAAGTGGCGCTGTTTCAAAGATTTCACCCCCTTGGGTGAGGTTAACCGGGTTCCAAGGTAGTCTATTGTGTAGAGAGTATCTGCGCAAAATTTGGCTCCTATCAGTCAAACGGTGTAAAATTGTATATAGAACATACAGACATACAAACATTGACTTTTATATATAATATATTATTAATTAATATAATATTATTGTATAGTAGCTGATAAACCTAGTGCTGCCCAGAAAATAACGAAATATTATTTCGCATTTTCAAAAATGAGGTCAGTATAATTTCATTATTGCACAGTAAAATAGCCAATGTATTTGACACTAAGAAAATATAGGCGTCAAAAATTATTTTTACCAAAGGGGAAACAACCCAGTGATGAATTTCTAAGAAAAAGAAATAAAGTCCTTTACGTCTATGCTATATCTTTGCTACGAAACCGTACCAATGAAAACAATATCAAAACTATTTTTGGAGTTGGTATCTATTTTCAATTTTTTAACGTTACCATTAGTAGATTTTCCTTGATTAAAATTACAGATTAAGCTAGGTTACATAAACCAGAGACAGACGGAACGACGAAGACCTCTTATTTTCATTTCAAACTAAATCCTTTTTTTCTCTCTGATGCACATTAAGTAGTAAAAAGTAAGTAGACGTAGATAGTTTAGTATCTATAAATCCTTTGGTAGCTAAGCTTACTATACGGTTATAAAAATGATAATAATTAAAAAATGTGAAGGCGCGAATGAATTCTGTTGGATTTGCTTTAATTATTTAGCACAAGTGATATGCTAAGCCATAACTTTTATTTTTTCTCAGTTGCAAGTAAATACGTAAAAAAAAAAAAATGGGAAAAATAAAGACTATCAACTATAGATAGCCTTTCAGGCATAGCCAAATGATGTAGACAAAAAAACTCTCATCACTTTTTTGGCCATGGCCAATCAGGGCCCTTCTCAAATTTTGTAGCCACCTGTGAACACCTAATTTTGGCTAAGTTACTTCTCCACTTCTCTTCTACCGGCTACAATAGAGTCCGGAATTAGATCTAAGGTAAGCAAGCTACAGCTTAGGGTCTCACAAAATGTCAGAATGCTTTTCTGGCTTTTAGAATAATTAAAAGACATATGTATGGTTTCAGTTTAATTTTTTGAGGCGAACCAAGGTTTTTGTTTTGATAAGAACCTTTGCTTAACTTTTTAACAAGGGAGCTTCAATTCTTTTTATGTAGCTTAGTGCCTCCTTAAGTCTAAAATCCAAGCATTACTTCAATACGTTCCCTTTTATTCAAGAAACGCTTATTATACTGTATAATTACTTCGTGAAAGCAGCAAGGTTTTAATCAAATAAGTTTTGCATCAAAATCAAAGAAGTTCCGTTAAAATACTATTGAAAGTTACTAATAAGATGTTATTAATATTAGCCATTATTCTTAAACAAAATTGGATGGTTTAGACGGCAGTCTACTATTAACAACTTGTCTGATATTCATGAATCTGGATTCGAATCCCGAGGCAAGCATGGATATTTCCTTTCTTTCATGTGTTTGTCTCATTCTTCTTGCTCTTCTGTCCTTCCGACTATCTAAGTCTATTGTTATTCACTAGGGTCTATACAATAGACCTAAAAGGTTTCAGTACTAATGGGTCAATCACGGCCCTATCCAATTAAAAAAAAAAAGGCCTATAGGCGATTTTCATTGCATTCATTTTCCATTTTAATATGGTGAGAATTGAATTTTTCGAAAATAGCAAAAGGAGACGCGAATCTAAAAGTTTGAGAAGTCGTAATAGATTTGAATTATAAAGATGTTATTCAAACTAATTTCATAAAAAAAAAATATTTATGTTGATTTCACTGTTAGATACCCTTTGTATATTCGAATAATATTGAATTCATTCTCGCTGTTATAATTTGTTTCCAAATTACAACGTTCTGTTTTCTACTCGAAAGCAAATTTACTGGTATCATTTTCAAAATCAATTTTTCCCAATTTACATTTACATTTGGAGTTGTTGCAGCCTAATGTTAACACAGATAACTGCCTGCAGCAGCGGGCTGAAAGATGGATAAATTGAAATTGACATCACATAAAATCAGCTTGGCAAATCATTAATTAATAACACTATTGTTACTAATTTTTATTTAAAAACTGCTTGTTTTAATGCTCTGTTATTTTCAGTTGTCTTTCTTGGGTACACATAAAAACCTATTTAATTTACTATTTTATTGTATAAAGTTTTCCAATCTTTGTTGTTTATTAATTTATTAATTAATTTATTTTTTGATTTGGAGTGAAAGTATAGTTAGGTTAAAAGTTAAAGTTATGAGATCTCTTTTATTTCAGTTTCTCAAATTCTTCGTCTCACAAATTTCGTATTTTTGGAAAGCCTTTAATATCATTGTCGTGTAAAATACTAATGTCATGTAAAAATCAGTAACTTAATCAGTAAGACCTTAAAATCAGTAACTGTTTCACAAATTCCACTTACTAAAATCATTACTTATTTCGTCAAGTTCACACTGAAACAACACTATGCGTATGCTAAATTAAATTTTGTTTTTGTGTGTGTTTCTTTGGAATGAGAAACATTACTCAATGAAACACACATAAAATGACAAATTCCCCCCCCCCCCCCCCAAAAAAAAACCAAACCGTGTTATATGATTTAGTAAATTTTCGATTTACAAAATTTTCAAACAATTACCACCAATTTTAGCTTAGTTAATAAGAAGATTGCCATTATAAATGTTGTATTTTGAGGTCCTGCAATAATGTACTACAGGGTGAATGTAGTATCAAATTAAATGTCGTTATGTGGAGGCGTTCATGGCTTATATATATTACAGTTGGCTTTCTTCTACTTTTATGTTTTTTTATTCCGAATTTCCGGAATTGAAGAATACACCGTATAATCTTAGCAGCTCTAGCTTAGAAGGTTGTCTTGTCTTACCCGTGGAAGGATAGGAAGATAATTGGTTTTAGATGCTTACTGAAATGTTTGATTAAGCTTGCCACCATTTATTGGAGATCCTCTGAAGACAGGAATGAGAAGGTCTGGAAAGAAGGAGGGTGAAAATAAGCAACAAAACGAAAGAAAATTGAATAAGAGATCTTGATGGAAATAAAAATTTGGTAAATACCAAATTTAGTATAGTATCCCAACATATAGGTACATCTTACAGACAAGCGTTTTAAAATTTTTGAGAAGCAAATTGATCAATAAGTCAATTTCATGGAGCAAATCATTCTCAGTGGTAAGTAGAATCAGTGCCGTGTGTATTAAAATAATACAAAGTCTAGATCTAAAATCTATAAAAAAATTATTAGGCGCTTGTTAAAAAATAATTATTAGGATATAGAGAAGATATGAAAATTATACTACAACATTCAAACTTTACATAAACTTCACAAAATGACGATCCTATCTTCCGAAAGAAAATTATACGGAGTATATATAAAATCATCGTTTCTGTACGTGGTTTCTCCATTATTTTTTGAACCATTGGACAGATCTTCTTGAAACCTATTGATCTTCCGAAATAATAAATTTCTATTTGAAACAAATTCCTCGTAAGTTAAGTAAATGACAGGGAAATAAAAATCAGACTGAAAATGCATGCATAAAACTTGTTGCAGCACTTGCAGGAAATTCGGACTGAGGCATCTCCCTAAAAAGTCGAGAAAAACTGTGGAAAATGATCTGTTAACACGAAAGCAACATAGCAGTCGCGAGTCTTTCCGCTGGCAGTGGACGGAGCAGCGAGCAAATTGTAACTTTAAACGGATTTCACACAACCTAACACGAACGGCGACATTTAAAATAACACAACATCCTAAGAACCAAGTTGTAGGAAAAAACGATAATCGGGAGTGGGGAGGGATGTAAAAATCTGTGATAATCGTGTATTCGTGTCATCAACTTTATTCGTCTTTTCTAACGGCTAAGCCTGACGCCACCCCAAGTGAATGTTGTGCCCTGCTTTTGTCCCCCTATCCATGGGCGGATTTAGGGGGGGTAATAGGGGTGCGCCGCACCCCCAGATTTTTGGGATGATAATTTTTTTACAGATAAATAAAAATGTTTTCTAATAATTTTATAAATTTTGTTTGAAAAAATATTTTATTTCTTAAATAATCTAGAACCAACTTCATTTATCCTAAGATGGTAAAACTACGATAACACATGAGACGTGAGTCGCGTAACTTGAACAACTATTTCGAAGGGAAATAGTCAAGTATACACTAGTACTGCGAAGGTGTTTGAGTGTAAGTTGTCCCGACCGATAGTAGTGATGAAAGTAGATCCACTGATATGAGCCTACCGGAAAGCAGCAAACGGCGGAGGATACTGTCTAGTAGACTTGACAGCTATGTTGTCATTACGCCAGTTGGACACAGACCTTCAGACAATGTCCAAAATCCTAATGCCGATGGGAAAGAGTCGGTGGCAACAGCTAAAGCTAACTTCCGGACAAGTTTTTACTACCCAGTTCTTGACTTTTCGTTAGCAGAAATGAAAAGAAGATTTTCAGAAGACAGTTTGAAACTGGCAACTTCTTGTGAACAGTTTTTGTGTTTAAATGTTGAAAAAAGTGTTTTCTTCATAAACAGTTATCCCATAGCAAGTGTCAATGTAAAATCGTTGAAAGCAGAAATTCAAATCCCAAATCTCGTTATGCAAGAAAAAAAGATACTGAAAATGTTTTAATAAATTTGGAAATTTCCTCACTGAAAAAAATTATTCCAGCTCTGATCGAAAGCGTCAATGATAGAACCTACCCTAATTGTATAAGATGATGTGTATTGCATTTACTTTGCCATCCAACAGCGCAACTTGTGAACGGACATTTTCAGCTATGCGAAGAATAAACAACTGGCTGCATTCGACGATGAATGAAGAACGTCTATCAGACTTGATGGTTCTGTTTTCGGAAAGTGATATTGACAAACTTGCAAATTTGTTTCTATCGAAAGGTGGACGAAAATAAGGTAACTTGGAGCAAAACATTAAATATAATAAGACATTAGATATTAATGAAGCAGTAATAACTCCAAAGTAGTCTTTTGATTCAAATGTTTTCTTATGAAGTTTGTATTTTTAATAAATTCACTTAATCAGATTGTTATGTACTGTTTTGGATTCCTTAGTTCTTTATTAATAAACTTCACAAAACGAGTCAAGTTCAAAAAAATTCTCAAAATGTTTTTCTAGCGGTGACATTATTAGTCTATTATGGTTAATAATAATACAAATGAAATGTTACTTTTAACAATTGTAATGAGCTGTAACATAAAATACGAAAGGGTTATTATTAGATAAAAGAAATAGGCTACCTTTTTAGGCCTAAAAATGGACCATTTAAAGTGGGTTTTGGTGTTTGAATTTGGTATACAAATACCTCATACCTTCCGGTGAGCTCGCACCCCCAGATATCAAGACCTAAATCCGCCCATGCCCCTATCACGGTTTTTTCAACGACGCCACTGGTAGTTCGTAGTGTGTTTAAATACTGTCAAAAATAGAAATCATGTATTTTTTTTATTATTATTTTTGGCACTATCCCCTTGGAAGAACTTTCTGAAATAAACTGTCCGACCTCTTTATTAGATACACCTACCTAGTTGCGTGTTGGGCTCCTTTAGGGGCCGTCCATTAATTACGTGAGGTTTTTTTTTAAAAATTTGGACCTCCCCCTCCCATTGGTGAGATTTGGTGAGATGTGGTGGGATCCCCACCCTCCCCCACGTGAGATTTCAATAAGTCAAAAAATCAAAAAAAGTTCAAAAAGTTCAATATTACAAAATGTTGTAATCTACTATAATATGTATATTCTCTGAATGAAAAACTTGACGTGAGATTTTCGTTGCCCCCCCCTCCCCCTTGGTGAGATTTGGTGAGATTTTGTCGTACCCTCCCCCTCCCCCTTTTGACCTCACGTAATTAATGGACGACCCCTTAGCCCTCAAAATAGCCTGAATTCGTCGAGCCATGGATTCCACAAGATGCTGAAAACGTTGTTGAGGTATTTTGTACCATGCAGACATGAGAGTGTCACGCAGTTCCTGAAGATTTGATGGAGGTGTAGGCCTAGAGCGAATAGCCCGTTCCAGCTCATCCCACATATTTTCAATCGGGCTGAGATCCGGGGACTGAGCGGGCCACTGCAGCAAGGAAAAGTCATCGTCATGTTCCTCAAACCATACCTTAGTGATGCGGGCTTTGTGCATTATCCTGTTGGAAGTAGCCATCTGCATGAGGATAAACTGTTAAAATGAACGGTTGCACTTGGTCAGCTACGATGTTTAGGTACGCTCTAGCATCCTGACATTCCTCCAGAGGTATCAATGGACCTAACGTGTGCCAGGAAAACACCCCCCATACATGACACTGCCCCACCGGCTTGAAGAGTTGTTGTGAGACACGACGGGTCCAGACATTCATGCGCGCAGCAGGGGTGTACCTAATAAAGTGGCAAGAGAGTGTATATCTTAACTCACTGTCAGATGCCCTATTATCATCTACTTCTGACTGAAAAAAAGATTGTAAAAGAGTAAGATTTAGCTGCTTCAATCTGTTATTTCGGCTTCTTATTTTTACAATAGAATTATCAAAGGATTGAAATCAGCCTAAGGTTCCAAAACGGAATACATCTTCAATTTTGACTGTTCGGGAAGGCTTATATGAGTAGTATTAGCTGTGTTGTCTTATGTATGTATTTTGGGCTTCCTGGACTTCGTCTTAAGCCGTTTTTATTTTCTTTCTTTCTTTTTATTTTTTTGCAAGTCTAGAAACAAGTTTATTACTTTCAAAAAGAAATTTGCACCATTCATTGTAATATTGTAATATTTTACTTTCACCAAGCAAACATCCACTTAAAATTGATTACTGTTAGCCAAACACTATTGTTTTTACTGTTAGGAAAACTTGAATCAAAGTCGTTTTCAGTTGTTTTCTGTTGAAAACAACAGAAGATAGTAGAACTTTCCACTTTCCACAAATAGCAAAACACACTAAATGCCATTTTAATTTTGCTACATTGTGTGTATGCATGTGTATTATTATTTTTTATACAGCTACTATATTTATGGTGTTTTCAAACCGATTTTTGATTCACGTTTTGTTCTATTGAAACACGGTTTCCTCACAGTAGTAAACAAAGAGTAGTCGAAATTGAGGAAGGGTGAAAGTTCATACAAACAAGTAGTTTAATATATTTGTGATATAACTGAGCCGTTTTGAATTGAAAAATTGGTATTTGGTCAGATTTTGAAGCTTTTGGAGCGATTGCAGCGATTGCATAGGTGTACGGGAATTGCTCACTTAACGAAAGTTAGGCTTGGTACTTATCCTTTCCTTCTATATAGCATCTATCAGTAACTTGCATTTGATATGAAGTTTATTAGCGACCCATTTGGGAGCTATTGTGATAACGACCAAAATCGGTAGCTATTGCGTTTGTCCTGTACGTCTGTTCGTGTCTGTTCACTCCTAAAAACTCCCGAACGGAAGATCGGATCGACATACTGATTTTACCATCGTGTTCAGAGGCCCAAATACTGTAGGAATAGGGTATTTTCAGGGGCCAGCGCTCCCCCCCCTCACCCCCGTTCGAGATATTTGGCATTATTGTCATTGCACCCTCTTAACAACTCCCGAACGGAAGGTCAGATCGACAAACGGATTTCATCATCGTGTTCAGAGGCCTCAAAACAGATGAATAGGGTATTTTCAGGGCCCCGCCCCTCCGTTTGAGATATGTGGCATTATTTTCATTGGATTTCCACTATTAGCTTCAAATGCAACCATATGATTTCAGTTGTCAGTTATAGCCTGATCGGTAAATTCTCGAATTCATAGTGAATATTGTCGGTTCGAATCTGTGTTTGTACTTTTTTTTTTTTCTTCTCTTTTAATCTTTTTTTCTCAATTCCGCGTGGATTTTTTTTGTTTTCTTGTTTTCCTAACGTTCTTCTTATTTTTTTCCTAACTTTTTTTTTTTTTATTTTTCCTTTTTTTTATTATTATTTTTTTATTTTTTTTTATTATTACGAGTCGCCTTTAAATTTATGCTTTAGCAAAAAATTACATTCACTTGTTTTGTAAAGAAAGTGGATAAATGTGAACAACTGGATGGTGTTATCAGGAATGGGAAGTAAGTAACACCGTTATTACTTACAATAACCTTCATTAATGACAGTTACTTTTTTGTACATAAAGTTCGGTAACGCCCTTACTTTTGTAAAGAGTAAATACAGGGTGATTATAATTAAAGTGATCCTACTCTCAGATCTCTGGGGCGGGTTCTAATCAACATAACTGAAGGAAAAATTATATATTTGCTAATTAGACTATGGGGAAGCGATTTCCGATGAAAAAAAAAAAATGGTTCAAAGTTTCGCCACCAGGTGAAAATATGACGCTGTAAACATAATCTGAAATGCTACACTACAATAATAAGATTTTATTATTCAAAGACAGTTACAGAACATGTTCAATATGTGCTCTAGCTAAGTAACATGATGGATGCGTAATATAGAATGATCAATTGTAGCATGAAGCATTTCCTATTGGAATGTTAGCAACATGCCGACTTCCTTCAGATCAGGCAGGGACCGTAACCCCACAGCCGAAATTAACAGCAATTCAACACCGGAAATCGTGGAGGTATTTGAAAAAGCTCTGGATATTATGCTATCATTGCCTAAGGTGGCACGAAACAATTCCTTACTGGTTGACCAATATGTGGTGTTGCTTCGTCTTACATGAAGACAGTGGTTTCTCTACAACCTCTTTCTTGCAAGGCATCACGCTGTATTACGTATCCAGCATGTAATCGACTTGAACAAGTTCTTTACCTATGTTTGAATATTAGTCTTACAATTGTAATGCTGCATTTCAGACTATGTATCGCCGCCAAGCGAAATTGTTGTTTTTTTTTCCATCAGAAATCGCTTTCCCATGGTCTTTATTAGCGTATATACCAATTTTCCTTGAGATATATTGATTAGAACCCGCTAAAGAGAGCTAATTCAAGAGAGTAGGGTCACTTTAATTTTAATCCCCTAGTATAATGATAACTGAGTTATATTTGTCAATAAAGCAGTAAGAAAAACGCGTTAATTGTTATTCTGTATTTTTTTAATATTTCACAACATGTTACTATGAATTGAGGAGGTTGGTAGTGGCTGAAGAAATTCCAATTATTTAATTCGACCACTTTGATTTGAATTAACAATTGAGATTTTTTTTAGTTGACTAGAAAAAATAACAAGGTAAGAGCAGCAATCCCAGTAGCGATCGTATCATGACCCAAGGCTTCTATTCAGAGCGAATGTTAGAATCTCGGAAACTTCACAACTTCAAAACCCCACAGAAAAAATAGAAATTCTCCTTAGATTTGGGAGATCCAGTTATAATAAAAATAGACCAATCATTAAGATTTATTTCAAGAAGAGAAAAGGAAAATTGGCTTTCAGCTTTCAAACACAGAAAATATTTACTCAATAACGATATCTTTAAAAAAGATAACCAAAGAACATATATAAATGAAAATTTAATATAAAATTACAACTTCAAAACCCCACAGAAAAAATAGAAGCTCTCCATAGATTTGGGAGATCCCATTATAATAAAAATAGACCAACCAATGACTTTCTCGCGACGGACGGACAGATAGAGTGGGATATAAGGCTTCTCCTGCTATAAGCTACGCTCTGTATAGAAGCCTAAAAGTAAATGTACAATTATTTTTTGTTTGTGTGTGGGAGTAAAGGTAACTCTAACTCAGTTACTTTAAAAGAAATCCTATACCTGTATGTTAATTATTTCTAAACAAACTATAAATTCATTTTAGTTTTTCTTTACTGTTGAAAATCTTATAATAAGTATATAACTAAGATACTTGCAATATAGTAATAGAATGTAATAATTTAGTGATAACTGTTTATTGAAGATTTATTTATTATTATTTTTTTAGCTCTTTCAGGAAACGATTGTATCGAATTTTAATAAATTGTTTTATTTCGATTTTTCTCAACTATATCCCGAATTTTATTTCTGCCAACAAAACAAAATATATCGAAATGTATTTATATTCTGTAGGTACGAAACCTGTTGAACTGGTTATTTAACTAGTCGAGCTCCACTTTTCGCTAAACTGTCTCCACGATGGGAACAACTCATTGAAAAAGACTTAGAGCATCACTTAAACCAATTTTGAATTTAAACTATTTCAACTCGATATTTAAAATACAAAATGAATTAAACTATCGAATTATACTGATAGTTGTAATGTAATTGTAATGGATAGTCTTGAAAGGCTATCCTGAATCATCTCAGCTTGTTACTGGTGTTGAAAATTAAATCTTTATCTAACCATTAGATATTTACAATTAAGACACATATGGAGACTAAAAATACAAGCAATTAAAAACGGTTTTTAATTGTTTGCATTTTTAGTCTGTATGTTTATTTTAATTGTAAATATCTAATTGTTAATTTTACACAAAGTTGTTTATCTTTGTGTAAAGGATCTTTACATAAGGTTTATGTAACCTTTTACTTTTATTACAATCGACTAATTCTAAAAGAACTTCTGGGTAACAGAAAGATGGCCAAGAGATTTTATAGTTACATTTCTTTTTTTTTTTCAAAATATCATGTGTGATTATTATTTTTTAGCTCTTTTAGGGAACGACTGTGTTACTGTCGAATTTTGTTAAAAAACATTTTTGTACTACTTTAACATTATTAAATCATTTATTATGAACACCAGATAATTATTTATTATCTGGAATCTTTTTAAAGTAAGGTGCATTACTGTTAAATGAGATTATAAGTTCAATGCTCAAAACATATTTTTTGTAAAGACAATTTAAGAATACGTTTTATTAATAAGGACGATACCACATTTCCTAAAGGGAGAATATGTTAAGGTTTTCAGGGACAAAGTCTGACCAAAACTGAAAAACAGCGTAATGAAATTTTAATAAATGTAAATTTTTGAAATGCTCAAAGGTCTTTGAGAAGCCAGAATGGCATATCTAGAGAAAACTTTGAAATGAATAAATTAAGAAATGAATAATTTGAAATATGAAGTAAGGATGTTTGATAAAGGCGATTTCAATTATACAGAGTAAATTGAAGGAAATGCAAGCTATCCCTACTTTGGTCCCGTAAATATATTCAATCATTGATTTACAAGTAGAGTGCTCTTGGAAAAAATGTTTCCTTTTAAAAATCTTACTTTTAAAGAGAGAAAATATTAAATAAAGAACAATATATAGAAGGTATTTGTCTAGAAGACTTAATCCATCGAACATTTAAAAGTTTCTGAATATTCTGAAAATGAGCTTAACTTACCCTCTTTGCAGCACACAGTTATAGAATTGACAAAAATATGCTACGTTTGATCCCGTGCTCATTGATATTACTACAACTGGTAATGCAATAAACATACAAATGCTTATTTTTGAACTACAAACATGAAAACTTCAACAGAAGTTTTGAGAATTTTGGCTATTTGTATACATAATCATCAAACTGATCGATAATTTTTTTTTTGCCACTGACAACTTTTATTTGCTTTATGCAGAATTTTGTATGCACATGGGGCAAACAGTTTTTATAGCGTTGCTTTTATGCGTTACAATATCTCAAACAGAAATACAAGTTGGTTGTAATTAAAGCTGGCCTATGTAAAACATCCTGCAGCTGCAACCAATAATCAGAGAGACACTAAAAGTTGTCTATACCATTCAAAGGATGCGCTCAACGATTCTACAAAAAAAAAATTGTTATAAAATCGTCCGCTGAAGGCGCTTTTTGCTACAACAATGGAAATAATTGCCGAAAAACATTAAACATGCAATGCTATAACAACACAATACGGTTTTAAAAGTAACATTTCTTTAGGCTTCTGAAAGACGCCTTATATCCCCGGTTTGTCTGCCTGTGGACACATATCCCACAATGCTTCGCAACGGCTTCTGTTAGCTCAGTTGTAGGTGGCCTGAATGTTGAAAAATGATGAAAAACTGAAGAAACCTGATCTTTAAGTGTGCAACGTGGCAGAGGACGAAAGTGCATCGGTGATCACGTGATTGAAGACGTTGCCTCATCAATCGTTCAGCAGTCGTTGGAGAATGCTGCAGGTTCAGGTAGTGCCCGAGCCGCATCACGACAATTAGATCTATCCTGAAGCACAGTTCATTTTTTCCATACAAGATCAGTCACAGACAAGAACTGCTTCCAGGCGACAAGAAGAAACGACTCACTTTTGCAATGACCTTTTTGACGAGGATGGAAGTTGATACGTCGTGATCTATGGAGCGACGAAGCACACTTTTATTTGAATGGCACTGAAATTACCCAAAATTGCTGTGTGTGGGCCAAGGAAAATCCACACGTTTTCCAGGAAATGTCTCTGCATTCTCCCAAGCTTACAGTCTGGTATGAGTTCACATCCAACTTTATCCTCGGTCCTTTATTTTTTTGAAGAAATTACTGCTAATGGTCCTCAGACATGTTCCAGAATGCACATATCGTGACATGCTCCAGAACTTTGTGATGCCCTAGCTGCAGGAAAGACAGTGTCTTGATTCAACCTCTTTTATGCAAGATGGTGCACCTCCTCATATTGGAAGGTTCGTGCAAACTTTGTTGCGTCAACATTTTACCAATGATCGAATAATTAGTCGCATGTTCCCTACTGCCTGGTCACCACATTCTCCTGACCTAACTCCATGCGATTTTTATCTGTTGTTTTAGGTTGTGGGGATACCTAAAGGTTGTGGTGTATTGTGGAAGAATTGCAATATTAGCCGAACTAAAAGACAGTATCACAATAAAATTGCGAACTATCACGGGTGATCATCTGCGGTCAGCGATTGAGCATACAGTTCATCGTCTGCGAATGACACACATTTGTCAGGGGGAACATATTGAGCAATATCACATGACTCGTTCAAACATCTGATATTGTTTGTGTGAAATAAATGTGTTTTTCAACATTCTGTTTTCGTTTTCCGTTCATTTAGTGTAAAAGCGCCCTCTAGCGGACGATTTTGTAACTAACATTTTTTTTTTTGATAATCGGGTAATGCTGGCCGAACACGTGTCAATTTTCTTCAGTATTGATGGTCAATTTATTGATATCAACCGTTTCCATCAATAAAAATGATCAATATTGACCAATATTGACCATTTCAAGAAAATTGATATTGATACAAAAAAAGGATTAATTTCAGTTGTCGAGAAGTATTGATGGTGCGCGAGCGAATCACATGAACGGATGAAATCACGTGACAATGGTGACGTAATAGCAAGGCGCCTCTTTCAAGATAGGAAACGCACTCCAAGCATTTTGTTTGAGAAAGAAGGCGTAAAATCAGCAAAATGGGTCGGCCAAAAAAAGAAAATCCAAACAACAACATTTGGTCAATTGATCATGAAAGACTCCTCATTGATTTCTACAGAGGTAAAGGCGTTTAATCCTAGAGCGATTCTGTACGTTCGTAACAAGTTAGGCTTAAACGCAAGTAAGCACACCGGAATAGCTCCCATTTTATTCGCAAATAAATTGTATAAAACCGATGTCGTATAATCGCTGGGAATATTGTCCCCAGTGCAGCTCTGCTCTGCTCGTGTGGTGTGTTTATAAGGCAAATAAACTGTATGCGAAAGACGAAGCACCGTAAAGCATCAATAATCAGGTCAATGCTCGATTAGAAAAAAAACTGTGTTCGCGCGTGATATCAACTGTCAATATCAATTTTAATCAATATCGACCGTCAATACTGAAGAAAATTGACACGTGTTCGGCCAGCATTACACAAAAACGTTGTGTGCAACTTTTGGTATATCTCCGACTATTGGTTGCAGCTTCAGGATATTCTAAATAGACCAACTTTAATTATAACCACCTTGAATATTTCCCATTCCATTGGATATGAAACTATGTTCAGCACCGTATGTCAGCAATGACTGGCTTCTTATCTTTTCCTTCCCATCAATTCTCCTACATTGAAATATTGAATTACTTCAGAAATTTATTCCATCAGTATAGTGAAAGATGCCGAAACGTCGTCTTCTGAAGATATAAAAAAATGTTTTTCAATAAATGTCTTTTGTTCATCTTAAACAAAAGATGAACAAAAGACATATATTGAAAAACATTTTTTTGTATCTTCAGAAGACGACGTTTCGGCATCTTTAAATTGTGATACCGTTCTCATAGTTTTTCTAAATATACCATTTGGAACGCCAACCTTTCGCCAGTATTTCATGTATTGTTTTTGTAGAATTTTGACTTAACCAGTAAACAATAAATGACAAAAATTAATTTTTATAGAGACTGTAATCTTTAAAACATATTTTTTTTGAATAAATTCATTAAACCATATTAATTCACCTTCTGTTTTATTGAATTTAATCGTATTATACATAATGCAAGCAATAAAGAGCTACAAACATTGAAAGTAAATCAATAATTAATGCATTAACTTAAATTTCACTTAAACGTCACTACAATTTCAAAAGAATTACCCATATTTTCAAACAACAGCACATTTACTGTTCGAACAAAAACATTATCTACAAATTATTAGTTAAACGGTATGTATTTATATATGACTGCTTCCTTCAAATACATTTAGGAA
Organism: Thereuonema tuberculata; assembly: GCA_023159025.1. Taxonomy (NCBI): domain Eukaryota; kingdom Metazoa; phylum Arthropoda; class Chilopoda; order Scutigeromorpha; family Scutigeridae; genus Thereuonema; species Thereuonema tuberculata. The sequence continues at coordinate 73,184,629 of JAFIDM010009631.1, read as the reverse complement.
TTAAAAGAGTAATTTTCGAAAAGCAGCATAGTGGAAAAAGAAATTAGTTTTTCAATAATGTATGAAAGACACACTGTTGAACTAGTTTATATGATAGGAACCAGTTTCATCAAAACGAAATATACCATTTAGAAATATACCATACATCATTAACGTCATCTCTTTGTCAGTCTTTAATATACATTTTTTTGGTAGAGTTTTAACCAAGCATAAATTTAGTTTAGTTAAAATAATGAACCAGATAGATAATATACAGGACTCCTGTATTATATCAGTAATACAAATAGTCTTAGGATTATCTATAAAACTTTTGCTTATAAGAAATTAGAAAATTACTGTTAATATATCTCCTTATACTAGTAAACTAAATAAATTTAATTGCAACCTAATAGTTTCTACATGTATAACAATAATAAAAAAACCTACATCTAGTCCTCTTGGATTACATGATGCTAGTTTTCAAAGCACATCAATATCTGGATGAAAAATAGTCAAGATTTCATTATTTAAATCTTCTCGCATAATATGCTTTGGATAAATAAAGCTAGGTTTGAAAATATTCAAAGTTAAAAAAAAATCAACGGAAAAAAGAAAAGAAAAAGAAATCCAGTCATTTTCCATCACTGGTCATCAATCATCTGTATTTCTCCTAAAGAACTTGGAATAAAATTTGCATGAATTCCGGAAAACACACACCATAATTTCCGTCTGTTGTCAGAAGCCATTTCACAATTTCGTGATTAATTTTGATCAGTGTGTAATTGAAGTATTCGGGCTTCGTTTACCACTAAGTCAGCGTCTCTTTAAAGACTAGGCAGCCTCTTTCACAGTTTGCTACCAAAACAAAAAAACAAGAAGCACAGGAAAAGGTCGAAAAAGAGTATGTTACATTGAAATCAATCACCCCTCCCTCGTACGACCCTGTCTCTTTCAAAGCCGAGCGACCACACACTTGGGAATGTTGTGCTTTAAAATGATGAAGGCTCCTGTTATGTTAATTTCTCTGGAGGAAGTTTGGCTCTTACTATCGGTAATGTTTATTAATGAGCGGACAAGACAATTTGCGGTGATCATTATTAACATCAGCGTTTTGCATTAGATTTGCAGCCACGCGGGCCGTAAGGAGGTGTCGACATCTTGCGTCAGAAATGAGGAACAATCATCCTGCGAATGTCTATAATAAGGACGGATGAAAAAAATACTTAAAAGACAGTTTCACACTTTTTTTTAAGCTTTAAATAATTATAATGGTAGTTCCAAAAAATCACGAGTTGAAACTTCTTGTTGAATAGGCAAATAGTATCAACATTGAGTCTTTTTCTTGCCTTTTTTTTATGCTGTCTTTTTATTGATGAAACTTTCACTTATAACGTTCAGTGAGACTTCTGGACTATTTCTTTCCGGATAACCGAAAATATGGATAATTGAACATTCTTTAGAATCATTTTATATTTTTAAAACAGATATTTATGACATTTTAATAATGATCATTAACACCAATTTTTTAATTAATACATAATAAAATACAGTATTTTAAATTTTGAAGAGTAATGGGATTGACAGCATTAAGTTTTTCCACTTTTGTATATCTAAGGTACAGTCACAGTCTTTTCCAGAAATATGCACAGGAAAGTTTTGAAAATTTTACTAAGCGTTTCTAAATCTTATGGTTATTGGAGAAGGGGTTCCGGATGAACGATCTTCTATTGAGTTCCTCATAACTTTCAAAATTTTCTAATAGCTGTAAACATCTTACAAGCGAAAGGTTAGCAGTGTGATTGTGGCTGCTTTCTGCATCATTTGAAGACGTCATTGAATGAGTTATTAATGCACGAGTTATATTGAAAATATCAATAGTTTTTAATGTTAACTTTTATCATTTTCGAGGACTTTTATTCATTTAAAAACAACAGTTCTCAAAGTTCTTGATTGGCATTTCTTGCTGTAATGGTATCAAATCGAAATACAACTGATTCAAACATTTTTATAAATGAGTTTTTAATACCTGTTAAGTGTTAGTTATCCTGAAGAATGCTGAGTTTGATCAGGCACAAGTTTATTATGATATTTAATATTATTATGGTTGAATATATCAAAAATGCAGTAATTCTCTATTGAAAAATCAAATTAAAAAAAAAAAGTACTTCGAATATTTTTTTTTAATATTTTCAATTATACTTAAGCAGTGCGGATTTATCTTTCATTGATGTAAGTAAAGAATATGGAAAAATAGCCTAAAATATGATTGCCCTATTTCATTTTCTACAAGAATAAAAATAAAATAAAAATGAATACTTTTTGTAGAGGAAAATAAAAGTTATTGGGAGAGAACATGATTAGAAATTTGCAATGTTGCTCTTAGTCAAAAAGTGTATCAATGCAATTACTTCTTGGGAAAATATATCATGTATTTTTTTCAGAAGTGCTCGATTATTCAACAGTAAAACATGCTTAATAATATTAGAAATTACAATTATTATAATTTCAAAGATATCTTTGAGAATGACTACAGCTTAGGCTACAACAAGCACTGAAATACTAAATCCATACTTGCTCTTTAAATCACTTCGTAACATATTGAAAAAACTTCATCTACACTTCATTTTATTATCAAATTTTCGGAAGAATTTTCTATCTTCCTTCTTCAAGATTACAATGTATATTCATAAATTTAGCTAGGGAAATGGTAAAAATTCATATGAACAAGAACAAAAAAAGTGTAATAATCCATGAATTTAAAAAATTATGATTATTATAATGATTGTTAGTAAAATAAAACAATTGTATTAAAATTAAGAATTGTTGAATTTGAAACAATTGTAAATATAATAATATGTTAGTAGCATTTTAAGGATAAATGCTAAGTTTTGTTAACAACTATGCTAAGAAATCTTTTGTAATTTGATATCACCTGAATATACATTGTAATCTTGAAGAAGGAAGATCGAAAATTCTTCCGAAAATTTGATAATAAAATGAAGTGTAGATGAAGTTTTTTCAATAAGCACTGAAATAGCCATTTGTTTTCAACTATGTTCTGTTTGGCAAAATGTTTGGAGCCTATACTTCCAGTCCACCTCTAAATGGATTCGATTGCATTACATTACAGGTCCCTCAACAATGGGACCGCCTTCTTCAACGAAAAAATCATTTAAATTTACATTATCATTTTTTTGTCAAGTCACCTAAATGTAGGTTTGTGAAAAATAAGTAATTAGGAGAGGGCGCAAATGAGAATTCTGCCCTTAGTATTTTCAAAAGAATTATTCTTTTTTATCATTGCAAAGATTAGAATATTGCCAATGACAGCAAATTTATACTTGCCGTATTACGGCAAAAGAAAAAAAAAATACGGCAGTTATCTTAAAATGCCGTAATAAAGACCATAGAAACATCATAAATAAGCGAAGTATAAGTAAATTTCGATTAGTAAATGGAATGTTATATTAGAAAAGATGCATTCGAAAATAAAGCAATATTAATTTTCGCAATTAAAATACAATTATTAATATTTGCTGCTTTGAATTTAACTCCCATTAAGATAATAGGATAAGTTTTTTTTTTATCTCAGTAACAATTTTCTATTTCTTCAATACTGGAAACATAATTAAACCTTAATTGTTTTTTTGTAACCTTTGGTAAGGAAAACAATTTCACGAGTTGAATATTATAAGCACAGAAAAAAATGACTTAATCGATCTATAATTAAATCTCGTCAGTTAAAAGAATTTTTTTTCAATTTACATTTAGAAATAACTTGAAAAGAACAACAATGTAAAAAACATTGATTTTTTTTTTGAATCCCAAGATATTTCAAAGATACCACTACAACTCTGGTATTCTTCGATCTGTTGTATTTCTCGATGATATTAAGCACTGAATTCTTAATCGAAAAGATTGTTGGAGTTTATTAATTTTCATTAATCTTATATGCCTTTTTTTTTTTTTTAGAATTTCTATGAAGTTCGATTAAGCTGAGAACTGTTGTGGTAAGAATAATATGTATTATTATTATTATTATGAAAACTTCAAAATTGTCTTGCACTATTAATTGATAAATTTGAAGAGAAGGGTATACTCCATTCGTTTACTGGGGGAGGGGGAAGTTTTGTTAATCGTCCTCGTCCTCGTCCTTGAGGATGCCCATGTTCCTGCCGATATCTTTACACTTGGAAATGACCTCCTCCTGGACGAGATTGAACGACATTGCTATAATGGCCAAACCCATGATCAAATAGAAGCAACAAATAATAAGTTTCACTTGTCCAACTTCCGTATTCGTGTCTAGTATTGATGTTCCTGGCACCAGGTCACCAAATCCGATTGTACTTAGCGTGATGAAGCAGAAGTAGGCACCATTCAGGAAGGTCCAGTTCTCCCAGAAGGAGAAGATCATGGCGCCTACGCAGATGTAGCCCACGACGAAGCTGAGTACGAGGTAAATGGGAACGCGCGCGCTTTCCGTGGTGTGAATCACTTCACTGCCGGCCACAGGTTCGACGATGGTTACCACTTCGGAATGATCGGACGGTTGAGGCGGATCGTCGGCGGGCGGGACCATTGCCTCGGCGGGACTTAAGTTGTTTGGGGAAAGCGGTGGTCGGACAGAGGGTTTATTGGTATTCAGTTGGCACGATTCTGTTTCCGAACATTCGACGGTGACATCAATTGGGCTTAGTGGAGGGGGCGGCGCCTTCTTACTCGGAGAAGGTCCCGGCGGCGGCAAGTTGGAGGTCAGATAGCGAATGGAACCATCACGAAGGACACCTCGAGGGCTTCGGGGAACCCTCCGCCGGCATAAGATACAGCAGACCCGCGAATAGGCGAATTTGAACGTATGAGCGAAGAGATCTCCAATATTTGTGAGGCATAGCAGCATTAATGGTACTCCTAGCAAAGCGTACAAGATCGTCACTACTTTCCCTGTATCTGTCTTCGGTGCGATATTTCCATAACCTGTAATAAAACGGAAAAAAGACCAATTAGATATGCTTCAATTCTTAAAAATAATTCGAAATAATTATACAGTCTTCAAAATCCAAGGTATTGCCTGTGCTATTAAGAATCGTATGATCAAATATTTTAAACGGGTTTGTCTATTTATTAAAATAGTTAGGAATAACTATTTTAATAAATAGACATTCCCTTATAAATTCTAACGCCATACTTCCTCTTCAATTCACATCTTAACATATTGCAAAAAATACTTCATCTACGCTTCATATTAAATAACAAATATATTTTAATACCGAATTTTCGGAAGAATATTTCCTTTCTTCCTTCTTCAAGATTGTCAATTACAATAATATACAATCAGGTGATGTCAAATACATACACTTCTTAGATATAGTTGGTAACAAACCTTATCAACTCTTAAAATGCTACGAACAATTGTATTGAAACATAAGGGTTGTAGCATTTAATTAGAAATCAAACAATTGTAAATGTAATAATAATGTTAATAGCATTAGGGTTGATAAGATTTGTTACCAACTATATCTAAGAAGTGTAAGTATTTGATATCACCTGATTGTACATTATTGTAATTGACAATCTTGAAGAAGGAAGAAAGGAAATATTCTTCCGAAAATTCGGTATTAAAATATATTTTTTATTTAATATGAAGCGTAGATGAAGTATTTTTTGCAAGACATTCCCTTACCCAGTAGAAAACTATAATCACGTTTTGGGGACGAATTTCAATTCTCTGGAATATTTTACTGGATGTTTAATGTTGCTTTGTGTTTTGGCATTAGAAAAGCGCCAACAATGCATGGCGGGAGAAATGGGCTGATTGAGAGAAGACAAGAACTAAAGCTTTCAAAACATTTACCATTTATTGTTTTCACTTTGAAACATGCAGACGCCTTAAGCAAAGTCGAGTAAATCGAACAGATAAAAATAATTTATACATACAGAAAAGTTAGCATTTATAGTAAAAAAAAAAAAATGAAAAATAAAATTTATTTTAATTTTATTGTTTTATGGACACTATTATCATACAACAAACGTGGAAGAAGTTTCGATCTTCAATAATACACTCAAATTTTTTGCTTTTGAGATTGTTTGAGAAGGAATTTGTACATGATTACTAAAGATAAAGATAACTTTCTTTACTTATTTAAAAATTAGAAACAACACTGAAAAGTTATGAAGTATTGTTTATTATTATGAAGTATTTAATAAAAATAAAGAAAAAATAAAATAAAATAGGATTGAGGATTATTAATTTTATATAAATTCACAGTTACTTTGCTATATTCAATAACAATGAGATGTTTGTTAACAATAATTAATACGCAAAGTTTGCATGCTTTATATCCATCCTGAGTTTTTTGTAGATTACGTCATCTTTTGATTAATGTTGTCAATGTCATTTGAACTTCCCTGCAGTAGTTTCCAGCTGGGTCTATAGAAAATGGATCCTTGCTTCTGTTGAAATCTATTGGTTTCAAATAATAGTTTCAAATGTATTGGTAGAGTAGAATCTATTGTTGTCTCTGCTTATAAAAACTCAGTAAAGCTGATATGATTAAAAAGAAAAAACATTCAATTCAAAACATTAAAATAAGAATAACATAAAATTCAGTACAGTGCACATTAAATTTATTATTGTTTCTTGTTTTATTGTATATCGTAGTATTTAATGGAAGTAAATTTTAAACATTTAAGAAATTTTTCTTCCTTGGATGCACACCTCTCACAAAATGTTTCTCTTATAATAAATCCAAAAATCATTGACTTGCTCTATAAAGTAGACTTTTCTCCAGAATGACTTTAAAACTTCTAGTTTTTAATAATTAAAAAAAAATCATAAAATAAATATATATTAAATAAAAATTAATAAATTATGCTAGATATACTTACGGATTACAACATTGAATTGTAACAATTTATTGTAGTTTCATTCTCCTTTCTTTAATTTCGCAAATCCTGCATACTTTATTAGATATTTCAGTTATTATGAATCAATTTACTTGAATGGTTGTAATATTCTGATGAAAAACATATTGCTTGTTGTTTGATGCCAGATTTGAACTTATTCAAATCTGGGACAGAATTAATCGGAATTAACGCAAGTTCATGGATAATATTAAATCATGTTGCGAACATTATAGGATTGAATGACACTACAATATTGAACGCAAAAACACGATAATCTATTTAAACCGACATTGGAATGGAGACACATCACGCAATGAGCCAATCTCTCAAACAACTGAATGGAAAACTATAGTTGCATTTGGGCTCTACTACATTAATTAAATTATATATATAAAAGATATAGAAAAGAAAATTAATTATGCATAAGCTTCAATTTATTATGTTCAATCAATAAAATTTCAAGAAAAATTTAGAGTGATTTTAAAATGGTTAACATTAATACTTTCTTAAGAAATATCTTCATTTAGAAATTTAAGTGAATTGTATTGGCTTAGCTTTTAAACTCTAAGATATATTTTATTTGATTTATTAGGTATACCTTCCCATTTACTTAATAATGAGTAAAGGTATATTTTATAATCATGAAATTTGGTATGCATAAAAACATATTCTAGTTCTTTTTAATAAACATTAGGTAAATTTTGACAATATAGGAAAAATATTTTAGGAAAAAAAAGTACAATGGGAAAAGCATTGCAAGATTTTCTTTATTAACATTTGGCAATCTCAGAACTTTTGCAAGACAATATTTTTAATTTTTTGCATTATTTCTTAAAATATATATTATATATTCATTAAATATCAATCAAAATATTTATTAACTTGATTCAACTATAGAGGTATTTGTAAGAGAAGATACTCTTTAATCGTTTATTTACTTAATGTTTTGCCAATCTTCACATATTTTCTGATAATCCATTATTTCTAATAAAGTTGTAAACTTAGAAAATTACTTTTCTTCAAAATATTTTTTTCTTTCAGTTTGAATTTTCGGTTCTGAGAGATCTAATAAATTCTATTTCCATAATGTTCTATTAGTTCTGATCTTCTTATCTTCGATCTTCTTATATAAGGGCAATGTCAATATAAAAATAGCGTTACTTATTAAATTTTAGTCCAGGAAACACGAAGGAGATAAGCAGTGCTGTGGACGCACCAGAATATAAATTAAAGTTCAACGAACCAAGAAGAGATCGTCAAGACATCTACAAGAGAAAGGCAAGAAGCAGCAATATTAAACTGACAAATTCATTCACTTAGGACACTAATTATAATTATTACTTTTTTTATTCAGAAACTTTCTTCATTAGCTTTAATGTTATTATTTTCTTGGCAGTTTATATGTTATTTTAAAAACTAGAAATTCATATATCACTGTTGATCGGCAAATAAAAATACAAAGCGTATTCTGAAAATGTATACTGAAATGCAAAACGAAAACATAACAACTTGACCAGATATTAGCAGAATTATTATCTTGTTGTTTTTCTACATAACCGGTGATGCTATCGACACATTTCTGTCCATAGTGGGATCAACTTATCTGGCTCAGGATAAAGATAAGGTAAGTGAATCCTAAATACTAGAAATAGAAGGAGCCACAATTATCAAATTTAGCATGATTCTTTTTTATCGGAAGACCAGCAAAAAGATTCAAATTAATGATTCAAATTACTAAACATATCACTTAGGTCTAACTAAGTGATGCAATTTCTTCTCATATGGAGATTTGAAGAGGAAACCAATAAAACAATGAAGTTGCACTGAATCAACGAAATTAGAATGAAACTAATTAATTGCTTAGCAAAATTAAAAAAAAAAGGATTAGAAAATAAAATATTTCTGCATTTTCCTTCTCTTTTTTTTAGTTTTGACAGTACGTGATTGTAATTTTACACTCTTCATAACCTAATTACATCGCGATTATAGAAGTTATAAATGGAAAACATCAACATATTTATAAAACAAGTCTATATGTGAGAGATTTTCAATACAAAAGACTTAGAAAATAATGTAAAATTTATAATTTTTTTGTCCTAACTTTGTTTAAGAACATATTGTAATAACTTTGTTTAATATAATATTAGAATAAAGGTTTTAAAAAAGATGTTCATTCAAAATTTCCCTGACATCTGTTTTTAGTTAAAACTAGTCTGTAGCTAAAACAAATTTTTTAAAGAGAGAAATAACAAGTTCAAAGTATTTAAAGGGTTCATGTAAATATTTTTAACTAATGAGTTTTTCCACATTAATGCTTTGATGCTATTATTAGGAACAGTTCACTTCCATTTTTCTAATCTTAGAATATTTCACTGTGCAAATGTGCTTTTTAAGAATAGTATTTAAACAAGAGTAAGCTACATAGAATGTTGTATGGAAGGACCCGCTTTAATAATTCCATTTCGATTGCCTAATCTGCTATAAACATCTAACTCGGTTACAAGTGCCAAAGAACCTCCGAAAATTAATGCTCCTACGGTAAGTTCTGCTCCAAAAATTAATTTCGCTACTGCTACCACCTAGATAAGTTCAGGTTTTAAGAGAGATGGTTCTATTCATAGTAATGCATTTTCACAAGAGTCAAAAAATTTCAATGAAAAACTCCAGTTAATAGTAGTTATGCTGTTCCTTATAAACCGGAAAACAGATCCTAATGACCAGTTCATGATCATTTATAGGAACTAGTCACGATATGACACATACTTGGAAACTGAATGTCCTGTGGAGCAACATGCAAGCGAGAATATAAATTTCGAGAAATTGATAGTTTGCAGGAACATTTTTAGCATGACATTTAATTATCCCTACCACGCTATGCAAACTTAAAAAATAATGTTATTTATTGAAAGCAAAATCGAATATTATGAAAACAAAAACAATTTAATTCACTTTTGAGAGCCATTTGAAATTGATCTGTTGCTAATTAAAATGTTTGGAGTAATCATCCTTTTTGTTCTAAAAACAAAAGCATAATAAACACAAAGTTTGGTCATTTAAAACATAAAGGAACCAAGCAAGAGGTCAGATAATTTCCCTTCTGCTAACAATTGAATTTTTTACATAAAAAATAAAAATCGATTAAATGCACTGCATTCAAGTTTATGGCAAATGAAAAAAAAAAAAGATAATTTTCTTTTTTATTCCTGCAATATACATTATTTGCGTGTGTATATAAGCGATTCCGCAGTTCAACAAAGCAAAAACAGTTTAGCTATTAAGTTTTCAATTGTTCATCAATAAAACCCAATTAAATGTTTAATTAGTTAACAATATGAGTAATAATTATTTTCATTAAACAAAGAACATTATACACAACGGATTCCTTTCAAATTGCAATTGAACAGCAATAATACATTCTGGCTAAAGCGTGGTATAAAAATCGTCAAACGACTTTATACATTTATTTATAATTAATATACAATATATTAATCATAAATAATATTTATAAATATTTATAAATACAGTAACAGCCCACGGCAGATTGGTCGAGAGTAAACTTTTAGACCAAGTTCGAAAAATTCAGATTTTTAAAAAAATTGGGTTCTGGGAAAAATGACTGCCAACCTGCCAGTCATTTCCAATGACTGCGGATTGGAAATGGGATGCTATTTTGTTGTTTTATTATAGTAAAATTGAGAAGATCAGATCACTCACAAAATATTTACTATTTTGAGTGGAATGAAAGATGATGTATTAATCAATTTCCTATAATGAAGGGATAAAGAATTTCGAAATAATGCAGATGTTGAGAATATTTGCTTAATTTCCAAATTTTTTACTTAAGCAAAACTTATATGGAATTTAATCTCAGCATTGTAGTAGAGGGCGAACCAAAAAGTAAAATTAAAAAAGCCTCATTAGGCTGTCTTTACTTCTTTCAGAGACTGGTTTTCAAAGTTGGGATTTAATTTTACTTTTGCACCTTAATAATATGAGAGAACAAATGATGAAGTTAAATCTATAACAATTTCCAATTGAAATGTTATTTCGGGAAATAAAAATATAAATTAAATAAATAAATAAATAAATAAATAAATAAATAAATAAATAAATAAATAAATAAGCTGTCTTAAATTTTCCAAGGTATAATAAAAAAATGAGAAAATCGAGGATCATGATGACACAGAATCCTGCCTGCTTTCATATGGAAAGGAAATAATTTTGATTTTTAATTATTCTATTATTATGTTATATTGTATAAAGTCTTAAAGTATTATCTGTTAGCTCGAATACAATTTCTGGTATAATCAACGCAATTATGTAGTTTCAACACGGCATTTCGTTATGACAACAATATACAGAAGGAAGCCTTACTGCTTAAAGGGCATATTCTATACATTTCGAAATTTGCTGGAGGTAGGGCGTAACTCATTGTTAACATAAGCAAAGCATATATTGATCTTACCCATGTAAACCTTCTACTGCCAATGAAGATTTGTTTGTGGCTTTTGATATTAATATTAGGTAAATCCATGATTCTGTAATTATAACAGTGTGCAGAAAGTCAATCCAATCATCAAGACAGAAGAAAGAATGATTTTGTATAATTATTGATAAACTCATTTAGGTTTTCGATATCTGAGATTCCTTCAGGTTCTGTTTTTTTTCCTCTCTTCCACACGAGGGCGTTAGACGACGATGGATGGCGTAGGAGTGGAAGAAAGACGGTGAAAAAGAATGACGAAGGCATTTAGTAGGTGCTCCCCAAGACAAAAGACGTGGGCTGCACTTGCTGAGCCGAAGGGTGGAAACGACAGATTTGTCAAAAGTTTACAGACCAATAACTTCCATCGCCCTAAAATGAAAACATCTGCAGCCCTTTCGTTTTTCTTTTTTCTTCCATTTTTTTTTCGTGTTCTCAAAAGAATCTCCTTTTATTAATCCCTGTCCGTAATAAATGTCAGAACTAGTCTGTTCATTTGTTGCAGTAGCAATCGCTATTTATTGATCATTTTTCGGCAAAGGTTTTGTACTAATTGCGAGTCTTCCGTTAATGGTAATCCACAAAGAATACTATAATAATGAGATTTCAAAATATTGATATATTGCAAGTCTTTAATTTTGAAAGCCAGATTGAAGATGAAATACTTATAAATATTGAAACGTTCTTATGTAATTTAAATTTTTAATATAAAATAAATAAGTTTTCAATGTTTAATCATTTTGTGAAGTTATGATTAATAAAACCAGGAAATAATAAACTTTGTTTTCTAAAGATAGAATTTACTTTACTATAACTCCGAAGACTTCCCTTTAGAATTAATTAGTTTCATTCAAATTACTTTAAAACAACTAAAATTTTCTTTTTTTATTTCTAATAATAATCTTTTCAAAAATTTGTTTCGAATATTTTAAATAAATACTGTATTTAAAATTGAACTGTGAGCATGAAGTAATTTTGTAAGATAGAGATTGTGTTACAAAATCCGCTCAAACAAAAATGTAGTTAACAATAATTTGAATCTAAGTAAACAAATTTATCATGCGGAAAATATTTGTTAAAATGAAAACCAAGGCTGCACATAAATAAATGAAAACTCTTTCCGAGTTTATCATCGGGGAGGGTGGATCGGGCTGATGAGTCCCAAGAAGGACGAAACGGCTGTTCCCGATTCTTTCAGATGATAAACTCGAAAGGCGTTTTTATTTATCTATTTATTTATCTGCTAATCTTAATATTATACAGAAAAGCCTTCACAAATGTTTAGAAACTTAAAAGGCTTTGAACGAAAGTTCAGAATGTCGACAAATTTCAATTTTTAAAATTTGAGATAAGCCCGTTCATTTAGGAGGAAAAAACGAATAAACTACTTACATCTCAAATGAGATCAGTAATGTAATCTAATCACTAATCAAATCAGGATACTGATTTGGTTCTGTCAAGAGCGAGGAACAATGTGTAAGTATACGACACTAGATGATTTGATTGTGATAGCTTAATGCAAATACATAGGGAGATGAATGTATCAACGCTATTCCACAATAAACCCTAACGTTTCAGACGATCACTAATACAATCTCAAGAAAATCAAAGAGATACTTTTCTAAATTTAAAGAATAATTTTAATTTTGAGTGGAATATAATGGACCTAATCTTTAGCATCGCTCAATTGCACCGCCGCTAATTGTCTTTTGGTGGTGGAAGCAAGACTCATCCAATCATACGCTTTCCGACTATGCTTCGTTGAGTCATCTTTTCTTTTGGATGGCTATGCAGATATTACGATTGAAGTTTTTCAATTATAATTCTTATAATTATAATTCTTTTTTCATTATTTTGTAATAGATTGCAGCGAAATCATGATTTATTTCTAACTATTTCTCCTAAGTATTTCAAAACAATGTAATCAACTAGCAATTACTAAAAAAGTCATTCATTAATAATGAGAGCTTTATCTTACTCTATAGGATGCATACTTCAGTATTTTTTTGTAATGAAATTCAGCATAAATATAACTTTTAGTTTTTCAAGCAGTAGGATATTAAGAGTGATTGTCATGTTTTGCTAAACCTCCATCAAATTTTCCTGAAGGCATTTATAATGGGTGTCATCTTCTTCCATCAGTGCTTTTGTGAGCAACTTTGAATTCTTGGGAATGCAAAAACGAAATCTGATATGATACTGGGTCTAATGATGTGGAGAAGAAACGCTTAGGCGAAATTTAATAACGTCAAGTTCTGCTGTTTGCCTTTTTCTATTTTTATCTTTGGATTTAGCCGATAGTAAAATTAATAGGAAATTGAATTGAAAAAATATCTAAGTTCAACATAGGCAATTGCTCCCAATTTAAGAAGATGATTTTTTTTTTGTTGGGGACCGTTAATTGTTAATCTTGAAGAATTTTAGTTTAAAGCATGAAGTCTTTATCCTAATTAGGTTGTGCAGGATATATGGCTTCCACGATTACCAGCCAGAGGGCCAGACCGATGCTTGCCCGCCTTAGTTGACACCCATCTGAATAAGAAACCCAATACCCTTTTGACAGAGGATTAAGTGAATTCTGGGACCAAGTAATGACGCAAAAAAATCCCTGACATCCATCATGCTTTAATTCAATATATCATTTTGTAATATGAAATACAATATTCAGTGAATTAGCAGCTATATCTTACATTAATAGGTACTACTAAGGAACGTTTCATTACTAAAAAAAATATAAGATCTATTTATTTATTTCATCTATTAACACCATGGTTAATCAATTGGAAAAGTATTTAGTTTTTAATAGGAAATGAATAGTCATCTTCTTATGCCTCAACTATAATTTCAGTTGTTTGTATTCTATTTTCGTTAGGCTTCATTGTAAGTCGTAGAAAAGCTATTTTTAATGGATACAGATCAGAAAGCTTCCCGGCAAGTCTCACATCTGTCTGTTTGTAACGCAACAGATCAGAAAGTTGCCCGGCAAGTCTCATATGTACTGCAGCGTCGGATGATCCAAGTGATGAACGAATCTGTCCTGCAGAGTTCTACACACTCTCACATTTTCCGGCACGCCACCTCATCATCTGAGCCAACTCATCAGAAAGGATGAATTGTGATGCTCCTTTGCAATTTCAATCCAAAGAAAGGACAAATGGTACACGATTAGTCGTTAAGAAGTGTCATCGCAATTTAATCATGGCAGAAATTCTTTTGGAAAGTAACAGAGATGATATCGTAACTATTCCCTGGATCGATTTTCAACCGAGTGATGTCAGTTTGCCATTCAAATTGAAGTGCCTTCAGTTCCCAGTAATGCCCGCATCAAGCCTTCCAATAAACAAGTTTATTTATATTCCTAGCAATGCATTCATTTTCACTTTCTATCCATCTTAATAGATAACTGGCAAATATTCTAGTTTACTAAGAAATTTTAAATGAATTTCAAGTGTACATGCCTTAATTTTTTTAAAATTTCTTTGTTTTTAAATACACTGAAGCTCGGTTATAACGCGGTCATTTATATCGCGAATTCGGATATAACGCGATTTGGTCTTGGACCCCTTCTATTTTGGAAAAGGTGTATAATTGTAAAATTGCAAAATTTACCGTTTTTTCGCCTAAAATCAAATCAAAGGTGTAAATTAATATTCTTGTTTCCTTATTATTTACAGTAATTAAGACTCTATATCCACCCTAATGTCACGAAAATGCGTCAAATACAATATATTTTTAAAAAAATACCAGAATCGCGGAATTTTTCGTTTAATCAAAATGAATATCGAGATCTATTTTTCTGCCAATGACAACCAGCAAAGAGGTCCATGTAATCTAATAGGCGTACGAATACCTAGTTTCGATCCACGTGACTCGTCATTTGTACAAGATGCCAAGATGGCGGCGCCAAATCGATTTTGACTAATATAACCCATCAAAGTGTTGAAAAGGTAATGATTTATGTATTTATAAATATAAAATTCTCTCACATAGCTCTGAATGATGTAGGTAATCGCGAAATGACCATTTTAAATCGATTTGGAATCATGTGGGCGGTAATAGGGTGCGATATACGACATTTGACGTCTCGAAGTAATAAAAGTTTGGTTATATCGCGGTTATATCGCGATCTTCGAGATCTTGGATCCGAAAGATCGCGTTACAACCGAGCTTCTGTGTACTTAAAACAACAGTCTCCATATTTATAAATTATAATATCTCTTATATTTAATATAATAATTAATTATAATATAGTTAATATTTTAAGTTAATTATAATAATTTTTATAATTACAATATTTGTCTATTATAAATATTGAAGAACTTGCTAATTAATATTGTTTAATATTGTTATTATATATTATATTTAATATTGTTATTAAGGCTCAATATTACATCTAAAAATAATACTTTAATACATTGAACAAACTGTAACAGAATGACATACAAATAGAAAATGTTAAAAAAAACTTTACATTTCTATTTCAGGATACTGGAGTCACAAAGACTTAACTCTGCGATAATCAAATCGTTACAGAAACGCGTAACATTTATTGGCAACTTATATGTTTTTTCCAGTTAATATGTCAATAAGGCAACTTTAGATCAACCTTATAAAATGTGAGAAAAAAAAAAAAGAAATTCACAATTTTAGTTTATAATGTTTAATCAACCTTACAGTCTCGCAGAAATAAGAGAATCTAAAGTTGGCTTATAATTTCCTAAAAAAAAATTTATTTTGCAAAATTTTCATAAGAAGTAAAAATTATAATTAATGAATCAATCTACTTAAGCAAGTGTAATCTTTTAAGCAATGAATTTAGTAAAGCTCTAGAATTAAAAAAAAAATCATAAAACTCTATCTTGTCGGAGTTCAGTTATTGCATGAGGACAGACAAGACAGCCATATTTAAGCCTTTATTACAGACAGCTTTTATGATAGCCTTTATTAAGTGTCTATTGTGAGCGAGTATACCTAAATATGATTTTATCTAAATTTAATTACATACACTTATTCATTGCTGTAAAACATTTCATTATTTCATCAGAATTCTCAAAAAAAAGTTAGAGAAGAGGAAAAATAAAAATAATTATTTAAAAAAATATTTCTTTTAATATACCACGTTTTTAAGACGGACTAAAAAGTATAAAATAATTAGTATAAAAAGTGAAATAAAAAACGTGGAGCGCATGCAATAGATAATTGAGATGGTATGGATGGAGTGTATATTATCTTGCGCCCCACGTTTTTCGTTATACTTTTTATACTTTTAATACTGATTATTTTATACTTTTTAGTCCGTCTAAAAACGTGGTATTTTAAAAAAAATATTTTTTTTAAATAATTATTTTCTGCTGTTTAGTCTTGTGTGTATACAATTTTTCAATCGATTTTAAACATTTAACACAAATTTAAATTTTAAACACGATAAATTAAAAGAAAAAAAAGCCGCTGCCTTGCAATACAAAAATGCAGCCTTGCAATACACGGCAACTTAGAGCAGACGATCCGTGCGGCACCGAACTGTTGTCCGAAGAATAAGGGTCCCTAACGAACAGACAGACAAGAAAGCGAGTTAATATTGCATTGTCATCCATTTCCGAGCTATGTTTAAAGTTTCAAGTAGCTAGCTCATCGGGAAGTTAGTTTAAAATCAATTGCAAAATTTGTACCGAACAAACGCACATCGAGCTAATAAAAATGTGTTAATAAAATAAATAAACCCTCATCATTTTGTGAACTTTTTAATTAGTAAAATTAAAACTGAATCAATTTTCAGAAAAAAACAGTAAAAAAAAAAGTGAGGGAGGTTTCAAAACCTAACAGAAAAAATACTTGAAATATGAGATTAATAACACGAAAATAATAAATGTATTGCAATGGCTTATTCTGGCTTCATTACTACTTAACATCCGAGGGATTAATATCTTAACAAAGAAAGCCACTGATTCCATACTTAAGATTGAGAAGAAAAAAGAAGAAAAACATTTCTTCGTTGAATTTCTTAGTATTCTTTAACAAAATTCTAGTGGAAGAACCGAATTATGACTAAGTAGGGAAGTGAAAGTATCTTCAGTCTATAGAACGTTCTTCTATAATTGCATAAACTTTGAAAAACTATAAGGCACATTCAGAAAATTTTCGGTTTGCTTATTGGTCAAAATTTGAATATATGAAATTAAAAGTACGAATTTCCAGTGATATACGCTGTGGGTGGCATTCCCAATGTCACATTAGCTGTCCGATGCTTCCCCGCAATACAACAAGCTCTCCGCTCTTAGACTGGTTTAAGGAAAGCAATGCAGGAAAGCACTACTTCGCAATGTGACATTGGGAATGCCACCCACAGTACATATAATATACTGTATAAGAAAATATTGCTGACATTAATTTAATTGAGGAAAAAGTAAAAAGTTGATGTGAATGGTATGATGTTAAAATAGACGGGAAAATAATCAAGCATAATTAAAAATTGAATACTTATTTAAAACAATGAAGTAATGTATAAGATAGTAGTAGTAATGCATTAAGCATTCGTGATATATGTAAACAACGTATACCACCCTAATGAATGATAATGTACAAAAATAAATTTAAGTGCAATTATTCCTTAATTTATTAAATTCATTAGTTAGCCAGCCTAGAATTAGTTCTTCTTCTGACTTAAGAATTTTGAATTTTGCTTATATTGATTTTTCTTTGCTTTTGACAGCGGTTGTTATTTGAAATTTGATGCTGAATCACCTACCAAAAGTAATTGTTTTTTTTTGTACCTTCGCATTTTTTTTTTCAAGGCAAATCGATTTTTAAAAATCGATCTTTTATGTTTCAGTTAAAACTTATTTTAGTTTCTAGATAAAGCAGGTAAAAATAAGTAGTAATATTCTCTAATAATGGGAAGCAATTCGTATTTGTATATTTTCACTTCAAATTGATGTTCGGTTCTCATTAACTCTTTAGCATTAATTTATTAATTTTTAAATTTAATAATAAGTATTAAAAATTAATTTTTAATTTAAATACTAAAAAACAACTTTTAATTTAATGATAAATATTTAAAATCAACAGCTTTAATATTTTTTAAGATTAAATCTATTAATTAGAATTGAAAATGGAAGCAACTATTTTTGTTCTTTAACTTTAAGCCTTTAATTAATAATTAATAATTAAGTTATTAATTAATTTGATTAATTTTATTAATTAAATTTTATTAATTTAATTATTACATTAGTTCACCTATTTGATCTAGATTAGATTAGATTAGATTAATTGAAAGTGGGTGGCATGACTGCCGAGTACGTATTTGATCTAACTAAAGATTTCTTAATTTTCTAATAGTCCTTTTTTTTTTTAAGTGAATTTTTTTTTTGTAATATATTTATTTAGAATTGTTATTTAATTCTTTAAAGATTCTTTTATAGATTATTCTTAAGAAGAATTCAATGGATTAAAATGTTACTCTTAACATTTTGTCATGTATTTAAATGCCTAATTATTACGTTGATATGTAAAAATTGAAGTAATTTTATTTTTCTTTATCACTCTATTTCTAATTTTATTTTAATTTAAACATATCTTAATCTTTAAGCTTTATATATTAATTACTTTCTTTTAAAATATCATGTGGTTTTTGCTTATGTAAGGTAGTTTTAAATCAGTGACAGTCTCTGTTTTATTATTTTACGATGAATTTACTCCGAAAATAAGAAATTAAACAAAAGGCTTGCTATATAACTACAATATAACTACAAGTTTTCAGATTCTTAAAATTCTTAAATTCTTATTAAATTATTATTAAATTAATATTATTCAAAACTAAAAACAAAATATACAATTTTAATTTTAGTGCTGTTTTATTAAAAAAAAGAATTAAAAAAAACAAAAAAAAAAAAACAAAGAAAGAAAGTGTTTTAAGTTTAATGTTTTATTTTTTGAAAATAGACTATTTCCTTTATTTTAAATTTTGAAAAATCTAGTTCATGAACATATGAAACGAGTGTTTATTTGAGTTAAAAATAAAGAGAAACCATTAAACTCTTCGAGTCTGACAACTGTACAAAATTAATGAATCTCTTTCACCGATTTCTGAGATAAGGAGAAGAAAAAAAAATCACTGCAATCATCGATGTTATCATTTGTACAGAGATTTAGCCTCTATTGTATTTCTGGAGGAATGCTGACAGAAATTGGATTTAAACTTAAGGAACTATTAGATGTACGCTCAGCTATCCATCGCAAAATGGGGATTGAGCATGAGGTACTTCGGGATCAATTTTAGAATTAGGAGGAGGTGGAGACCAAATTAAATCTGTATCAAGTTAAACCTACATTAAGTACCTATGTTAAGGTGGAAAAAAAAGCAAAGTAAACCAAATTTTATGAAAATCTGTCCAGCAGTTTTAGAATGATGCACTTACAAACAGACAAAAAGACTAATAAAGAACAAAGAAAAAAAGTTCAAGTGCAAATTGTATGCCTTCGCTTATTTAATCAATTATGTAGATAGGTACTTTCCATATGAACCTGCATTGGCTTCAGAGAACGCCGAAAGTGACGTTTCAGTGACCATCGACATTAGTTGCTCTCGGAATAGAAACCAGATTTTCATTTTACAGAGGGCTGGGTAAACCTAGTGGTCGAATGGGGAGAAATAATTTAGGAAAAATTCCTGACCTCAGCCAAGGATTGAACCTGCTCCTTCAACTGCTGTCCAACGTTTATACCACTTGTAAAAATATGTAACCATTTAAACCACTTGATTAAAATTATGTAATATTAAATTTGTCCTCTGTTTAATTTGTTCTTCGTTTTTAAACAGCTGTCGTAAATGTTTTGGCCTGCAGGAAAACTTTGAACTTTTTATTTTGCTGGCTTTAGGTTTGTTGAAAATTATTAGAGCTAATTACATATAAATGTAGCAACATTACGCCTGAAATTACACAATTTTGATCATTAGACTTGCTTAACAATAAATGTTTCTTTTTTTGCTACTGTAATTTCCCTGAGAGGAATTAAAGGTTATGTTGTAGATTTCCGTGGCTTTCAAATTACTCTTGCAGCTATTATTAACACATCTGCAAAGTTTCGCATGAAACCGAAGTTTGCTTTTCTTTGTAACATTTGCTTCAGACAGAGGAAGGCCACTTCACACGCATAATTAAACATTCATATAAGGAAAACTCATTGCCCTCGATATGGGATGAGATTGTTAATAATTCAGAGCTGGCTGGCGGCAAATGGTAGCATTTCCGTAGTACATCCGCGTCTCCCCTGGTGGCAGCACGGGGCCAAGCAGATCCTGTGTCGCACATCATGGACTCGGTGGAGCGTGAAGGAGACAAGGGAGTGACAAGTGTTATAAATCTCGCGGTGAGATTTTATGGAAGAGATATGGTTCCAAGACCCTCCGCAGAATGATTTATAAAGAAAGGCAAAGAAATCCTTGCTAGACTAAAGCAGGAAATCAAAGCAAAGTACTGCAGCGACACCAATTGTGGAATCAACGAATGCAAAACTGTCTTTAATGTGTTCAGAATTGGTTGAAATATATATACTTCGTTAACTTACTTTGTTAAAATATTAAATTAATATGTTTTCTTAGTAAATTGAATGTATTAAGAAAACATACTAATTTAATATTTTAACAAAGTAAGTTAACGAATATTCTATGCAACCTCCATTCACTCAAGAATTTGCTTAAAAACTCACGGTTTTACATCATTGTTTCATGAATTTTCTCTTCATTTTGAAATTAGGAAACCAAAATGATTAGGCCTATAGTTGATAAATGTACTACAAAAGGCGTACGGTCAACAAATGAAGGATTCTTATTGTAGTATAGAGATGCTCAAGACGAGAAGTTTTACAAAAGGGTTTTCTAAATATTCGAATATAATTTCCATATATTCGAAGGTGCAGAGAATTTGTTGCATTTGAACTTGTCATCTCCAGCCCAGTGAAATATATGATAGACGCCATCCAAAAATTCATAATGCTGATTTTTTTTTACTTACTTTTCACTTAATTATTGCGTACCTTGGTTCATGATCTCTTTGCTCCATGCATAAAAATTGGAAACATTCATAAGTTAAATATTCTTTAGGTAGCCTATACTGTCATTGCTCCTTCGTTAGGAGTTGCTAGTAAGTTGAAACAACTCTTAGCGAAAGGAGCAATGACACTATAGGCTACCTAAAGAATATTTAACCTGTGAATGTTTCCAATTTTTATGCATGGAGCACGGAGATCACAAACCAAGATGTGCAATAATTCAGAGATTAGAGGCTACACAAAAAAGTATGGAAAGATGCTTGTTAGGAATTACAAGATGAGAGCGTACAGTGACATCATGCTCGCTATAATGCTTCTTAAATGCAATGGATAAGCAATAGCGTACATAGGGGAAGGAGAGACAGGGGCGATGGCAAAACGGGATGTTTCTGAATACAGCATGGATGGAAAATAAGACCTTCGGACTTAGGGATGACATTTTGATCATTTGTCGCGGGCGCCGCAAAACCTAGATACTTTACTGATCATGTAGCAAGAATCGTAAATGGACAATAGAAATTCTAAACTAGAATCAGAGGAGATCAAGAGAACATCCATTAAAAAAATGAGGTGGATAAAATCAAACAATTTTGTTGGTTTCTATTAGAGAAGCAAAACTTTCGACCGAAAGAATTGAAAAAAGAACAAAAACAAACAAACCTGGAGAGGCCTTCATTCTGATTGAATGAAAACAATTGAAAATGATGATGATGATGATGATAATGAACAAGTCGTAACAAATATCCAATTTTTACAATTTTTCTGCGGAAGTGAGCTTGATTCTCAAAATCTACCCTGAGAATATTGACTTACAATTGTGTTTTAAAGCAACTTTCCCAGAGTAAGGTATTTAATAGCAATAAACTGTTCAGGCATAGCCAAGGGTTCTAAACAGTGGTCTATTAAATCTTCACTGATATAGTATGCCTGAATCTGGTTTCGAATCCCAGCATGGATGTTTCGATTTTCTGCCTTCTTTAGTATTTATTTAAGTTTTGTATAATAAGCCTAGCAACAGCAATACTAGTGAGATGTACCATCGCCTTTTCAAATACTGAAAAAAAGATTTATATTTGTCGTTAACAATATACGTAAGAATCAAAAATTAGAATTACGATAAAAACATACATTAAGAACATCTTAGATAATTAGTAACAATCTCTCAATTTTATTTACATAATATTACATGAATAAATGAAAGAGTTTTTTCCTATACCATACTTTAGAACTTGAAATCAAAAGATTTTACAGCGTTGTTTCTTGAAAGCCTTATGACATTGGCCTTTGCTGACCAAGTGGCGTGCAAACAACAGAGGAGGCAGGAGAGAGAGAGAGAGCACTTTTCTCGTTACTTGGCACTCGCATGTTCTTTGTCTGAATCTATGAAGGTCAGTGTCCTCTGATGCAACATCGTTCAGAGACTGCTGCAGATTCTGATGAAAAAATGTTTAAATATGAAAGAAAAGCTGAAAATTTTGAAAATAATATTTAGGATCATTCTGGGTACGTAGGCAGTTTGGCTTTGAATGAAATACATTTATTGCTACTGGAAATTATGGAATGGAAGACTTTGCCTCTTTTTAGATGGACATTTTTTTTAACTCTAGTTCATATAAACAAAGAAGGATTAAAGAGATACGATGTTTTATGATCAAATAAAATAAAATGGTATTTTTTTATGATGTGGAAGCTACTGGAATTATGCATAAAAAGAACTGATTACATCTTTGAAGACTTTGTTTACTTCAATGGCTTTGTCATCAAAGAAAAACGGAATCACCAAGTCTGTCTTCTGTAATGACAGTGTAAACAACTAGTTTACAGCACAAGACCAAAGAAGAAGAAAATTATTTGAAATTTCATTCAGTTAAAAGCCATGTTGATTTTTAGTTTAAAAGAGAAACATAAAATTCGATTTTTTATTGAACTGTTATCGTCAAATTTTAAAACATTTTCCTACACAAATGTTATTACAAACATTTTGATTATATAAGTCTAATAAATTACACTAAAGATGCATTCTCCCTATCTATTTTTTTTATAAAAAAACAAAAAAACAAAACAAAACAAAAAAAGTCAAATTTATTCACTCTACAAAGGATGTCGATTTGTGAAGCTCATATTAACTGAGGTTATCGAGATATTTTCGATCTGAACGCTGAAGTAAATAATATTCATCTACAAAGATATGAAGATGTACTGAAATAAGAAGAACTGTAGTGTGAAATAAAAAAGACTAAATTGAAAGGATACGATTATAAACAAAGAAATATCTAGATTTTAAATGATAGCAAACTACAACGAAAGATCCAATTAAGACTAGTCAGAAGTAGTTAATTTGATATTTATTTTACGAAATACAAACCAATCGTTTTAATTGATTGTCTTAATCTAAATAAAACGAGTTATATAACTAACCATAATAATAACAGAGCTAGCAGCATTTTAAATAACTTTAGTACGTAAAAATAAAGATGGATTAAAAAGATGTGATGCTTTATGATCGAAAAAAATTAACTTTTTTTTATGATGAATTAGATATAAAACGAATTGCTTACATCTAAGAACATTTTGTTTATTTCAGTTGCTCTTTCATCAAAGAAAAACGGAATATTCCGTTTGCAGAGGATTAAATATTACTGAGAAAACACTGAACTTTTTAAAAATAATAAAAAATTAGGATTGCTAATACAATTTTAATCTGGAGTTGTTTTAGATATTATTTAAATTGGTTAAGTTGAATAGGAATTGAAAACTGCTTTTGAGGAACAACAAGACAACAAACTAGTTTTAAATATCTATTAAAAATTAATTTCGTATCACTGAAATAAAAAGGACATCGAAATTAGATTGTATAATTTTTCAATACTAACATTAACATGTCCTATTGTAATAGCTAAGGTGATAAATATTCAAATGTAATCATTGAAATCAATAAATGGAAAAGATCATTTTTATTCTTAATTAAAAAAGAACTGTTGACATATTGAAACTAATGAATAGCAATTTACAAAAAATCGGGAAAGAAAGGAATACAGAATATTATAGTCTTTTCAATTTTGAAAATGAAACACTGTAATATTTAAAGAATTTTCTATTGGTTTTCAGTGATATAATAATAATATGAGGATGTTTATCCATGTAGATTTCAATACTTGTTGATAAGTTGCTTTCTTACTGGAATTAAAATTCGATATAAAGGAAAGTTAGCAACAGGCCATACAGGTCCGGGGGTGCGCGAGAGGTTTAGGTTCCCAGCGATTCTCGACCAATTGAACTAGCTGAGGTCAGATGGTCAGGCCGACGCTCGCCCGCGTTTAACCCTCGTGTAAGAAACCCGGTACACATTTGACAGAGGGATTGGTGAACCCTATGTTCCGTCGGAGAAGAAATAATCGTGGAAAAAAAATCCCCGATCATCGCCGGGAATTGAACCCAGGCTCCTCCAGTCCGCAGTACAGATCTAAACCACTGGAGATATAAAGAGAAAGCAATGAAAAGTTTCTATTGGAAGAGAATTCTATCAAATTGAAAAACTCTCTTTTTTTTTTTGACTAGATCATTTTGCTAGGGTCAGGTACAACACGCCATGGCCGATTCGCAGCGAAATATTGTAATTCTACAACTCGAGTTAGCTTCATGGGGATAAATTTGTTATTATGAGAAATACAACTGATAAGCATAGTAGTACACTTTATTTGATTATTTAACAAAAAATAGATTAACATTTTTTCAAAAATAACAAAAAGCTGTAAACTACGATAAATTTGGATTTATCAAGAATATTTGCAGAGGATTTAATATGTACTTAGATAATTAACAGTAATCCTCTTTACCTGATTTAAATTCGTAGAAATTGTTATAAAATTTAAGAACATGATACTACTACTTAAAAAAAAAAAAAATAGAAGGTAAAACTTAAGAACACGGTAATACTGAATTTTTATCAAGACCCAGGTAAGGTAATTTTTATAATTATTCAATATCATGCGTGATACCGCATCTTAAGTCTACCCTTTTATCCTTGTGTGTATGGTACTGGTTACTATCAACTCTGTTTTTTTATACACTGTTGAAATAGCAAACCTTCCCGGTGAGTTGGCCGGTGGCGAGTTGTCCCATTCCCCATTTTGCTACACACTACATAGCATTGAGAATCATATCAGTTCAATATTTATATTCTGTAATTACGAATATATTTATCATTTTAGGAAATTTTTTAAAAAAATGATGAATAATCATCTGTCTTCGTTTGGCAATATTTTAAGATATTCAATTGAAGCGTTTCTCAACTAACAACATCAATCCATTCAAAAGTACATAAGTTCTTAATGGAGATTTTTTGCTCATATACATTGGATAATGAATGAGATCCTGCTTTTTTTCCCCTTCTTTTTTAGCAATGCATTGTTAATCTAGAGTTGCTAATATCGTTTATATACCAAATAAGTAAGTCTAAAATGTTTCCAAAAGATGGAAAAAAAAGATTTTTCTGATTTTTTTTTTTTGCAATATTATTGTGTTATACATCAACAAGCATTTTTGTGCTAAAATTTTAAATATGAAAGAAATTGTGGATTTCTAATTTGATTAAATAAAACAGTTCGTTGTTTATAGCAACGCAAATCAAACTATTTTTCTCATAGTTTAATAAATCTCTATAGTGTATCCGATCCTTTTGTGGTTTTGAAAGCATCATTCCTACATTCCATTTCTCTCCACAAACAACGCAACTATCATATTTGAAACTTGTGTATTGATCATTATAGTTTTGCAATGTTATATTCGCGAACATTATGTTATTCTTATTTATTCACTTACATTATTTATTTACGCCAAACGAAAATCATAAACTTACAATCTGATTTTGAAGCCGATTTTGCTACAATTAAATTTAATTATAATTATTTAATTTTAATGTCGTTTATATCAATTATTTCAAAAACAGAACAATAGGCTACATTTTATAAACGTTTTAAATTTTTCCACAACAAAATTGTCTAAATCAAAGAATTAATTAAATGAAATACTTAAACTTCTTTCTGCTTTTAGTTTTAATGACATGGCCATGTTCTCAATAATGTCATCAAAGATTAATAGTGTTAACTAATCCAGATACAATTAATTAAATGAAATTAAGCTAATTGAATGAAATATTAAAACAGCGTTTGGTTAGATTTTACTTTAAGTTGATGCAACCCTAACTAATTGATTTATCTCTAGGATGTATTACAAAATTAAAAACAGTGAAAAATAAATAAGCCTAACAGGATTATCAGCATGGCGAGGCATTAGGGGTATTTTTTCTTTCTCTTCACAAATTGTTGGTATAATGAGAATCAATATTCAATAGTTCTACTCACAATATATTTATGAATCATTTATGAGGTAAGTACGGTACAATTTCCAAGAAATATGCAACTTAGGTTAAAGTGTTTTTTTTTTTTTTTCTTTCCCCACATGTCTTTGTCTTGCTTATTTTTTTCGCCCTCTTTGTCGGCCATGAGGAATATATTCTTGAATCTCCTTTGTTTCTCCTGTTTTATTCCCTCTTATTTCACTTACAATTGCGTGCTATGTTCTGCTTTAGGCTAGTTTATGGATCATCCTTAAAACTAACGATATATCTTATTTGCACGCTATCTTACTCCGTTCACAGCTATTTATGTACCGTAGAAACGTCTAGATAATGCGAGCACAGAACTTTAATTTAGCTTTAAAATACCGCTACAACATTGATATATACATGTTTTTAAAAATGAACTTTTATGCGGCAGAGGAAATGATTCATTATGATTAACCACATAACCACATGCTGGGATGGCTAATCGTAAAAAAAGCTTATAAATTCATTTCAAATCAGGTTATTTCATCTGAATGAAATGCAATGATTAGACTGAATTTATTATAAGAAATTGACTGAGAATGCGAAGTTTTTCTATTCCACTTTTATATTTTTCATCTATGTTAATCCGTTTGTCTGTTTGTACGCACATCACGCTAAAATAGTTGAACGCAGGAGCGGTCTGGCATAATTGGGGGCCCTCGGCTGGAAACGAATTTGGGGCCCTTTAAGGCTTCACCATTTCTCTGGCGAACGTAACCAGTACATGATTTACCGGGGAGGAGCCAGAGACGACGCTAGGAGGGTGCAGGGTCCTAAGATGAATTTTGCGGGGCCCTTGACTTACTTGAAAACCAATCTTAACAACCAAAAAAAAAAGGGCAATCCTATCTTAACAACCAAAAAAAAACCAGGTCAATCGGGGGCCCCCCTGGGCTGGGGGCCGTCGGCGATCGCCGACCCGCCGACCTGGCCAGACCGCCCCTGGCTGAACGGATTTAAAAGCTGTGCTGATTTCTTAAAAATTTGGTAAGATGCTTATTTGCGGTACAATTCGGAATTTCGGATGTTTTTTGTGAGGATGGAAAGTGTTGAGACCAAAATAAAGGTGTCCCGCTTAACGTTGGACAGTTAATAAGTTAGATACTAAATTTTGTGGAAATCTGCAAGTCGTTTAAATGTGAGACGGTTACAAACGGAGAAACAGTCAAACGGACAAAGAGAGATAAACAATTTTCAAATATAATATTTAAGACTAAAACACACTGTGAAATAAACTAAAAAGATATATGAAAAGCAATGACTAGTTTCAGGTCCTTTTCAGGATCGTTTGTCAATGTCTGATATGAGAAACAGGATCGTCAGAATATAAAGGAAAAATAACCAAGCAATGGACCTGGACAAGTCGACTAATCTTTAAGGAAACGGATAAAAAAAAACAAACAATTATCTTCCCTATTTAAATGAGGGCCGATTAATAGTTAAATGGATCAAACCAAAATATCAATAGGTGTGGGTATCCTCTTATTAACCTACATTTTTTTTCTTTTCTTCTTTTTTCTCTTTACTTTATAGGATTTACCAGTATAACAATCGATTTGTTTGCAACAAGGCTTTTGATTATGAGATATCCAAGTTATAAGATACAAGATTACAACTAGTCAACTCGTCCAGGTCCACTGATTTGTTGTTTTTCCTTTATATTCTGACGATCCTGTTTCTTACTTCAGATGTTGACAAAGGGTCCTGGAAAGGACCCGAAACTAGTCCGGGCTTTTTTCTGTCTTTTTAGTTTATTTCACAATGTGTTTTAGTTGTTTTTTATATTAACCGAATTGCACACGTTAAAATTTTTATTTGTAATAGTAAGACTTTTTATGCTGAGTCAAAAGTGCGCAAACTTGAATACTTATTTTAGTGGCGTATACAGAATATATTTTTGGGGAGGGCCAAGATTAATGTAAGGGCCTCGGGCAACATAAATTTTACCAACCAAAAAAAAAACAAAAAAAAAAAGGCAATCTATTTTAAAACCCGAAGGTGGTGGGGGGGGGGGGGGGACGGGCCCTCCAAAATAATGAATATAAAAGGAAAATCCTATTTTATCCTCCTTCTTCTAACCTATTTACTTATTTTTTCTTTATATTCCTTATTTCGGCCCCCCCCCCCTATATTCGCCCTTGACTTATTCCTATTATCTAAATTCTACAGTTCTCTCTTAAATTTTTCTCTCCTTATTATAAAAAAAAATAATTATACTGATCTTTTCGTAAGTGATGCTAAAAGAAAGCATACAGCGGCGAAAGCAGGAACTAAATTTTAGAATATAACAGATCTGTTTCCGTTTGAACCTCCTTGGCTAGTTGCATCTGTGCAGTTACTTTTTGATACACTGGAAAAGTTTTTGAAAAGTTTGCATTATGCTTTCCATCCGTCATAGCCTTCATTTGTCTTTCTTTTTTTTTTGTAGTAAGAAATTCTGTATTGCTGATTGGAATGAGATCTTAAGAACTGAAAACAATTGTCTTTACTTTCTGGAGGGTTCAGGGTTCAAGTGAACCAAGTCAATTTTTTTTTACATTTTAAGTAAACTAGCTCATTAGATAGGTGATGATATATACTTTTCTAAATGTTATGTATTTACGGAGTAAGTGTCTTAGTGGATGAAAGGCACTGAAATAATAAACAGCATTCCCATAGACCTTCTTAAGAATTCTTTAACTTTAAACGTCTTTTTCTCGAATTGAAGTTTAGGGATTTGGTTCACTTTAACTCTGAACCCTACAATTGAGGATGATTTCGAGACTTCGGGAAAAAGTAACGAAAGATAAGGCTTTTTGACTCTTTCCTTGAAGACGAATTCGTCTTATACACTGGCCATCAAAAGTTAATCACTGATTATATCGTAATTCCAAAAATACTTGAATTATTTATTTCAAACTTCACAGGATGTTTTATACATACACATGATGTTAAGTAGATAATATACCAATTTGTAGAAAATTGATTGCATTTAACCAGAAAAAAATAACTAATAAGTGAAAGTATCCGAACAATGTGAATATAAAAATGGGAGTTTGATTACAAAAATTGTGGTCATTGTGGAATGAGGCCCTTCTGGCATTAATGCAAGCCTGATACCATCAATCCATACCCTCAAAAAGAAAATCCAAAGATTGAGAAGGCAGCAATTGCCACTCACAGAAAAGACAGTTTGAAGGTTCCTGAGGGTTTGGCGAGGGGGTATGAGGGCAGAAACAGGTCTCCTAGGGATGTTCTGTAGGATTCCAATCTGGAGAGAATGCAGGCCACTCCATTCGTTCAATTCCTTCTTTAGGAAGTATTGGTCGACCAGTGTTGCTCGGTGTGGACGAGCATTATCGTCCATTAGGATTTTCTCCGACTGCACCAGCAAGGGGATTGACCAGTATCTCATCCCGACACCTTTGAGCATTAATGGTACCTCCAGCAAACACGGTGCGTCCGCCTAATGAAAATCCAGTCCACCACCTTTAAAAGCATGCTTTTCGATGATATTCTGTGGCTTGTAGCGAATTCCCACCTCCTTCCATATCAATATACGTTTGCTGTCAGATTCCAGAGAAAACCTAGACTCATCTGTGAAAAGGACATGAGTCCATTGTTCTCGGGTCCATCCAACTGCTATTGATGCCATCTCAGGCGAGCCTGTCTATGTCTGGAGGTTAAAGATACACATTGCAGGTCGATGACATACAATCCAGCTTTGTGAAGCCGTTGGACTCAGTTGAGACAGATATCTACTTTCGTGTGCATGTTGTGAGGTCAGAATGAAGAGATCATACAGACGCCCTTGGGTTCCTTCTGGCTAGAAGCCCTATACAGCCCTATATCTTGAGGTGTTGTAACCCTCGGATGAGCTGAAACAGGTCTTCTGACAACGATTCCAGTTGTTTGGTATTGTCTACAAAGCCTTGCGATAACAGAATAGTAGACATTAAAAAATCTGACCATTTCTGTAATTGTTTGACCGGCCTCTAATCTTCCAACTGCTCTCCATCTTTCTGAGTCTGATAAACGTGTTCTTTGCACCAGGATGAACAATTTGTGTATTCATGATGGTGTATCTTGACCTGTGAAACAAAAGTAGCAACCTTTAGAAAAATGCCAGTTTTGAATAGTGCTCTTAATTTGCATATAATGGTCAATTTTACAGTATTTTGCAGTAGATATTATGAATTTACTCACTAAATTATGCCTTTACACCAATTTTCATTAGGATTACTAGATTAATTATGATGTTATTGCGATTTTTGTGCTTAACTTTTGATGGCTAGTGTATTTTCGGACTATCAACACCTTGAAATGTTTAAATACAAGTTTTAAATACTTGAAATCTATAGATTAAAGATCGACGTAAAACTTTCTGCATCCATGAAGAAAGGTAATCATAGGATGAAGAATAGGACGAAGAAGATAATAACCGATTTCTTATCATTTGCAAACCACTTTATGTTAAACATACAAGACACCAAAGACGCATGTTACAAATTTTGATATACAAACGAAATGCAAATGCTGACGCTTACAAACAAATTGTGCCACTGAATTGTGGGCACCCGAAAAAAATTTGTAATGGAAAGGGAACAAAAATGCAATTAAAATAATAATAATAAACCTGCAAAATTTTAATTTAAATTTTCTATTAAAAATTTTGTGTCCCTCATACGCGAATTCCTTGACACAGACACATACGAGAAAAATACAAACTTAGACAGTCTTAACTTCATTCTAAGTTTCAATAAGATTCATTCACCTGTTCAAAAGTTATTAGAGGAAAAACACATACATATAGACTTACTAATGTGATAAGCTTCACTTTCCTAATAAAGTAGACAAAAAAACTACATAAAATAAATTGTAGATCATAAAGTAAAATAATAATTTAAATAAAATTTAACAGCTTTTCTTGCATTACCAATCCTCTTGTGAGATAGAATACATAAGTTATATTAAATCTGTTAGAAGACAATTGTACTCCCCCAAACCCTATCTGGGGAAAATTCGGAAATTTTGTTATTTTCAGTACGTTTAGATCATTAACACTTTTAGATTTTTTTTACTACTAAGTCTATCATTTCAAGGATTTTTAAGTTAAGGATTTAATTTTTAGGAATTTTGGATGATTATTCAAATAGAAATGTGGTTGATTTAATTTTTCCTCAATCATTAACACATATGATGATAACTCCCGTTTTGTTGTTTCACCATTCGACAGTTGAAATAGTCCAAAATTCAAAATCAAAATTTTTCAGATCAGAATTTTTTAATAAATTAATTAAAGCAAATCATTGACGTTGAAAATCACGTTGGAATTCAGGTTGGAATTTTAGCAATTGAAAATAATAACTTTCTTTGTTGTCGAGAAAATTATTTATAATATTCGTGATATTTTTCTTTACATTTATTTAAAAGGCATGAGGTTTATTTAAATAAACCTGGAAGCTAGTTTGGGGTATATTTAAAAGTAACAGATTGTGCTGTATTGAAGATTAATGAATGTTATTACTCTGTAATTGAACTAAATCTTTTATTATTATTTTCAAATAGGAGTCATCAGTTACATATAAAGTTTAATATGGGAAATTTTATATTTAATGCAGATTTATTCATAATATAAAGTTTGATTGTTTTCAGTGATTTTAATACGTTTTAATATTTGCATAAATTGTCATTAATGAATTTCTCACAACCCGAGATCCTGTTACAGAGATTTTTTATAAGAATTTCTAAGAGATTTCAGTACTGGAATTCTTCTTCATAGGTAAATCAGAAATTAAATGAATTCCGATGCATTGAATGAACAGACTTTATTAAAGACGCTTTTAACAAAGACTTTTTGAAACTTAATTTTAATAAATTTCTGATTTTTAAAATTTCATTCCATTAAAATATAAAAAATATATAAATAAAATTGGGGCATATAACAATGCCGAGACAAATTTGTAACATTTATAAGATCCTTCTACTTTTTCGAATCCAACATTAATTCAATTCGAAGAAAACCTGTACAGTTTAACAATATTAAAACTTTTATGCTAACAGATATTTTTTTCAAAATAATAATTTTGGAATATTAAATCTATGTTAATTGTTAAATGTATCAATGTTAGTTTATATTTGGAAAGCAACAACAAAAAAAAGTCATTTGCAAATGAAAAATTGCAAATGAAAAAATAATTATGGTAAAAAAAAAAGAAAAAGAAAAAGAAAAGTAAATTTCGCTGAAAAAAAAAATGTGTCGCATTACAGGCTTTTGCGATGCACTGTTTTCCCTTTCAATTGATGGAAACCCCAGTTGATATTCTTTGTAGGATGATGAAAGCTTTGCTTTATACTTACTGGTAGATGGATCCTAATGTAAATAACATACATTATAAATCCAATTACAGAGCATTTCTGATACATAAACCATTCGGGTTTTCGATGTCGACACGCCACTGAACAACGAAGTAACATTTTACGGAACATAAATTGCTCCCGCATTGTCTATTCATCAATACACTGAGCTGAAGAAACCAACGCACTGGATTGCTTTTGCACATTTAGGGAAATATATTGGAATCACGGAAAAACTCAGCTAAGCTCAATTGTGCACTTTAGCTACATCTCAAGTTAAAAGAGGGAATTGGATATGTTACTGGTTCAGAATAAATTTGTAAAAAAAAGGAGGAGGAGAGGAACTTCTTTTTTCAAAAAATAAACACGTCACTGTATATATATTTACATAAGATGTGACGCAGTGATACCAACATTTGCCTGTGGGCTGAGAGTTCAGTCTCTGGAGGAGGTTGGAAACTTTTTCCCAGATTATTTATCCTCTGGTGAAAAAAAAAGGGACTATTTTTTTCCCGGGGCAAACCAGTATTGGACTGGCCATCCCTTGAAATGTCGGTGTCCCAACTTTACTTTATTTTAGGGAATATTCAGAGATTTTGTTGCAAAGTTATTACCAAAATGCCCCAGTTAAGGCTTCATTAATATCTTTTAATTATTTATTAAATCATTTTGTCAAAAACAATTAATTATTCAGTAAACTGAAAAATAGTTTTCAGTATAAAATCTCAATAAAGAGAATTGTCCATCACGAAAAGAATGATATCAAACTTTCTGACTTAAATCTTTATTTAATTTAAGAAATTATGAACAAATAACAATTTGAAGACTGGGGAAAGAATAGGTAATTTTTAAACTACCATACATCATATTTTTAGATTAGGTTAGGTGTGTTCCACAAGGGCCCACTATGGTCCATCGAGGAGTTGAAGGTAAGGCTCCAACATTTCAGTGACCCGGGACATAGATGAGGCGAAGTAGCTAGCCCAACGCTCGCCCTCCTACGCCCCTGGGAAAGAAATCAGCTATCCATCACTACAGATAGCTGGGTAGGCCCTAGGATGTTTTTGATAGAGAATGGAGCGTGGAAAAATCTCCGCCCTCCGCCGAGGTCCGAGATCGAATCCGCCACCTCCAACCCCCAGTTAAGTGGCCTTATATATCATATTTAAATAATAGAAAAAATTCATAATAGAAATCATACTTTTTTGATTTTCAAATCTTTAATTTGATATTATATTCCTTGATCCGGACTCAAGGACTTAATACAAACTATGTTAGACTGGAATGTGTCAAAATCTGGTAAATGAATCAGAAAAAGGCAATTTAATTGTTGTTTATTCTGTGCTGGGCTTTTAACACATTTCAAAGAATTTAATCAGCACGTATTCTTTTCTCTTATGCTTAAGTGAAGCCGTGTTTCTTTGTGTTTTTGTATTTTATTTCTTTTCGCCTACAAGATGTAGGGAAGCTTTCTGTTGTTGCCTCTCGGCCTCACAGGAATTTATTTATTGCCTTTTTGCCTTTGGGGAGCCACTGCCAGTTTGGCCGGTGATTCTCCCATAGGTTTGCGCCTTTTCTGGTTCTTTATCGGGAGAGGCAGGACAGGTCTGATGAGCTAGTAGAATAGCGAAACAGCTGTTACCTGTTCCTCCCCGGTAAATGAATCAGAAAAAGGCAATTTATTTGTTGTTTATTCTGTGCTGGGCTTTTGACACATTTCAAAGAATTTAATCAGCACGTATTCTTTTCTCTTATGTTAGACTGGAATTTAGGAAATAAATTAAATTGATTTAATTTGTGATACTGACTAGGTTTTT
Source organism: Thereuonema tuberculata (assembly GCA_023159025.1). NCBI lineage: Eukaryota > Metazoa > Arthropoda > Chilopoda > Scutigeromorpha > Scutigeridae > Thereuonema > Thereuonema tuberculata. The sequence goes on along the minus strand of JAFIDM010009631.1, from coordinate 73,149,675 downwards.
TTTTTAATGCTTTAATTATCATTATTCTTATTATGTCGACAAGGTAGGGATCAAGCAATATTAAATACAATGTACAGTAAAACTCCGGTTAACCGAACTAAAGGGGGTGGGGAAGCCGTTTCGGATAATTTTTTCGGTTAAACCATGAACATCTAATACAGCTACAGTATTTTGTATTGTAATTACAGTATGGAATTTAAGTATTCTGTACTTAATAGTTTGAAGCACATGAATTACTCATTCAAAAAAAAAACTCAGTAATTTTTGTTTGTTTCTTGCGTCCCTCCCAACGTTTTCGAGCAGCGATTTCTTTTCATTATTTCCACGCAGTACAGTATTATTGTTTGGATTTGCGATTTTTGGAGGCGTTTCGGATAATCCAGGATTCGGTTGACCCGATTTCGGTTAACCGGGGTTTTACTGTATTTCCAATGATAAAATAATTCTGTAATCTCTGTCAAAAAATGATATTAAATTATTTAGAAAAATACCGATAAAGTTTTATCTTACAAAAATTCTTAGAACAACAAATCAAAATTATCAGTCCATGTTCGTTAACTTATTATTTTAAGTAATTAAATTTTAATGTTAACCTTCTTTCATTTGACATTGTTCTAATATTCCTAGTCTTTATCAGCACAATTAGGAATAGACTGATTGTCCCTCTTGGCTTACCAATTCATCCAAATATCTTAAGAGTTCGGTCTTATCTGACATCATTTTAACTATCGTGTGCTTTCACAGCTCTGATTTCATTGATTTCCAATATAACGTTGGGCTGAGCCTGACACGACCGTTGTACTGAATTGCGTGATACACGACGGAAGAAAACTGATAAATACAATATGCACTAGAATAAAATAAACCGAAATGTAGCAGCTCTCTTTGTAGCAACTTCACACTTTATGAAAGATGCCATCATTTCTTTTTATTGATTGACCATGACGATATATGAGTGGTACTCTATTTTATTACTGCAATGATCAATTATTACTGTAATTTTCAGGAAAAGGAATTTGTTGTTGAACACTGTTCGCAATTACAGTGTTGAGGTTATGATGAGTAAAAGTTTGAAAATGGCAGAAAAAAAATCAAGAATATTTTTAAAAATCCTTGTTTCTCAACTAGTCATTTTAAAAAAGTTGGTACAGTGTCGATACTTGCCACAAACCTAATTATGTTGAACATTCATGCCATTATTGAATTGCTGAGAACAGAAAAAATATATTTAAATGCCAAATACATAACTTGTTATATGGGTATCATGCAGTACGAAATCGACATAAATAATAACCTTCCCTCCCAAACTTGTCATCTCTTGCTTTTGGTAAGAGAAGACCAAATTTTTTCTTGAAATTCTAAGATATATCAAAGATATATCTTCAAATTTTTTCAAAGATATATCTTCTAATCTTAAGCGATAAGCATTCTGCACATAAAAAGATTTTAGATTGAACAATCTAAAATTATTTCTTGTAAAACACTTTTTACTCTAATTACTGCGTTAGATCGTTGAATGTTAGTTAATAATCTAAGGAACAGTAAATAACGCGATGAATCCTTTGATGATTTACGTTAAAAGGTGCGAGTATAATAACTTGCTATTCTCTATACTACAAAGAGTAGCAGTGAGCGAAAGAAAGCAGTGGAAATAAATAGAAGAAAAGCAATGATGCCTAACACGCACAGAATTTCGATAAGGTCAACTATGAAAAAATCTGTGAGAGTGTCTATCTCCAGATGAATCATCTCTGGTCTTGATAATTTCAATACTTTCTGTAATCTTTCTGGAAATAAAAGTCTTGCTGGAAAATGATTCTGATATCATCCTATAGTTACAATCGACAAGTAGAATAATGTTAAACAATCCTGATGTTTATATGACTTAATACGACAAAAACAAGTTAGTACTTTAGTAATTATTTTGTGAAAAAAAAAATGAATGCTCTAAAATTCGATAAAAGCGAAATTAGTTAAGAAACGAAAATTATTCATATCCTATTTGTAATAATAATAATAATAATAATAATAAACATTAAACGATGTTGATTGCTTTTTGCGTACATTTTTGTACTATATCCAAATTTTCGGATGATTTGATTGATTGATTGATTGATTGTGGGTGGCAGGGAAGCCAAGCACCAAGACCTGTAGGTCTATTGTGCTATTCCACGGAAATAAGGACAGAAAGATTGAGAACGTATGGTGGAAAAAATGCAGGGGAAATGGGAGAACCCCGAGAAAACCTGCTCAGCGCGGATCGTCCACCATCACGAAACCCACATGAGAAACGAATCCCGGTACTCAGAGGTGAGAGGTCAATGTCTTAGTGTCAACGCCAACCGCGCGGCCAATTTTGGGATGAAGTTTCCACAGTAGTAAATGCACTTCAAAATACAATTTAACCAGTTTACATTAAATCCATTTGTACCGTGAATCGATTTTTGTTCAATGGGACATTATATTTGCAAAGTAGGTTACTTATAGGCTTCTGTTAATTTATTGGTTAATAAATGAGAGTTAATAAATGATAGTTGACTAAATTAGGTATAGTTAAGCGGTCTGGGCCTATTAACTTGCAGATATGTCTAAGATGGTTCGAATCTCAGAACTTTCGTTCATGTTTTCTTTCTTTCACAATAGCCTACTGGCCCAGTACAAATAAAATTTCCACGACCGTTTACAATCAAAACATCTAAATGTGATATTGCATGTTAGTAGATTACCAGCATTAAGGAAAGAGCTTTTAAGAGGTCCACAGAACATTTCAAGTTACTTGCTGTTTGGAACACCACAGATTTACGAAACATTAGTGGACAGCAGTTGTAGTTTTTGCTCAATAATAATTATAATTTTAATTTCTTTTTGTTTTTATGTAATTTTTTTAAAAACAAATTCACTTTGTTTTAAGTCAAAAATTGAAACCAAAGTTTAGCTTGAAATATGATTATATAGCAGCTTTAAATAATATTGAGTAGAATATTAAAAAAAAGAAAAAAAAAATGTAAAGTCAACTTGATTTAATACCTATGGTTTCAGAACTCCTGCTGCTGGGAGAAATTAAACCTATAATCTGACAGAGCCCAAGAAAAAACCGAACTTATTGATTTATTGAAACCATAAATAATCTTTTGTGCATTCGACCTGTTCTTCATCTTCTTTGTTAGGAGGAAGAAAAACCAGATTGGGTCACTTGAGACAATAGGTTCCTAATTCTTTGGAGAATGCAACGCTGCAAATAAATCCAAGCGATTTTTATTTAGATAGTTACAGTAGTTTTTTTTTTTTGCAATCTTCAGCAATGCGTTGTGATTAATTGTGCTAAACTTGCTGAAGTAAACAACGATGGAGACTCGAACCAGAACCTAGGATTGAAAGTTATTTTCAAGAGGTTTTTTTTATTATTATTTCGATTTGTGAATAATCCCTAAAAATTAATAAAAAAATTCTAAATTGACTTTAAAGTATTATTTAATGGTTTGCAAATTCTAAATTTGGGCAAAGTCATTCTCAGAATCTGAACCAAAATTGTTAAATGTGGGTTTCTGTAACTTAACTTTTGAATTCTGATTACACTTTACAAAATAAATTGTTAATTTATTTTTATCTCTCGCTCTTTAATGTGAATTTTAGGAGCTTTTCAAGCTCTCTTGTGGTCATAAAAAACGGTTAAAACTTTATGTTAATGGTTAATAATCAACTACACGTTTGTAGCTATAACAATAAGTTAAAAGATACTTTTTGACTATTATTTTAATAGATTATTTAAAGAATCTGCTAAAAACTCAAAGTTTGGCCTCAATTAAAGGGCTGTGGCTGAAACAATGACTCCCAAAAATGCAGGTAAAGGCCAAAAACTCATGATAATTTTAATGACATTTCAGTATTGTAGCTTTAACAAAGTTTTTTTAACTGCTTGCCCAGCTATTAGTTTTTCTCTTGCTACGGCATTACTCCCAAACAAACATAGCAACAACAGTATATTCGAAATATTCCAATCAAGAAGTATTAAGAGAATTATAAAAATATTGTTAGTGTAAAATAAAGGATGCAGTTCATAAAAACTGAAGTTTTCTTTTTGGAAAACGTAACGATTAAGTTAAAAATATGTTAAGTTTACAAATGAAATTTAACGTGCGTTAGAGCTTTTTTTACAATAAAAGAAAACAAAGAACGAACACAACTAAACAAAACAAAAATTCACTAAGCTATTTTTAGTATTTGTACTGGGAATCGGAGACAGTACTGTTTCGAGGTTTGTTGATCTCTCATCAGTCCGATCCGCCCAGTATACTTAGCTCAGTGAAATGGAACAATATACAAAACGGACAAACATAAAATCAATGATCTCTCAATTAAAAAACATCAAAACAAAATCAAGAATAAAAGGGTTGAATAACACCTTTTTTTCTTTCACAAGGACTAAATAAACGGAATCTTACTATCTTTTCCATGCTGAGTTCAAATATTTCTCATAATTTTTTCCATCAGGCAGGGTTTTTTTTTGTGGTACGTGTTTAAAGTTTTAAAAGAATTAGTACTCATGAAACACTAAATAATAAATACACGGCTAATTTTGGCTTACTTAAAAAGTTGTATATGATGATTTTCGGCTATATTTTGCCTTCGGGATGTCTCTCTTCATGGCCTTCAATTAAATCACTATTGCGACTACGATAAACGCATATCTGTGTATCTTTTTGGAGTACATTCTAACCTTTGAGCCTGGAACTTAAAAGCTCAGCCGACTGTTGAGACAAATTTAAATCCCGTATAAGATCATTAAGATCTTTTTGAGATAAAAAGTGAGGTTCTGATGAACTACTTGCTTCAAGTAGAGTCACTTCCCTCCTTTCTTTCGTCGTCAGTATGAACTGGGTCGGAGTCGGAGTTATCACTTAAGGTCATGAAATCTGGACTTTTTGGGAACAGGATACTCTTCACTTTGTGGCACAGGTCTCATTGCAGATGCCAAATTGGAATACTTAACTGTACATTTTGTTTTGGACGTAATTCCTTCAATGTTAGTTAAGCAGAAATAACAGTCAGTTGAATGGTCCTTCTGTTCCTCCAAATCATAGGGACTGAAAACGGCATATGATGAGGACTATTTAACCATCCAGTGAAAACCATAAGATATGATACACAGCATACATTTGGGGCCCAGTCTTTATCGAAATCACCAGCTTTACACCCAAAATAAAGCTCATAACATTTTTTCAGAAGTGATGTGAAATTTCGCCTCTGAGACTTGAAAGTCAGTTCTCCAAAGACATAGCAGAAATTGTTTGGTTGATTTAAACATATTCTTGGCATATTGAAACGTTTATAAAACTCATAAAACTTTTAAATAAAACAATATGCAGCAGAAAATCACTGCATGTGTTGCCAGGCTCACTACAATTTCAATACTGGCTACTAGCCAATTGCATACTAAAACAATGCAATATTTGAACATGTTTGAACATGAATAAGCCTGTCCAAAGTTAGAATATGTTTCAACATGAATAAGTCTTCATTGTGCCAAATTATTCTGAATAAAATTACCACTTCTATAAATTACAAGAATTATAATAAAAAACAACCTAATATACAGAAGTATATTAAACAAAAATGACCCTCACCAAAAAACTATGCCTGATGGAAAAATTCTGATTACATATTTGAATTCAGTATACAAAACTACACTAGAATCACTAATTAGTTTTCTTGTTGACCAGTGTAATTCATCATGTTGACCACTGCAATTAAAAAAAAAATCATGTTGACCAGTGTAATTAATCCACTATAGCATTCAGCTTAGCATGTAAAAGATTAATTTGTGTTTTGTTTAGTTATGTGCGTTCTTTGTTTTCTTTTATTGTAAAATATGTTAACTTTCTATTCGACTTTAGAATTTTATTTCATTAATTGAATTGAATAATTGTTTTCAGAAAGCACATGGGTTTTATTGGTTAACAATAACAGCTATAAGTTAAGTTTCCAAAAAGAATAACTTCAGTTTTTATTGAAGTCCTTCCTTTATTTCTATACTAATAATATTTCTATAATTCTCTTAATACTTCGTGATTGAAATATTTAAATATATTGTTGTTGGTATCAGTGGCGAATATAGAATATATTTTCGGGGGGGGGGCCAAGATTAATGTAAGGTTAAGTTAAGTAATTTTAAGTAGACACCCCATGGAAACCTATCTGTTCAACCAAAAAAAACCACCTTGGGAGGACATACCTTCATTATTTCGGGGGGGGGGGGGCCCGGGCAAAAAAAACATTCAACAAAAAAAAAAAAAAACAAAAAAAACCCATGAAAACCTATCTCTTCAACCAAAAAAAAACCGTTGGAAACCTATCTGTTCAACCAAAAAAATAAAATCGTTGGGAGGACATACCTTTATTATTTCGGGGGAGTCCGGGCCCCCTCGACCCCCCCCCCTTATATACGCCCCTGGTTGGTATGTTTGTCTGGGAGTAATGCCGTAGCAAGAAAAAAATTAATGGCTGGGCAAGCAGGTAAAAAAACTGATGGCTGCTTCTTTTCAACAATTTAATAAGCATTTTTGCATTGCCATATATTGTTGCTGATACCGATTTAACAATGGTCCATAGAAATCGGAGACGAATTTATAACCTGAGAGTAATTTCAATATATTTCAATATAATATGCCAGTATTGGTTTGTTTATTTTTGAATGGTAGTCGTTTTACAAATATGTATAGAATCGAGGGTCTTATTTCCAACCAAAAACAAAAAAGCAGATCTTATTTTACAACTTAAAACAAACAAGAAAAAAAAAGTATTTAACTGTCCTCTTCTTCTTCTTCTTCTACTATATCATAATCTTTACTTTAGCTGGCTTAACTATGGACACTATAAAAAAAAAATCATCTCTGAGCCCACACGAACAAAACAACATTTTTCTTTCTTTCTTTCTTTTTCATATTCGTTTTTTCATCAATATCTACATTTACAGTAATTTCATCGGGTCATACGATTATCGGTAAAACGTGTATTTTTGAACCCAGCTGTTGTCGACCTCCTTGATTCCCATACCTGGTCTGCTGCACTCCTTATTATTACTCCATTGGCTATTGTTCGTTTGATGAACCTTTTCGATAGAATGAATTTCAGTTCAACGGAAATAATCGGAGAAATGATTTATTGGATGCCATTTACTATTTTATTATTTCTTGTGAAATTAATGTGAACTTCACTAAGATGTTTTTTACTGAAAAGGATCAACAGTATTAAATTAGAAAACTATTTTAATTATTTCATTCTTTGGTTAATAAGTTAACATTGGTTAAATTGGATTTTTCCAAGTACATTATAACATTATTTTCTAAATTGACTGCTTTTTTATATGTAATTTGTAAAAAATTCCAGTTGTGATTAGCAGTGATTTGATAATAAAATCATATTCATTTGTCTCTAAATTCCATATATTAAGACTATGATATAATTACACCGATTATTTAAATCTTATTTAAATTCGTTACACTTGGAAACTTTACAAAAAAAGTAATATCTAATGAAATAAATTTTGTTTGCAATACATGAATTTATTAAGATAGAGGGAGTAAATTTGAATTATAGGAAATATTGCACTTTCTGTCTAAAAGATGGCGCCACTGTCTCTTTAAGCAAACGTTTCTCTTCCAAAATCCTAACCATTTGACATCAAGTAACTGGTTCTAATACATTGATTTAGCATTAAAAAAAGTAGAATAGCAGAAATATATATATGAAATTTACTTTCATTTAATTTTTCTGTAGATTTTTACTAATTAAACAGACTAACAATAAAAAGAGTTTAAATAGAGTAACAAACAAAAAGCTTCACAATATTCTTCACAGCTTCACAGAATACTGTCCTTTTATTTCTCCTCCTATCTTCTGTTTTTATTCATAGTAAAACTCAAAACTACAGAACTGAAAATTCTATTTACTTTTGAAAATACCAAATGACCAAACTTTGAATTCAATAAGTTATTCCTTTTGAAAAGGATTTTTTTTTAGACGTTTTTATATATAATTTATATTACATGTAATTATGTAGGATTGTATTTAAAATTATAATTGTAAATAAAATTATAATTGTAAATAAAATTATAATTGTAAATAAAATATGAAATTATAAATATAAGTAGTCGATTTAATACTGGGTTTTCCATAGAAAAATGTATTTTAGGCCAAAAAATTTGTTCAAATTAGAATTCCAATATATTTTCTAATTTATTAATTCAGCCAATATTTTGGTTTGTACAAATTAATGTGTTAAA